>JABXJD010000012.1:3280000-3880000 GCA_013375575.1 Percina caprodes
TGTAGGCCTGTTACTCATGTAATTAGGCAGACCAGCAGTAGCAAAGAGCGTGCTGTAAGGCTAAAAGCTGACGCATTGTGGCGGTGTGCTGAGGCATACAGAGGTGGGGTGTTATTTATGTCTGTTTCTCCCTTTATCTCTCGGCGTGCCTCAGTGGATATCACTTGGTCCTGTCCTGGGCCGCAGCAGTATCTGCAAGGCAACTCTCCTGATACCTGCCTATGTTGTATTGTTCAACAGAGCAGCAAAATGAATTCCCCTCTTGCTTTTTTTCACCTTTCTTTGTTTTTCATTTCTTTTGCAGCTCATTATCCTTGAAGACTATGCGGACCCTTTCGATGCTGAGCAGGCTGGTGGCACTCAGGCCAGCACGGAAAAGTGACGACCGAGAATGATGGCTACATGGAGCCATATGAGGCCCAGAAGATGATGGCAGGTAGATGGCAGGTTTTCAGTTTTCTAATAACTTTATTTTGTGTCAGCCAGCACCCTCTGTATACCTTCACACCTTCAGCAATTGCAGATTAAGTGACAAGTAATTTGATTTTGTGTCTTTTCTATAATTTTATATTGCATGTCCCAGTGGACCATTCATTAGTATGCTGTTAGATTTTGCATATGTATGTATGTGATCTCAAGCTGTGAATTGATGAAGAGGCTCAGAGATGGCCTAGTGTTGCTTCACATGATGGGTGCAGCAGAGCAAAAATGACCTGTGTGACACGAAAGACTGCTTTGAAAACATTTTCAATAGCCGTGACTTTGCCCCCACAAATTATACAAGCCCATAAGTGATTTAAAACACACCTTAGGTCCAATAAAGAGAGGTGATTTTTAAATGTGTTCTTTCCGCTTAACTGTGTGCATGTTGAGACGGCCACTTGCTGGGATTTCAGGAAGGGACAACAATAGCTGTGTGCTAACATAAGAATTCAGCCACACCACATTCTCCACACAACTTTCTCACTGCGCACATTCATTCTGTGGCTAAGTGAGCAGAGCAATGACAAAGAACAAAGAATGTGCAGAAAAAGAGGAGAAATTATAAAAAATGTAGGAGAGAGCAAAACATGTGGCAACTGTTTTCTTCTTACCGGAGAAAGGAATTTTACCAAAAATGTTTGTATGACTGTCAGACTTCAAATGGATGTTTCTGGAACTTGGATGACTACCAGATAACAATATGTATACCTTGAAATACTGACCCGGTCATATCATCTGCAATTGACGGGTACCTTTAAAGCTCATATTGCACTCTTATAAACACACACACACACACACACACACACACACACACACACACACACACACACACACACACACACACACTCGCTTCCATTGCTCCCACAAAGGCAGGACATGAATGTCTCTGTCCCTCCTCAGCAATTTTCTTGTAATGGGCCTCTAGACAATCTCTTGTTTTCATCTGTCTTACTGGTTTGACCTCTGGCCCAGTCATTGCCTCAACTGAGTAGAAAAACTCAAGATTTATCGCCTCCCTCAGGTGGAGGAGGCTTTAAAGAAAAAATCTGAGCATGGCTTTTGTGGTATCACTTGAATCTTGAACTGACTCCAGGTTTTTCTGTGCTTTTTTGAATTCATCCCGACACAGTTCTGTATTTGGCTGTATCGGCAAACTAAACTATGCTGGCAGCTATTGTCTGTTTGATCTGATGAAGTCTTCAGTTTAGTTTTTGTTGTTGTTTCTGGTCGCTCCTGTCTTTGAAACCTGCAGTGGTGGTGTTTGTTTTCAGCCTCCTTGCCATCATCCATCATATCTATTGATTGCTACTGCTTTTCTTTTTTTGTCTGCTGTTTTTTGACTGAGTTGGCAGGAAGTTGTTTTAAATAGAGCTGTTAGTGGATTTCTTTGGCTCTACTGTCATCCTTTAATATTCAAAATGATCCATGGTTTTAATACATGGATTGGTGGTTTCACAGGCACTAAATAATGGAGGTAGGAATGGCATTATTAGAAGAGGGTACATTTAACAATATTTGATACACTCACCTGTGAACAGGACCATGATGTGAAATGTCTACAGAATAGTTCAAATGTCTAAAAAGTAGCTCAGACACACCACATTGATGAGTATGGGTTACAATGTTATATTAATCATGCTTATAGCACCCATAATACATAACAATAATTGTGGAAACTCTAAAAGTATAACCATGGATAACTGCACCAAATGTTAGGTTTCACTGGTTCATTATTGGTAGCATATGTAGTGTTTTTTGTTAATAGTTGGTAATACCGATGTGATTTGTTTGGTACCGGTAAAAGTACAGGGTTCTGGGTACCCTTGTTAAGTCGCTGGTCCAAGGGCACCTGAATGATGTAATGAGGGTCTGGCGCTACTCTTTCACATTTTCTCACTGTGCAAGGCCGGATGTGTGCCCCAATACATCAGCAGCTGCATTTCTAATTCTGACAGTGTAGTGGTCGGGAAGACCTGCACACTCAGGATTTAGTTTGCTGAAAAGGAGAGAGAGGAAAGACAGGGTTTTTGTACTCAGTGACAACCTGCACTGTTAGCAATGCGCAAGTTTTCTTCAGCCCTCAGACTGCTGGCTGTAGACAACCCTAGTTCTTTATTTTTATATATAAAGTATATGTAACATTATTTTTGCAAAGAGTGATGCCCCATCAAGACATATAACCAGTTAAGGTATAAGTTAGTTAGCTGTAGCTCTAAGAGCCTCCCTCTTCTTTTCTTCTTGGCACTTGCACAGATGGATGCAGATGGACACAAAACCCCAAACGTGCCTAAACAACCGAAATTCTTCCATTTATGGTTGTCAGAGCAAGTTTTTAATTTACTACCAGTCAGATTCATATTATCTATAAAACGGTTAGTCTACCTGCATACTCTAAAATGGGCTCTAGCTGTCTCAACTTGTAAAATTCAAGGGTGTGTAACAAATAGCTTCTCATAAAAAGTGTTTTCAATTAATTCTTAGAAGTATATTGAAAATAAATCAGACTGGCTGACATCTTTAGTTTGACTTCACAGACAACCTTTAAGTTTCAAGTTCAATACAAGATTTACTTTGAGCTGCTGTCAGCTTTAATCTCACTTGACAGGAAGGCCTACGCACACTCTACTACTACTACTACTACTACTACTACTACTACGATTACTACATATAGTCAAGGTCTGATATCAATCTTGCATGTCAACTTGGGAAGGTTTGTAGCTCCATATTCCATGTTTTCTTACCCATGCAGAAGCATTAGCATGTCATAACCTCTTGGAACTGAACACCTCAGATTAGTATATTTAGTATTGAGTCATCACTCATGGTTTTGCATTGCATTTAGCAGAGATTAGGGGATGATCTGACTATAGGTACTTTACAAAGCAATAGTGTGACTAAGATGTTCCATAAATGATTCCATGGATTGAGAAATCTCTATAAAGCTCTCAGTTACACGAGGTACTACTATATGGCAATTGTCCAGAGAACATTTTGGGGATTTTGCTTCCAAAGTTTAATTTAGGAAATCGTAGTGATGGAGTGTAAATGGTTTAGAGCCTCTTTTGTTTTGCATGGTATTGCTGTTGTAGGTTACTAGAAATCTTTTGAATGCAAAAACTTGCTTCCTAATCTAAAGGTTAACTATCTCAAGTTGTACAATTAATCACGTCTGTGTGTCCTGTATTTGCTGCTTATGTGATTCCACTCACTAAAGTGTGAATTATTTAAGAAGCTCCTTACAGCATTTTAAGGCTACCTATCCTCTATAACTCCCCAAGAAAAAAAGATTTCAAGACACACGGCATTGTTGAACTACGCTTTCCTCGTGTTCCAAACGCTTCCTGTATTGTTGTTTTACTCCCACAACTTCAATTTGAAAGCATACTGAAAAAATTAGATTACTGCATTGTTTTTTGTAATTTAATTACAAAAGGTCACACATTTCAAAAGTGTAAAGTAAAATTCAGTTGAAACCTTTAACACACAGGGCCCTATGTTGCACCCGGCACAGCGCAAAGCCCGACGCAAGTGTTTCTGCTAGTTTAAGACCGATGCAGTTGTCAATTTCCCGTCCAGCGCCCACGTCGTTTAAATAGCAAATGCACTTGCGCCCATCTTTACACCCATGGGCGTGTTGGTCTTACAGGGAGGTGTGTTGAGGTGCATTCTGGGCTATGTTGCTATGTTGCTATGTTGAGGCAGCGGGAAGTGATTGCGCCATTGACCAACAGAAATGTGGTCTAAAGTCAATAGTGCAGTATTTCATTGTTATTTTAACAGCACATTAGTAAAAATTAGGGATGTCCCGATCCCGATCTCGAGATCGGATCGGCCCGATCTTTTACTATTTTCCCGTGATCGGAGCTCGGCTACATTACCTGACTAGTCGTGCGATCTTTATGGCAACTGCCGTAAAGTACCCGCTAGTTACGGTTGACGGTAGTTGCGCAATACAAACCTCCGCGCGTGCAAAGCAAGCATGTCAGAAGTGTGGAAGTATTTTACTCGCGAGTGAAGACTGTCCTAAAGCTACTTGCAATGTCTGCAACATGGCAATTTCAAGAGGAGGTAGCAGCAGAGCGACATTTAACACCACGAACTTGATTCGTCATTTGAGGACAAAACATGACAATGTGTATGAAGTGTTTTGTAAAGCTGCAGATGGAAAGGTTGCTAAAGCAAAGCAAAAACGCTGGACATTATGAGGAGAGACAAATACTAGAAAATACAAAAATAATAGAGCAAAGAAGATCACAGAAAGGTTGGTGTAATTTATTGCTCTTGACAACCAGCCCATCTCAGTAGTTGAGAATGTCGGACTAACTCGTCTTCTGGAAGTTTTGGACCCGCGCTACGCTCTGCCATCGAGACACTACATTGCCGACACAGCCATACCACAGCTGTACAGCAAAGTAAAAGAAACGATACAAAGTAAGTTGAACCGCAACGTTGTTGTTAGTTTCACTATGGATATTTGGAGCTCAGATGTTTGCATGATGTCCCTACTGAGCCTCACAGCGCACTGGGTTGATCCCGAAACTTATGATTTAAAGCGTGCCGTGCTGCATGCTCATCAGTTCCGCGGGGCTCATACAGCAGAACATGTCAGACAAGCCATTTCGAGATGCTGAATGCGTGGGGAATAGACAAACAACGTGTGCATGTCATTTTACGTGACAACGCGAGGAACATGAAGAAGGCAATGGATGAATTGGGCGTGCCAAGCCTGGGCTGTATTGCTCACTCACTCCAGCTAGCTGTGCATGAGGGTTTGCTCTCACAATGTAACATTATAGATTCACTTGCCGGCAAAATATCGGATCGGGACTCGAAATCGGATCGGATTTGAGGTTAAAAGATCGGATAAGGATCGGAGGCCTAAAATGCTGATCGGGACATCCCTAGTAAAAATGCGCCTAAGCTTATGCACAGCGCGCACACACTATGCTTGTTACACACACGCAGGGAAGCGCAGCAGCACACACACATGCAAAAGATTACATATAAAAATATTATAGTGCAAATCTGCCATCATAATATGAGTGCACCAAGGTACAAATGCGCCTGGCTTTAAAAGGGAATGGGAGATGACACTCTAATTGGTTTATTGCATGTTACGCCCAAAACACACCTATGAATTAACTTACACTAAGTACAACACTTTTGAACCATGCGCCTGGCGCACAGACCCTTTTTCTGCCATTAAATTAGCAGAAGTAGATTTGGATACTAAACGCACCTGCGCCATGCGCTTCACGCTTGGATCGTTAAAATAGGCCACAAACACATACACTCGACCACATAGTGGAAGGTGTGGCATGTAAGGCCTGAGGCCAAAAGTGCCATAGTCGTTTACATAAAAAGTGCACACCAGGTGTGTGTGTGTGTGTGTGTGTGTGTGTTATATGTCTCTCTCTCTCTCTCTTTCTCTCTCTCTCTCTCTCCCAGGAGCTACCCTTAGTGAGGTTGAGCTGACTGATTTATGGGCCTGCTGGAGGGGCATGTCATGACTTCCTTAACCTGAAAAGCCAGCACCACCCCCACGCAATCTGCTCCACACGGGCTGCCGGCCCAGGCTCCACCTGCAGTTATGTGAAGATGTGCGCTGCCACTCTGTCTTCTGTCGTTTCCTGTGTGTGTGTGTGTTTTCAGAGTGCTTTGGATGTTTGTCATGTCTACACGCGTCAGCATGTACTATGTACATGTGCGTGCGTGCGTGCGCGCCGAGAGAGAGGACATTTTTCCTCCTCCATTGTCAGCTAGTCTTCTGGCATGTCGAGTAATGATATTGAAGCTGTATATCTTGTACGTGGGTGTATGTATTTCGAATGTGTGCAAGGTTGCTGCAGATTTCACACACATAATCTTTCTGTATCTTGTCTTGTCGTCTTTCACACATATAAATACATACAGATATGTTCACTGCAACCCCTACACACACACACACACACCCACACACCTCCTCAGCTGTCAGCATGGCCATTCCCTGCATACCTCAACAAAACAACAGCACCTAATCACAAGAGGAGCTGTCGGAAGAAAATATCAACTTTAACAGTGTTACTTTATCTGCTCCACTTGACTTTGTTCACTCATACATTGTTGTAGCTGTTGAGACTTGTTACACTGACAAGGGGCTGGGCTAGTACTGCAGGGCAGTCTGCGTCAATGCATTTCTCAATGAACATACTTTCAACGTCATACTCTATATTCATCCAGGCAGGCAAACAGCCATGTGAGAGTTTTCCCACAGTGCCCACAGTGCAGAGAAGGCCAGTTGTTCAAACGGCTTGCATGATTAAGTTCTCCTGTTCAAACACACTGCTGTCCAGTCCACCTGCCAGTCTTCAAGCCATAGCCACACCACCACACCTAAAGTGTGTGTTGAGGTGTGTGAATTTGCGTGGGGGTATCAGACAGAAATAACCCCTCCGGTGTGAAATATTGTATGCCAGTGGTTAATTTATTATACACATTGTCAAAGTTGTAACTTCAATTTGTCTACATCCAATCTTTCAGGTCATGCTCAGTCATTTAGCGGAAGGAGAGTTGTGCAACAGGGCCAGAATGCCTGGAGGGAAAAAACCTTGATGTTTTCCATAATGTTTGTCTCACAGTAGATGGATGTTCGCTCTTTCTTTCTTTCTTTCTTTCTTTCTTTCTTTCTTTCTTTCTTTCTTTCTTTCTTTCTTTCTTTCTTTCTTTCTTTCTTTCTTTCTTTCTTTCTTTCTTTCTTTCTTTCTCTCTCTCGCTCTCTCTTCCCCCCCCCCACTTTCTGAGAAATGTGCTAGGAAATGTCTCCGGGCACTGGCACCTCCTGCACCACACTCCCAATGATGTGGAGAATAGCATCTGTGCCAAGGAGATGAGTCATTAGCAATGGAGTAGATTATTTCAATTACTCATGATAGTGTGGTGCTAAGCCCCCTGTTGGTTCCGAAATTTAAATGCCAGGAATGTTTGGCAATGCCCTGAGTGGGTGAGAGAACACGTTCAGAGGTGGGGACACTGAAAGAGGGATGAGGAAGGGAAAGGGAAAGTAGACACATAAGACCAAAAGAGAGTGGAAAAGAGAACCATGAGAGACTGGCAGAGACAAAAACAGAAAGGCAAAGAGAGTGATTGGAGAGAGACCTGGAGGCAAAGATAGTGGGAACAAATTCATGTTACAGCATCAGTGGGTTAGTTTATGGGGACAATTTATGAGAAAAGAATGGAGGCATGGTGTGCTGAATGGATTCCATCTCCTCCTCACTCACTCACAGGAGTGAAAACCCACCCCAGGCGACTGCAGGTACATGCAGCGGCACATTTCTTGCCCTGTAATCCTGCTTTTATTGCCCAGAGCTGTGACTTGAGGCATATCCGGAGCATGCACCGACACTGGCACTTTTTAAAGGTGTTTTTTTTTTTTTTACAATTCTGGAAGTATGCACCATTAGAATGGGGAATTTGGTTTAGTTTGTTGTCAGTATAGCAATCCTGCACTTATCCTCTAATCTCTAAAAGATTGCTTAAAAATTACCTCAACAACACATTTATGCATTACTCTATCTGATTATAGGCAGCTACTATATAAATAAACACGGACTGCAAGGGCAGTAGCTTCAAACTGGACAGGGAAGTGAATAATTAACACCCTCTTCCATTTCCGCGCCTCACAACTACTGTTTAGGTATTTGGGCCATGCAGTCAACTGTCACTGCTCTTTTTTACCACCTCAAATGATTCAACACTAATCTTTACTAAGAATTTCACCACCTTTTTGTTGTCATTAACTGTTTACAGACAAGATTAGGGACTGTATATTGTAGTTAAAACATGTCCATATGCTTTCCCTTTTCGCATTACAGAATTATGATGAATTTAAGAAAATGCAATAAAACAATAGAACACTTGTGCTATTGCACAAGATGTGGGAGAGGTTTCCATGTGAGCCACTGTGTTTAGCAGGAAGTGTGTTTTAGTCATCAGGGCATTGCCTCACAGAGCATTTGAATGTCTGAGTTCACAGCATCCTCAAAACGAACAAACTTGACCAGGCATCCAAAACTGGAAATTGCATCTACAATAAATAAAACCATGTATCCTGGGTTAGCTTGAAGACAGGTAGTGGAGAGGTTACGCTGCAAAAGTATCAAGGCAGCTACACTACTAAACCTCATAGTAGGATGTATATATTTACCTTATGTGTTTGGGTTATATTTAAGATGTGTCAATATATGCTTTGTAAGTGATGACGACTTTTGTTGACAGGGCCCCAAAAGAAATATATTTTGGTTTCGATGTTGGGCTAGAGGTTTACAATAATTCTCTAAATGATGACCTGAAACACAGCCTCCTCCTTTGCCACCTTTTAGGTAAAAACATGGCCCTGAGTTCACTAGTTACAATAGCTACAATGATCTACTTTTTAAGATGTTCCAATCACGACAGGGTGTTCATTTATTTAAAGAAAGCAGTCCACTGTCCCACCCTGCTTCCTGACTAGTCATTACTACGCCCCATTCAGTGTTATCCAGATTTTGACAGAAGCGAGCTACCCGCTTGTCACATCTACATGATCCCATGAGGAATGACTGACAGTTATTACACGCTGATCTGACAGGGTGCTACTGAGTGATGCAAAACCAATGCTCTACTGTGCCAGAGCTCGTGTCAGGTGGTCTCCTTTTGGCTTGGTGCTATTGTTGGAGTCATATTATTTTAATCTCTAAAAAATGGTCTTGTCAACAAAATGCACAGTGTAATGAGAGCAAAGCTGGAGAACAGAACAGTAACAAGATCTCCCTGGAATGAACTGCAACTTCTGGAGTGGAATTGCAGTTTTCATTCAGCAGGTTTGTTAGAATACTCTGTAATGTTAGCAAATAATAATTTATATCAAGGTGTGACTGTATTTTCACTATACACTGTTCATGGCGAAGGGTGTAGTCTGATAACAATCTTGCTATTGGTCCTGTTCAAAACAGATAGAACTAAGCTTGCTATATGATGAAACAAACATACTCAGTTTCATGATACAATGAAATTATGCAAACTTGCAGTAATAGATTCCCTTCAAGTTTAATACTGTTGGTTAGTCAAACATTCATAGTTCCTCTGCTTTCTCCACCAACTTGGTGTGACTCTTCTGTTGAGTCTGATACAAACAAGAGGAAACAAGACAGAAAAACTCGTTTAACATGAAAAGTGAAGCAACATCTCTGCTAAATACCATTCCCTTTGTAAATAAGCATGGTTTTTCTGTTGTCCTTGGTTGAAACCAGTGACTCAGCTGCACATTTAACTAATAATGGTTTTTGTGGGAGTAACTGAAAAACAATCAGGACGTTTCAAAGAACCATGTGGCGACTGTGTAATTGCTGTACTATGTAGTACCACTATCCACTTCAAATAACATAGCTGCAATTTGTGTAATGTGACTGTTAGTGGCCAGAACAAGAGGATAAGGTTGTACTAAGCTGTGTAACTGTATCCAGCTGAAAACAACTTCCTGGCTAAACTTATGGTTTAAAAATAGTTTTGCGTGTTTTCACGTTTTGACACTGACACAGTGTAAAGGGTTATGGCTGTTTGTGTGACTGGCCTACTGGATAAATGACCGCTGCCTCTGGCGTGGAGGGTCATTTGGCAAAGCCAAAGAGTGGAAGGAGAGCACGGGAAAGAGGAAGACTGTAGACCAGGGCCTGAAATTAACACCCAACCACCTGCCAAATGCGGGTGAATTTTGCAATTGGCGGGTAACACTGTCAATCTACCTGCCACATTGGCAGGTAGCCAATGAGAATTGAGTGATTCAGATGCGTAACTATCGGTAAGCAGGGTCGGCTTGGACCAATCAGGGACCTGCATCACACAAAAACGCAGATGAGATGTACAGGATGACCTAAATTGAGGACAGCTACATTATTGTAGGTGCAATGATAAGTCCAATATGTACTTTATCAAATCGTATGAATGTGCGTCCAAGCCCAGGATAGGAAATTATGCCTTTTATGCTGGATTATCAAGGAAGGCCCCCCTGCTAGGCCATGAGTAAGCTACCATGAATAGAACAGGATAGGATCATAGAGACACAGCAATTCCTGTTTTTCACCCTTTATGAGGCAAAAAAGTGGCTGGTAAAAAGTGACAGTGTGGCAGGTGGTAAAAAAATTATCTTCAGGCCCTGCTGTAGACTTATTGATGAAATGAAAATCTTCAGCCCCAGCCTGATAACTTCCCTCCCCCTCACTTAGTGATGAATGTTGCCGAGCACTGTAGCTCAAACTCCTCACACAATGCGTGGCTTTGGCTGGACAACTGTCAATATACCTGACACATGCAGTACTGGTTGGAGCACAGCATTACATGTGCTGTTTATGTTTTGTAAAATTGCATGTATTTTGAAGGAACCCAGAACTGAACTATCACAATCACGCCCACTACGTTCTTATGATTTGCTCAATGATTTTTCCTTGAGGCTATCTTGATTGAGGGCGACTGACATAGTAGCAACAACTGCAACACCACAGGTATACGCATTTAGCACATACTGTATATCCTTAAACTTACTCAAGTTACTAATTTAGTCAGTGAGAATACTTACATTTGCTCATAATAACATTTGGTTGCACTTAGGCAACCTGCCCTGTTCTCTCTATGATCAGGATATTTTCGCTTTGCATTGCACATAGACACACACATGGACACTGAACAAGAAGCAAGACTGGCTGAGGAAGTGGTGTGTACTGGCCTCTGATATCCCGCTGTGCCATGCTGTGCCAAGCCAAGGATGGATAGGATGGCAGACCCACTATCCATCCGTTACAGCTGAATGGGTAAGAAGGGTTTTGGAACACGAGGGGGAGTGGGGGGTGGTCTGGGCAGCCACTCTGATGCAGGTTGGAGGTGCTGAAGTCATTCATTTTAAAGGTAAGATTAATGACACTATTAATCCATGTCTGGGACACTGCAGAGGAGGACAGGGCAGAATTCATACCTGCTGCTGGCTACTCAGAGCCTGCAGCACACACGCTTGAGGTCTGTTAATACGCACATTCATATACACACTTGTTATGCACACAAACACACTTTGGGTTCATTTGATATTTTAACTATCCATTTGGCCTGAAGTGGTGACGGAGTTTAAGGCTGTAGCTTTGTTGCAGGCAGTTACTTGATGGAGGAGAGAGAGAGAGAGAGAGAGAGACAGAATGACAGTCTTAGTGAATTAGTAATAGACAGGGACATGGCTGGCACCAATCTGATTGCAGGCTACAGTCAAACTGGAGAGGAATTCTGGCCTGTTGACACTCTGGTGTGACAAAGAGCTTTTAGGTGTGAGTGTGTGCGAGTGGGTGGCTAGCACTTTGCAGCTGTTGAAGGACACGATAGGAACAGATGATGAACACCAACAAAAGAAGAAAAAAAGACAGACACGGGAACAGCAGATAAACACTCACAGGGACACAAATGCAAAGACCACTGAAACCAGTACAAAGCATATCAAAGTGTGCTGGGCTGCGTGGTAGTGAGTGAGAGCTAGTCACAAACATGCTTCATTAAATTAGTCTAAGTTGTCCAGGCAATGTTTAGATGCCGATCCAATGGCAAGAGTTGTGAGGCTTTACACCAGTAAACTGTATTTTTCAAAAATTATCAGTCAAAGCAAAAAAAGAATCATATCCACTGTACCCTTCTGAGTAAATGCTGTACAAACTGTCTTAATAGGATAGAAGTCCAGGCTCAGCGCCAGTGTTGGAGTACCCCTTCTCTAACCTTACGTTTTGGGACATGCACATCTGCAGTCTAAGTGCATCAGGATCAATACTGGATTCACCTTGTCCTTGTGTTGTTTGATGAGGCTTTACTCATAACCCAGGACTGATATCCTCTCCTCCACGCTTGGTTTTGTGTGTGTGTGTGTGTGTTTGTGTGCATGCATGTGTGTTTGTAAAGGGACTTGAGGTGTATATGATTGTTGCTAAATTATGGTATCCCAGATAAAACTGAATACAGACTTCATGTTAACTGATAATGGATTGAAAGGAGAAATGTCAGGAGAAAAATGAAATGGTAACGTTAGCTGGCAAAATATTGACGCAATATACGTTTGCCATGCTTCACAATTGATATGTAGTGGAAACTTCATCTGGTAGGGAAATGGAAAGGGGTTATGTCTCTGTCTGTGAGCCGTCCGAGGAGAGTAGCCTGGAACTACTGTTGCAGTGTGAGTAATGTAGCTGGGGAAGCCTGTTGACAACAGGGTTGAATGAGGGAGGTTTGAAGAACCAACACACAGTGATGAAGCCGTCATCTTAGACCAGCACTGCATCTCTCAACAGAGATTGTCTGTATTTTCTCTCTTTTCTCATGTATGCATCTCTTAACATTTTCTCTTGTCTATTGCTTTGTGTTTTGTTCTATCTCTCCCATTCCTTTTCTTTGTCTATTATATCTTTTTTTGTCTCCTATTTCATATCTCCTTTTCTCTCTCTGCCTGCATCTGTCTTTCTCTCACTGGGTTTCTGGTCCTCTCTATCAGTCTAGCCAGGACGCAATACTCTAGGACATTCCTGTTTTCATAGTAACAGACTATGGACTAAGATCTTTTATAGGAGCCTTGTTGTCTTGTAAAATAACCTTGGGGTATTTTTTTTTCTCTCTTGGAACCAATTTATTGGTGACATTTATTCAGGAATGACCTTCTCTGGGTTTGTCTTCCAGAAACACACAGCGTTATCTCGCCTTGCAGGGTAATCCAACCATTATTGTAGCTTGATTTAAACATTTACCTTTACCTTTTCCTATTTTTTTATTTTTATTTTTATTTTTTTACTTCTGTTTACATCTCAGTGCTACAATGAACACACGTGTACTATTTCAATTAATGTTGTATCACCCAACTGTCATTTTCTCTCCAGTGCATCTGCTTGCTCATGAGGACACGCTGTCTGACATTCCTTTTTCTTCACAGTTATAAAGTAATGCCATGCTTAAACTTGAGGCGACTAACTAATTAAAATAGTGAACCAGCACCATAAAGGCACAAGGGAGATAATAACCTTATCAGAGCATGTCAAGTGTGTGTTCCAAGATTCAAGATCCAATTAGCCAGATGGATGGTTACAGCATAACACACTCTCCTGTGCATACATTCCCTTCCAAGAGGAGTATTTCATGCCTGATGGTGAACCAATAAAGACATTTTTGAACGTTTCTGCTGCCAAAGTACTTGTACATAAAATCATTAAAATTAATAGTTTTGCAACAGGCATTTAAAGAAAATGGAAACAAGTTTGCAAATGGCCAGTGTGTATTATTAGTCTAACACTTCCATTTCAGGGAGGCCTTGAGAATCTTTGGCAATAATTACTGTTGCTTCGACGAATATAAAACGGATATTCTTTACTCAGGCAATCTGTGACCTTTCCCTCTCATTACTTATTCCATCAAGAGGATAATTACTCACTGGAAAGGCTGATATTTTTCTTTGCAGGAAAAAATAGAGATGTGTTTATCTTAAATGCATCTACTTCTGCTGTCTCCAGCCCTTCTGTCTTTGTTTACACCACATCTTATCAATCACAAGTGCGATCGCCGATGCAATGAGGTGAGGCGCTGCGCCTGCCTGGGGCCCGGCTGGTGGGTTGGGATTGTAATAGGTTGGTGCAGCCTGTTAATTTGATACGGTGTGTGGCTGAGGAGCCTCATTAGGGATAGCAGCTCACAGAGGGATACTAGACTTTCCATCACCACCAGGATACCACTGGCAAGAGCAAAATGGGACGCAGGGAAGGGGATAGGAAAGAGATGGAAAAAGACAGATCATTTGGAGAGAGGATGACAATGAAGGACAACAGACTACTGCTCTGTCAGCATCAGAGCAGCATGGGTGAGTGGAGAAGGGAATAAGAACAGAGAGGAAAAGAGCACCAGGATACTATAGACAAGCAGACCCAAAAATAAGCATATAACCTTTTTTCATAGTGTGTAATTTGTATTTTTTCCAGAATAGTTTACCTACCAATTTAAAGTGGCATAAATATTTTTGATATGAAAGCAAGAAAGCATAATCAAAGCTGTCATTTTTCCACTGTTTTTAGTTTTCGACAGTGTCGGCAGGGAAAAAGCGAGTGTGGGAGATTGAGAATTTGTGACAGCGAAACGGCGATAGAAACAACACAGGAATGCCATCACCAGTGGACCAGAATGAATAAAGAGACGGAGGTGGAGATGGGGGAAAAAAAGAGCGGGGAAACAAATAAGAGGACAGAGTGAGCAAAGAAGCAGAGAATGAGATAGTTTAGCGAGAGAGGTTCATTTCCATTCAAGCTTTGCATTCTCTCGCCTGCTGTGTGCATCGATGAGATGCAGCCATGGACAGAATGAATTATTAATGTAAAGATCTCCTTCTCCACCGAATCCAATAAGTTTCCTATGATTTGGCAGTCAGAAAGATTGGTTGCCTGGGTAAGGGAAACTCCTGGATCACGTGGCGCCATGAGTTCTCCTCCCTGGGTAATTGACTCGTGCACAGTATTGACTTTCTGGTCATGGTGATTAAGGTAGCCCGGGCCACTCTGGAGCCCCGAGTCTGGCTCCTCGGGGTGGGTCACTGGACCTCACAGTAAGCTTATCCTGGGTGACCTTTGTCCAAAGCACAGTGTGGTGGTTAACCCCCAGCTCGGTGATCCTGATCACTGATCGCCGTATTGATGTGGAATAGTAGATGCTTAGAGCTACTTAAAGGCCGGCTCAACTGGTGCTTTTTCTACTTCTCTGTTGTTTCCTTTTGCCTGTATTGCTGTTTTGCTCTGTCTTTCTCTCACTGTCTTTCTGTTCGCATGCAGCTTTTACAGGAAATCCAGGCTTAAAAAATAATTGGCTGATTTTGAAAAACGGCACATCAAGTTTGGGCAGTTTAATATATTGCTCTTTGCAAACTTTTTTGCCGCTTGATTGATTGCCTTCTGGCAAGTCATAAGACCTCCTTCATTGGTCATTTCAGTCTTGTTCCCATTCAGTTAAACTGTTAAAGGAGGATTTTATACAGTACTTAAAACACCCTTGTTTCCCAGTGGATACAAAAATCCACTGGGCTTTCTATCCATCTTCCTACTGTCAGACCCAGTGCAGGATTAATCATGACTGGAATTACATGGTAGGTGGTCTGATCTGAAAGAGGGAGGGAACGTCTCGGGTTACGTATGTAACCCTTGTTCCCCGAGATAGGGGAACGAGACACTGCGTTGGTTACGACACTATGGGAACGCCTTTAGGCATGACAGGGCTGAATGTGAATGAAAACTACTCCAATCCTATTGGTCCTAGTGAGAACGGTAGCATGTGACGGCATAACCGTAGGGGCATATATGCACACCGGCACATAGCTCATTAGCTCTTTCTATGAAGCAAGGCACTCTAGGCGGGGCGAGGCGCGGCGAACCGACGCAGTGTCTCGTTCCCCTATCTCGAGAACAAGGGTTACATACGTAGCCGAGGCGTTCCCCCCGAGGAACTCGAACTGCGTCGGTTACGACACTATGGGAGCGAGATACCCACTAACCCGCGTGAAACCGCCTGCCCTAGCGTGCAAGCAACCTGTGGGCACGACTAGGAGGAGAGCACCCGGGTGCCGGGTGCGGAGGGAAGGTCCAGACTATAGAACCTGAAGAAGGTGTGAGGAGTGGCCCAGCCAGCCGCATCACAAACCCCCTGGAGAGACCTCAGGAACTTCCTGTGTGAAGGACGAATGGAGATGTGGAAGTACGCGTCCCTCAGATCCACGGTGACAAACCAGTCCATGGACCGGACGTGACACACAATGGCGGGGATGGTGAGCATCTTGAACCTGTATCTCCTCACAGATCGGTTCAGAACCCGCAGTTCCAGAATAGGGCGTAGGCTTCCGTCCTTCTTGGGAACCAGGAAGTACCGGCTGTAGCAACACACAGTTCGTGCGAGTCACCTACCGTGATGAAACGCGGGCAGGGAGACACACATCTCCGGAACCGGTATAAACGCTCGGACATGATTCCAGGTGAGTACAGGAGTGAAACAGGAGCTTTTCAATACCAACATCAACCAACGTGCCTGCTGAATAGAAAAAAGCTAATGAGCTATGTGCCGGTGTGCATATATGCCCCTACGGTTATGCCGTCACATGCTACCGTTCTCACTAGGACCAATAGGATTGGAGTAGTTTTCATTCACATTCAGCCCTGTCATGCCTAAAGGCGTTCCCATAGTGTCGTGACCGACGCAGTTCGAGTTCCCCTCGAAGGGGAACTGGTTGGAGACAAAAAAATGTATCAACAATTTTTTTTTCGAAAGAGACAGTGAGGGAAAGAGAGGTTTGTATGTGTGTGTATGTGTATGTGTGTGTATGTGTGTGTGTGTGTGTGTGTGTGTGTGTGTGTGGTCCTTCAGAGAAATGTAGCAGTAACGTGACCTCTGTTCATCTAGGACTTGAGGGGATGAAACACATGCGGCCTGGCCTGGACCTGGAGTCTCTGTGATGGACAGTTAGGCTTTTTGATTGCACTGGTTTACGCCATCTGAATGTCGTCTGTGTGAGTTTTTGTTGTATGTGTACACCATGAGTTTTCTTTCTAGTCATGTGATATGTCACCATAGGAGTTGGCTGGTCACTTTGACCATTTTGTATAAAAAAAGAAAGTTGTTGTGCATCCCCTGTTTCCAGTGTTAAGTAATGTCGCCTCCATTTGACTTGTAATTTTTGTGTGAATCACACATAGCTGTTGCGATTTCAATTATAGCACTATTTGGACTTATCACCTGCGTGGGCTTAAAAGTAAAGCATCAAAGTTTGAAAAGCTCAGCTTCTCCATAAAAAACATTAAACTTCTAAAGGGAAAATATGAATTAGATCAAGAACTGAGGCCACACTTGGCAACACCAGTGACTCTAAATAGCAGAAAAACTGTTGGAACTTTAATTATTTGTCTACATCCAGATTCTCTGGTCAAAGGCGTTAGCTGATGTAAATCAAACAGACAACAAACTTTACCTGACATTCATATGGTTTCTCTAGTCTGCATCACAAAGCTCTGGGAGTTTATCATCATGTCATTGTCATTACAATCACAAACTCCTCAGTGCCAAGCTCCGTGCTAAGGTGGCCATTGCTAATTTATCTTCCTCACCCAGATTATAAATGTGTCTCAAACAAACATGAGATTCAACAGCCAATCTGCCTTCCACTGTGAGTTTGTGTAATTTGTGGTTTGGATGTAAATGACATCAGTCTGACATTCGAAAGGCATGTGTCCTTGTTTAACCAGCCAGACATGTCATCTGTGGTCTGACTCATCCTCTGAAGAAACATGGCACCCTGTCACTTTACTGTAGGCTAGCCGCTGAGTAAGCAAGGCTGAACACACACACACACAGACACAGAATGTCTGGGTCTCATAAATAATTGCATTTGTTTACATTCTCAGAAACACTAATACTTTCCATAATTTGTCACATTAGACAAAAGTTGGAAAGTTTCTAACAAAATAAAGCGTCAGAATACATTCCAATCTGCTGTTACCTAAAATGGGCTTGTGTGGACAACTAGGGCAAATCCAACATTAGATTGATGTAGCAGGCATACTGACACACATGGTAATGTAGATGTAGTTATGCACCATTGAATAATACATGTCTAAAAAATTTTAATTTAAAATGAAGCAGTCTGGTTTGCCAAAATGTTTGAAAAAAAACAAAACAATCTTTTGACAGGCACATATTGGGCCTCTCTGAAACACCACCCACAGACGTACACAAGATATCAAACATGGATTGCTACGTCATGTCCTGCATTAACGTCAAAGCGTATTTGTAATGAGCACTGTCAGGCTGTATTATATTTGTTCTTGTGTGTGACTTGGACAACGGCTGCCCTGACAAGCATCTGAACCTTTGGGGGTGGAGGAGTAAAAGGGGGAGATTGGCAATAAATATCTTAAAATCTCAACTGGTGATATTTCCACTTTTCAGGCCTCACTGACAGCCACAGGAAATCTTCCATCCTGTTAATAGCAGATAGACGGTTGGCCCGTCTCCTCACTGGTCAGCGAAAACCAAAGTGACACATCAAATGCAGCAACGAGTATGCTTAAAACAACATTGTGACAAGTGCACGAGCATCAATTAGCATCTTACACATCTTAATACGTCTACACGGATTTTTAGTAATGACTGCAGACAAGATGTCTACATGTCCATATACATGTTGTCCTTTTTCACATATGCAGGGACATCATTGTTGCCGTCTCGGTAATGACTACTGATGGCGTATGAACTAGTCCCCTATACACACGGAGGAAAGAAACCTCTTCTCTGTGCTGTTTTCTGAAGGCAATAATATCGGTATCAGGCCTTAGAGCACATTAAGCCCAAGCACATGTGGCAGACAAAGAGATGTGTTGCTTACACAATGCAGCAGGTGAATCACAGAGGTGAGTGCTTTGTTGTAGTGGTGGTGATGATAGTACTGGTCTGTATGTGGCATCTTTGTCTCTGTGCATGACTGTGGGTGATGAAGTTAGTCCTTGTTTCACTCCCAACATTATAACTATGGTAAGTAGGGATGCACCTATCCGATACTGATATTTGGATATTGGGCTGATACTGACCCAAATAGCTGTTTTGGGTATCCGTACAAAAGGGAACTACTAAACAGGACAAGATGGCGTGTAAAATACAAACAAACCTTCAAGGGTTATTTCAGAGACGCCTGGAGTCACAACTCCGTAAGCTACAGCTTACTATTACAATGTTGGGTACATTAACATCAAATCTCTGTGCATCTATTAACAGACATTCATCATTCAGGCAAACAGGGGAGGTCTGTCCCTTTACATCTAATCAGAGATAGAAAACAAAGAATTTCATTCTATGTTGATATTATGTTTTTTTCTCTCTGCATCCCTGTCAACTTGCGTCCATGCAAAACAACAGCAACAACACAAATGACACAGCATAGGTTACCGGCAGGTAGCATGCTGCTTAAGACACTGGGTAACACCACCGGTAGCCCGCAGCTGCACTTTTCCAGACACCATAGCCATAGTGTGTGGGCTCCAACAGGACTTCATGGTGCATTCAGGTGCCGTTCATAAATTCAAACTCAATGCCTCTTTGTACTCCGCTCTGTTAAGGACAAAAGGTAACATTAACAAATTAAACAATATTATCAGAATAAGGGTGCTTTAACATATCTGGTATCAGAGTGTTATCAATGCCTCAATAAAAAATACTGTGTTATGCACACATTGTAATATGTAGTCCGGCCAATGTTGGAATATGGTATATGAATATGTGCAAAAAAAAAGGTTTAGTAAAGCCTCTCAAGTACATCTTATAAAGTGTTAATTTTTTTCTGATGAAAAATGGATTCTACAATGGCGTTCATTAGAAGTTAGATTAAAGAGTAAGTACGTTGTGACATCCAATAGTTATTTTCTTGTTAATATAATCAATCACCATGTTTACTCAGGACAATTCCATTGCCCATTTAGCTTCTTGCACTGATTGTGTGGGGTGATTGGGACCAGGTTATTATTCATGATGATACCAGAGTATCTTAGTGATCAGAGCATATATGCTTTTTATCACACTCATCATTTCAATTTGATAAGCAACCAAGGTTAATTTGAAAACTATTAAGCTTTCCTTCAAAGCCTCTAAAGGTGATGCTTTACTTTCAATCTACTGATTTTTTTGTATTCTGCAAGGGTGGATTCATTCCCAGCAGAGTGAAAACATTCAACGTCTGCCACTCTCAGAAATGGAGAGTAGTTGCAGAAGTGAATGATTAACTGACTGCACTCAATTGCTCCATTATGTCCTCATGCTCTGTCCTTATGCACCTGTATTTGCACTCTTTGACAAACAAAATAGAAGCATCCATTACTCTCCACCTTTCTGCTTTGGGGTTGACCCTCTGCTACCCCACGCAAGTCCACAGATGTCTGGCTACATTGCTTCACCATGCTCCTCTCGGCTCCCCCTTGGTGCTCCGTCAGCAGGCCCACATGTCACTGTCAGCAGGCTGCTCGCAAGGCATCCAGCCTGGGACACCAAGCCCATCAACACTTCCCTGGAGGCCCCGAGGTCACCCGCAGGGTAGCCGTGCCGGTTGAGCGCAGGCCAATTGTGGGGTTGAATGGAGGTGGACTGTGTCTCGAGGAGAAAGACTGATGAAGAAGCAGAAGCTCTGCCCTGATTAGAGCATATGCTCTCCCCAGTTATCCTGGAGCCTGTTGGTCACCTCTGAATGGAACCCCTCGTAAAAGCAGGCATTGTCACTGTGTGCAATGTAGTGAGGCTCTGTCTGTCCTTTTTGGCAGAGCCTAGCTGCTCAGCAGGCACTGGGACACCAGAATGAGCAGACAACAGCTGTCCCATTCAGAGCAGACTGCTGCCCTGCAGGAAACCTTCTCCATATCCTCTCAGCCAAGCTCATCAGCACCCACAAACACATAGAGAAGACTTGGCTTGGTGTCTTCCTCTTATCTCTCCCCTCTTTTCTGCTGCTTTTGTGTCCCCTGGCTGCCTCCTTGGTTTGGATTTAGTAAACAGAATTAAACGGAACGGATAAAGCAGACTGAAGTGAATAACTTCGGTCAAAACAATTCTCCATAGTTATCAACCAAAATAAATGTGCTGCATGCTCTAGTAATATCCCTTCAAGTGCAAGTACCCACTAACATTGTGTTATTTTTGCCTATGGGCATGGTCTTAGCACTAATCAGAGAGCATTTGAAAATCACTAAATGAGAGGGTGAAGTTGTGGACAGTGGTTCTTGTATGTGTTGTTTTTAATTAGTCAGGCAGTGTGTTAGCTCAGATTCGGAGTGTGAAAGAATGAAGCACGCTAATGTGATTACACTGATCAAACTAGAAGAAAGACTGACAGCAAACGCTTTCTCGTGTGGTTCTTGGAAACACAAAGCATTCCCTGCTTTTCCCTCAGGTTGTGTGTACTCATGCAAATGTTCAGGATACACATGCATATACTGAGTGTTGTGTATTCACTACTATTTGCTGCTCTCATTTTCTTTTTTTGTTTACCCTTGGACAAGTTCTTACTGTACTGGAGTACCCTCATATGCTGTCACCGCTGCTCCGGTGCATTGATGTATAATCCTGTGATGAATTTCCCAGAAAGTAAACATACCAAGACCCCTTAGGGGATATCTGAAGAGACCCTTACCCTCTTCTGCCTCTGCTTAGAGCCAATGCTCCCTCTGTGTTAAGAGGCCGTACTCAGCACAACAAAACACTTGAGCAATAAACCTTCTACACTTGGATTGCACCAGGTGGGCCATTTCCTGACCAGAGAAAGGCAGATTGTGGAGTCTACAAGACCATCAGAATAACAATGGGCTCTTCTCATCCTGTTTTAGTCTTTCACCCAGAGCATAGTGCAGGTGATTTCAATCCCAAAGGCATATTAAAGGGCAATCAAATAAACATGAAAGTGCTGGTCAGTGGTGTTAAGTGGAGTAACCACCAAGAGAGATTTGATTTCAGAGATTCTTACTGTTTTTTAGAACATGGTAAGATGATCATGTGTAGGCTAAGTGGGGAGGTTTTTTAATTGAACCTGAATGGTAGTAGCCTAAAACTCAAATGACTGAGCTGCTTGCTAAGTTATTCTAAACACAAAGATAAGAATTTCTAATTTTAGTATTCAAAAAATGGCTCCATCGACCTGTGGCCTCTGGCATGCTGTGGGGCAATTTACAGCCAATCATTTGCAGTCGGCATCATGTGTCTTTCATGGGTGGGAGTAACTTGGATCATGAGGTCGACAAGCAAAGATTTGTAGATTTGTGCAGATTTAATAGTCCAACAAGCATTGTGCCAGCATGTTATGGGGATCTGAACCTGAAAGTGAAGCTCTTTATATACCAGTGAAATCAACCCTTACCTACAGTACCTATATGGTCATTAGATTTAAGGGTTTTTCCTGGATAAGAATGGGCCTTTGGGGGATAAATATGCACAACAGTAAGCATGATCGGTCCCGGTACAGTAAATGAAATCCCACTTGACAAAATTGATTAAAAGAATGAAACATTCAGTGACAATTTGAATTGCTGTTTTTATTCTCAATTCTTTTAACTTTGGTACTGGTGGTTTTCCTTTGACGCTGGCTTAAACATCTTTTACAGCATAGACAATATCATTTGACCATTGAATACCTTGGGATCTCCCAGGAGGAACAGGATGAAGTAGCTAGGGAGAAGAGTGTCTGTGGTTCCTTTGCTAAGACTGCTACCATCCAAGCATGGATTGATGGATGGATAAAGTTTCTCAGTTTTTATGCTATAGTTGTGTATGCTAGAAAGCAGAAGGCATATGAAATGCCTTTGGTTCCTTATTTTCCTGCTCTGCTCCATTAGCATACTTCCCCAGTGAAATTTAGCAGGCTTTTCCTCACTACTTTAAATATGCATTGAATGTTTAGATGCCTCTCCTCCTTGGAGCATCTTCTCATCTTTAACTAAAAGTCCATGGAGATTGTTAGCTGCAAATGTTACATTTATGTATTATGTAATTCAGGGAGTGATTATGCAGGCTACTGCAGGCAAACAATAAAGGAAATCTGTATGCACTGCTGTAGGTGTGTGAACAGAGTGAATGGCCAGCCAAAGTGCCTTCTAAAATTGGCATGTTTACATCTGTAAAAGACAAAAACGGTTAATCATGTATCCTTACATTAAAAATTTCTGTGATGTTAGATTGTTCATGAATAAAAATGTAAGGAATGCTTGAAATTTTACACGTACAAATCAAATATTTGTGTCACTTAACAGGAGGTTTTTCCTGTAATGCTGATCAGCATACTGCTGCGTAATTGCAGTTTAATCTTGAATACTTAGACGGGCTATCTTTGAGCAGTGAAGTGGCATGCAGAAAATCCCAGTATAAGCAGTCCACAGCCTTTCTTGGACGCACCTGACCTAGTATTTCTAGCTGCGTCTGTGCACTCTGAGGTTGCAAACAGGGGCCGCTGAGGGGTTTGGCAGAAGAGGAGGGGATTTATGCACAGCCACCACAGCACTTTTACTTTTTGGAAACCTTGCGGCTTTCCTTTGTTCTCCATTCCTCATTCTAGCCTCTCTGCTACTCCCTGGAGAGTTTTGTTATCACCCCCTGTATTTATCAAAGTTACTCTGCAGTTCCAGCCAGGCCCCCTTTCTTTTTCCATCCCTGCCAGCTTCGCAGCCCTGCTGGGGAACTGCTGGACACATCTGTAATAGATCTGTTGGGGACATGGTGAGAGGCTGGGGCACATGACATCAGATGGACTGAATGTGTGTTTACCTGCTGTCTGGCACAATTAAGAAAGCTGTGTGGAGACGGAAGCACCTCGCTTCTCTCTCATCCATATCCTGACAAAGGAAAGCCACTCACTGGGTCAGAGAGTGCCAGACACTTGTGAGGATCGTCCCTCCTGCGCTCCTTTCATTCATCTGTGTCTCTCTTCGCTCTTTTCACTCTCTGTCTCTCTCTTCCCTCTGCCACTTAGCTTCAGCGTTTGGAGGAAGATTGCATAAGAGCTGGACTGCTTTTCCTCTTGGCAAGTGAGGCATTTTAATTGAAAAGGAGATCCGGAATGAAAACTCCCATTCCTTTTCAGGCCTCTGTTCTGTGAAAGCACGGAAATGTACCAGGGGAAAGAAGACGAAATGTACAGGGGAGTCAGTGAAAGAAATAGGTCATGTTCTTAAAACAAAATGAAAGAGAGAGTCTGACATCCCGCCTGTCTCTGCACTACCTATAATGATCCTGGTTTCTTTTTTTCCTCCCATTTGAGTCTAACAAACTGGTCACATGCAGCCTACTTTTCTGTCCACAGAAAAGGTAGACAGTTTCTGCAATAAAATGCAACAAAACAGTTGGTCCCTTGTGTACAGAATAATATAAAAGAGGTACTGAACCATTATTTTTTTGTTATAAAATAATATTACAGGAAACCTTTTGGGATGTAGGCTGTGAATTGTAACGAGTTTATGTACACTTTTAGCAAGTCTTACTGTGACAGATGGGTATCTGCTGGTTTATATATATATATATATATATATATATATATATATATATATATATATATATATATATATATATATATATATATATATATATATATATATATATATAACTTTGTCCCTGCAGTACAATTGGAGATGACAGATGAAGTTGCATCAAAGTTGTACATTATTGACCTTAGAGAAACTCCCTTTTTAAAAGTATAGATTGATTTTAATGAATAAGACTGTGACTGCTGTTAAGTGGCCCACAGTTTGACATGTTGAACTTCCACTTGCCTCAGTGGAGCTGCTCTTTATCTAGCAGTAAAATACTGGCTGGACCGGGCAGGTCAGATGTGTATGCAAATGTTAAACAAGGTCGCACTGACAATGGGCATGTGTGCTTTCTTGCACAAAAAAAACAAAGCATCTGTTTCTCCAGCTGTCTCTCATTTGAGATTACTAACCTGTTTGTCTGGGCTCCTTGTGCCTAAATCACGCTCCCTATTGTGGAGCCATACTGCCCTGATCCTTATACCTCTGTCAGCATACTGATGATGTTTACTAATGGGATTGGTTGTCCACTGACGGATGTGGGACTGGATCAGCTGATGGTTATCATGGTGTTCTACAAAGTTAGGCATTGCCAAGGCTGCAGATGCACTAAATCTTGCAGATGTACCCAAAGGACCTGAGTAGGTCTAAAACATAAAGTGTGCACTGCTATCCACACAGCAGACCTTTCAATCTATACACAACACTATGCAAACACAAGATCCCTTTGTCTGATAATTTATTCAACAAAATGGAAGGCCTTACAAGGTTAAGCCACAGAGTCAAAAGGCCTCTCTGCCTATTAATTGCCTTTGATCAGTAGTTGATGCATAATTAAAATAGCCTAAGTGAGCTGAGGCGACCATGCAAAGTGTTGAATCACAGAGATGGGGTTGCAAAGAGCAGGATCTGAATGCTTATCTTGCTGAAATGCAGTGTACTAGGAGAGTTGTAATGAATAAAGTTCTGTATTCATAAAATTTACTTTGTCTTTAAAGGTCCCATGACATAGTGCTCTTTGGATGCTTTTATATAGACCATAGTGGTTCCCTGATACCATATCTGAAGTCTCTTTCCCAAAATTCAGCCTTGGTGCAGAATTACAGCCACTAGTGCCAGTCCCACAATGAGCTTTCCTTAGGACGTGCCATTTCTGAATCTGTAGCTTTTGAGGAGGAGAGCGTGGGGGGGCAAGGTAGAGGCTGGGGGTGTGGCCTTTACCAACTGCCACTTTGCTTGTTTGAAAGCCATGATGTCTCTCTCTCATGGGTGGGCCAAATTCTCTGGGCGGGTAAAGCAGAGAAAGGGGAGATAACAAGATTCAAGATCAGCCCATCTGAGCTTTAATTTTCTCAATGGCAGAGCAGAACAAAAACCTCCATTAAGTGAAATGTTCATGCCATGGGACCTTTAAGAATAGTGCTCCCCATTTGACAGACAATAGAAGTCCTGCCGTCATTAAACTACTTTAAAAAAACTCTGACTCTAGTGTGTGTGTGTGTGTGTGTGTGTGTGTGTGTGTGTGTGTGTGTGTATTCACTTCCCTGAATATATGGGCCGTCACATTGAGTTATCCTCATTTCAGAACAGGCTTCGGGCGTGTTCTGAAGTTCAGACGGGCCCTTCAGATGTGGGACATAGATTTGGCAACGACACTCTCTGAACATCGATATGCCTCCGAACTCTGCTTTGATAGGGCAGAAAAGATGCATTAATAGAGAACAAGGAATTGAAGAGTTCCATAAATTGTTCCCTTGACGTTTCTTTTTGGACTCAAAATAGATTACGACAGAGCATTCACAGAAGTGGTGATGTGAGAAAAGAGATGAACTGTAGATAATTCCTATAGATTGAATGAAGTTAATTGTGGCATATGTTACACGGTTAGCTCTGTTTATCAGGACAGGATAGCACTACTTGAATTGCATAAATGGTTTTTCGTCTGCACAATGACCTCTAATAAAATTAAAGACTGTTTATATATCTGTTTATAAAAACAAAAGTTAATAAAGGACAGATTGTAATATGTTAAAAAATAATGACTAGAGGCTACAAAATAAGCATTTATATATATAAATGCTTATTTTGTAGCCTCTAGTCATTATATTATATATATATATATATATATATATATATATATATATATATATATATACACACACACACACACACACATCTTGTCCTGTTAATAAAGTGGTTCTCTAGCCAGTAGAAGGCTATTGTCACTGCTCTTATTGTAGGTCTACTGCGAGAATTGCAAACTGTAACTCTAACTGAACAGCAGTTTAACAAACCGTTTATTGCCCACACCCAACATAAGACAGCAAAGAAAATAGCTCGAGGTTCTCTAAATGAAGCCAATATTTGCTGTATGTGATGCAGGTACACAAGCGATAATATTGTAAATACTCATCAGTTGTTTGTTTTTTTGGTTTGTTTCTCTGCAAACACAGCCACAATGATGTTGTTTCAGCAGTACTGTTATTCTTGGGCATAATCAATCTGTTTTTCATTTAGACAAAACACAAAATGAATGCGTTAAAGCAAGAAATCAATCACCTTGTAGAACATCTTTGCCATAGTTTGTCTTTCACTTTGTGTTTTTAGATTCAGGTCCTTTAAAAACATTATATAATGAACCAAAATAAATAGAATACACACATATTATTACTTACTCTACTTACTAAGCTACACTGCCATATACATTCCACTATTGGTTAACTGATTCGTGATCTTCTGTCATTCTTGTGTTTTCATTATTTACTCCAGTGCATCTATAGCCATTTGATTGTCTCTTAAATAACTTTTTTTTATTTATTTTTTTTATTTCACTCTCAAGTTCACATGCTTAAATTGCTCACTGTTTTGACGATAAAAACGTAAAACCTTTTGTATATATTTTTGGATTTGCCGCAACATGAAAAAAATGCACATTTTCAAATGCATTAATATGCAAAACCACCCAAAAGTCTATACAATATGCATTTTTTTTAAGTTAATCTATGAATCAAATGCATGTTTTAAAATGTAAAATGCTAATTTAACATTGGCTCTGTTTAAACCATTCACACATAGGTCTGCTTTTTTATAAAGGATGATTAAGTGTCTCTTGAATCATCATACTCATTATGTGACTGCATTGCAAACATTACAGACATGTTGAGACAGAGCCAGAACAATGGTTTGCAGTTAAGGCTTAATTTGCACCTATTGTAATCGATGCACTGGTACTAGCCTGAGGGGAAGTAGCATTCACACAAATACTGAATTTCTATAATTCACTGCCATGTATTGCTTTGAATGTAATTGCGCCCCCTGTGATTTGCTCTTGTTACCCATTTTGGTAAATGTAACTCGAGTGGATGATGGACAGACTAATGAACAATGTTGTCAAGATGGGGACATGGACAGGCAAATGGACATTTTGTTGATAACATTGGTCAGAAAATATTACACTGTAGACAATTCAGTTATCTCTCGTACAAAATGTGACCATATCTTGTTAAGAAAATGGGAAAAAGTTTGAATTATTGGGAATATGCTTCTTCTGTGTGTCCATTTCTGTGCTTGTCTGATGACCTAAAATCAGAGGTCAATAGTGTAGGGAGTAGTGCTGTCAGGCTATTATTAGACACTTCTGACACATTGAGTTGGTGTATGGCTTGTCCCATCTGGCTTAGTGTGTAGCAGCCAAATCTCTGATCCTGGATTGGCACCTCTCCTTCATAGCGGATTTATATTCATAGAGTTCGTCATGCACGGCCCTGACCTGACCTTACGTTTTCATGTTTGAAAAATCGGCTGCATTCTTGTTATAGTAGGGCAGCAGCCTGCTGATCTCTGTGCTTTTTAAACACAGTTAGGACAGTGCTCCCACATGGACATCAATGTAGCAATATTTTGGGCATATGAATAAAGAATGAGCACTGCAGATGTTGTAAATAATGCACATTGGTGGTGTGTTCTTTCTTATGCTAATTATTCCCCTAACTCTGCACTGCACTATGTTTATATGCAGCTTAATAATGACAGACCTAATTAATTCCTATTACTCACATAAAATTAGTTCATAGAAACACAGAAGCCAGTAAATAATGGACCCATACCTTATCTGAGCTTTCGCCCAGTTAAAAGTAAACTGGTCAGAATGTAACTCTTATTCATTTCAAATTTTTTAAAGAAACAGCTCACACATCCAACAATTATTTTGTGCAGGTGAGTTGAAAAATATCAACTTGGAACAAAAGAAAAAATCACGCACACTGCTCTTGCTATACAATCACCGTTTACTCACACAAAACTAACGTTTCATTTCAACAAAATGATGTAATGCAACATGCCGAGTACGAGCAGGTTGAGATCATGTATATGCTGTCATCAGGTGCAGTTCAGTGTGTTGCTGATGCACACAGACAAGACTGTGGAAACACATCAGTTGTAAGGATAAAGATTGTGACCTCCCAGGTCAAGGCAAACAACTAGGATATCCCGCATGGCCACTTTAAAATCATTCATGATGAAGTGAAACCTGTCATTTAGTAAAAGATCTTTGTATTTCATGAATCAGACTTTGTATTTAGGAGCCATGCAAACATTTTGGATTTGATATCTGACTGGACTCTGCCAGGGGTTTAGAGATTTAGATAATGTTTCAACTACACTGAAGACACTAGATGAGAATTGTTCTGTGAAAATGCAGGAATGCATTATGAAATGTCATGCTCCGGGAAATTAGGAGCAATGTTTGTCTATGCTAGTTCTGCATTGCTCAAGTGCCTGTCAAATAAACAAGATAGACCACAGGACACTAGTGGTTATGCCTGATTAGGTAATATGATAAGGAAACATTCCTGAAGTCAAGTTGGTGAAGATCAGCCTCCAGACCTACTGACTTTTTTACCCGATAACCCAGAATTAAACATACACATACACTATAAGCCAGAGTTGACACATTTAAATCAGTAGAGATCACTATTTGTGAACATGTGGATAACTTTATTGCCAATCTACAAAAAATAATTTCAATTGACTTGACCATCCCCTTTTGTGTCAACTTCCTCAAATCCAATGAGGAGCACTGCATTGCTATTAACATTGTATACACAATCCCATGCTGTCGGTGATACCATTCAGTGACAAATTCATTGGGTGTATAGGAACTAGGGGATATTTTATTTTTGTTTTGTATTATTTTTTTATATATTTTGTATTTATTGTTTTGATATTGGTGTATGTTTTGTGTCTTCTATACTCCAACTGGACGGCGCAGACTGTCTTGTTTGTTTTAAAAAATAAATAAAAATAGGATCACAAAATGATTGCTCCTTGACTTTGCAAATGACACTACGTTAGCATCACTCAGTCATATGCAAAACACTTTCACATGTGGAGAAACCTCAAGCTTAAAGAGCCCACTTACTGTACAGGATCTCTAATTTCTTTTCCCACATGACCCACCTACAATGCAGCATCCCAGGTGCAGTTTGATGTTTAATGGCACCCTCCACTTACCAGCTCACAGCAGGACCCCACCGCCCTGTTGCTGCTAATAATCCACCCAGGCACCTCTCAGTTATCGACCATTCTCTCCACCTCCTTTGTCCACCTCCTGCCGGCATCATCCCCGGTTCAGTTATACTGCAATTATGCCAGCTGACAAACACTGAAGCCCTTATTGTCACTCTAGATTCTAACAGCTCAATCTGTTTCAGTCAAGGCACATTTAATTGAAATGTCCCCAGTGAACAGATATTTTAATGTGATGGCACTACTACTAATACAAAACTAAACAAATGGAAGAAGTTGCAATGAGATTGCTCTGCTTTCTTGAACTTGAATTCATGTGTCATGGTAGGATTAGGCGTGACATCTAATGGCATTATGAAGAATTAAGCGCATTAACATCATCTGGGTGAGACGGGTGTAATTGAGACATGGCACATGGTCAGCAATCTGACGGTAAACTGTGTTTAAATGGCAGGAAAATGAGAGATTGGGCAAGCTTGGTTACTGCTGATTGTGTTAATCTGAACTCTCTAATCTTAAACTGTTCAGAACTGAGATGGAAGCATTGTGGATTAAACCCATCTGGTTCCTTCCATTAGGAGGAATATTTAATGTTTGTTTTATTGTGCTTGTCATAGCATGACAATTGGCACGTCAGGTGCAAAGTAGAAAAACAAACTCTTGTAAAAACAGCCTACTCTGCAGATGTTCTGCTTTCCTCTATGTTTACGTCAAGACAGCCACTCCCATATCAACGGATATGGCAATAGATGCATGTATACTAATTGCTGGAGTTTTGGGTGCCGCTTCATTGAAGGTTGTAAAGATTTTAATCTAATTTCCTACTACTGGGTAATTCTGGATTATTGTTAAACCTCCCTCTGACGTGCAGCTCGTTTAACGATGATGTTCATTAGTAGTGCAACCAGAGGATAAACACAGGGCTGACTGGCGAGCAACATGCTGCTGTTTGGCATAAGCCCCCGCCACTGTGACGCGGATGACAGGAAAACTGAGACCAGCTGCCCCAGCCCATTACAGCAATCAACAGTGCTGGGAGGGTGCAAGGATGTCCTCACACACTCACTTTTCATACTCTGACACATTTAGCTGTCTGGCCTTTGTTCTAATGGAAGAACCGGCTTGGCTTTTAAAAGCGGTCAATTAAGCTCAATTGAAGGAAAGAGGGAAATCAGCATGTTACTTAATAAATGTCAGGAGACAAGTAATTATGACATGTCTGGAGAATGTGACTCTGGCATGGAAATGAGCCAATCCAGACTGACGCATTAGTGAGAATAGCGATTTATGTGATAGGGATGTATTCGTCTTTAGCATGTACCTATCTGTGGAGCATGATTTGTGGATGACAATTAGCTGATTTATACAGTCTTTGTTCCAGCAGAGTAGGATGGTTATTAGACAGGTCACCGTTTAAGCAGAAGGCCACAGGTTTGACTGTTGTAAACGTGAACTCTTTTTTTTTTTCTCTATGCTTGCACATGACCGCACATGCTTGCAAGGTGACTTCTTATAAATGCATACATGTTTTTTATACATGAAACAATGTCTGATCACATGAGAAAATTGAAATAACATTTGTATGGTATGAAATGTATTGTTAAAATGGAGAATGCGGTGTCCTCAGCATAAAGTGGATAATGTACATTCAAGCTGCAGTTGCAGTTTTTCTTTCTCGTGCGAGCGCTCAATGTGAGAACAGAAAAGCCTGACCGTTGAATGTCTGAGAGCACAATAACCCTCATATTGTCCTCAGGTCAAATTGATCCGTTTTCCTATATTAATATTCTTTTTAACTACCTAATTGTAATTACCCAAAATAACATGATTAATTCCACACAACGCTCTTTGGCAAGTACAAATCTCTACTTTCATTAATTTTGGGTTTTTTCAATTTTATAGCATTTAAAAAAAGTAAAAGTAAGTGGTTTTCGAATAGTATTTAGTAAAAGTTGACAGATTCCAGTCTGTGATTATCCATCAGCATAACTTTCCTTTAATTTTAGTCGAAATAATTCCTAATTAAACAAACATTAGGTATAATTTCCTATAAATGAGATTTATTGACTATGAATTCCAAAAATAACTGTAAAACTAAAGTTAATAAGTTAGTGTTACGCTGTGTTGAAAACATCAAAAGTGACAAACATTGAAAAAATGCATCAAAAGTGTGAAAAAAAGGGACAAATACGTAAGAAAAAGTTAATTACATCGATAAAGTATCAACAAATGTGTTGATTTTCAATTTTGACGGGAAGACAACACAAAGGTTAAGACTTTTGAATTTAAAGCCTTTAACATTGGTAATACAAATGCCTGGCAGCACATTCTTACTTACATACTAATTAGTGTGAGCATAATTGCCTTTATAGTCAATGGTTTAGAACTGTCATTAATGCTAAAACTTTCTTTCGCGATTGTTCGCTCTCTCCTTCTCATATTCAGCCTATTTCTCCTGCCAGTCTGTAAAATATGCTGAAATTGCCCTTGGCCTCTTTATGTATTTATATTGGCAGAAGAGAGTTTTTTTCACTTTGGTATCGTATCTTGTCATCCAAAACATCTTAGCATGAGGGGTAAATATTGGATTATCAAAGGACATCAGCTAAAAAAATTAGCTTCTTTCTCTGTTATTTGTTTGTCTTATCCATCTATAAAATGTCTGTAGTTTCTCTCTGTGTAATAATTCATAATTCCATAATTTGAGTCCTATGGAGAGTTGGTGGATAAGGTTTGATTACCTGATTAAGCTGAGCAAGTGCATATTATTGCCGAAGCTTTACAAAATCAGTGATGAACAAGATGACCCCAACAATGCTTTAGTTTAATCTTAATGACCTATGGTATGGAATCCCTCTTTCCAGCTTTCACCAGACTCCTCTGCTGTTCATTAGTTTTGTTTGTAGATCACTGGAAGCTGGAGATTACTGTTGTTCCACTTAGCTAGAAGTCATCTCTGTCCTCCTGCCAGCCATCAGTGTTGTAAACACAGCAGCACTCCTTGCCAAAGTACTTTCACAGATGGCTCAATGAAGCACTCTGCCTTGTTGTTCCTGTTTATTCAGCACTGCTCATCCTCCTAATGAAATAGCTTCATTACAGTAATTTGCACACATTCAGCATTCTGGGAGAGCATGCAGATGCTCAAGTTGCACCGGTAAGCGCTGAGGAAATGAACTAGTCAAACACTCTTCACAGCACAACAGTCATTCAGACGACACTGAAAACTTTACGTAAAGTGTTTGTCAAATTACATATTTAGGCAACCGGTGTGAATCATCCTCTCTGACACACACTCAGATATACACACGTGTCTTTTCTACCCTGAAACAAGCACAGAAGGTGTTCGGTATGTCACAAGAGGGCCATAGAGCAATGATGTGCAAAAAGCTGCAAAGAAAATTAGCTGCAGATCATTTTTTACCTGGCCCCTTTTACTTACTTGTATATACTGTATGTTCATTGTACATTCTTTTCATTCCTCCTGAGTGTATTTTTTGACTAGGTGTTCTGGCATTTTTACTTTATTTATTATTCATTTCTTATAATTCTGTATGGATGCCGGGTGTCTAATACCTGCTGCGGTAACAAAGACATCAATAAAATCTATCTAGCCATCAGATGGATAGGCTAGACAGGTCATTTGCAATACGTCTCCTCAAAAGTTGGACTGTTTTCATCATTTTTAAACTTATATTCTAACAGCCAAGTCACAGTGTTTAAGTGCTCAGACCACTGGCCTTCCTTTGAAATACATGCGTTTCTAAAGTCTTTCTCATCTCTGCATAACATACTCTATGGGTAGTCATTTGACCTTTAATTCACAAATTTAATTTCACAAATTTCAGTTCACAATCTCCGGAGCACACACCGCAGTTGTTCCTCCTGAGAAAGTTGTTCTACTTGACTCGATTTTCTGAGCGTCCTATGCAGTATTTATTTGATTGTCTTACTAGTGGTAGACTTTAAATAATTACCAAAGGATTAAACAGATACATAGTAATCTATCCTGTAGGTAATGCTGTTATTGTAAGACCCTATAATGATTACCATGATAGTCATTCTAGTGACCATGAATCACAGTTGGTTAGATTAAAAATAGTGGCACGCCTTTGTAGCGCTCAGCCTTGCTGCCAGGCTAAGGACCAAAAAGCAGAAGCCCTTCACCTCACAGCCTCAGTAATCATCTCTAGGCCCACTGTCACTCCACTGGCCGGTGACTCGATACATCATCTTATGACAGTACTGTGTGTGTCATTTCACGGCACTTCAAAGCATTGTGCCACAATACGCTGTTGTCAAAGGGAATACAATAGAAGAATAGTTTCAAGTGCAATGTGAGTCGTACAACAAAGTGAGTCATTCTCTGAATTTCTCTTTGCCAAGTCTCACTCATTGCTCCATTCCTCCCCTATCATTTCACCTGGTCATTTTATTTTGCTGTTTCTGAGGTACAATAACTGAGCTGTATTAGGATGGTAGTAGTTGATAGTAGTAGAAAGTTAAAGCATGAAATTCTAACTTGTTTTTCAAAAGGTCTTGTTTAGTTTCCTTCCTTGTTCCTTCCTATTGTGAAGCAGCTCCTTTAGTATTGATAGCACATATAAACTCAACCACAATAGGCAGATTGTCATATTTCTATAATTTCTTTTAAACCATATTTGTTGCCTGTTCTGGCATCCAACAATTGCTTGGAGTATCACCATTCCAACCATGCAGTAGTGCTTTCACCCTGAAAGGATCTGAAAAGTAATTCCTATTTCTTAAAGGTCATCTGAGAACCCAGTCATGTATAAGATAAAGCTTCACAGTTGTCTGTTTCCTGTCCCCATAAACAACCAGGAAATTGAAAGTAATAATTCCTGACAGGATGGCAAACCTGTCTAAGATGGATTTTTCCATGACATTTGAGTATCATTTTGCTGTCGCTTCTTTTCACTTCTGCAAATATCATTTATAATATGCTTGTGTGGGTGACACAGACTTGTTTTACAAACTGTTTTTGAATAAGATTAATTCATTCTCGGGTGCACTCTGTTTCTCATCAGAGAAAGCAAAGCATGGGGCTGTTTTGCAACATCAGAGGACCAGGATAGACTTTGGTCTACCAGAGTGATGTGAAGAGTCTGTCTATTGTTGGAAAAACTGCAATTGATGTTGAGATTGTGCTCAATCAAGGCAAGGCAACACAACACAAGTTTTTGATGCACATTATTGATATTTTTAGCAGACAAATGAATTGTCTGTTTGTTTGTTTTTTTTTTTGTTTTTTTTTTGAGTTTACCTTTTACACTTCAACTGTGATGTTTGGTGCAGATTAATACGTTTAATGCACTCTGCCAATGCTTGGCTTATTGAATGGCACTACACATTTGTGTAGTCATGTAGTTTTCAAACACCAATTTTCCGTCAGCAGGCGGATTCTTGAAAGCATCTCTATAAAATGCTATCACACTTGCCTCAAGTAGAAATGTAAGAAGACAAATCTGCTCTTCACTCATTATAAAATATACTAGTACAGCTAAAATGGCTGCTGTATTGTGCACTATTAATTAGAATCCTATACTGACTACGTATAAGATCTAAATGTTACAGGAATTATTACAAAATGCACACCATAAGCCTAAGGCATCTCTGTTTTTCCAGTAAAGACATTTTTGGTGATTCATATTCCTTCTAACCATAGCGTTCTGATTGAGTCTTGTTCTGCAGTCTATGTGCCCTCAGTGGAACTTGGACTCCATTTTTGCTTGCCCCCATATGTTTAGCATTTGGGTCCAACATGGAGGCTTGTGGATGGGCTTGAGGCCTTTGCAGCGTGGCAGATGGTAGATTATCCAAACAAGCGGACAAATTACCTAGGATTCCCCTCTGTGCCTGGACACTGTTGAGAGCAGCAGTGGGCCCAGCAGCCAGACCTGCCAACAGTGGGTCAGCTGGCACCGGGGGCCACTCACACACTGCTCTGTCTCACTTTTTGGCATTTTTATCTTCCCACCTTGTCTTTAGTTTCCCATTTTTCACTGTCAACTCTTACTCAGTCCCCTTTTGCTTGGCAAAGTCTCAGTCAGCACAAACAGATCTTGGAGAGGTTTACTTTCAACCCAATTCTTGTATTTTGTTATATGGAGATTGTGCATGGACCTTATTTGAGGATGATTTTAAATGACGTTTGCAGATCGGCTTATTTTGATTGATTTCATCTCCCTCTGTTGCTCCCTACAGGAAGCGGTGCAATTATGATGAGAGAGCCAACAAATGGCCTGTGTTCAACCAGAATCTATTGTAGGAAAAACAATATAAACGAGCTAGTCTGTGCCATTAATTCTGCTGGGCTCCATTTTTAGGAGAGACAAATACAAGGCTAATCTCATTTACCCCCTAACAGTTCTTGGAAGCCATATGTCACCTACCACAAAATGTTCACGACACCTAATCTACCATCGTCATACAATAGACCTTGATGGTGATAAATTATGCTTTTAGGACGCAAGTCTTAAGTCTTAATAGTGATCAAATGCCCCTTTCCTAATTGAATTGTCCTGCAGGCATTACACGGCCAATGTAAGTGTATAAGGACGGGAGCCAGGGGAGACTAAAGATTCTCAGTGCTCTGTTTAAATATACCCTGAATTTCCAATGAATTAATGAAGCCTGCTAATGCAAGCAGACAGACATTCAAATGTAACCAATTTAAAAGAACAAAACCGTTTTGATGGAATATCCCCCTCATCCACAACAACCACATCATCTTTTTCATCCATTATGATTTTATTCATGAGTTCTTGGAGTTGTCAGTATTCTTCAGCCGCGTCTGCCACTCCAATCCTTGTGTCCTATCAGGACTCACTCGTGAGCTGGGCTCCCTGTTTCGCAGACGGCCAGTGGAAAGGTCAGCTGTCATTTAGCTAGCGGAGAATGAGTTTGCCGGTGCCACATCCTCCATAGCATGTCCACAAGAATTTACACAACAGCAGTAGAAAATGTCAGTACATTAGTACATAGAGAGCATGGTGATAAGACGCTTGCGACGTTATTCCTGTCTACCTCTGTGATTTAGAGGAATTAGGCAGCAAACAAGCGTAGCGAGTAATACATCATGCTGTTCTTTTCTGGAATGATCACACTGTGTACGCACAGAAACAGGCAATAATGTCACTCTAGAAATATATATATATATATATATATATATATATATATATATATATATATATTTCTTTTTTTTTAACTCTAGTGTGTGAAGTAGAATTTGAGCCAGAATAAATTGGCCCCTCCTGTTCCTGACAGGATTCTGGTAGCTTCCTCCTTGTCTCAGCAGGAAGTGCAAGAAGTCAGAATTCTCAGTCTTTCATCTCCACGGCCACAGGTTCGGAGACTCCGTCTCCTCTATATGTTTAGTAGGCCGTCTCATACACTGCTGGAATATTCCGCCTTCATGCTTGTCAGTTTGTGCCTGTGTCTGGCTCACAGTTCACACACACACACACACACATACAGATAAACAGACAAAGTATAGACTTTCGACTCCCGCTCAGCATTCATCAAAACTCTATTACACACAAGTGTAAGAGACACTCTTGGCTAACATTTCTTCATCTACCTAATTTCCTGCCAGTCCCTTAGAGATTCCTTCACAGCTAAAATATGTTTTATTCATTGGAGAAAACTGAGAACCCAAGTTAGAATTACACTTGTCAGAGGTTAACAGCACAACTGCACGGAGCAGAGAGATTATGACCGTATGACATTCAGTCACCTCACCAGTGTGTGTGTGTGTGTGTGTGTGTGTGTGTGTGTGTGTGTGTGTGTGTGTGTGTGTGTGTGTGTGTGTGTGTGTGTGTGTGTGTGTGTGTGTGTGTGTGTGTGTGTGTGTGTGTGGTTGCGCGTGCGCTCCCTGAAGAGAGTGGATGAGTAGCAGTCGGGAGGGAGGCAGCAGGTGCAAGAATGTGTTAGCAGCTCTGGGCGGGATGGGTCTTGTCAGCCAACCTTGGCACACTGGGGGTAGGGAGGGGGGGGGTGTCTGGTTTGACGTACGTCCATGGGTGTGTGTGAATGGTTGTCTGTCCCTGGTATGCAACCTGTGTATTGCACTGACATTTGTGCCAGTCACGTGTGCCCTCAATGTGTACATGTAACAACAGGCCTCATAATCGTGTTTGAGCCAGTTGACCTTTTTTTAACATAGACTTGTATGAGTGTAGTCACCCACACAGCTGGAAGACAAATCCAGAACCCTTCCATTTGCTGGTTCTCTCAACAGCTGAATACCAGGGTAACAGCAGATATGCATCCTTTCGAGTCCCTGGCGTGGTATTTTAGACCTCAGTAATGGATGGTTTTACTCTACAAGGAGGGGTTTTTAGTGTGTGTGTGTGTGTGTGTGTGTGTGTGTGTGTGTGTGTGTGTGTGTGTGAATAATTATGGTAGAAAATGGGTGGTGTGGTGTTCCTTTCAAATAGCATGACGTATAGAGGGATATGGCTTAGATCAACATTAGCATTCCCTTAGGAAACATGCTCAACAGCTGCTCATAACCCTGTGATAATGCGCACCCTGCCCTAGTGACAGAATGAGATTCATCCCGCTCAACAGTCAGGCTCTTTGTGTTTTGCTTGCATCCACATTTTGTCAAAGGGATTTTGGCAATGAAGAAGGCATTCCTGCTGGGGTTGAAGGAGGCAGCCAGACCGCATGGAGGCTGATTACACTCCTGAAGGAAACAGCGGATGCTGTGGGAGAATGAGCTAGGCACATCATTACTGCGTGTTTACTGCCTGCGCTAGCTCCCTTACCCTCACGTACTTTTAACCATAATACAAAAAATGTTAATTGTGTCAGCTAGAATAGTTTCGATCGCCTTACTAATCTTTTCTTTCTAAATTTGTTTTTAAAGTTATCGAATAACCAATTTTCTAACAAATACATTAATTTTCTCCACATTGCAACTTCATGACCATAAGTTAATGACAAGCAGTTCTCTTGACTCTCTTGACATAGTTTCACCTCAACTTTTGCTAATATGTCAGTGGTGTGACATAGCTTGGCATTCTTATCAATCTTCTGCTGCAATTTTTCCCCCACAATAGCAGTAGCAAGTTATTGGATCCAGGAAGTGGATGAGGCAAAGATTACTCACTCAGCATCATCCATTTTTATTGGCATTGACTTTTAAATGCCGGGTATAAAGATATTCTATGGGACATTGCCATGCAACTCACAAGCCCGATTCCAGTCAGATGTTAATGACTATTCTCCAACAGTGACGCTGCCTTTCCTAAAACACTGTGCTGGCAGAGATCCCTCTCAAAGCCGTAGTTTCATTAGCAGTGTTTTTTTGGGACTTAGGCTATAAAAGTCTGTGGCATGCTGTCAGATGTTTTGGCAGAGGTTCCCGAGCAACTAGCGGTGGTGCTGTTGCTGCTGGCGAGGTTAGCGGAGAAGCCCACGTGGCCCGCTGCAGCCGCATGTCTTGGGCCCAGCCAACAGAGAGGCGTCATAAAAGTCAGGTATGCGGCCTTGCACAGCAGACACTGACATAGTATTATTACTGTGTAATTCTTGTTCAGCTCTGAGCACTAATGAAGGCAACTGTGTTTTTTTTCATCTTGATTTTATTTAACTTTTTTTAAATGTTTTCTACCTTTTTTATGATTAGGTTTTGAAAAGCGTTACATATGATGAGGTTATTATATGATTATGATGCATATTTGTATTATAATTAGTGCAGCACTGTGCCCATGCCCAACACAATCACAAGTCATTAGTATGCCATTAACGAGTATTGCAGGTGTTCACATATATGACAAACATGCATAACAAAATAAATCTATTTTACACAACAATGTAATCCAAAGGGAACGGTTGTGTAAGCATTATTGAAGAAAAGAGAAGACAGATATCCGACTTCTGCTGCAGATACATCACATTTTCGGAAGCAATCACAGGGATCCGGGCCTTCAAAATTAAATATGCAAATGTGACAATTACGAGCTTATATTGGCATAGGTATTGCTTTAACCTGAGGTCACTGTGGAATAAGCTAAAAATCTTTAACACTAATTCCCACACACCATCAAACAGCCACCTCTAAACCAGCCCCACTCCTGCAGTGTATAAACACCTGTATGTAATATCCTGTGTAAGAATGTCAGTACAGCAGGAGGTGTTATAGGATTTTGCTCATTAGCCAGTAATAGAACTAGCTTAGTCAAGGTTTACATTCTAGCTTGTTTTTTCCTCAGTAATCAGTTTTGTTTACAAGAGCTCATTTTTTACAGCGCACCCTTAGGGGTGATTTGCATTCATTGTTCAGTCTTCTGGAGTTTTTGTTGTGTGGTTGACTCATTAAGGAAAATAAGCTCGCCTTTATGGCACAGCTTTTTGTAGACTGTGAATAAAGCAAATTTGAAGAAGATTTGAATTAGTAAGTTTATTTGGAGTGAGACTGAACTGATGTTTTGATTTTTTGTTTTTTTCTTCTGTCACCAATATTCCCTGCAGGATTTGCGTTTTGTTTTTGTTTCTTTTTTGTTTTATGTCACCGTAAGTACACACCGCTGTTAAGTAGTTTATTTGTAAATCTGCCTCAGTTGGCCAAACAACATGAATTCAAAACCGTGTAAAAGAGTGTTCCTGTCGTTTCAATCAAAATGACATCTTTTCTTCTCGCTTGCTCTTGTGTCTTATTTACTCCTCAGGGACAGGTGCTCAGCAGTATTGATATGTAAACCCTCCCCATGAATTTGAAAGCCCTTTGATTAACAGAGATCCATGTGAATAGCTAATGAATTATCCGAAACGCATCCCTTGTAAAAGAAATTATGCATCATCCCATGCAGTGTTGTCAAATATTGACTTAAATGCCAACAAGGGATCTAGAATTTAGATTTTGAGATTGTATGCTGTGTGACAAATCAATCAAGTAGCTCATAAGAGCCACAAAATGTCAGGGTAGGACAATGTAATAAAATATTATGAATGACAACAGGAAGGGTTTAATGAAAACAAAAATTCAATACATGCCTGTCACATGCCTTCTGCATTTTGTATTTATGAAAGGTTTATACGTGAACAAACAAGAGATAATAACCAGCATGGGAAGGAATTTCCTGGAAAACCAATATGTTGAATCTTGTTTTTTGCTACACTTTTGTAAAGATTTTTCGTTACAGGTTGATTTTTTTTTTTTTTTTTACAAAAAACTATATAAAACACGTTTTATACACTAAAATCCTGCTCCTCCAGAGCATTACGGTTTTCCATAGCTGCCATACTGCAGCAACACTTATACACTTATAGTATAAAGATTCTATTATGAAACCAACACGTTTTGGCTGGTGCCCTTTCATCACTGTCATCAGGATGATCCTTCAGACTGTTTCCCCTCTTCATGCACCTTGAAAGTAGGTAAAGTTGCACAACAACTAAATACCCTGCATATCTCCCGTGTCCTCAAAGCCCCAATGGTGCAGAAGAAAATAATGCAAATGACCATCTGCTACTCTGTGTTTCTTCTTCAAGTGTGTACTGTATGATGACAGGTCTGCACTCAACTGCACCTGCGTGGAGCTTGGTTAGCATATTTGTGCCAACTGGTTGGCATGTGGGTGAGACATGTGACAATGAGTATGAAGACACAGACACGTGAAAGTAGCATTTCTGCCTGATGCCCTGTTTTTGTTTAGATTAATGTGGTTCGGTTGCAAAGACAAACGCAAAAATGGACTGTGCCAGAGTATGTAATGGTCTTTACATTATGTATGCTTGCCATAATTTTGTTTGGAAGGTCAAGGTAACGTTACAGCTACCGTAGATGATATGTCACGTGGCTGCACTGCTCTATCTTCCCTGTCAGAGGAAATCAGGTTGGACAGAGCTGAGAGGTCTGACTGGACTCCAGAAGTTTCTCTCCGGGCTGTCTGATGTCGGATCTAATGGAGGCTGAGGAGGACAGACAGCATGAACACTAACACACACACACCCACCAGCACTTAAGACTTGTAGTCCTGTGCAGCTCACTGGGTACAGTACAGATACACAGAGACAGGTACCAGAGTGGACAGACACTGTTTAGACAGAGCAAAAGTGGGGTGACGTGTATCATATTCATCATTATGCCTAAGTAAGCTTGCGTGTTGTGCACATGAAGCTAAACTGGAGTAAACAACAATACTGCCTCAAGCTGTAGCCAAACACTTGTACAATAGGTTTTAATAGACTGTGGCTAATTACAGTGTTCATATCTGGACTGGGCGCAGTGGATGTCAGACCTTGAGCAATGTAGAACTGCCTTGCATGCATTATGTCAGGAAAATTAAAAACAAATGAACATTATCCGGTTTCACAATATTTAGTTGGAGCCACTTGTCTGGCTGCATATTCTATACTTTTTTATAGTGGCGCAAGCTGAATAAAAGTCTTCATTAAGGTACATGGTGTGTCATGGCAGACAAAAACAATGTCGATGACAATGGCAGTGAAATGCCTGAGTCTCAAAACACTGTGTTCTTCATTATGTTTATAGAAGTTAAACCATTGTGTGAGCCAAGAACAAACATTTCCTTTTTAACATTTTGAAAGTCAAATACCATTTTTTGCAAAAGTGGACTAATAAAATAATGGAAGACTGATGATGTATTTTAATTCACACATGTGGCAACCCCTCACAGAAATCTGTCAATGTTCCGTGACTTAACAACACCTTTGTAAAACGTCCAGTTGAGGCTCAACCTCTCCTGTGGTACAAAGGGCCTTCATTGTTTCCCATTGTTTAATCTGTTTGCGGTCATGTTGTGTTTTATACGCCGGGTGACAAGGTTTAGGTCACAGTCGTGTAAATACTGTTAACAGCTTACTGTGGTAATCCACCCTTACTGTATTTACTCTCTCTGCCTATAGTCACGTGGAGAGCGCCTACCAAGAGTCTGCACTGATCAGAAGGTCAAAACGGCACACACATAGAACGAGAGTGAGGTCACTGCTGTGTAACTATTGGCATTGGCTGAGTCCCACTATTGCATGAGGACATGCACGTCCTGTGGACTGAAAGGATTGGTAAACAGGTCACAATGCTGCTACAGCAAAAGTAGCCTTCTTGAAAAAAGGGAACAAATCAATATGTAGCGTTCCAGCGTCTCCCTATCTGCTTCCCTTTTAGCCGGAAGATGCAACTGCTTTTTCTTTTCTTTTTTTTTGACTGAATATTTATGTTTCTATGTTGAAGTAGTTACACATTTTTTTATTTATTTGCTGCAGTTTCATCCTCATTTTATAATGAGCCTTGACTTTGAAGTTCAGGAATATTATGAATGGCATTATTCTTTATTTTTTAAGTACTTGTGGGGTGTATTTATAAGAGCCCCTAGAGTTTAGGCTTGCTGGCGTATTACAAATAGTAAAACTGAGGTCATGCATAGTTCAGGTTGTCTAATGTTGCCACCATAAAAGATTTGCTACTGTCCTCTCTTTGTAACCCAATTTGTAAGTAAAATATGTCAGTGTTTCAGCACGCATCCATCTCCGCTAATGAGAGATATCCCTAGGAGAGCACAGTGACTGTCAGCTCTGCTCAGCGTGGAGGTGATAGAACTTAATTTCCCACGGATTTCTCGGCTGCGGCTTCTGTCAGCATCGTTGTGCTGCAGGGAGAGATTATCGGATTATCACACAATAAGGAAAAACACCAAAACAAGGTGGATAAAGTAAAAGTATGAGATTCTACCTAGTCGCAGCAAGGCGCCTATTTAAGTGTACCAGCTGTGTGGTGGCTTTGTTTGAATCTGAGCTTTGCAGATGGCTGTTTGGGAAAAAATTGTTGGAAATCCAAGCACCACGATGATGTTGGTGCTGAAAGATCCCAAATTCACTTCCCCCCAGGAGCTTCTGATAGTGTTGAATTTTAATAATTTACCAAGACACCGCTTGCTCAGGCATTCTAAATGCTAAAACGCAAATGTCTGTGGTTGCTGTTCTTACATTCTTGACCTCTGTCCGACCCATGTCTATATAATACTAAAGCTTTTGCTACAGTGCTCCCCTTGTGTCACAAATTGGCACAATATCATATCTTTCTCAATTCTATTCTCTTTCCCACAGAGAAGAGTAGATGAGCAGTCTTGACATCCCCTGGGGGAATGTGAGCCAGTTGAAGGTTGAAGCAGCAAAGTGGCGGGGGTGCAAGTGGGTCTTTGCCCAAGGCCTATCACCATTAATGGGCAAATGCCCCCTATGGTGTGGGGGCATGAAACGACTATTCATCATATCCACATCCACGTGTCATCAGACTCCTCTATCCCCCTCCTCTGTGACCACACAGGCAGATTTAGGCATCATGACAAGAGGCACTCACTGGCACGGCTGGCTTGCCTTCCTTTCTTATCTCCTCTGTTTTTCTCCTCTCCTCTTCCCAGTTCCCTTCCCAGAACCAATCCCATTCCCATGCTGTATTCTCCCTCAAGCAGCTATACGCAACCTGAACTCTGGGTGCACTCTTTGCTAATCCACCGACAGTCTTATCTCAGCTCAGGAACAATAGCTACAGAACAAGCAGAGCTCAGAACCACAGCCTGCAGAAAAATAGCTCCACTCCCACAAGACTCTGGGACCCTCTGCATCCAACAGCATCAGCCAAGCAGCCTGTCACTGCTTCACAATAAGTCCTACTCGCTGCATGTCGAGAAAAAGATTCCCGCCTCTGTGTGTATTTGACTGTAGTCCAAATGGAATTTCTATTACTGCAGTGCAGTTGACGGCAGCAAATGTACTTGTGTCGCCTTGTCATTATGCTGATTTACTGCTTGTCTTTTTGTTTGTTCACTGCGGAGCTGCGTGAGTTAGCTGTGAGGGCTATTCTGTGATTCATGTAGGTAGACGGGCACCTTTCCAAGTCGCTGTTCCAATTTATCTCCTATTAATGAGCTTTCACCTCAGTCCTAATGAGCTGTAATTGTGATTGTGCCCCGCATAGGATCAATGCCAGCGTCCATACAGTGGCCATGCAGTGGACAGGCAGTTACATAGGTACAAGGCATTGCAATTCTTACACAACAAGGCAGCATCAAATCATAGCGATGGCCCTGGAACAGTGTTACATCATTACATCCCATGCAACAGCAAATCCAGTTAATTACTTATTACTGGATGCCTGCCTTTGTTAAATAGCCATCCTTTCAATGTTTCTAAGCTCTTGGCCTCATGCTGTTTCCGAAGGCCGAATTTAACTTGTTTTTAGCCATGCCGGTGCCATGGCTCAGCGGATGGGATTGCCGGTCTGTCGGTAGGGTTGATCTCTTGGTCAACATGTAAAATATGAACTATAAGATAGAATAACCATCAAATTTGCTTTGGGATATTCAACTTCCTTAGAGGATGAATTTAAAAGATTTTGGTGTTCTTTTGACTTATCATCAAGCGCCACAACAGGTCAAGGATTTCCTTAGTCCTGTGACACATCTACTTAATATATTGGCAACAAGTTGTTTTGACAGGTTGAGATTTTTGGTTTTTATTGAAATATCTTGGCAACCATTTGTTTCCCTGACTGTATGTTGAGCATACAGTATGTTTGTCCAAAACTTTGGTTTCTTCCCAAATACCTGCACAACTAAGGATATTCCCACATGCTAAATTAAGATATTAAACATTATGGGCCCTATTTTAACGATCTGAGCGCACGGCGGGAAGTGCATGGTGTGTAGGGCGTGTCCAAATTCACTTTAGCTACTTTGACGGCGGAAAAAAGGGTCCGTGCACTAGGCGCATGGTTCAAAAGTGTTGTACTTAGTGTCTTAATGAATTCATAGGTGTGTTTTGGGCGCAACATGGTAACAATAAACCAATCTGAGTGTTAACTCCAATTCCCTTTAAAAGCCAGACACGTTTGTACCTTGGCGCATTGCTATTATGATGGCAGATTTGCCCCGTGATATTAGTATTTTTAATCTTTTGCGATGTGGGTGCTGGATGAAAAATGAACAACTGCCTCGGTCTTAAATAGCAAAGGCATTGCGCCACGCTACGCTGGGTGCAAGATAGGGCCCTGTACCTGCTTATACCATCCTTAATGTAATGTGTATATAGGTTTAGTATGGCTTTCGCCTTAATAAAAGTTACGAGCAACATTGATTACACCAAGAACCAAGAAAGCTACATTGAAGTGTTGCCACATGAAAATGATTTGGAAAGCATCCTTCTAATGTTATAAAGTTTACAGCACATAGAAGCAGTGGTCTGTTAGTAATGCACCACATAAGTCACCTAACAGTTATTTTCATCAGTAGTGAGCTTTCAAGTCAGGCATGTTCATTATCTGCTGCATATGGAGAGCCCATCACTGCTGTGCATATATATTAGTCTTGCCACTCTCTTCTTGTGTCTGTGTCTCCCACTCTCTCTTCACATCACTCTACCCTACTTCCTGTCGCAGTCTCTTTGTTTATTTCTCCTCTGTGACAAACTTGCATCACCTGCCTGTCTCTAATTTTCAATTTTTCCCCTCCCTTTTTCTATTCACTCGCTGTCGCTCTTTGTCTCCTTCTTTTTTCATACATCCCCACAGTCTCTTTCTGAGCCTCTCCTCTCTTCCCATCTCTCTCTCCCTCTCTCCGTCTCTGTTACTTTGTCTGGCTTACTTCCGTCACCTCCCGCCTCCCTCTTGTTTTCTGCTTTGTTTATTTCGTCTCTTTAGGCTTACTCTTGCTCCAGGAAGGGAATGAATCCATATACATGTCAACGTGTTGTGGAAGACACTCTTCAGCTTCTATTCCCTCCGGCCATCTAGGGGAACAGCACATTTACTCATACACGAGTGCACACACCCACACAGGCATGCCTTCACTCGGATATTACACGCGACTGGCTGCACAATCTTTAACTCTTTTTAATATATCTATTTTTATATCCTGTCCATCAACAAATGAATACACATTTTTGGCTTGTTTGAAATATTGTTTAGATAGAGTTCCTAACATTAATTCAAAGAGGTGACCCAGCTCTGTGGGTCTGTCTATTTGTCAGTCAAAACATAGGCTTCCAGCTGAAACAAAGGCATTTGTAAGAAAGAACAAACCCAAAAATATTGCTGAGATACCCAAAATACTTTTTTTTCCCCTCTCTGGGCCAAGCATGGATAGATTGTCTGAGCTTTGGCTTCCAGGCTTTCCGAAAGTATATGTATATATGTAGCAGGCGGGTAGAGGCTTGGAGTGTACCCACCACATGCTTGGCACAGTGTGAACAAGAAGGAAGATGGAGACTCAGAGAACAAACGGCATGGTTGCTTTTGTTCTGTCTGCAGGAGGCTGATGGAGACACAGCAGGACATACACAGACACACACACCCTTGCAGATGGAAAAAACTAATTTTGCTTACAGAAAGACTGGAAAAAAAACCAAAGCTTATTAAATGCAGAGACTTTACAAATTGTCTCTAAATATCAAATCAAAAGTTGAAAAAAGAATGTGTATGACAAAAGCACACATGCTAATTTATTCCATGCTTTTGTTCCTTGAAACACTGTGAGACATGACATAGAAATCAAAATTTGTGCGAGATGTGAGCACAAAGAAGGCAGGGTTGTTTTGTCTTTGCTCATCGTAACTATTCTCCAAGAGGTCTTTGGGGATCAGTCTGCGGCGAGAGCCTCTTCTCAGCTCCACTCAATAAGCAGAATGACACTCAACAGCAGGCTGCCACGGGTCAAGGAGCAAACACCTCCACTTGTCAGCCAGCTCTCTGACTGACACACAATACCTGTGGGTGGCCCCCGATATAGCTTAAATCTCTGACTGCCGCCGTGAGATCGACCCTGTTCGATCTTCACAGACCTGGGCAATCAAACAGAATGAAATCAAAGCTACAGAAAAGTCTCACTGCTACATAGGAGCCCTGCGGCAGCGGCCTTGTTAGTCATCCCCTTAAGCCTTTTTAAACATGTGTCTTTGTCATATAACAAGCCTGGCTGGGCCAAGATTACTAACAATACATCTTAGCATTAGCAATAATGAGCGGGTCAGCACGAAGGCCTAAGTTTAGTAATCGAAGTGTGTGAATCAGAAAAACGTCTGCTACGTCATTTATCTGTGAAAACACTGAACATTGCAGAGGATTTTGTTATGTATACACTCGGTTACCCATTTCCCCCTCGTGTATTTTGTCAAACTCTTCAACTGGAGGCACTTTGCAGATATCCATCTTGTTAATAACCAGGCTCTCTGACGTGACAATAGCTGCACAGGTTCAGGTTTTCTGAACCTGTGCAGCTACTGTCAGGCAGAGCAAATCCTTGAAACCTGGGTATTTTCTGTCCATAGTTTTCCTGGGGTGTAAAGTCAATTGCATTTAATCCTTCACTAGTGCACAAGAGATCCCCTCAATCAAATCCAGATATTCACTGTGCCTCTGCAAGAGCTTCGCAGCAGCACTTCTCTCTAGCTCAGTAGGAGTGGGTGGGTGGCAGTCAACCAGGTAGGCAGATAAATGTGTTTTCCGTTTACATATTTGAAGCTTAAGCTTTGCAATAAAAGCACATGAATGCATTTGTTTGCTACTTTTTTTTGCAAATGCAAGCAATTTTACTGGTTTGCAATAACAGAAAGGGACGATGAGTAAGACTGGAGTGGTCTGGACGATTCTGGCTAGATGGCTTGGTCAGTCCTTTATGTGCAGCAGGATGTGACTGCCAAGTTGGTGACTGTTAATGTTTTTTGATTTAATCCAGTGCTCTCTGCCTGTCCATGCACTGCCATGATAATATGCCCAGAGGGCTCTTTTTGTAAGTGGAACAGGAGCCCCCCTGGATCTATTGCAAGGAACATGTTCCTCTCTCTTCCATAGGATTGTTTTCTATAGTTCATGAACCAAAGAAAAGGACGATAACAAAGACTGGATCTGTCACTTGTCTCAAATCTTTTTTAGTGGCACTAAACAGATGGTTGTGGTCAGCCCTGCTGCTGCTACATGACTGTTGAAACCCTGTGTAGTGTGGCACACTTTCTAGATGTATAATTGTTTCTTAAAATACTTGTAAGCACTAAAGATTTGGAGCGCATTCTTTCAAGCTGCAGAAATGGTCTTGAAATATCTCCTGTTCTTCACCTTATAAAATACTGCAAGCTTTTTTTTTTTTTGGGGCGGGGGGTGAATATAGGGGTTGTAAAGGCCAAGTAGGCAAGGGGCAAAAAGCATTAGAGAGGAAGTGCAGCATCTGGACAGGAACTGTGACATCCGGGGAGGGGGACGTACATTATCAAGGGAGGGTGTGGTGGCCGACCTCTGACCCTTAACAGAGGGTAGGGGTCAGGACAGAAGATAGAGTGCAGCTGTGTTGCAACATGCAACCCCACTGTCATGCCAATCACTGTAATTTGCCTTGACAGATGTGTCCCCACCCAGCTTACCAAGCATGCCTTAACAGGAGCTGACAGAGAGAAAGAAAAGAGAAAATGGTGGAAGGAAACAAGGAAGAAAGGACGGGAGTTTGGAAGGAGGAAAGAAATTAAAAAAGACAGCGGGAAGAAGGTCAGCAGGCCTCCAAACTGCACACACAAGGCCTCATTTCTGGGAGCAAGCAGAGTCTCAATCCACTTCAGCAGTTTATCGAAGGAAACGTGCCTCCAATGAAAGGGTTCTTCCCACAAGATTTACTCACCACCCCACCATTAATACCCTCATCACACTCATTTTACCTCCTCTGGCAGACTCCCTTTGCTTATTTCACTCTCTTCCAGAGCTATGTGTTCTTCTGCAGGGGAGGTAAGACCTAATCATGCCAGGATCTCGTAATACCAAGTCTTGTAACTGCTAGATCAAAGAGTGTGAGTTTGCCTAATGCAGGATTACGCTGAGATACAGGACCTGGCAGCCTCACCCCACTCCACCCCTCCGCTCCCACCACCACCGGCGTGTAGCTCTATTAGGCTCAACGCATTGCTCATTTTTCCGCAAGAGCTCCCTTGGGCTAAGAGGCAATTATGCAGTAGTATGGCATAATATTTCATTCTCTTCACATTGCATTACTCTATGGAGGTGCTGGCCACTAACAGCTTCATGTGGCCCAGGAGGAAGGGTGCAGGCTGCTAACAACTTCATATGACTAGAGGGAGATTGGAGAGAGGAGGCGGAGGAGGAAGAGGCGGAGGTAAAGAGAGGAGAGTTCTCAAGGACACAATGCTTCATTAGGAGTTAGGTCTGTGTTACCTACTTGCATGGAGAATTAAAAAGGGTTTGCATGCATCCTAGTTTAGGTCTGGTGATGTTAAAAACAAAAGCATTATTCAGTCACCAGTTTGATATGTTAAAATGTGATCTTCACAGCCTTTTGAAATATTTGAGATAAGTTTGGCAGCAGTATGAGATTAAATATCTCTTACTACAACCAGGCATCCTTTGAGGCAGTGTCTGTCTTATTCATGAATATACAGTATGTATGGAGTAGAAAGTGTGGACACTTCAAAAATATAACTACAGACAAGCCAGAGATGTGAAAATGTTCCAGGAAGTGTTTACTGGTGCATGTACTGAAGAGCCTTTCTGCTTTGTGTGAAGTGTGCACAGTATAATGCCATTATGCCCTCATTTGTTCTTGCCTGAACAACCATGATAGATAAAATCCCCACCACATTGAGAGACTAGTAGCTTTTTGGTCCAGCGTTTTCTTTTCTAGCACTGTGAGTCCTTCCTCGCAGTCCATCTTTGGTTGAGTGGCACACGCCACAAAGAAGCTGCTTTTGAGAGATTGTACTTCAAGCTGTTGAGTAGATTATCTCACCCACCTCCATCTCAGGTTTGAAAAGTAATATGAAAATTGTCTATCTTGAGGAATTTGACAGGGCTTCAGTATGCTGATGCTTGTTGGTAGTCAGTCAGTTGGTCTATTTGTCAGCTCACACAACACTTCAGTCCAGAGCATGACATGTTGGCAACAATTGCACAGATTGCCAGGAGGAAGGCCCTTTTTTCACCCTCTGGGCAAACTTTTTTTAGCTAAGGATCTAAGAAAGGCAAAGTCACCAGTATATTGTTTGGTTTTCCTAACACTTTAGTAATTTGGGTTGTAATGAACATTGTAACCACTGGGGACTGCTAGTGGTTTTTTATTGTTTCAGAGACAAAAACATTGATTTTAATAAATATCATCAAGCCTAATCATACTTAGTGTTCACTTTTAATGTTTTTCGCAATGTATCATAGTTCACTAGCCAGAATGTTAACACTGAGTTATTAGGAAATCTGGGGATATTGTGCTATAACAAAATAAGGGAGTGTATCTTGATTAAGAAAATTATAACTTTACTAACAAGACAGTTATTGGTTGAAGAGACAACAAATGTTAAGTGCGGTGTTCATGTTTTTTTTTAGGGGGGCATAGAGGGAACGAGGTGAGAAAGGAAATTGATGCTTTCTCTTCACCTCTCTTCTGACAGAGGAGGCATGTGCAGCCCGGGGCAAGGCTTTTCATAACCGTTGTGTGATTTTGGTGTACGCAAGGAGGTTACACTGTGTGCTTTTGCAGGTGCTCAGCCCCCAGGCCCCCTTCTTCTCTCCTCATTTCAACACTCTCTTCTGGTTCCCCATTCTGTCATCAGTTCAGCAACAGCAAACTGTCACCATTCACTACATGTATGAAACCACTCGCACATCCTATCAACATGCAGATTTTTTTTGTCCTGACCATCGCTAGTAAAGGATTTACACTTGAGATATAAAATGAAGATGAGAGATGACCAGCACCCATGCATGGAACTGAGTCAAGCCTGTCAACCTGTCCACTCAACACCTGCATCATCTGTAACCTTCTTTTGATGTCATAAGTCTTGCAATGTCTTGCTAACTTTTATCAGTATGCGTTTAGACAATAGTTTGACTGTGATACATCCAGCTTCCTTTTAAGAAGCAAACATGAGCTCCCAAGTCCCATTCACTTTTATGTTGAGGCAACTTTTGGCCGTTCGTGGACAGTTGGTTTCCTCAGCACAACAACTTACTGATATACGGCACTGTAATTTAGCAATTTAGTTTTTTTTAACCTTGTGTCTCCTTTTTGCCCATTGTCAGATTACTCCATCATGCCCAGACATTGTTCATTACCAGCCATAACAACTAACGGGGTTGCTAGGCTTTTAGCTGCTTCCTCATTTTAAGATAGAGCGAAGTAAATAAACTCTCTAACCTGATGGGCAATGCTATTTGTGCACTTTAGCCTCAAAACTGTCCTTGGCTGTGAATTCAGCCATATAACAACAAGAATGCTACTTTGTCTCCCAGTTAAATCAGTTGAAATATCACCACACATTCATCATATGCTATACAAGAAATATGCAAGTCAGGCTTTACAAAAATGTGTTGCTTTAGCGTTTTGTAGGTGCATCCACTGTCATAAATCCTCAATTCTCATATGCTGACGGCGTTTTGGCCCCGGAGAACCGTTTACAACTATAAAGTTTTATTACAGAAACCTAGCATTAACGACCAGTCTTGTTTCTTGTTTGTAGAAATACGATCCGGTGGGCGAGGACCTAAGGAAGGACCGGGGAAACAGCTGCCCTTGTACGACACGCCATATGAGCCAGCCGAGAACGGTGGAGACTCTGACCCAGAGCGCTCGCGCTGCCCCAGGGAAAGCCGGCTACCCCAGGATGACGAGCGACCCCCTGAGGAGTATGACCAGCCCTGGGAGTGGAAGAAAGAGAGGATTTCCAAAGCCTTTGCAGGTATGATACACAAATAACCACCAGCATTATCTGTGGCACAAGGAGAAGTAGCTACTGTTTCTTGTCATTTTAGGGGTACATTTGTTTTTGAAATAAGCAGAAGAACAAGATCTGTTCATCCTAATCCAACAACATTTAACAATTTAAATTTCTTGCAAATCCCTTCAGCTCTTTTTGTTACATAGCGTTAGTTCTGATGTCAAAAGCTCAGACTGTGAATGCCATTATGTAAACTTATCCAATTTAGAGATGATTGCATTTCTGTAAGGATTGTCTAATTTATGTAAATTTCAAGCTTTTAACACAATAAACTCTAAAACTGTTTCTTTTCTGCTTTACTAAGCAGGTGTCTGCTTTTCAAGCTCTAACAAATCAGATTTTGGCTTCTGTCAGGTTGTGAGGGTTCTGCTGCTGCTGCTTTAAACTCTCTGCTAACGCTTCTTTCTTTCCTCCTCTGTTAAACACCCGCTTAGTTGACTTGCAGGTGTCCAGTCTACTGTTTGCTGTTTTGATCCCACTGCTGCCTGTTTAAGCTAAGGTGATACCTATGCTGCTCAGGGAGGCATGATTGGTTGTGCAGGTGCATGTAGGTGCAGGTAGTCGCTGTGGTTTGAGAGCTTCAGCATGGCTAACACAGCCATAACATCAAACAGGGCTGTTCCTGGAAAGAATATGGCTTTGGAATATAAAAAGTGCACCCCAAATTTATGCCAAGCCTTTTAACTGATGAAATAAAGGAAATCCGCAACCCATGACTCTACTTTTCATCGCCCCTTTTCTGTTTATATTTTTCTTTTTTATCATTGAACAGCTCTGCTTTGTTATGACTGCATTAGCTACGAGGGTTCTGTAAGTGGCACTGGATCAGGGCCCCACGGAGGAAAGGACTGCACCTCTAAAGGTACCATTGGAGACGGGGCTGGGGAGTGTCTTTCTGTCTGTATATTCATCTTAGACTTTGATGCCTGAACCTTTTTAGGTTGCACTGAATATTGCTGTTTGACATAAATTTCTTAAATCCTCAGCACAATGGTTAAAAATGTCCTAAGAATTGGTGTCATAAGCATGTTTTGTAAGTTTGGGTTACACTGCAAAAATGGCCATGTGAGCCATACAAATCAAATCTAGCAGTATGTTGAGAAAAGGTCACCCACTTTACATGCAAATCATCTTGATTAGAATGACATCATCAGTATGCTACTAGTGTGATTGCCTAGTGCTTGAGTGGACTAAAGAAATTCAGCTTTTCAGTGCACACATGAGTGTAAGAAGTGCAGTAACACTTCTTGGTGCTCAGAGGTAGGAGGGATGGTGTGATGGGGGCATGGGGCTGAGGTGAGTAAATCTATGTTGACTCTAAGGGTGCTGGGATAATTAACACTGCAGTTTAAAAAGCACAAATACTATATTTACTTCTATGAGGATGTTCTGCACACAAACCTGAGTCATGCCTAAGTCAGCGCTAGGTATTCCATATAAGGTAAATTAACCTTTTCTTCTTTAGCTGAATGAAAGACGCCATTAATAATATGCAGGCTCATTGTGGAATACAGTTGGGAAAATAATATACCAAGTTTGTGATTAGTTTTTTACACTTGGAAGAATGATTGAGCTTTATAGAATTGTAAATGTAATTTCACAGAGCAACAAGCAATATAAAAATAATGGACATTTTCTTCATTATGATGTCATCATATTTTACTCTCTTTTTCATACTTTTCTTTGTATTCCCATGTATACCTCTATTGTATTTTTCTTTGAATGTCCCTTCTGATTGCTTTGGGAACAGTGAATTGCATTCATGGCATTTCAATAAAGCAAAATTGATTAGAAGTGGAGGATGCAAGAGAGATTAATCCCCAATGGTGTTTTGCTGTTGATGAGTAGTTAATGATGGACTCACTCTGGACTCGGTGAGAGATGATTTAGGACATTTATTTCGAGGTGGTTTGAGGATTCAAATGATTTCTACAACTGTTATTTTTCTGTGACAGAATGATTGACAATGAAATGGCATTCACAAAGAGAAAGAAAAAAAAAAAATAAAGCCTAAAATAATAAAAGACAGATTACAGGTCAGGTGAGCCATAGTGAGAGCAGCAGCAGGAGCAGTAGAGTGATGAGAGATACAGATATGGTGCAGAACTGGATTTAAATGTGGTATGTAATATGTTTAAGTGTGTGTAACGTCTCTTATGTGGTATTACATGGTAGGAAGCTCATTAATCTCATTTGAGGAAGAAGAAAAAGAGGCTTGAGAGAGTATTTAGTGCATACCTGCTGGTGATGAGCACGCACTCTCTACTATTCTATCGTAGCTCCGTACGTAAGATAGTATGACTACTCTAAACTCCTCTTTGCCTTATTTTGAAGACTCAAATATAATCAGTCACATGTTCAGATGGACCCAGTTATGGCGCAGCAGGCTCAAACTCTATATGTAAATGCATATGATAGGTCTGTCTATTCCTTCATCATCTGTCTGTATTTACTGTATGTTGCTTCATTTCTGTTTCCTGTCTACTTCTGTGTATTCTAGGGACTGAGGTCTTCATAAGAGTCACACCGTTCTGCCTCTGCCTGTGATTAGTTAAATAAGGGATGCTGCATTCTTAATCACTTTCCTCCTCTCCCTCATTATTTTTCTGCCAAGCAGCACTCAGAAGAGTTTGTGTAGGGCACTATTTACCAACACATTCTTCTTTCAACTCCCCCTTTTACAAATAGCGTCCCTCTTTTGAAGATGATTAATTTAATTTCCATTGGATATCAAAGTCTTGGCTGGGAATTGGAGAGACAAGTCTTTAAGTTGTCTTTCAAAGATGAAAGCTGCAGTCTAAAAAAGTCCTTTGATTTATTGCATGTCTTCATTCTGTGTTGTGTTTTATTCAAGCAGAAGTAATTCCCCACTATTTGGAAGACAGAAAAGGGAAGAATGATGAGAAAGACAGCTTTGGGACAAGCCTTGTCAACACAGGCTTGTTTCTCTTGCAGGTGTCAGTGTAGACAGGCCTTGAAACCAGACATCAAGGGGCTTAGAGAAAGTTTCCCACCTTTCAAGGCTTGAGCGTTTGTGCCTGCACACAAGGCTGTGATCTTTGCAACCAGCTCACCTGCAATGTCAAATTATATACTGCTTCAGTATTTAAGTCAACTCGTGAGCCAGTGCTTTACCACTGTGACAATGCCACTTCATCAGTCATCTCTGTTTCATCCCTCCTGGCACTATCTTAAGGGTCAGCTTCCAGCCTGCTGTCAGATTTTGCCAGGTTACCCTTGTCTTATCCTGGAGTTCCCCATATCAAACATCTATATGGAGTATTGGGTGCTATCTGGCAAGCGGAACAGCTGTTTCACTAAAGTTGATGAATTTTGATTGAATTGTTTGAATGCCATAAAAACTTTAAATCTTTGGTATCACATTTCTCACAGTGGCAGTACTGAACTGTCTTATCCATACTCAAGGCAGGGTTACTATGAAACTTTAGACTGAAGTCATGAGGTCACAGGCTTTACTGTAAGTTAGAGCTTGAGACATCTGGTCATGTTTGCTTAAGTAGTTGTGTAATCCAGGTTGGATTGGATTTCATGGTTGATTAAGGGTTTTATACTTTACTTTATTTTGTCAAACCTGTAACTACTTATTTTTGCTCTGAAACCAGGGCCATGTGGGTTTGGTGGTAACAGCATTATCAGAGGTATATTACCTGAACTTTTTCTTGTTGTTGGACCCTTTCTTTTGGTCGTTATAGAGTACAGTATTTCGAAAAAAGCTTGACGTGAGGGTAAGTTTTAAGCTACACACCGAGGGAGCAAATTCAAAACAAATCAACACAATGTACAAATATGTAACAACAAAATGAATTAAAAAAACAAAAACATTTCGTATTATTTCAACCTGGGTGTAATTTTCATACTCACATGATCTAAAAAGACATAGACATATGACATAAGCCATCTATTTATGATGGATATTAACACAGTATTGTCTGACTGCCCTTCTGAGCTATCATTGTGGTGATGCTGGCATGTCCCCAAATGTCAGAAATTACGTTTATAACAATGTTTTCAGGTCACTGTTTCAGGCCTGATTCCAGCACATGTGGGCAGACAGCCTAACTATAGCTCCATGTGCTGTTTGGTTTCTAGAGAGCAATTTTCCTCAGTTTGGTTTCTATAGTTGCTAAAGCACTTAATGGCAGTGCAATATCAATGACTAATGATACTGCTCACCGTTTGGATTCCAGGGGCACTTTTCGGCGCTAATCAAAATCTTCACAGTTTATATTCCAACAATTATGTGGGAAATGAAAGTGTCTACAAACAAAGTATTAACAGATAATGAAAAAAGATGCACAGCCTTACTAAGCCGTGGAGTGTTTGCACTCAAAAAGGGTGGAGGAATTAAATAAGTACCAAGTGCTGCCTATGCCCTCCACCATGGTATAACATGGTAATGCTATCTGTATAAAAGACTATTTGTCTTCATTAATGATAGGGCAGGGAGAGTTAATGCTCCCTGCTACAGCCCTTTTTCCTTGGCTGTCCCTATCGCTGCCTGCATGCTCACTCTCGTCTTCACAACATTTGGTCTGGTGTTATTATTCACTGTTGGGCTATCTCCTGACAGGTATGCAATGGAATGTAAATTCCCTGCCTTGTTAGAGTGTTGGGCGGCTGTGTACTTGCGGTTTGGTTAATCACTCATCCTCGCTGTCCCCCCCTCCCCCCTCACCGACACTCTCTATACTGAACCCTCACTTGCCATAGCCTCTTTCCTACCTCCCGTCTGGCTGCTGAGTAGGTGATGGATGAAGCTTGAGGTGAAGAGTGAGGAAGACACATTAGAATTTGACCATAGAAAGAAGCCTGCATGTGAGGGCAAGAGAAAGTGTGCTCGCATGTCCGTCAGTGTAAGCCTGTATGCTTTGACTCTGCATATGGCACGCTCACTCACACACCCAGACATGGACACGCCATCCTTGGAAATCTGAGCTTCATCACAGCAGGAGTGGGATCAAGAGCTATTGTCACTTAATCTCCTTGCCCTATGTTACCTGCTACTAACTCCTTTCACTTGGCTCCCGGCCAGTGGGGTACCATGCATTTAACACAGGAGATAAGAGAAAGCACTGTCGCTTGCTCCCTCAGGTCTTGGGGAGCTTTATGGTTTTTTAATGAATCTTCATGGGCTTAACAACCCAGAAACCTGAGGCTTAAGTCTAATGTCCTAAAATAAATAATTGATTCAGTTACAGTCCTGTGCTGGTTATTTGCACCTGGGTTAAAGCCAGCTGTTTTGTGAGTGCCATGGCTCTGTTTCTCTCTGCTAGGCTGATCCGGTTTCCCCCACGCTGTCCGTCACTCCTCAGCTCTGTCTTGTCCCCCTGGCCTGCAGCAACACCCTGCTGATAACCTTACTGACAGCCCTCTTCCAGGAGCCTCACATGTGTCCGTCTCTCTTTTCACTGAGCACTGCCACAGGTCTTATCTTTACTCACACACATTGGCCACACACAACAGCACTGTAAACCCAGCGCTCCTCCAGCAAGCCTGCCTGAAAGCCCCTGCTGGCCGGCTGTCACTAACGCATCTCTTCCTTCTCTCTCCTGATAGAAGAGTAGGGAAAAAGCTTTGCCACTTTCATTTTTAATGCAAACACGCAGTCTTTCAAAACAGATCTGTGCTTTGAAAGAGAGCCGGATCGTATAATGTGACGGATACAGTATGCAGAGAATTACGAGGTGGCATTTTAGTTCCCCTGGAGCATTACACAGTTGTTATCTGTAATGATTTGGGTGCCGATGGAACAAACACGTCTTCAGAAGAGGCTGGTTTTGTTTTCCAAGCTCTTATGCTCATAATGTGAAGCATAAACATCGCAATCTTCCAGCTTGTTTTGAATATGCATGCAATTAGCCAACCAAATTAAGCAGAACTAAATTAAATGGCATTGGTGGAAACAAGCATAGCTGGTGATTTATAGTGCTGCACTGTTTACAATGATGAAGTGCCATGCGCTAATGAAAAGCCTGGGTAAACAAATACCTGCCCTTAAAAATAGGGTCTGCTCCTGGAAGAACAAAGGGAAGGTAAACACCGATACCCTCGTCCATTGTTGAAGTATGCTGTGGTTATTTTGATGAACTGTAGTCAACATACAGGTTGTGAAACAAATAATTAATCAGCTGCAGCATTTACCGCACTTAAGCTTACAGACTGGTGCTCAACCTGACGGTGGTCAGTCCACATGACATCCTGCCAACATCACACATTTCCAAAACAAACAGGACATGCGATGGACGACACCCATTGTTTATAAATGTCCCAATTCAGTCCCAACATGGCCACTATATGCATTTCACTTGAGGACGTGTCCTTTGTCGATTTTGAATCAATAAAAGCTTCTATTCCTATGTCAACAGTAGGTGTTGTGTATGTATATGGATTAAGGATTTTGCAAATGAGAGGTGACACATTGATCCAAATGCAGTCAGATGAGATGACAAAGATTTAGCAATCTTTGAATATATTTACTTTTTCCCTCAGAAATAGTCCTCATACATTCGGTCTGTGTCTTTTCATTCAAAAAAATGAAAAACAAACACTGCTGCCAATGATTACAATAATCAAAGCCTAATTGTATTTAATATTTGGACCCCGACCTTCTGTGTTCTGCTACACAGGCTTTGCTTGAAGTGCTTTACAATTAACAAACTTACCAACTTAAATAATAACCAAAGAAAAGCCACATGACTTAAACATACTATTGAATGTAACTTACATTTTCTACCTGATATTCACCTCCATTCTCTAACACTTATGCTATTCACGCATGTACCATCCACAGAGTTGATAATCAGCCGAAATGTACATTAGCTAATATAGATTTAAACAGGTTTATTTGGTGAGCCTTTAGGGTTGATGTGTGAATCAGCTCTAGTGTGCTGCTGTTGTTATCTTACGCTAGCAACACACTGGCCGTGGAAGCGCGTAAAGTGCTGCAAAGTGAAGCAGCGTTTTGTGGACTGTGGATTCACTCATCCATGCCGCAACCTGGCAAATAGAGTCAGTGATTATTCAAGTCCTTGGGACTAGCAGTAATAATTTAAATGTGTTTCAAAGTCAGGGAGATTCCAGTCACCCAGAGTATATAAAAACACCTGGCTCTTGAATCAGCCTTCTTTAATTTTAACAGTGCTAAATGCTATTATTCAGCTGTGCATCCAAGCAAATCTGAGTCACACTCGCCCAAATCATCTCACAGTGAGACTGCAGTGTGGAGGCAGCCTTCTGCTCCCCAAACAATTACACGCTAATCTGCAATGTGAAATGAGTATTAGGCTTTTAATCTCATAGGAAGAGAGTCCCCTACTTCACCCCAAAGTAGTGGAAGTTATATTGTCTTCCAGAGTTTCTGACCTTCTGTCTCCATTCACCACCCTCCAGCCCCACCAGTCCGCCACCCCACATCTCTCCCTTAAGGGTAGACAGCAAGCAGCTCCTCCCTCCAGCCACCTTTCTCTAGAATAGCCCTCTGACACTGCAGGCCCAGCTATTTAATTGGTTCTCGGATTGAATATTCTCCAGTTTCCCCCTTCATCTAGCCTGCAGATATTGCTTCTCATTAGCATGTCCTGCACCACCACCGCTGCAATTCATTGCAGGGTGGGATACAAACAAGTCCATAAGAATATGCTCATCCTCCCACTGAAAACAAGGCTGTGTACCGGCCAATACAAAACATTGACACGCTAATGATTTTGAAGACAGTTGCATTCTTTTCCTCTTCGCTGAAATAGCACTAAGACAACTCTTTAAAAAGGTGTTACTCTGAATGAGAATGTGCCTCTAACCCTCTCTGACAAAATAATTGCTGTCATTAAAAGTAGTACAACTCAGTGTTAAATACTGGCTTACTAGCAATCTTGAGCCTTCAATTAAAAGTTATTAAGATTTTCTAATGTGGTTAATTATTCTAGAGCAAATGTTACTATAACCAATGCAATGATGACCAAAACAACAGGTTATGGAGACAACTTATTGATGTGTCTTAAAGGGATCTTGTATTTAATATCTGCTGTCTGATTCAGTTTACTGCCAATCTGTTGCTTCTCTCCTAAATTTAACCCCACATCCTCCTAAGTCAAACAAGGCCACCATCGCCCTTACATGACTGATGTGACTGATGTGCAATATAGCTGTCACATTGATGAAATCAGAGCACTGTGATAAATAGAAGTTTAGGCTATACCACTGAAGGTTTGCCAATGTTATCCCATGTTTTCATTTCAATCTTTATCATCAGCAGGCAATGTAATTTGATAAAGAATGGGAATTGTTGGCCTTCACTTCTTTTTAAAGTTAAATCGGGCTGAAGCCCACCTCAACACTTTACTTGGAATTGTATTGTGAGCTTTAATATCTTTTTCTATTTTGTTCTTGTATTTGTATGTACTTTTGTTTCTGTTGGTTTTTGCTTCATTCATTCCTGGGCTAATTAGAGGAGCAATTATTTGTTCTTTCTGCACCTTTGCGAAACTTATAAGAACTTCCACTGTTGTTGAAGCTTCTTAATTCATGTTTATGGGCATTGTCTACTACAAGTAGCAACCCTGGATTATTGAAATCACACTCACTAATTTGATTTCCTTGTACTTGTAGTTTCATCTACTGCAGTAGCATCTCCAGTACCATGGACAGTGACATTAAAATGTTCTTAATTGCAATGTGAGTTGCCTCACTAGAAGATCTGTTTGAAGATTAATGTAAAAACAAAGAGATATAGAATTAGACGTAACACTTTTGACTTCCAGCTTTTTGACTACTGCTGGACTTTATTTAATAGCCTTGCTTTCTAATGCTAGCTGTTTCAAAGATTATGAAAAAAGTCCTCTCTCCATCCAATTTATTATGTATCCTCAGCAATTTAACAAGTGGCCTTTGCTCAGTGTCATAAATGCTTTTGCAAGGGCACTCAATTTACCCTGGCTGGACATGAGGCATACATTATTTAAGGGAGAAAGCCTGGGGAGTGTCCACTGCCAGGATATTGTCTACATTGTTGTTTATCTTAATATAGAGGCGTAAGGTCTTTTTATTTGATTTTTTTCAAATTCAGCACTATGAGTAACAGTAGAGTGTATGCTGATGTACTGAATCAGCGACTGTCTGTACCTGATCTCAAGGTAGCTTTGTATTATATAGTCTACAAGGTGCAGCATTATATTATTTGGGCCTGTCTCTTAAATAACATCTGTCATACTTGTAAAAGTAAGGATTGAGAACTTTGCATTGACATGTTTTTTACTATATCTGCTGAGACTTAAATTATTCACTCTTTTTTCCAGTCTGGAGTGTGCGGCTTGTTAAACGTGAGAGACAATGAAGAGGGAAGAGAGGCCAGTGGGCCCAACTTTTCAGGTCGGGTTGGGGTTTAATAGCATATTATATAATTTTAATCTTTATGCAATTTAGTTATTGAGTCTTCCCAAATCCCTTATTGAAGTTGAGATTTAAAAGTTGTAAGTAACGTTTGACTATTAGCCCATAGTTAGAAAGCCAGGTGTTTTAACCAACCTGGAACCAAATTCAATATGGCACCCGCTATCAGAACCCAACCCTACCTACTGGTGAACTAACTTTGCTTCTTTTTCACTCCTGTTAGCTACTGCTGATTCCTGGATCACAAAGCTGGCTTTTTCTCTTACCTATTTTTCACTTACCCCTTCTTCATTTTCTTTATTTTCCTTCCGGTTTTCTGTCATTACTTCCCTTTCCTCACTCCCTTTGTCGTTGTCCATTTATGCTTCTCGTTGCTGTCCTCTCCTTCCCTCCATCTCTCCTCTGGTGACTTGGGTGACACTTGCAGTAGAGATTAAAGTGATCAAGGACCTACCTTGGCCCCCCCCTGTCGGGCAGCTCAACACAAGCACTCCCCTGGTGGAGGAGCTGGAGTCTCCCTCCCAGACATCTCAGCCCTCGCCAGGACAGACAAGCTGTGACCAGCACCACCATGGTGGGTGTTGGTGTTCACATTGTCCAGCATCTTTCCCATCAGTCCCCCCCACCCCCCCTTTCCATTTGTCGGTCCATTAATCCATCATCCTTCCATCCATCCATTCCTAAATATCTAAAAATCAAAAATAAATATATACAGTATATGTATATATACAGTGTGTATATGTATATACAGTGTGTGTATATATATACAGTGTGTATATATATATATATACAGTGTGTATATGTATATACAGTGTGTGTGTGTGTGTGTGTGTGTGTGTGTGTGTATATATATATATATATATATATATATATATATATATATATATATATATATATATATAGTGTGTGTGTATATATATATATATATATATACACTGTGTGTGTGTGTGTGTGTATATATATATATATATATATATATATATATATATATATATCTGTGTGTGTGTAGAAACAGTTTGTATGCATTCACTAAATTAGTAGCATTTAAGATTGATGTGTTGCATATCTGTACCTTTACATTGACATTGTTGTGGGTTGTGGGTGCCCTGACATTTTAAGGGGAAATTTAAAAAACAACTTATTAATAATTGGTTTATAATGGTTTCCTATATAAACTGTAAACAGAACAATTTTTTGGTTCATCCTTACAAACAGCAGCAGTTCAGAGGCACAATCTGTGATTATGTGAAAGTGTCCCCTTTCATTTATTCTGTCAGAGATGACTTACTAAGAGAGCTCACGTTAAGAAGCACTGTATAATATGACTTAAGGTAGTAGCTCAGTAATGACTGCACTGCACTTTTCCATCTGGATTACATGTGGCGGAAAATCACTAATTCTTGTGCAGGTTTTAGGGCTGAAGGCTCATTAGTTTTAATTGTGCTTAACCTTTTTTCTGCATGCGTAATTGCCATTTGCTGTGACCCCATTTCCTCTTGTCAACATACTCGTAACTGTCCCAGATGTCCCTCTGGCCTGCTGTTCTCCACAGTTCTACATGAATTGATAAGTCAAACTAATTTGAGGCAGTTTCCCTTCTTGACTTGAGTGTCTTCAATTCAGGTTTAGCCATATTTACCATTTTATCGAAACACAATGAACAAGTAATCGCATATTTTCAATCCATTAGGTGATTTTTGAAGCCCTTCTACATACTCAAACTCTTGACTACTATAATTATCAGAGGGGAAGAATGACATGTAGCGGAATTAATGCCAGGAATGGGATTTCCCCTGGCAGAGTGGGAAGACTGAGACCAAGAGTGAGACCATGTAAGAGGACACCGCTGCGTGCTAAAGGCGAGGACAGGGCAAGGAGTTGATTTATATCCATAAATCCATGGGAAAGGTTCTGGTTCCCTCTATGAAGTCAGTGGATTTAAGATTGGCGTCCAGCTGTAAAGTGATCCTCTCTCTGTCTGAGCCAGTATGGCCCCAATCTACATCGTTGGGGTCAAAGGCCATTCTGGCAGACTAGGGGGGGAATGGCCTCCGGGACCCCTATGAATACAGTTACCATACACTCTCTTGACCTCGGTGTACAGGCAGACCCACAGTAACACGATAGACATTTGTCATCCATTATACACAGGACTGTTTACATGCTCCAGATTGGCTTGCCCAGGGTAAATAGCTAAGAGTCTGTATATGTATGTAAAGGCTATTGTGGCTTGCTCTAATATAGATCAAGAATAAACAATATCCATTACAGTTCAAGGAAATCTGCCTTAACCGACAAACCCTCATTATATTATAGGGGCGGCTGTGGCTCAGTGGTAGACTGGTCGCCTGCCAATTGAGCCAACCTGATGAGCAGGTGGCACCTTGTACGACAGCCTCGCCACAGTGTGTGAATGGTTCCTGTACTATGTAAAAAGCGCTTTGAGTAGTTGTTAAGACTAGAAAAGAGCTAAATAAGAACAGTTCATTTACATTTACATTTATCAAAATTTACATATAAATTGAGGGCACTTTTCTTTGAGTGTAATGAAGAGCTTTTCGCTTTTGTTTTTTGACATGCATTAATTATACTCACTAAAGCATTTCTCGTACCTCCTTTCTCTAATCTTAAAAGACTTTAAAAAAAAAAGTAATTTAAAGTTTTCCAGATTTACATTATCTTTGAAGGGTCATTCCTTTGTCTTGAAATGGAAAAGAAGAAAGCCTATTTCTAGATGGTAGAATCATCAGAGATTGACTTCTAGATTTAGCAGCAATGCGCTAAAAACATATCAAAAGCTGTCCAACAAATCATTATTTTAGTTCCTGATTCACATAATTGATAACAACGTAAAAGTAAATGATTTTTAAAGCTGCCAGTTACTGGGGTGTCATACCACGCTAAACACTATTTTCAGTGTGCAATGCAATATAATGAGATGCAGACCTGTTAATCATTTCATACGTCCTGGCTGGAAGACTTAATTTTCATCTCACAATACAGCGGTCGATGGCACATTTCACCCCTCAGACTAGTCATCCTGTTTGATAGGAAAACCATTAGTAAATGAAATAATTAGCCAACTTAATTAGAGAATTTGCTCAGGAATGTGTGCAGAAGAGAGGAGTGTAGTCAGGTTGTTCAGAAGCCTCATGCACATTATTGTAACTACAACTTTGGTGTTTCTCTTACTTTATTTGTTTTGAATATTGTGGACAACAATATGGACAAGTTTAGTTTTGTGTCATTTGATGCCACTATTAAGTCTTTCTCTCTCCATGATCTCATGGCATTCTTTTGTCTAGTGTATTGTGTCTGTTCTGAATTACATTGCAGTGTAATCATGGAAATGTCATTTTGACCTCTGTGTTTATCTGTGTATGTGCCAATCAGTACCCTCTCTCACCCACTCTCTCTCCTCTATGTTTTTAGAGCTCTCTAAACGAAACTATGTGTTTGAGGGGGGCAGGCCATTCAGCCATCACTCACCATCAGACTGACAGTTCAATCTGATACACAGATTCCATTTGCTGTGCTTTACAAGCAACAATACTGATAACACACACAGATGCCCTGCACATTTACTTATTATGTGTCTTTGTACGTGTATGGGAAGGCGTGTGTGTGTGTGTGTGTGTGTGTGTGTGTGTGTGTGTGTGTGTGTGTGTGTGTGTGTGTGTGTGTGTGTGTGTGTGTGTGTGTGTGTGTGTGTGTGTGTGTGTGTGTTCACCCTCTCATCTGTGTGCACAGGAGAATGAAAGGGGAATGGGTTTAGATCTCTCCCATTGATATTCAGCCTTGAAACATAATTCCATAACAATTTAAAGCTGTAGTGTTAGTGAGATGGCTAGCAATCAAAGCAGACATGGGTTCATTCACTCTGAGCAAATAAAATAATAGCTTTTGTTTAGTTGGGAGGCTCTTCCTTTAGGGTAATACTCTTTTTGTAGAATGATACAGTCTGCCCATAGAAAAGACTCAGCTCTGACGGGGAAGGTTGATGGGGTGAGCTCCTCTGAGAATAGCCACTTAACCCTTGCTAGGAGGTGGTGTGAAAAAATGGTTTAATCAAGGTCAAATAAAGCACTAATTGTGTTGAATCTGGGGAAGTAGGAATAAGTGGGTGCGCTAGGAGAGTGGATAACATGTGAAAAGCTCAGGTCAGGCGGATGGCTGAGTGGGATGACTGAGAGATGGACTGTGTGGGAAAAGACAAGAACATTCATCCTTATGCAACACAACAAGATAGCTTTTGCAGCCTCAAATGTGTAGATCATTGGTGGACTAAAAAAAACATGTTATGTTCAAAGTGCATATTTTATCCAAATTGTATATGGAAACATAATATACAGAGATAAATAAATAAACAATTTTGATGCAGGATCAGACATAATCAGTGACTGATAGCCCTGCATTAGGACCATCAGAAACAGTGGAGATAACACATCAAAGCTGTTACTGCTCTTTCTCTCCTTTTTTCCTATTAGACGAGAAGGCATTCCTCCAGAGTCCATTTCCCACTATCTTTTTCTGTCCTTGACAAACAAACACACAGGAAAAGACCCAGAGACATAGAGAGACACAAGTGTTTCAGATAGAAAGATCAAAAAAAAGGTGAGGGGGAGAATAAGATGATATATGCACACAGGAAGAGAGAAATTGAAAGCGAAGGAGGGAGAGAGAGAGCAATTGGCCGCATCTTCATCTTGTGATCTGTCAGCGTTGACAGGGATGATCCGGGCAAACATGCATCTCCCTCATTCCCTTGGTCAGTTTCCATGGAAACACTATTTCTCACCCTTACACATATACTGTATGTTCATCCTACTCGCACTGTATTCCCAGTCAGCATGTGTTTCAAATGGACTGAAAGTAGAGAACTAATGATGTCTGTCATGTGGACTTGCATGCAACACAGGAACATAGACTGCTGACAGTCCAAGCAAGGTCCATACCCTGTGAAAGTTCAGCTACAGCTCATAGTCTTCCACAGGTCTGAGGTTAGAGCCACAGTTTACCCAGCCGTCATGCAGCATTACAATTTGGCTGTCATTTTAAGACTCGGCCATAGCCCTATAACGAACAAAGGTGCAGAGGCCAAGATAACAACGGTAGGCGGAGTCATTTGGAATAATCATTTCCATGAGTTTATGTTTAGGGAAATTTATCAGTGAGCTCAAGGTCATTAAGTTCAATCTGCAGCTGAGTGGAGATGAGGGGGAACCCCTGGTGGTCAGAGCTGAAACAGCAGCACTCTGTCTCAATACCCTGACCTGTTAGATCATATTTCATCACAGTCAATGGTGAAGAAGTACTCAGGACCATTACTTAAGGTAAAATGGAACAAATAAAAAGATTTAATTTGCACACAAAAAATGCCCCTTTGGCTTATAAATTGCCATGTATGACATTATTAATACTGATTAACACTGACATTTTACTGTTGTAGAATGTGACATAGAGCTAGTTTTAACTAAAGTACTTAATGTACAACTAGGTTGTTTAATCCTGCGGGTTCCCAACCTAGGGCTGGCACCCCTGCCAGAGGGTCAAAAGATAAATCTGAGGGGCCGTGAGATGAATTTGGTCTTTTTAAATGTAATGGGGTAGGAAAGTTCTGCTACACAAATTTGTAACCAGACACTGTTTTTTTAGTAAGCGGCCATAAGCCAAACAAACTTTGAACCACTGGGTTAATATTGCATTTTGTAAGCTGATCATATGTGTTTATGTGATATCTGTATTGTAAAGTAACTGGTAACATAGCTGTTACGTTTTGTGGAGTAAAAAGTACAATATTTCTCTTGGATATGTAATGGAGTTTTCAGTAAAAGTATTTCTTTTTTAAATTTAAATGTTGTCATCACAAGATCTCAGGGTGCAGCACTATTACATTTTTACTGTCTCAGTAGAAATATCTTTGGTCCATTCAAAATACCTCTAGACCACTTTTAATTGTAGGAATCACTCGATGGCTGTTAGCACCAGAAAGTTACCGTTATTTGCTTTGTTGTTTACTTTCATTTTGAGTTTGTTAACAGTAGAGACAACATGTCAATGACATGCCAAAAGGTTTGCTTAGGTTTACGATGTGTCTACAAATGTATTGTTACATTTACAGTATGTACAGAAGCTCCTAGATTTTCCTGTTTAGCCCCACTTTGAGAGGTGGCCACAAGCTTAATGAAATTTGTTGACATGATGTTGTCTCGTTTTGACAGTATCAATTGACTGATTGATACTGTCAGCCCTCCTGCTCAGTCTGGAACAGGAACACTTGGCGAGCTCACAAACCGTAAGTGGAAATGGAATCCTCTGACTGGAAAACAGAGTCTAGACAGACCCACCTCCATCGACATGTTGTCAAGATCACAGTGCCTGTCTGTCTGTAAAGTACCTGCCATGTTCAGCCCAGGTAATTAAACACTAGACGCAATAATGGCCATTACCATGAGCTGCAAAGACAGACGCAACGATCAGAGGCACTGGCTGTGAGCTTCATACTGCATTAACTCCTTCCTTGAAAGTCTCAGCTTTGATGTGTTGAGCCTAAGCCCTCTAAGCAGCCATCTCCAGCTAAATCTTGTCATATACTTGTTGCTGTTATTGCTTAAGAGGCATATCAGTGGCTCTAAATGGGTCTTTCCAGAGCCAAAGGTGTTATAACATCAATTTTAGCGATGGATGACAGAGGGAAAATGGCTAAAACACACATGTACAGTGGGGCTCAAAGGTTTGGGCACCCCAGGTAAAAATTTGCATTAATGTGCATGAAGAAGCCAAGAAAAGATGGAAAAATCTCCAAAACGCATCAAATGACAGATTAGACATTTGTATAATATGCCACAAAAGTTAGATTTTATTTCCAATATTTACACTTTCAAAATAACAGAAACAAAAAAGTTTGGGCACCCTGCAGAGTTTATACCTTGTACTGCCCCCTTTGGCAAGTATCACCGCTTGAAAACGCTTCTTGTAGCCAGCCAAGAGTCTTTCAATTCTTGTTTGAGGTATCTTCGCCCATTCTTCCTTACAAAAGTATTCCAGTTCTTGCCGATTTCTGGGCTGTCTGTCACGCACTGCTCTTTTAAGGTCTATCCATAGATTTTCAATTATGTTGAGGTCAGGAGATTGTGAAGGCCATGGCAAAACCTTCAGTTTACGCCTCTTGATTTAATCCACTGTGGATTTTGAGGTGTGTTTAGGATCATTATCCATTTTGTAGAAGCCATCCTCTCGTGAACTTCAGCTTTTTCACAGATGGCATCAAGTTAGCGTCCAAAATTTGCTGAAATGTTATTGAATCCATTTTTCCTTCTACTCGTGAAGAGGACAGAGGTTTTCATTAAATTCTGTGCCCTTTCTTCTCCATACATACCTTTGCTCATTGCGGAAAAAAAGCTCTATTTTAACCTCCACAGAACTTGTTCCCACAATGCATCAGGCTTGTCTGTATGTTCATTTGCAAACTTCAAATGCTGATTTTTGTGGTGAGGACGTAGAAGAGGTTTTCTTCTGATGACTCTTCCATGAAGACCATATATGTACAAGTATCTCTTTATAGTGGAATGGTGTACCACAACTCCAGGGTCTGCAGGTCTTTCTGGATGGATCGTGCAGTCTAACGTGGGTTTTGACTTGCTTTTCTCACAATCCTGCGAGCTGTTCTGTCTGATATTTTTCTTGGTCTTCCAGATCTTGCTTTAACTTCCACTGTTCCTGATGACTGTCATTTCTTAATTACATTCCAGACAGAGGATATTGGCATCTGAAAACCTTTTGCAATCTTCTTATAGCCTTCATCTGCTTTGTGAGCGTCAACTATTTTCAGTTTCAGTTTTCTAGACAGCTGCTTAGAAGAACCTATGGTGCTGATTGTTGGGGCAAGGTCAGATGAGTCTGGGCATTTAAAACCTTAAGATTGATATCACCTGATCTTTTCAGACAATGATTGAGAACAATCCATGACACTGTCAGGTCTCAGCTTTCCAAAGGGGTTAGTGCATGCTTTTAACTCTGCAGGGTGCCCAAACATTTGCAGACGCCATTTTTTTGTTTTCTTTATTTTCAAAGTGTAAATGATGGAAATAAGATCTAACCTTTTGTGACATACTATACGAATGTCTGTCATTTGATGCATTTTGGAGATTTTTCCATCTTTTCTTGGCTTCTTTATGCACATTAATACAAATTTTTACCTGGGGTGCCCAAACTTTCAAGCCCCACTGTACACACACACAGATATAACCACAGGGTGATTCCGACCTCCAAAATCCAATGTTTCAATATTTTGGCCTCCATAACTCTCTGAGAGAAGTAATAATTCACTTTCATTTGGCCTTGTGGAAATTAGTTTGATTCTCTTCTCATGTTAGCTTTTGTGGATAAAGGTAAATATTTTCCCGTGTCCTGATTGGCTATGAAGCTGCTCAGTGACCTCCACCCTTCGTGTCATGAGCACAAGTCACCTCCAGCCCCCACATACCATCAAACACTTCCCTGTGAAGTTGCCAAGACAGCTTATCATGTCCATGTTGACCGTGAGAGTTTTTGAAAAGCCAGTTTAATGTTTAACTTTTAGTACCTGTGAGTGGTTTTTGTGCACGGCCTTGCATATTTTTGCACATGACTTTTCCAAGTGGGCTTATTTGCGTGACTCTGCACATATGTTTGTGTGTGGTTAAATAATATACATGTTCACACATACTGTAATATATGTGGGTGTATTTAGAGATTTGTGGTTGTTTGAGTTGTTTGGAGGATCTAGCCATGTGTGTGTACTTTGTGTTACTGGGATGTGTGCATAGTGTGGAAGGCTTGATCTATGCCTCCTCCACTGTATGTACATGTCCTTCAGTTGGATGAGTTACACAAAGTGACGTGTGTGTGTGTGTGTGTGTGGGGGGGACTTCTGTTCCCACACACATCTCATTGCTCGGTTCTAGTTTAGTAGATACATTTTAAAATGTCTACTTTTTAAGCACACTAGCTTTTCCAAGTGACCTTAACCTGAAGTAAACAGAAAGGACTATTTTGTATTATTATCATAGCTGTGAAGGGTCTCACTGTTTTAAAAAGAAATACCCATTGTAGTCTTCCAGAATAAAATGTTTCAGCTGTTGCATTTTCCTTTATTACAGTCCAGTTTGATGGCGTGGAGAAGTCTCGAATGTCGCCTACCAAGGAGGGGAAAACCCGTCCACTGCAGCGACACTCCAGTGGCTGTCTGGTCAACACCAAAATGACTTCAGTAGACCACTGCAGCTCCTCTCTCGGGGAGCGAATTGACCCCACCATGCCCCTGGAAAGCCAGTTGTGAGTCTGATCTTGGTGTTGCTTTGTTATGAGTGTATTTTATTTCAAATACACCACTTGGTTCCCCTCATGGGCATATTTGACATTAGCTGTTTCATTTCCTTTGTTCAGTTTTCAGCTCATTTTAACCCTTCCTTTGTTCCTCTTCTCTCTCATCACTATTTCCCTATTGTTCACTGTAGCTGGTACCATGGAGCAATCAGCCGAACAGATGCAGAGTCTCTGCTCCGGCTGTGTAAGGAGGCCAGCTACCTGGTGAGAAACAGCGAGACCTGCAAGAACGACTACTCCCTCTCCCTTAAGTAAGGACAACGTTTTCTTTTCCTAAATAACGAGCCACAAACAGTGTTATCAGATACACACATTCCCACTGTCTGTGTCAAAACACACACCAGGGACTCATAGAGCCACAGAAGTGTAGCAGCTACACATGCTTACCGGTAGAGTACACATTGTGGACTAATCTAACATCTTGCTCACTAAGGTATACCTGTGCCCCAATAGTCTGCTGACTCGACTTTTCCAAATGGTAATAATTTTCACCTTTCAGACCTCTATCTCCCACCTGCATCCTGCCCGCCCCTTGTCCTCCACTTCCCCCCCAGTAACCTCTCTGACAGGTCGGCTCCTTCATTTGCTGATGTGCCCACAACACAGTTCATGTTGCCCTTCATCAGCGCCCCCTGAACCCTGCCGCATCCAACACAGGGTTCAAGTGAGCCAATCTGATTGGTTTAGGCTAGTCTGACATTTGGTAGAGGTTACTTTCGCTTGAAGGCCTGCGGTGAAGTCACATCACATTCTTTTCATGGTAGTGTGCGCCTTAGATGGGTTTTGTTGTTTGTTGAGCCAACAGCTTTAAAAACCTAGTATCTTTGCTGACAAATGGTCTATTCACTTTTACCCTATATACAGTCCATTTTACATTTCAAGGCAGGCTCAACCATATGACATTTAGAGAAATCCCCATAGCTCAAAGACAACCTCAGGTTAGATAATATGCTAAGAAACTTTGATTAGCCTTTGTTAATCGTCATCTTGCTGGAGGCTTATATGTCTTGGCAGGGAGACATAATGCATTTCCCTGCTGTAATTATCTTCATGCTTGTATAGGTGACAATCTGTCTAATGTCCTGTCTCAGTTACTGATCATCTGCTTATGCTTGTGTGACTGCATGTCTTTTTATGCCTAACTAATTAAAAAAAAACTTAACTTACTAACTACAGAGCTACAGACTTGTTACACTCACGTTCTGACATTTAAAAAGACCAAATGCATGTATAACTGGTGGAGTTCTATTTTTTTAATCCGGAATGTAAAGTTACTAAGAAAGAGTTTCTGGCCAATTGAATACCACACACACACACACACACACACACACACACACACACACACACACACACACACACACACACACACACACTCATATTCACTCCAGAGATCCATATCTCCAATGTAGATAGAACGAAATGTGTTTTGCTACTCGGGGATGATGATATAGGCAGTGATAATTCAGGGAGTGAATGTGAATAATACACTTCTATTTTTTGAAAGGCTAGAGAGAATTTATCCATCCATATCTCTATTATGGTGCTTACTTAATGCTGGGGGCTTTACATTAAATTAAAGTTTTTGGCGAGGAAGACCAGAAGGAACTGGCAAAGTACTGAAACCTATATGGCTGAATATTTGTTCACATATTAAAGTGAAGCAGGCAATACTAAGAGCAAGGTATTTTATCTAAAATAAAAGTAGTGTTTGATTTAGTGTGTGATGAAAAAATGTTTTAAACTTGTGGTTCACTAATGGCCTAACTAACATTCATGTACAGTAGTTCTAATTCATATCCCACAGCTGACCCTCAAATCCTTCATGCCAGTGGCCACAAGGGGAAAAATACAAATAGTCCTGGGCCATGAGCCTTTTAGTGAGATTGTAATGAGTTTTAAGCACTTTGTGTTGTACATTTGAATATGTAGCAAGATGATTGTATCACTATTAAATTGGACTCAGCAGTAAGTATCATTTCTACGTGGAACAGTGATGCTGGGATGTGGACTGAAAAATTGCTGCCAGGTCTTGTAGTGGAGATTCAACGTACGTCACAGAGGTGACTGTCATGTTGGACCTCAATCTGTTCTTGGTCTGTGTCATAAGTGAAAACATTAGAAAGAATTGTTTTTCTTTGTATTGGAGTGGTAAGATGTATTGTTGTAATAACATAGCCAACTGTTCACAATTTAGTGCATTTGCTAGCTAAATGGCTGACAGGAAAGCACCTGCAGAAGGAGAAAGGGGGTAAAAATATTCACGTAGAGAATGTTTCTTGCAGCTTTTGCTTGTGTAAGTCAGCTCCTGGCTGTCACAGAATGTTAGATGTTTTGCCTTCTGCATCAATCAGATTAAGACTAGAAAACAGCCAGCAGGCTGATTTGTGGGAATGACAGGTGCCACCAAAGTACAGGTAGAGGTTTCTCTGAGTTCAGCCTGCTCACTCGAGCCCGTTCCCCTGCTGCTACTGAAAATGAGTAGAAACCCAAGGTGAGGATCCTCCATGTCTGAGGTTGCTGAAAAATGTATAAGGGCATGAGGTGGCACGTATGTGTAATGCATTATTGATAAAGACAGACGTCGCTAAGACCTCCAGCTTCAAGAGTCCTTTGGCCTGACGGAAAGCATTTTCAGTCTGTTTTGCCCTCCTAACCTCTTTCTTCTGTTCACCTGCCCCTCTCACCCTACCCCTCCACCCTTCCTTTTGCCTCTTTTTTCTCTCTGTGACAAGGAACCCTTCAAGGTGTTTGAAACATATTAAATCCTTCACAAGTCTGTTAGAGCACACTATCATCTTGTTTCTCACCTCGAGAGAGAGCTCTGCACAACGTGTTTCCACTGGCTGAGAAGAGAAATTGTTAGTGAAAGGAGAAAATCTTATCCAACAGAACCTGTTTGAAACAACAGCAATATTAATCTGACTTTGCTGCTTATTTTAACCAATCAAAGCCACTTTTTTCAGTGTTCTATGGTCCATTAACCACATTGGATATGAAGATGGAAGATTTTGTTTCTTAAACTTCTTGGCCTGATTCACACCACTAACTACTTCCTTTTTGTCATCAATTGTGTATTACCGAATGGTTTGGCTCATCCCAGGTAGACTCATTCAATTTGTCCGCATGTGAAATAATAGGCAAACAGAATATCTGATGCCCAGTAATGCTTAAAAAGGTAATCACTTCTGCCAAGGATTATTAGCTTTTGGCGGATGAATTTTCCTTTTCTGGTGCCACAGATTCATTACACTGACAGCATCATTCATGGAGCAATCCAATATGCTGAAGGTGGAGATAAGCTGTGATTGCTGTCAGGCTGTTCCTGCTCTGAGGACTACAGGGTTCAAATCAAAGTCATAAACCTCAATAAACAAGGACGGCAGACCTCCCTAGTGAGATTCATCCAGATTAGACAATAGAAGCCTTCAAACGCATGCATATGATAACACCACAAAGGCTTCTCAAAAATAGCCCCATATTCATTTTATCAACAGCCCTGCCATATTGCTCTGTTGTCCTGGTTTCTGTCTCTGCAGGACTGTAAAGTGATAAGTAGCCATGAACACTGACTGGAAAATCAGTTGGGAATCTAAAAATGATGCTATTGATGTGTTGGCCTTTTAAGTGTGGCTCTGTGTAACCCAACTCCAGTCTCCCAGCACTCCACATGAAGACTCATCAAATGCACTTTGCAGGGAAGATTTATTTTAAAATGAGCTCTCCTGGCACCACTTGCAGAATGGTAGAACTATAACCTGTGGCGAGAGATATTGTCCAGCTCTCCTCAAATCATGATGAACTTGTTAATGACACGGATAAATACAGAGGCCAGAGGCAATAGAGGTGATGGTCTGATAATTGTGTTTACTTCAGTTTTATAGCCCAGCAAGCCTGAAGCTTTCTACCTCAGCTCACCTATAAAAAAATATGTTTCTGTTTGAAATATTCTCCATCATCTGCCGTATACGCTGTGTAGGGTTATTATTTTCTGTACTATAACAATAATAATCACACCAATATAAAGAAAAGGATTGATCTCATCTGTTGACATGAAACATAACCTCACAGGAAGGAATCACTATACCCTTTTATTCTTGATGGATGTCCTTTTATTGAACCCTGTACATTCTAAGCTGTTTTCCACTTTAGTGATATCCCTGTGCCTGTTTCTCTCTGCGCATCAGGGAGAGAACACATCCGCAGGCTTTACATATGCAATTACGAGATAAGTAAAGAATGGACTTGCCTTACAGTATAAGGTGCCTAAAGCCTAGTTCTTGCTTCTGTTCATCACAGATAATGGGCATATATTTACAGTGGACGTACATTTATAGTGGCCGTATATTCAGTGACCTCAAAGACATGGCTTTTGTTGATTTTTGTTGAATTTACAAGGAAAGAGGAGCATGGCTCAGAGTCATTAACACTCTTGACCACCCTGTTTTCACTGTATCGAAACAGAGAGGCATGCTTTGGTCTGTCTGTCAAAATGATGTTACCACATCCTAGTTTTGTTGATAATAATAATAAATAATATCTACTTAACACCTTGCACAGACTTGTCCTGCTTGTGTATAGTCCTCACAAGTCCTATTCTACACCATCTGTGAAACAAACAGAATGCATATCGCAGATTACACTTACTGGCCACATGAGTCAATTGGGGTGGCGCTCTCAAGCTTTCCTGATGTGTCTGACTACATGTCACAGCTAGATGTTGGTGAGAAATGATAATCCTTGGGGGGGTTCTTCTCTTATTCCTTCTTGGAAAACTTCTGTTATTATCCTTCTTTTTTCCATGTTTTTCCATTTGCATTTCAGCAACAGGGGTTACATTTCAGATTGGGGAAGTAACAGATATAAAAGTAGAGTATGTGGGAGTTTGGTGAGGTGGAATGAACTGCTGCACATTATGTCGATGACAGGTCGTAATGCCTACTTGCAACAATATGAGTGCATTGTATTTGAGCCTGAAGCTTAGCTGCTGATTGAAAAAACTATTATGCAAATTAATTTTTACAAAGACAAATTATCAAAACGGTATATTTACAACAGGATATAGGGGCAATTAGTTTTGTATCAGTCTCTTACAAAAGCGTATTGTTTGCATCACTTAACTCCAAAAAAGTAATTTTCTATTTCAAAGCGGAAGATTACTGGCAAGCTGTAAAATGTATTGATCAAAAGCCCCAAGTAACACACAGGGAGCTTTTAATTTGCTGTGCTTTTATTGCTGTAGCTTAAGTGATTTATCCTGGGGGTTCATTAGCCTCATCCTTATGCTCTGCATGTGAAACCCAGCACCTTAAGCAACCTGCCTTTTAGTCTCCTCCCCAGACAGCGTCAAAGTTATCAAAGGGTAATCCAGCTTTCAGAACATTGTCACGTACTGTAGGGAGCAACTACTTTAGGAGTAAATGAGAAAGGAGCTGTCAAGGAGTGCAATCTCTTGAGTTCTCCATATATATTCAGGCTTCTGACGTACTTTTCTCTTTAAATTGGTTTTTAGCCATGCAATCAACATGGCCCCAGGCACAGCAGTGATGGTCGGCTTGTCCACCACTTTAGTCAAGACTGAAATATCTCAACAACTATTAGTGGCAGTGCCATGTCCAGCTCTCTTAAAGCTTTATTGCGGAACTTGTTTATATTAATGAACGTCTGTTACATTCAAGCCATTGCCAAATGAGTTGCTATAAAGCTGATTAAGACTATCAACTCTCAGTGTGGCTATGTTCAGAAGATTGTGTCGTCCGGCAAATTTCACGTGCAGAAACTCGATTGAGGATAATGATGTATTCTGAAGAGTCACATCATTTTTTTTTTGTCCTCCTTGACTACTAACAACTGCATGGAGAAGGGGTGGGGGTGGTGCGCGATCACAAAAGTATCATGTGGACACTTCTGTTGTCATTACTTAGAATTCCTCATGCACTATAGCTTTAATATATCCATGAAGCTGACATTAGCATAAGGTCAGAACTGTTAGTGTCGCTATTGCCTCTTGTTTCATCTTGTTTTACACAACCAATTTATTTCCATGCTATTAAAGATGGAAATTGACCCTTTGATATATGATGTAAAATGCAGACTCCTGGTCTTATTTTTATGGAACTAACAAAATGTTTTCGGTCCCTGTCTCTTGTCTTCTTCTGTCCCCAGAAGCAGCCAGGGCTTTATGCACATGAAGCTGTCGCGGACGAAGGAGAACAAGTACATCCTGGGCCAGAACAGCTGCCCTTTTGACAGCGTGCCTGAGATCATCCACTTCTACTCCAGCCGCAAGCTGCCCATCAAGGGTGCCGAACACATGTCCTTGCTCTACCCCGTAGCCATCAGGACACTATAGTGCTCTAGGTCCCCTGCAGGCGTCGGCCCCTGCAGTACCCACTGGGCCACCCTGTGGCTCCAAGTTTCCTGTCCCTCTGGACAGAGCCCAGTAGGCTCATGGGAAGATGAACAGTGGCATCCCAAAACTGCTGATCCTGACTCACCTCACTGGCCAACAGATTCCAGACCTGTTTTTGAAGGCCTACTGCATACTATCTTACACATACAGACTCAATGTTGCAGAAGTCTTTATTATTTTATTTTATTGTATTTATGACAAACACCAATTTCATTACATCACAGACTGACTATCTGTTGAACATAATTTCATTTATTCTTGATCTGATTTCCCTTAGCACTTAACACTCAAAGAAAAAGAAAGGTACAACAATGTAACATTTGTCACTGGAGTGTACCTTTTTATTATAATATGTTGTACCTTTTTCAGAAAAGAGTGCACATCATGAAAAATTGGGTATGGACAAGTTCGTTTGACTTTGCTCATTTGGTTAGGCTCTGTTGATACTGTAATTGTCCGTAAAGGGACTTGAAGATTGTAAGACCCGTGTAAGGGATGAGACATTTATGAGGCATGTTGAGGTAAATTGTCCACATGGGCCCCATACAGTGGTCAGGATATTGAATAAACTGGCCTTGTATGAATGGTGTGTCCCCAGCTGTGTGGAAATAACAGGCCTGTGAGCAGTGCAGACTGATCTCTCTATCTTGTCATAGTGCATGCTGTCTGCTATCCATCACTGAGTGGGTGTATCACACCAATGACAGTGTAACTACCATAGTGGTGAGACAGGCAGGAGATCATGATGGATGGGTCAACCCATGTGACAAAGTACAATTGGCTGAGGCTAGAGACCAGAGACTGTCCAAATGGACCAAATTAGCCCTGCTACCCCTTCTTAAAATGGCTTTGCATCGGGAGAATGAAATATGCCTGCATTGTCTACCTCAGAAAATCAATTTCATTCACCCATCTGCCGATCAATAGGTACAATGGGATTGCAGACTTCGATCTGCTCTCCCTTCGACATTCCCAATTCCCTTAAAATTGCATCATCAGTTTTAGTAATATGATTTTTTGAATAAAGAAACAAAGATTTTTTTTTTTTATGAAAACAAGCAGATTTTCCATATCAGCAATTGTATGTATAGTCACTAATGTGATACTGTGTGATGTCAGTAACAATGTTTGGTTAATGCCTTATAATGCATGGGTAAAATCAGTCCGCTAGATCAGCTGATTTCCGGTTCTGCTTTTAACGATTGTTCTGTGACTGTAATTTATTCTGGGGTAATTATTACTGATGTGTTACTCCTTTGTGATGGCCCGTCGGCCCCCTCGCCCTCATTGTTCTGTGCCGATGTGATCGTGTTTTTTGGGACTACTCCAGCCTTTTTTACTGTGGTGCTTTGCATTTTTGTTGTTTCAAGTTCTGCTAAATGCACGTTTTCCTCGGTGGCCTGACTCAGAGACACGAGTCACGGCGTCTCCTGAACAACGGGGTTGTCAAGCCTCGCGTGAGAGACGATCAAATATTCTCCCCCCGGACCAATCACAGCGCAGCCTGTCCAGACCAGAAAAGAACACCTACCTTCATTCTGTCTTGCTTCCACTTGCCATTAAAATCTCTCTATCCTCTACCCTTTACTACCAGATGTTTATACATGTGTGAATGTGAGTGAGCATGCATGTGTCCAACACATCTGACATGTGCACGGTATATGTATGCACACAAGAACTTGCTGACTTGCACAGACTTTCTGAGTTCCGGTGTGTTTTTTACCATGCTGGTACAAACTGGCAGCCCTTGCTTGAACCTCTTTGGTTGTCAGTAACGTTTTTGTCCCCTGAACTCAAGAAACTAGAATTCAGCCCCATGACCGCATTCATTTAAATTTCTTCTTGTATTTTCTCATTAACCACATTTTATTTCAGCAACTCCTAGAAATGACATGTCTGTCTTGTGTTCTGCTGTCTGTAGTTTATTGTAACAGAACCAATAATATTTCAGCCCACAGTAGCATAAATATTGCTGACCAGCTACAAGAAGCTGAGTCTAATGATAGTGCCTAACACTTGTGACAAACTGTCTCTTCAGAGGAAACCTTTGTCAGTTTTAGTTGCAACATTTTGTGGTTTAATGAGCAAATCCAAGTAAAAATTGAATATTGGGTGTGGGGGGCCTTTGGTCCATACTAAAAATGACTGACATTAAGGAATTAGAAACTGACTTAAGCAAGCATGACCACTTTATATACAAAGTCAAATACATTTTGGCATTGGCTACATCCGCTTTGTGCTATGCAACTCTAAACTGCAGTCATTGAAGGAAAAATGATTGGAGTGTGTGCCTCCACCAAATGTTTATGATTAATATGATGGTACAAATTGTCCACCAGGAAGAGATGTAATCAGTAAAATAACCTGATTAGTTAAAGAGAATAGATTGCAGAAAGTGGGATGTATACAGATGTTTATTTTGTTGGTGCAGTAAGTTAGCAGACAGATGTTGCTGTCATCAGATTAAGTATACCATATGAAGGTGTCTGTTCATGTGATAAGACAACCTCTGAAGCTTTATTAAGAAATAGCATGTTGTCGATTTGGACCTATGTATTTCCTTGAGAGAATATATCCTAAGAAGAAATGCAAATGAAATAAACTATATGTGTGATGTATCCTTTATGTTCCAAATGTTCCCTGCCTAAGAGATAAAATGTTGACAGTGAGGCTCTTTATTTAGTTACAGCTGCTGATGAGTATTACTCCACTATAGGAAAGAGCCTGCATATAACGGCCACACTGCTTAAAGAGAGGCCTTAGCTTTGGAAAACAAAGGGAAAATGAGAATAAGGCGGAGAAAGAGGGAAGGTGTTCGGACAGGGAAGGATTTGCTGCAATCAGCAGACACACACTCCCATTCGTATATTTATATTATGAGAACCTAAAGAGCCCTTCTCCTCCCTCAGAAGTGTCTTAAAGTGTGTGTGTGTGTGTATGTATGTGTCTGTGTGTGCGTGCTTGTGTAAGCAACCATCAGTAACTGACTTGCCCCGTGTGGATCACTTTACTGAGGTAAAGTGGCATTTATGAGTTTCCTCTGTGTACATTTTCGTGCCACGTACATATGCACTACTATAACATATCTCTGTACAGTCCCTCTTGGCCAAATGTATATACTGAATGTATTGTATGGGGACATAGAGGCATCAAGGTCCAAAAACAAATAAAATTGGGTTTATGATTTAATGTGTGATATAATGTTTCAGTGATCTTATTTTTATTAAAACACATCGTTATTTAGCAAAGGAAATCTAGCACCTTCCTTCCCAGCATCAGTTACCATGGTGAAGTCCTTTGACAAATAAGAGAGGGACCATTGTTTGAGTCAAGGACAGAAAGCTGGAGCGATTATCAAGCCAGTACTCCAGCACTTGTTGTCCTCTATTGATCCACTTTGTAGCACAGTCCTGTAATATTATTTTTTTCACTCTGTTGTTCATTCTTGAAGCATTTGCTTGATGTGTATCTGTCCAAAGCTTGCTAGTCCATATTTCCTATCCATATTTTCCTGCTTCCAGCAATCGCACCTTTGGCCTTTTTTCAATAAAGAAGTTTATAGCAGCATTTTATGAATGCACACTGTCAATTTAACAAAGTGGAAATCATATATGATTCTTGGCATTTGAAAAAGTCTTTGCCTCAGGTAAGTAACAGATTTAGAGGACATTTTTTTTTAGCCAACCAAGAAACCAAAACTTAGCATGGATTTCCAGTGGTAACACGTTATTTTATGGGTGTGTAAAATACTTCCCTAATAATTCTCTAAGAATTTCCTATAAGAACCCTCTAGTTGGGCATTAATTATAGAAAAAGTGTTTAAAGCCAAGTAATATTCGTTTCATTTTAATTCATTGTTGAAATCTTAATTCTCTATATTTGTTGAATTGTACGCTTGCCTACAGATACATGTTACATGGCTGCTTATTCAGATGACCTGCTGGGCACTGACAAAAAGGCTGCCTAGGCTATGCTAGCAAATATTTAAACTAACTACCAACTGAACAATGTCTCTATTTTCCCCAGGAATTGTTCTCCATTCCATAACTCTATCAGCAAATCCATGTTTTATGGATGCTTTGCTACTACAACAGTAATAGTTGTTTCCTTTTTTAATTTGCTTCTGTCATATTATCCATTCATAAACTGTACTTTTTGCACTGCATTCTTTTCTGTGATTGTGGATCATGTTCAGCTAGACACGACTTACAATCCATCACACCCTCTGAGGTGATAATGCTACATGTAAAACAGTCAATTCTGTTGAAGGCAATTTTAACAGTGAAATTCCTAATTCCTTGCCCTAAACTCTCTTTCAGAATGGTTGCATTGTGACAGCAAAAAACAGTTTTACTGAGCAGATTTTGGACACAGAACATCTGGCGGAGCACAGGCAGGTAGGGCGTTGATGAAAGGAAACAGGGAACATTCACAGTCACATCAAGTCAAGGACTTTGTCTGTGGGTCTCTCACAATGAAACAATTTGCAGCAACATGGATCTGTTTGTGGGCATTTTTATAATACGATACACATTATTGCACCATTTTGTTAGCTATTCGGCCACTGTTCTTTGGAAATGGGCATGTACATTTCTATATTAAAAATGAGACATTTTTCAATACCCACCACTGTTTACACACATGCTTATCCACCAAATTACTTTGGAAAATGTCAATTTCAAATGTCATTTTAGGTTCGGTAGTTTTTTTCTTCTCATATCACCTGTTTCAATCAAATCCACACCTTCAGACAAAACAGTTGCTATTTAAAGTTTCTTCCAGTGGTTTGTGCTGATCTTTGCCTCTTCCTCTGCAGCAGCTCTATTTTACTCTATAGCAGCTCCATCAAGGGTTAAAGCACCTGGGATAAATTACATCGAAGACGCTTTTGTGGACAAAAAGAGTGCTGAAGAAGAAGGGTAAGAATAAAAGCATGGCTCGAAAGCAATGAATGGCCCACAAGGGGATAGAATGGCCTTGTGTCCATCAGAAGCTCATTTCAGATTCCGCTCAGTCACGCCAGACAGAAAGCAATCTCAGGTAACAGACCTTATGTTAATAACACATGACTTGCCTCCTTTCAAAAAGACAAAAGCGGATGGAGGGCATTATACCAACTCTTTCCTTTCCTCCTCTTCTGCCAGACTGCAGGATTTCATCTAGAGAGAATAGTGAGAGTATTGTTGTGCTTGTCTGTGAAGGCTTGATTAGAGGAGCTTTTACAAAATTTCACAAGCTCTGGCATTGATGATTTCTATTGGTATAACATATGGCCTCTAATGGCACGGTGCAGAACCTTGCTCATTACCTGAATCCCAGGTCACTGTGGGAGTAATTGGGCACATTTTTGCCAGCTTTGGAGCTCCAGGCTTGATTCATTAGGAAGTCATATTCCTGTTCAGAAGAGGGTTTTTCTTTTCTAACAGACGTGCATCCACCACAACGTCATTTGGTAATATTTGAAAATGGAAATAACTCCCAGCTATTCAAAACCTTTTTGGCATAGCAAGCGTGCCTTAGGCACCCGGTGATAACTGTGGCAAAGCTCAATGAAGACGGACTATATTTATAAAATAATTATGGATGGAAATTGACAGAGAAAAGAGAACTAATAGCGTGTTTTTTTATAAATTCTGCTCCCTCTGAGATCTTCAGAGTTGATGGTTCACTCAGCTGCCATTAAAAAAAAAAAAGAACCACCTCTAAAGATTCACCTCTCTCTCATGTGTTGATTTTCCAAATATATGTTGCTTCCCTGTCATCTTTATTCCTATAATAAATGTTTTTAACCAGGTCTTACAATGATGAAGAGGTTTTGAAAGAATCGACAGGTGCAAACAGTACTTTTCAGTCCATGAAGTGTATTTTTTTCTGTTCTTAGGGTGGATATATAGTATAGGATTTAATATCAGGCAAGAGATTACATATGGTCAATACTACTCTCACAGCTGACTAACAAAAGGGGACCAAAATATGGTGTGCAATAATAGCTTTTTATACCTTATGTGACGGCATTTTGCACACCATTGAGTGTCTCCATGACGACTTCACATCATTTTCCACAGTAAATTGTTTAGAATGTCCTGAAAGCTGCAGTTATGATGCTTGTGATGAAAGGCTTTGCATAGTAACAGTAAACAGAAACAATACACTACTGTAAAGTGTATGCAACACATTCCACGGACTGACCTCACAGCTTGCTATCAATAGAAGGACAGAAAGACATGTCTTAATGGAAATCAGTGCAAACTATTCCACATTACTCCGGCTGGGTTTAAAATTCCACTAGTTCATCTAGACAGGCAGTTTTGTTGAAACTATGACACTGGTTCCTTCAGCACAGTGGAAATGCTTTATTTTTTTAAATACCCTTGGAGCCAGTTGGAGGTGAAAATTGCCCGCAGGTGTGCATGCATATAAAACGGTAATGGGGACAGACGGACACAAAGCGCTGTTTGGCTGCTGTGCTCATGAAAGGCTAACCCACTGATTGAGCTGTCACAGTCACAGATGCAGTAATAAAACTAAGCAGGGCAATTACTGTAGATGGGAAACTGTAGGTAGCAGAGGGGGGCACGCAATATGTCCTCCCCTAAAATACCCTGATGGGAGACAACAAGACAAAGCAAATGCAGCCTCCAGTAATAAGGCTGGGGGGGAGGGGGGAGGGGGGTGGGTAACGATGCTCCAACTAGCACAACAACATCTCAGTGGATGTTAATACAGCTATCACCTTATCTGTGCAACTTCCTTTTTATGTTGTTGGTTACCTAAGCATATTGCCTTTTAAAAAAAAATGAGAACCCACCACTTCAAATAAAATATATCATTTATGAAACACTGTTCAACAGAGGGCAAATCAAAAGCAGGAATTGAAATTTAGGACTGGAAGAAAGAGCAAATAAAGAAGCAAGTCTGCTAGGATGACTTGTGATAAACACTCAAGATTGAATAGAAATAAACTACTGCATTGCCATCTAGTGTACAAATGTATGAACTACACAGGTTTGGTAAAGACAGTATGGTTATTAGAGCACTATATGAGGCCCATATTTTAATACTGCAACTCAAAACTTGTATAATTAAGACCCAAGCACTGAAGTGCAAGGAACCTATTGTTTTTGTAAGGATTATTATTCCGGACCATCTCTCTCATTTTTGCATGCTGGAAAACTCAATTCAAATTTTGCTGCTCTTATTTTCTTCATTGTATGTGCCTTCTTATTTAACTTTTTACTTTTTATATTGTTTACAAAATGTTATGTTTGTCTGTGGACCGAATTGGGATAGAGGAAACGTAATTTCAATCTCTTTGTATGTCTTGACATGTGAAGAAATTGACAATAAAGCTGACTTTGACTTTGAACTCACAAAAAGTTGCACACATGTCAGACCTATGAAAAATCACAAAGTTCTGCAGTGATTGGTCTCGCGCGTTGCCAGGGGACTCCATAGCGCTCTCTAATGCGTGGAAGGCCTTAACTTGGACATAGTTTCCTATCTAGTCTACCGATCTTCAACAGATTTGATATGCATATTGTTTTAATCATTACGGACATATTTCCCATTTACCTTCATTAGCTCTGCCCAACCGGAAGGCGGCCATTTTGACTTTATGCATTTTCATGTGTTTTACATTCTTTTGAACTCCTCCTACGCCGTGATTGCAATCTTCTTGAATCTTTGCAGGTAGTATCTGTTGACACTCAAAAATTATCCAAAGAATTTTGATAGTGCAAAAATTGTAAGTTATAGGGTAGCAACTTCCTGTCGGGGACTGTTGAAAGAGGAAGTTGCGTATCTGTCCAAGATTTATTCCGATTGCCACCAAACATGACACAGTTGTTCCGCATAGCAGCTTGAGCATCTATGCCAAAGCTTGAGTGAATCGGCCCTTAGATGGCGCTGTTAGATTTTTCTTTTTTTATTAATATATGGGAAACTTTTAACTTTTTTAACTCTTCCTGGGTTGTGAATCCAATCTGCATGAAAACTTGGATATAGAGCCTCGGTGGACCCTCATGACAAAAAGCTAACACAATGCGCACGTTATAGAAGACCAACTTCCTGTAGGTGGCTATTGAAACAGTAAAGGTTGCATCTTGGCAAAAGTTATTCTAATTTACATGAAACTTAGTATGTGTGGTCTACATGTGACATTGAGCTGCCCCCTATACTCTGTCCACACCCATGGACACAGATCCCGCCCCCTTTAACAACTTGTGAACCGTTTAAAGGCTGTGTTGCAGGTTAACCACCACTGGGTAAAAAAAAAGCACTCTAGATATGTATATCATTTTTAAAAATGTCTCCAAATAGTGTTAAATTTTTTTAACTCAATTAGGTGATGATGTCACATTTGCAAGAGTAGCCTCAGCCTAGTACTAGAACTATGGCAACTGACTTGGATGAGGAAGCGGTGGAAAGGCCAGTAGCCGTGTAATTTCAAACCTGCTAAACATGAGATGGCAAATGAGGAATTGCCAAGAGTTGGGGAAGTCTCCTGGTGAGTTGCTATCATTTAGCAATGCAGCAGTGCCAGCCCAGCAGTGCATACAATAACTTTTTTTTTACTGTCAGTGAATAGAAGAGTGAAAGTTAACGTTTTCTTTATATCTCGTGACAATGATTATGTCGTTAGTTCAGATAAGTACTGGTAAACTTATCTAGATCTAGAAACAGAAGGAATCATGCGCTCTTTTTATTTGAGAAAAACAGAATTTGAAAATACATCCATATGGAAGTTTTTTAAGGAAGGGGCAGGTTGGGTCAAACACACACAGATAACACTCAAGGAGCTGGAACAAAATCAATCTTTGTCTTAGCAGTGTCTGAGAGCCGCGCAAATGCACTGCCGCAAAGATTGGCGTCTGCCAGTACCCCCAACCTGCAAGAAGGCAAAGGCCCGATCATCGCTGCTTGCAGCTTTAATTATATACAGTATGTTTATACAATCAAGAAGCAAACACAGGAGAAAAATGTTATTTAGATGGACTAGACCAATGCCACCTATTAAATAACAGGAAGACAGGCTCAGGAGACGATAAAGTAAGCATTATCACATTCATTACAAGTCTAGTCACATCAATAAGAAAAAGCTTGTGTAACTTTGTGGACCTCAGATGTGAACAGTGTAATAATACAAATAATCTGTATACTTTGTCTAAAGCCATACTTTATGATGTCTGGGCAGCACATTGACAATGTTTTTTCTGCTTTCTCTCCTCTAGAAAAGGCTTTGTCCGTGGGGTAGGGGCTCAGAGTCCTGGGCCTCCAGCAAATATGAGCTCCAGGGCAGCCTGGATGTCACCATCTGTGGCCTGCAGCGCCCTCAGCATTAGCTCCTCATCCTGGATCCCCATGTCCCGGAGCTGCTGCATCTGGGACTGCCAGCGGCCCTAGCAAAACAAAAACACATTCACTGGATGAGCACCAATAATTTTCACTCTGGCCTCGGTTAAGCTCTGCATAAACAACTTTATACAAAAAAAATACAGGCCAGTAACCATTTAAACATTATTTGATATTTCAAAGTACATCTCCTTCATGAATTGAATATGTGGGATTAAGTCTGCAAGTTTACATCCCCACCTGTAGAGCAGACATGTTAGAGGCTTGCAGAGCTTGCTGTAGAGCATGGCTGAAGAGATCGTTACTGACTGGGGTCCCTGCTGGCATAGGGGCTACGCCACTGGAGGGGTCCGCCTATATCATTGGCAAGCAAGAAAATCAAAAGATCAATGTATTCACTTGCAATAATATGTCTGACATCATGTTTTCAATACATACCATAAGAATTGCCTTTAATGTGTCATATTTTAATCTTGCGTCAAGTCTACAATAGCTATTAAGTAAGCTGTAAAAAACAACAAATACATTTTTTTTTTTCTAAATGTAAACTCACCTATCATGTATCTCACCTGGCTTGAAGTTGTTGGAGTGACCGCACTGCTGTCAGGAGTACTGGCGAGGGCCAAAGCTGTTGCCAGCTCGCTCTGCGTTATTGGCCGAGGGCCAGTCGCTCCACTGTGGCTCAGAGAAACTGGTCGTAATCCTGATGAGCCTCCCGCTCGGTTGGAGGGACCTGCTGGGCTCCCCTGTTACACACATTTCGATACAGAAAGATAGCCTTGCATCATCAGTTTTCCTGCATATGATATCTGATGTTGAGTATCAAGTAGAGTGACTCACAGACTGGAAATCTTCCTCATCGTCAGACATGCCTTCAAACATGAAGCCCCCTGCCGGATAAAAAGAAGGATTTGTAGTTTAAATTTGTAGTGAATGTGCAACAAAAACTGATCAAAAACAATTTTTGTGTTCGAAATTGCTACACCTTTTTAAAAAAAGGGAAGACACTATACTGCCAATAGTTATCTGTTGCATTGTATTAAAAAATATTAAACTATTGTCTGCCTCGCATCAGTTGTGATAATATCTGGAGTTTGTCAACAACGATTCTTTATTACTATAGGCGTTCCTCCCTTGCTTGTCATTCGGCCTGTTTTTACTGCGCCATCATCCATGCTCACCTGGCATATCACTGTAAGAACTGGCAGAGACGTTGCGAGAAGAGCTGGCACTGGACTGAGCGGGCATGCTGCCTGCGACAGAGTGCAGGACCAGGATGATGGCATTGACGAGGGCTGGGTGGGAACTGATCAATCTACGGAACAGACAGAAAAGTATAGGTGCAGATTTAAATTACTTTCCGCTCGTGTGTCTGAGTTGTACTTATTATGCGTCACATAAGAGCCGATAACAAAAGAAAAGCCACACTCACACATCGAGCATGTTAGGGTCTGTGAACTGCACAAAGAGATCTTTGTCTTGGAGCACCCCTGAACAGATAAAAAGGGCGTGAGGAGAAATGTTACCATTTACATATTTTCATGGTACAATGAGAGGGCATAACAGCATTTATAAAACTCAGGAGGTCTTACCTAGGGCGACTGGGTCTGACCTGAGCCCTGGTGTGGCCACGATGATCTGATCCAGAGACTCTTTATTGGTCAGCATTTTATATACCTATGTGTGAGGAAAAGCAGGTCCCATTTTTAAACATAGCGGCATCAGTAGAAGAATTAAAACAGATTTGACATGAGGTTTGTGTGAGATATTCACCGGTGGCGATACTGATCTAACGTATAGGCGTTAATCTGCAGATCCTTTGGATAAAGACATGCCAGCTCTCATTTCAACCATCAACAACATATTATATTGAAGGTGTATACCCACGTTTGATTCTGCTGTTTTCTTCATAATCATTTCTGTATCACTCAGCAAATAAAATCGATCCATTACAGATCCGAAAACACTATAGATGCATTGAGGAGGGTTAACATGTTGTTTGACTGCTGTGTTGTGATTTAAAAGGTTTTTTCCACCGGGACGACCCAAACTGGTGCTGACACGTACCTCCCTCCACATCTGTGCCAACATCCATGGATCAATATCAAGATAAGCGAGTACCAGATTAAGTCAGAAACGTATGCCAATTCCCAACCATCCCCTTATTTACTCAAGAAAACATGCTGGTATTCTAAAACTGTTTGTATCTACTAGGTTTACACCATGGAAAGCTGCCAGCCTTTAATAGCTAAACCTGTTCCAGTTGAGGATAAGCTTTGACCAGCTTGTAGCTGCCCAGACACACATCCACTGAAATGGATCTAGGGTGATTCGATTAAAAATAAACAGCTGTGAACTCAGGTGTGTCGGCACCCAAGTGACTGTAGAGAAAAATCCAAACACCCAAGCCAAATAGTCTCCAGGTCAAGAATGACTATAGTGCAAACACTCCAATGAATTCCTGCATTCGGCAGTGAAAGACAATCTGATTAACTTTTTACCGTGTGAAAGCGTCCAAACCCTATCACAAACCGTTTATTGCCAGTGTCACATAACTCACACACTAGAGACTAGACTGCAGAGAGGAGGAACTCCATATCCCACCTACCATCTTTTCCAGCTTTATATTTATGTCTATGTTTTTGTTTAAAGACAAATATCTTTTTTGCTAAAATTACAAGTCGCATTCCCACTGCTCTGCGTTTTCAGGAGACATTTGAAAACACTTGATTTGGAATCTGAGGCGTTGTGTTGCAGACTTGCAGACCTTTGGCAACACTGACACTGCCAAAGTTTCGCCGCCTGACTGGGTTTTATCGATCATTTACCAGCAACCGGCGGAGTATACGCTGCCTCCTGTTTATGCCCAGTATACGAGAATGTTGATGAGATTAGTTTTTCTACTGGAGCTAACAACATGTGTGCATAGAAATCGCTTTGGGCTCAAAACTCTGCTTAAAAACCAAAACGTAGCAAGGTAAATGTTCAAATATGTATCAGGTGACAGTCCCAGTTTCCCTACATATATAATTAAATTAGAAGAGAAGTTAAATTTGATCACAAGAGGTCAATCGGGGCGTATTTCAGATATACTGTAAAGTCCAGTCTCAATGTATCTGAATAGAAGAAAAGAAAACTAAACAAGGCCTAAATCTATGCCCTCCGGGCCATTGTATTAAAGACTGTATCAAAGGTTATTAATACACATTAGATCCATTCTCTCAAAATACAGTTCTAAAACTAAAAACCTAAGTAGATCAAATGGAACATAATTTTGGAGTAGAGAGGGGTGTCACCATGGGCAGTGTTGTGCGTGCCGTGCATGCGTGCGTGTTTTCTACTCACTGAGTCTCTGTAGGCGGAGTTGAGAGAGTGAAGAGCAGCATGAAATACCCTGAACTCCCTGGCTGCAGTTGCTCTGTTCACAGGCTCTAGAAAAGAAACACACACGTTCAGATTAAGACTTTTAGTTTTACGGTATCTTACAGCTATAATATAATTTATTTCTGTACTGAAAATGACAAACTGACAGACCTGAACTGCTCCCTGGCTCTGGCCAAGTCTTTTTGAGGATGTGTAAGGTGGATCCCGGTTGAATCCCACAGGCATCCAGAGTCAGGTCGTCCTTAAGTTTCCGCCCACAATGGACCAGCTCTGATACAGTAACAGAGATTAGGACAAATAACAATAGGTATTCAACATTTCATTCACAGCTAACATTGAAGTCAACTGCCACAGCAGGTGTAACACACCAATTAGTTCAGGATCTGGGATGGAATCTGGGGTCTGTGCTGCAACAAGTTGTTTTAAAGTAGCGATTCTGTATCCTCCAGGTGGAACATCCCCTGGCATCATGTCTGGGAAGTGGAAGGTGGATTTGGGATGATTCGCCAGCTTCAAAGACAGGTGCCAGTCTGAAGAAGCCATCTTTACCTTTTACACAAACAGAACACAACCTTAACATGATGGCTTGGACAGACTTGATCAGTAGCTATTGGTGTTGCCTGGACGGCTAACATAAAGAACCACAGGCTAACCTAGTACGATTTTATATTGAAATGTCACTATGCTCTCATTTCAAGATAGATTACAGAAAATAATGGCATTTCTATTTTCTGTTCAGTATCGTTACAACATACTTTAGAAAATAACCGTTAGACGAAAACATAACAATTTTCACATCTTTATCTTTTTTGGGGAGGTTGACATGACAAGCTAGCTACCTACGTTAGCAAACCATGGTTAGCTGATTAGCCGTTGCTAAAAACAAAACATGCCGATTCGCTAAATAAAGCGTTGGCTATCCGTATAGTATGCCTTGTTTTGAACAACCCCTTTGATAACATCAATATAAATGCCAACAGAAACGCCACGACAACTGTACTGTTTGTGAAAGAAGCGCAAACTCACCTCACCGTTTTATTGTTGACACTCTATTCCTTTTCTGGTTTTAGTCACGTGGTGCACGTTACGTTTACGTCCACTGTCCAAACACAAACGCGCACACAAACACGCACACCTTAAGAAAAAGAGAAAATGTGTGTGCCTAATTAAATCACTGCGCAGCATTATATCATAGGCTATTATTTTATACTGCCCATACCTTTGTTTTTTTAAAGATTAATACAATTCTTTCCTACATTCTGCAACATATGTTTTCTAAAGAAGCACGTTTCCAATGTGAAGAAAAAATAGGACCTACAGTGATAGTCAGCGGTGGTGTATAGTGGTCACAGTAATATTTGTTTGTTGTGTACTGAAGTAGCATAATCACATCACATGGTAAAGATACATTTGATTTAACAAAAATTATTGAGGACTTCCTTTTAATGTTATTGTCAACAAGTTATTGTTTATTACTCATCTAAAGTGTTTTGCAATTATTGAGAGCTAGGTTTCAGCCCATGACAACTATGATCCACAGCCTCGAATGAAATTACCCACACTGTACATTTACTACCACTTACCACTACTTTACTGTTTATTATTCTCTGTTCTCTCTGCTGCACTGATCTCCTGGCTCTAAATAATGACTTCTCATAATAATGAGATAGTATCTCAAAATAATAAGATGACTCATTATTTTTCTAATTATTTAGAGATTTATTTTTGAGAAGGAGTCTCATTATTTTGAGATTCTTCGTCCCTTTTTTGAGAAAGTTCCTCATTATTTAGTCTATGAAGGCCTATACAGGATCTTTTTTAGACGTCCATACTTTCCTGTAGGCCTATACTGCACACCAGGTTCCCAATTGATTTTCTTGCTCCATATTAAATATTCAAGTAATTGTAGGCTATTAGTCTGCATGTGTCATTTTAGACCAATATCTAACTAAAAGTGTAAATCACGACTATATCTTTGCTAAACTATTTCTGTAAATACCACAAATCCAAGCCATCGCATGAATTTGGTAATTATAGGCAACAACACATCGCCGTATTATCAACATCTTATAGCAGACTATGGGCTATGCTAGCCTACGTAAAGGTACTACATCTGTTGAATTTAGAACGGCGTATAGACTGCAGTGATACGTTTGAGGACCGTCTGATAAGTCATACAACTATCAGTTAGCCTATACAGATAAAAAGTAATTTTGAGTGCCCACAGATAAGATAATCGAACCATAACCGTTACTTGCATTTAAAGCTGTAGCCTACATAGAAAGAAAACGAGGTAGGAGTGTGGTCACAAACGGTGGGGTCTGAACTCTCGAGGCTCTTCTCTCCCCAAGGTATGACATCACTGCTGGACAAAGCAAGGAGTGGTTTCTCCGAAGAGAACCGTCCCAAATCAATGGAACATACCCACACACTCTGAAAACACATCCTATAGCGATATCCACCGTCAAAACAAGCTGTTATCGTGCCCGGGCAGCTAGTAACGTTACTGCGTTTGTTGTAAGAGGAATGAACTACTCTGGAAAATAACGACGGCTGCTGGTCAAAGAAAAGATTCATCCCCGCTGGATGGTTGGTGGTTTCTAAGTTTCGTCCTCCTAACATGGTAAGTCTTAAGGAACTGTGTTCGAAAGCAGAGCACGAGCTTACATAAATTATGTCATATTTAACGTTAAGCTAATAAAAAGATAAATGCACGTTACTTAACTTCGGTTATTCTCAAAGACGAGCAACAGCTGGCGGGGTGCAGAAGAACCCCATGAACTCAGGGAAGGGTAACTGGCTCACATAGTTGACTCTATTCCCAGGCTCTATGTCATGTCTGGTATCTTTGTTTGTCATTTTAAAGCAATACATAGGCCTGCTAAGCTATACAGTATACGGTTTCCCAAATAGAGCGAATACAGTCTATGAATGAAATGGACTGCGCCCTCATTTGAAAAAAAGTCAACACTGCATCAATGCATACTGTATAAGGCAACTTCCATAATTCAAAATAGGGACAAACAACTAACTGTTTTGAGTTTATGTTTACTGACAAGCGACTGTTTTATCCTGAACCTTGCGTTAAGGTCATGTAGTCAGCTTTCTTTAGTCCTACAACGTATAGGCCTACAACTAAAATTACAGTAAATAGACTTATGTTTTCTTCTCTCTCTTTCTCTCTTGTGAAATGAGTGAACTGTATCAGAATTGGCTAGGTCACAGTGGTTTCCAACCTGAGGTTTAATACCTCAAAAGGGTCACAAAACAAATCTGAGGGGTCAATAGATATACTAACAGGGTAGAAAAGTGAAGAAAAACTTTATTCTTCACTGAACTATGCTTATTTTCTTCCAGACCTGTCAAACAGAAAAGGTTGGGAACTACTAACATAGGAGATGCTGTACTTTAGGCTACAATGAGGATGTTGCCTGGCCTGATGCTGCCCTTATCACATGATAGTGCAGCTGTGGTCCACTGGCAGGTACAGCTTCCTGTGGAATGTAGGAGGATGTAGTATTTATTGTCCTGACTTGTGTAGGAAATGGTTTTTTATATAGTGGAGAGATAATTATGTTTTTTGACATGTGCAAGATGCTCTACTGCAATTATTATTTATTTTTTTTTACCAGGGACGCAATGGCAGTTTGGCAGTTCATAATATAATTTCATATCCATATTACTGCACAAATATGCCATAAGATAAAGGTTACATTTAATTGGCTCCTGTGCCTTTGCAAAAGCAGGATGTTGGAGTATCTGTCACATACTGATCCTATACACTTTTCCGGTCTTGAGAAGGCATATTTAACTGTTTTCACTGCCTCAGTAGCTAGGCTAATTATCAGGGAGAGACAAATATACAGTGTAGTACTGCATTATCTTGCCTATTATTAGATTGCTGTATGACACTGATGCATGGCCTATTATGAATGGTAAATTTGAGGTGCAGTACTGGCAAATAAAACTTTCATACGTCTGAGCCATAAAGCTTTCTTGATGTTTATTGAGCTCATTTTTTCTTCAGTTTGACAAGCTAATGTATAATCTGACCACAAAATGCACTAATTGACTAGACTACTACAGGGGACATTTCCCTGCATGAGGTGAATTCAGTCATCCCTTAAAATGGCTTGCCAAATTCTCACCCCTGCTGCCATATGGATTTAAAAGGCTCACGTTCATTCCATGATTCAGTCCTTGATGGGGCAGGTGTCTTCCAGGTTGGAAATAACCCCATCGTCAAGGGCTGAATGGTTCCCAATGGTTTGAGGAGCTTGACAATGGTGGCAGCCATATGCCAATAAGACGTTTTAGCCTAAAAGGTTAGTCAGATTCATTTTATCAATAGTGTTTAAGAATGGCCTTTTCATCCAGGACAGGAGTGGACTCAAAAAGTAAAAGTAAAAAGACAAACTGTTAGAAAGCCAGTGTCATATATTTCTCAAAAGAAAACTGCAATGGTACAATGACCATGGTGAAATAGTAAATCTGTGAAATGTAAAATGTACCGTGATACTTCAAGCATCAGTAGGGACAATAGGTCAAAGTCTGGATCGATCGATGGGGGTGGTTATTGTTTGTTCAACAGTCTGATGGATGCTGGCACAAAGGTGGACATGGCTTATTTGGATCGTAGGGGAAGGGAACGGAATCTCCTCCCTGAAGGTAACAGATGTACTGGTTGTTGAGATTATGGGTGGGGTCCGATATGATGAGTTTACCTTTCCTGATGGCCTTTTTTTTATCAAATATGGATGTGAGAGTAGTCTGGGGTTGTCCGATGATTTGTTCAACTCAGGGAACCAAACCATGCCAATAAGCTGAAGGTGAGGGTGGATTGGATGAATGAAATGACTGGACTTAAGTCACTGTAGTATTATCTTGTTGGCCTGCAGTCGTTGAAGCTTCCAAAGAAAGTACAGGTGTTGTTGACATTTCCTGAAGATGTGGTCGGTCAAACATTCTTTCACTGACTGTTTCCTTTCCAATTTAATGGTATTCAATTTAGAGAGCACAATTATTATTATTTGTTCATTCCATGAACAGCATTGAAATCTGAATAAAGAGCCAGCAATAGTTTTGATAGATTGGTGCAATATAGTGATGGATAACATAGTTTTGAAAAATACAACCTTTTACAGTAAAAGTATATTGGATCATTATATTTTCAGGTGACTTGCAAGTGTGGTCAGCTTGTTTTGATCTCTGACATTGAATTGAGTTGTTAAAGTTAAATTGTCAAATGAAAGGAAGAAAAGTAGAAGAAATCTACAGTACATGCTGGCATGGGGTCAGTAAAGTACTTGAGTCATTCAGTAAAAAACCCTTTGATGGCTTCCTTGTGTCTGAAAAACACAGACACCGTCAGACTGTGGTTTGGTGTGTTGGCATATTTCTCTCCATGCCATCCTCAGGAAAGCTTACAGATACTTAAATCTTGTCCATTTGGACAGGATAAGTGTGATATGTGTTTGCTTGTTTCCCCACTAAATATTTATCCCCATTTTTAAATGTATGTGCAGTGAATAACACATATTCTCTTCCTCTGAGGGTAAATTCAGATAGTGTTACAAGTCTGTTTTTTCAGTTGGTCTCTAGCAGACTATCCTTCTGAAAGTCCAGAGAAAAATGGTGAGTGTGCTGTTATGGAAACTTAGTGATGAAGCCACAGTCCTGCCCACATCCTCTCTGCTTAAGCCATAAACGGAGCCTCATGAAAAACGTTTTGGTGTGGCCTGAGGTGGAACTACAGCTGACAGCAATATTGAAATCATTCACTCTACCAAAACATTACGACTGGTTTGCTGCCTTCTCCAGCTTCAAAGTATTCATGTCCAAAACATAAAAAAAATAAATTTGCTGAACCTTTAATTGTGGATTTGTGTAGACATTTAGCTGCTCAACCATAAGGTTTTACTTTTGTTGATGTTGATGGTGGGACGTTACAGCATTGAAGGTTTAGCAACTCTGAACCTTGAGGTTCACTTGATCAAAGCAACTGTAAATGCTGAGTGTTTAGCATTATTAAAGGTGGATACATGTTAAAAAGAAAGCCAGCGTGGATATGGAAAACTGAGCAATTGCAGTGTTTAGAAGCTATATTTTTCTAGTATTGCCACAGACAATATAGGGCTTATTTATATTTTCTGTTCCTGTTTCAAATGACTACATTTAACACGATCACTAGTCTTAAATGCAGTTGTCTTAACAACAGAAACAAATGACAAAAATTTAAATGACAGCATTATGTGGTCACAAAGTTTATATACAGTGGTGTGAAAAAGTGTTTGCCCTCTTCCTCATTTCCTGTTCCTTTGCATGTTTGTCACACTTAAGTGTTTCGGAACATCAAACCAATTTAAACAATAGTCAAGGACAACACAAGTAAACACAAAATGCAATTTGTAAATAAAGGTGTTTGTTATTAAAGGTGAAAAAAAATCCAAACCATCATGGCCCTGTGTGAAAAAGTGATTGCCCCCTAAACCTAATAACTGGTTGGGCCACCCTTAGCAGCAACAACTGCAACCAAGCGTTTGCGATAATGTGCAATGAGGCTTTTACAGCGTCCTGGAGGAATTTTGGCCCACTCATCTTTGCAGAATTGTCCTAATTCAGTTACATTAGAGGGTTTTCGAGCATGAACGGCCTTTTTAAGGTCATACCACAACATCTCAATAGGATTCAGGTCAGGACTTTGGCTAGGCCACTCCAAAGTCTTCATTTTGTTTTTCTTCAGCCATTCGGTGGTGGACTTGCTGGTGTGTTTAGGATCATTGTCCTGCTGCAGAACCCAAGTTCGTTTCAGCTTGAGTACACGAACAGATGGTCGGACATTCTCCTTCAGGATCTCTTGGTAGACAGCAGAATTCATAGTTCCTTTTATCACGGCAAGTCTTCCAGGTCCTGAAGCAGCAAAACAGCCCCAGACCATCACACTACCACCACCATATTTTACTGTTGGTATAATGTTCTTTTTATGAAATGCAGTGTTCCTTCTACGCCAGATATACTTGGACACACACCTTCCAAAGAGTTCCACTTTTGTCTCATCGGTCCACAGAATGTTGTCCCAAAAGTCTTGGGGATCATCAAGATGTGTTGTGGAGAAATTGAGACGAGCTTTGATGTTCTTTTTGCTCAGCAGTGGTTTTCTCCTTGGAACTCTGCCATGCAGGCCATTTTTGCCCAGTCTTTTCCTGATGGTGGAGGCATGAACGCTGACCTTAACTGAGGCAAGTGAGGCCTGCAGTTCTTTGGACGTTGTTGTGGGGTCTTTTGTGACCTCTTGGATGAGTCGTCGCTGCGCTCTTGGGGTAATTTTGGGCGGCCGGCCACTCCTGGGAAGGTTCACCACTGTTCCATGTCTTCGCCATTTGTGGATAATGGCTCTCACTGTGGTTCGCTGGATTCCCAAAGCTTTGGAAATGGCTTTATAACCCTTTCCAGACTGATAGATCTCAATTACTTTCTTTCTCAATTGTTCCTGAATTTCTTTGGGTCTCGACATAATGTGTAGCTTTTAAGGATCTTCTGGTGGACCTTACTGTGTCAAGCAGCTCCTATTTAAGTGATGCCTTGATTGTGAACAGGTGTGGCAATAATCAGGCCTGGGTGTGGCTAGAGAAATTGAACTCAGGTGTGGACAACCACAGTTATAGTATGTTTTAACAAGGGGGGCAATCACTTTTTCACACAGGGCCATGGTGGTTTTGATTTTTTTTCACCTTTAATAATAAACACCTTCATTTACAAATTGCATTTTGTGTTTACTTGTGTTGTCCTTGACTATTGTTTAAATTGGTTTGATGTTCCGAAACACTTAAGTGTGACAAACATGCAAAGGAACAGGAAATGAGGAAGGGGGCAAACACTTTTTCACACCACTGTAGATGAAAATGCCATAACTCATTCGGCTGAACTCGTTAGACTATGGTGGTGGTAATACACCATTTTATTGTTTGTTGACAGAAACCGAAGTACAAAAAGGGAATACCTAAAAACTAAAAATGTAAAAGGACAATTCCGGCGCAAAATGAACTTAGGGGTTAATAACACACGGGTACGAAGTCGACCGGTCTCTGGGATATGTTTTCATGCTAATTGAATGTGACCTGTTTCAGTGCAAACCCCTAATTAGCTTAAGTAAAAAGAAATCACCTTTCTCTACCACTAACAAGGATCAAAATAGCACCTTACTTCCACGGTAGCATAATTAGGATCCCTACATGTCAACCGAAGCATTGATAACTTTGTAAGTGTACAGACAGTTTATTAAAAAGATAGTTAATAAAGACAGTATCGTTTGGTGAACATGCATCATCTTGGGAAAACAGTCATGACCAGTTCAACGACAAACACTGTGTAACTAGTAACGTAGCTCAAGCACGGCACCTCTAACACTGAGCAACCACTAGCAACCAGCAGTATGAGTAGCCATTCCGTTTTTTTATGTGTGCTGTTCATCTTGACTGTCAACCTTAGACATACTGCATGTTAGGCTTTACTTTACTTTATTTTTCCCAATTGTAAATGTAGGATTGGAAATTTGCTGACTCCCAGTGGTGAGTTTAAAAAAAGACACTGTCACTGTGGGGAAAACACCCCTTTACGTACACCCAATCTGACCCAGGGTCACTGGACACACACTGAGATGAATAGGCTGAAAGCAACACATGGTCTGCACCGCTTTCACCCAGGATTGTCTAATTGTCCTACAAAGCGAAGCATTTGCCATCAGAATAATTTGTAAGATGAAAATCACAAGAGCTTTTATCAACCATAATATTGCTCATCTTGCTCTCACACAGTCTATATGTCACTTCTATTTAGCTGCACCTTACTCATCTGTATATATATAAGGGTGTTTATTGTGTAAATATGTTTGTATTATTGCCATTATTATTATAACTATTTTTTCTATTTCTTATTATACTTTCTGTATATGTTTTCTCCTATGGCTATTTAATGTGTATTTGTGTTATTCTGATGTTTCAATATTTTTGTTTTGAGCTGCTGTAGCATAGGAACTTCCCCAGTGTGGGATTAATAAAGTCTATTTAATTTCATCTTTCATAACGTAGAAGTACCCTATTTGCTTAAAAAGCTGAGTCTGATTCATAATAGAAAACTCTTCCCCCTCTCTTCCTTTCTCCATTTTTGTCTTCCTCTTTTTCTTTTTTACTCCTTTCCATTAATACTAGAAGACATATAACAAGCAAACATGGACACTGGAACCAATGCTTTTCAGCTTTGCTGTTGTACTGTTGTTATTCCCAATTATTTATAATAGGTGACTGTAAAACAATGACTTCAAATCAATGAAAAAACATGTACCTCGAGTTTTATCTAAAGTTTAAATACAAGTAGTTTGTCCTAACAAATACAGATACAAGTATTGACCTCTACCAATCTCTCTGAGAATAATATCTCATAAATATTTCATGTGTGTTAGAGTAGAAATAGACAGGGAGGGGATAGTTTTGTATGTCTCTACTCACTCTGAAAGTTGTGTTTTCACAGAGTATGAGTTGGCTATTTCCTGTCAACTTTGGAATTTCCCATTTGTCATCACAGGTTCCCTCTCTCTGAAAGAAAAAAGCCCCGAGTAGGCCAAAAGAAAAGATGGAAATAGTCACCTTCAGACATAATTTCCTATACGTTTGCCAGTCACAAAAAATAGTCTGGGCTTGTATATAGCCTTTACTTCATGAAATATGTTGGATTGTCTCATTGTCTCAACCTCCACCCACCAGAGAGAGCAAGCAAGCAGAAACAAAGACATAGGAGATACATACCTCTCTCTGTTTCTATCACCTCCTAATCATCCTTCTATCCACTTGTCTTCTTATTTTGCTGGACTTATTGTGTTTTGTGTTGTAACAGTCTTCCTTCTCCATCCTCCTCAGATATCTGTGTTTTTTTATTTTTTACTTGCAGCTCTGTGTCTGAAGAAGTTGATCTACGGTTCCCATCCACCCTGGAAGATCATGCTGTCCCTCCTGCTGCCCGCAATGCTGGCCGTCCAAGCTATGGGTGGGTGTCGCCCCGTCTGTGCCCTGCCATTAGATCAGTGTTACCGCAGTGGGAAATGCCATTGCCATACGCCCTGCAGAGCCTATTAGTCTTCCCCCTTCAAAGGCTTCACTGGCCAAAACAACAGTTCAAATCAGAATACTCCCAAAAATAATTTGACAAGTAGTTTGAAAGTTATAAACCTTCCCTGTTTAGACTCTTACCCATCCAGACAAGTTGACAAAATAAATATTCTTGTTTATACCGTATAGACGTAGCCTCAGGGAGTAAAAAGACATTACTCATCTTTCAGTTGAGTTTATACAGGGTTACAACTCTATGATATGGGTGTGTGTTTTTAATATATTTTTTAATAATTCAACGTGTAAAACAGAATAGCTTTGACCTTTTCCAGACGTGAGGAATAGAGCTTGAGGCTAAGGTGAGGCCCTCGATGAAAAATGCAGTTTTTCGGCTGTGACTCAGGGAGTGTGGTGTGGAAGTCGTCCTTGTATATTTACAACACCGGGAAGCATGGTGTTGGTGGTCAATGTTGTTACTGAGGATTCATAAGTCACGCACTCAAAAGTTCTAGAAATGGTGCTTGAAGAAGAAATTGTGTCATAAAAAAAGATACAGATAGCCTGTGCAGGCTTGATAATGTCTCAAGTGACGGTGAATAAAAGAAGGGAATTGGGCATGTCAAAAGAGGGATTGACATTATATTATCACCCTTTTCCAATTTGGTGTGTAGCTGACACATAATTTAAATGAGAATCTTATAGTAGGTGATATTCCTTTCATATTATTGAAGAAGAAGAAGGAGTGAATGAAAGAATGAAAGGTTTTTTCAGCATGCCATAAAATAGATTTGGCGTACTTTGGCAAACCCACAAAGTTAACAAAGAACTTTTATCGGCCAAACCACCATCATTTAAAAAGATCTTATTTTTTGCCTTTTCTGCTTTCTGGGTGAGCTGACACAACCTCCTATCAGCCATCAGTGGCACCTTTCAATCTTGACTCAGTGGACCTAAGTGTCTTCAGTGGTTCATTAGGGACCTATTCTCTCCCAGCACAAATGGGCCTGCGGCCTGCTCATTACTGGCTGTGTGGCATCCACTGCCTAACTCGCTCTTCTCACCGGGAGGGAAGAGGAGGAGGTGTCGGGCACTGATGGAGCTCTTTAACTCACGGGTAATTGGCTATTGTAGCTCACACAGTGATTCAGTTTCTCTCTGCTAACTGGGGCACTAAGTGAATTAGTTGGAGTCTAGTTTGATTCTATAGTCTGCACATGTAACACTGTAAGAAGATACAAAAACACGTTGCGTTGTGGAGCTTATTTAATTTAGTCTAATAAAAGTAACTTCAACTGTGCCACCAGCTTTGAAGAGTTGCAGATGCATTTCAGAGAAACAGACAAATTAAATCCGTCTTATTTTTTTTATTAATTAATTAATTAATAAATATATTGAGTGCAGTGGCATGATTGTGGGCTGACAAATTAATGCACAATTTTCTTTTTTTAGGGCAACAATAATTATCTGGTTAACTAATTAAATTTGGTTGCCTTTGATTTATAAACCACTATCTTTTGCTTCTGTTGGCCACCCAAACAGAAAACCTACAGACTTTGTTGTGTAGTTACATGAGCAGCTGTGTGCGTGGGTGTGTGCGCATGTGCACGTGTCTGTGTCGATATGATTCAGATTCTCCAGGTCCCTTGCTGGGATGACTGGCTCTAATCTTCCTTTACTTCAGCCGTGTCATTGCTCGATAACTCCTGCAAGTGCCCATATCAGTAGACACGATTACACTTTGTAGTCTTGCCAGCACACTTCCTATTGTGAGAACAGTATTTGTGGAAGAAACCACAAGGACAGCACATGAAAACACTGTCATCCCAACGCAGTAACATTGTCTCTATAGCTTGTAGCTGTATCCTGACTCAGTAGTCAGATGATGGATCATTCTCTGTGAAACCTCTCCCTGATGTTACTCATACGGCACTGCACAGCTGTTGTGTCATGGCAGCAGTGAAGAGGGTTGTCTGTAAGGGGTTGTTGTTTTTGTGCTTAAATGCATTATTGACGAAGCAGAAGTGAGGAAAATTTGCTATGCCACCAACCCAGTCTGGCTTTGACCCTTGACCCTGGTAGTTGCTTAGGTTTATTTTTACTGTCCTCATTATAACCCATAGTGTTTATAAATGTCAGCAAAATACATTAAATGTCAATATATATATATACACTAATGACAGTAGCTGAGTAGAGTAACATCCTTGGCTCACAGCAGTGCCAGCCAGTGGCAGAGCTAACAGGAGGCTGTCTAGCTAATTGCTTGTTGTTGTCATACTCTCTGTTCAGTTAGCACAGCCACTAGGCTGCCAGAGCACCCAAACAATGAAAGAGAATTGTATTCATGCATATACAGAAATGGAAAGCTGACCAGATTTCATTCTCAGTGATGGGAGCTGTAAGGTAATTCAGATTAATTAGCACGATTGGATAGATTGCATCAAGCATAGTAGTCGGTAGGCACACATTATGGCAGGGTTCTGGAGCGTAAAAATAGCCCGCTCATGCCTGCATCTCTGATGTACTTTTTAAAGGTCTGCTAACTATAAATGCCCACTTCCTGTCCTCCTTTTCTCTTTACAGCAATTGATTCTGCAGAGAGGGGACACTTTAGCCTGTGCACAAATTCAATTTAGGGTTATTACCCCATAGCAGTGATGTTCTTGCTAATTTGATTGCGTCCAGTGAAGTATCCTTTTAAAAACAATTGAGGACAGGCTCAACAAAGATTGGTTTCGCCGCAATGCATACATAATGACCCGTCTCTGTTGGCTTGCCTCTGTTTCACTGTTTCCCAACTCTTCTTTTCTCACAGTGCGCTCATTGAAACAAAGTGCATTACCCAACAAGCACCTCATGATTATTTCAACAAGTCCTAAAAATGCTGCCCTGTGGGATTGTTAAAAAATTGATTCGGTTAATATGCCAAGATTGCAGATCTGGAGGGGAAGAGGGGCCTGGAGCCATATGTGTGTCTAGTGGGCTGTGATGAATGGGTTGAACGGATGCTGATCTGTGCTTGGAAAGCATCACAGCTAGTGACTTGCTGAGGAAGCAACGCAGCAGCTCACACAGGAAGACACCCACCTCCAGGGTGTTGCCTCTGTGATGTGGTGGTGGCGATGTCAGGCACAAGAGCTCTGTCATTGAGACAACGCACAGCTGGTGACAAACTGACCCATGCTTAACCTCGCATCACTCCTGGTGCATTAAACCGTGAATGGGCAAAGGTGAACCTGTGAAAGAGCAAAAAAAAATATTTCAAAAGACAGCAGATGGAAAATACCTGCCTCATCAGAGGAATACGAAAAAAATATCCTCTTTGTCTTCCCCATAAACTCTTCCTGGCTCCTTTGTAATGATGGCCATAGTGGATATAGCCTGTCATTATGAGAAATTAGCTTCACTCAAGTCAGATCTGACCCCATGACCCTTCTGTTACCTTGCTAAACTTCCCTTTGTGCCACACCGCTCATCCCTTTTCCATCACCAGCCTCCTGCTCATCAAAGGCTCTCTGTCTCTCTGGCTCATAAGCCAGAAGCTTGTCCTTATCTGCCCACTGTTCTTCTTCAGCCGGAACTATTATCTTACAGCCGGAGACCATTAACAGGTTATTGATGGAGTATCAGAACGCATACATCTATGAAGGAAGCAAGACAATGGGGGGCAGAGATAGAGAGAAAGAAACAGCAAAAAAAAAGATAATAGCACAGTAGTGATTCCCATCTTGATTTATGACATTGCTATTGCTGAAAATAAGCAAGTCAGAGTTCTTGTCGTTCCTATCTGCCATCACCTGTATCTCTCCCTGAGTGAGGGCATTCACACTTCATGATGAGTTCCTGGAGCAAAAATGGGAAAGGAAGAGATTATGTTCAGAGCTTAATGTTGAAAGTGACCCTTTTACACCGCAGAAGGCTTTAAGTCTCACTTAATCTCATCCATATTGTGCCTTTTTTCACTGAGGGGCCATTTGAAAACCGCTGCTCAAGACACAGACTCTTTTTCAGGTTGCAAATTTTCGAACCAAATCATGCTTACTATGCACACACTCCCATTGCTCCCTTAACATTTTCCAGAGGATTTTTAAAGGAAGTACTATGGACATCTACATCTGCTCCTGATGGCATGAAATCAAAAGCAAGCTTTTCCCTCAGACTTTAACATGGATTGGTTATATCATAAGAATAATCGGTATGAAAGGGCTCACTGATCCTTTGAGCAAAATCCTTTGATGTCCAGGTGCTGCAAAATGTCCAGAGTGAAAATGTGTTGCACTGCAGTTAAGTTCTTCAACAGAGGGGGGCAGTGTTGTTAAAGCATATTTCTCCTGCTTGTTTTTTTTGCCCGACTAAACCCTAATGTCATTGCAGTCTGTTAGTATTGCACCTGTTTAATTTGCTGTGTCAATAGTGCCCCCTCCATTGCTACTGCTTAATTTTCCTTATGTGTGAAATCATATTAATATTTCCTCCTCACATGTCATAGGTTTCAGCAGGATTTTAGACATACTCTCTAAAGATGTGTTCTTATTGTATTTAACAAGTGGCTCCACTGATTGTGTAAATAACTCTGTTCACTGTATGTCATTCAATGTGACAGTGAGGAGAGGCTGTGAAGTGTTAGTTGTTGTGTGCTGTGATTTGTGTTGGACTGAGTCAAAAGTTGGAGTGAAGTTGTATTTGCTTATTGATCTGGAAGGCCCTGAATTTGGTATTGAATTGTGTATTGCGTATATGAAACTCATCTAAAGTCAGTGAATTGTGAAAATGATCTTTGCAGAAAGGTGCAAAAATTACTTACTTAAAAATCTCTGTTTTGGAGAGAGAGAGAGAGATATATAACGTGTGTACAAGCACTGTGTACACGTGTGCATTGACTGTTGCTGGTCATGCTGATGGGAACTTCTCTGCTCAGGAGCAGCTTTGTAACAGTGTCTCCATTGTAGTGTCAGAGTACCTTGTGTCCAATTCCTCAGACAGTGTTTTGCTGTGGAGCTGTCGGGAGTCATACAGGTGTGGAATATCAATGCATTCTCTGTTTCTGCATGAAATTGTGTGTGGGGACGGTGTGTGCAACTCAATATTGCAGTTTATTGATACTGATTCAGTTGTTACTGTTTACTGATTAAAGCCAACGCTCATTAATATTATACTTTTACTGGTTTTCTTTACCCACAGCACTGTGGAAGACTAAGGCAATCCATTGGAATACTACTTAGTCTAATCACGTGTTACTGCTTCTACACAACATGTTTTGTGGAAAATCATTCCTCTCTAGTTGTTAAGTCAATAAACGACAGCAGAAATGAAATAACCATCATTTAAATACCTGACTCACACTCATAAAAAACTGATCATTATCTGAACTCATCAGTTTTTTTTAGTTTTTTTTATAACCGATAGAATCAAACTCACTACCTTTGGAGCGTGACTCTCGTTCGGCTCATGTCTGTGGATATAAAAGAAGGATGATCAAAAGAATTTTAGCCTCTTGAGAAAAACACACCGTTTTCCTCAAGTCCTCTCTATTGACTTGGTTTACTTTGAGTATTGTTGGCTTTAATGTGAACATAGGAGGCTTGATTTCATGTCCTTTTAACAGATTACAAATGTGACCAGTTTTCACAGTGGAAAAAATCAAACAAATAAACACTCTTGCAGCATACTCACACTTTTATGTCCTCAGTATATTGTCATTTTATAGCCAAACCACTGCTAAATGCACAATTTCCATCTCAGTCAAGAGTTGCCTCCTAGCTCATCACATTCATTTTTTCTGACTTAAATTGTTGTCAATCTTTGTGTCTATTGGGATTGTGTGTTTATGCTGCTTTGTAAGGAAATGGGAAAAAGATAATTTGGCACCGCTTCTCAGTATCATCCCTAGCTCTGTGTACTCTTGTGTGTTTGTCTACAACAGTGTGTGCTTGCCTAGGTCAGATATTTGATGATTCACTTTTGGGACTGCAGGATAAGAAGGTAAAAAGATTCAGTACATACATACAATACATTTTCCTGTATGAGGTGCACATTTATGAGTAAGTGACAGGACGGAGGTGACTTTAGAGTTAACAACCACACTTACCTGCATGTTTTAGTTAGTTACTGTGTGTTCTGTAAATGCAGATTTTATCTTTTACTTTTACGTTTACTGTCTTACCCAACATGCTGGTATCGGCACAACAAGTCAGAAAGTGTAACGCTGACAGAAAGCTAAAATACAAGAATAATAACACAGGCATCTCTCAAAAAGTAAAAAGAAATCTGTTTAGTGAAAGTACAAATAAAGCGGGATACATGTAGGGATTTTATTTAAATTTGTATTCATTAAAAGTGTTAGCCACTGTATATATTACTATTTCAAAGTTTAGAAAAATTCTCTAAAAAAACATGATATAGGAATAAAGTTATGTTACCATAAATAAAACATACTGTGTATTTGCCATGGAATAAGTTGTACACATCAAATCAGTCAGGTGACTATCTACATAATGCCTAGCTACATAACTACTGTAGATCGACTGATAAAGGCTTCTAATCTCAATCCAGTTATCTGATTTTGTGCACATACTGTATTTTTAAGTGCATTTTGGTGCGTGCATGTGCACTGAGCTATCTGTATCTGCCAGGACGATGTGAGGTATCACTAGATTTTATTTACCAACAACTTCGCACGTCACCCTGCAAGCACCCTCCCTAAAAAAGCTGTAGACCTGCTGCTTACATCCTACGCTCTCCCTGTCTCACACTCCATGGTCACCTCATGTGCCTAGCAAGCATCAGTTCACTATACATATAACATGGTCAAAGCAAATCCAGCAGCACACCTAATGAAGGCATGATGGAAGTTGGTGTTGATACTGACAAGGGCGTGGGTAGTCTTGAAAGTAGAGTGGAGAGCAGTGTGAAAATCACTTGCAGCGTGTTCTAGCTAGCCCTGTGCCTCGCTGCTAAGCAGGGCCTGTTGCCAGTGCTCGGGAAGGCTGTAATGAGTTTATTTCATGTCGGCTGTGAAAGTGCCCGTCTCTGTCTCGCAGGCACTCAAACAGAGCTGAGACCCATAAACACAAAGTGCAGTGTGTAAATCCCCACAGCCTGACATCTCAGAGGCTGCCCTCTATGGCTTCTGAGCATCTCTTTATCGAGAGGGAGAAGGGAGAGGCAAGATCCCTACTTACTCCTGAGAAGACACCACGGGACCTGGCTACAAGGTGCTGCCCAGCCCCTTAACCGAAGACCACTTGTGTAGTTATCTTTAACCTCTGCTGCTTACACTTGTCTCTTTAGAGAATGCATGTTTTTTTCATGTCGAGAGCGGAGCTGAAGAGAGATGATCAAACAGTCAGCTACCATACAGAAGATGCTTGGTGTAAACAGCAGCAGATCAAAAACAGCCCAAGTACGCAATGATTTGCTTTGGCTCGCGGTATTTCACCTCTGACGAATAGGTGCACTTTCCATGACGTCAGCTGGCCTAGCTTGCCCTTCTCTTCTGTCCAATCTTCTCGATGCAATGCAAAATGCTCCCCTTGAATTCCCTTTTCAAGCAATGGTCAATGTCTCTACACAAGGTCCCTGTGTAGAGCTGTATCCTCCCAGGGCCATGGAGCTAGTGGTAGGTCACCGGTTAAAGAATCAGTGAGTGAAAAAGGAGGAGCGAGGCAGAGATATGAACTGAGAAAGGGAGGTTTCTATATCTCTCTCTCTCCTCTCTGATATGGCTTTGGTCCCTGTTGAGGGATTAGTGTGTGAGGCTCCACCACAGCCTCTTCCTTGACTTGTTTCCAGATATTATCTTTAAGTGTGAGCTCAATGCTGGCCTCTCTTTCTCTCAGTTTCCCTCGTTCCCTTCCCCCTTCCTGGTGTGAGTCATACCAGGCTGCTCGGGGAGTGATTTAATTGCTCTCTCTCCTCCTCCTTCAACATGCACGTCTCGGAGAGGGCTGTCATTGACCCTCCACTCCTACAAAAAACTACAGCGACCTATTCATTACGGCAAAGGTTGTGCCACTTCCAAAGACAGCATAAATACACACTCCTGAAATCTGCTTGATTATCCCTTCCTATTGATGGCAACACAATACCGGCCGCTCCTGCCACGCTTTGCCCTGATAACTCCTTAGTATTGTTTGTTGTGCTGTAGCCCAGCTGAGTCAATGTGGGCATAATACGGATGATAGAAAACCCCCAAAGCACCAGAAGCTTTTGTAATCACAGTAAAGGAAAACACCCTCTGCTTCTCACACCAGGATGGTCAGAGAATTGTTGTGTGACTGGCACTTGGTCGGTATAGAAGCTTTGATTTGCCCCAGGTCTAAATTATGAAAAAAACATGGTAATACCAATGCTTAATTACACAACATTTCCTGTTTTTATTTTAATTTGATACAATATTTGAGGAGGAAATAATATATCTTCAAGAAGTGTCCATCACTTAAATGTGTTTTTTGTTTTGAATGATTTTGAATTGTGATTGAAAATATTAGTCATTCACTCTGTAATGCTTTCCATGGGCAATTTTGGCCCTGACACCCAGGTTTAGATGGTGCATGGGTTATTTGGACAGCGATCTGTGCATTTTTCTGTCCCACGTGTCTGCACTCGTGAGGTTAGTCAGTAGGTGGCACTGTTCCTACAGTCGAGCAGGTTGTTTGGGGTGTAATGTGGAGATGGTACCTAGCAGGGAATGGCTGAATGTGATTGAAAATAGGTCTGCCTTGACTGAGCAGTACCCATCCATATATGAACCCTCTCAGATGAAAGACTTGTTTGTTGTTAATAGGGGAAGTAATTATTGTACCTCTGCAGCAGTCAAATCACCTTCACAGCAAAGCGATTCAACATTGACGTTGGCTGTCTGATAGGCAGAGCTCAAAAGGGGTGAGGAGGCTAAAATGCTGCTGTGATTATAACAATTAGAGAGGCCGAGCATAAAGTAGAGTGTCTTGCTCCAAGGGCCGACTTCCTTTTTTCCTCCCCTGTGATGCTGATGAGTGTTTCAGAGTTGTAAAAAGAGCAGACAGGGATCAATGGAGAATGCTGACTCTTGAGAATACTATGGATGTACTCTGGACTGCCTGAGATGGCTAATAATCCAAAATGATTATGCAGTGTACTCTTTGCTGTTGGCCTAGTCTAGACAAACAACACACAAAAGCGCAAACACACACACACACACGCAGGCATGCATGCTTGCATGCTCACAGATGCACAGAAAATCAGCTGCCTTTGAGTAGAAGCGTTTGGTGAAAAGCAGTCACCTTTCATTATACCACAAAAGCACACAGTTCTCCCCCCCCCCCCATATTCTTTTTTAGATTTAACCAACAATTTAATTAAAGCTATAAAGATGTTGCTTCCTTTGCTAAGTTTTAGCACACAGAGCCATCGCCAGGAGGTAAAGTCTATAGAAACACAAAGTCCTAGTGCTTACCTCCCAATCTCTCCTCTTCATCCCTCTCGCCTTGCATCTCATCTCACCTACTCTGTGCTACCACGCTGCACAAACAAAATGGATGTTTCTGAAGCAGTCATAGCATATATTTCAAAATACTGCATTGATTTTCTTTTTCATACACATTAGTAGATGTCAGTCTGTCACATTTGAACACAGCACACTGAATTAAGTTGGGCTGTTTTTATTTTTATTCAACTGTTTTTGTGTAAAGCACTTTGAATTGCCCTTTTGCTGAAATGTGCTATACAAATAAAGCTGCCTTGCCTTGCCTAATGATGTGATCAAGTGAATACTGTGTTTATACTAGACATGAACCAAATTATATTTATTAAACTGTTATTGCCTATTTTAGACTGGTGGTGTTTTATGATTGACCACAGAGTCCAGATATATTTTTCTTCTCTTTGTGTGACAGCTTACAGCAAAACATACCCCTTTCTACTTAGATAAAAACAAAATTGTTTAATTCAATTTTTTTTTCTTGACATCACTTATATGTTCCACCCCTCTCTTATAGCTGTGTTGGAATTGACTGTCCCGGAGCAGCCAGTGGTGGCTCTGCACGGTAGTGATGCCACACTCAACTGCTCCTTCAGCCACGCCAACCCCTTCAACTTGTCTGATCTGAGCATCTTCTGGCAGCTGACAGACACCAAACGCAGGGTGCATGGGTACTGGGGGGGACGCGACCAGCTGGTGGACCAGGCCGAGAGCTTTGTCAACCGTACCAGTCTGTTCCCCGCCCGGCTGGGCCTAGGCAACACTTCGCTCCTGCTGAGCAGGGTGATGGTGGCCGACGAAGGCAGCTATACCTGCTTCGTTAGGGTGCAGGACTACGGCAGTGCTTCTTTGCTGCTGCAGGTGGCCGGTGAGTTAATCTCTGACAACCATGACACAATGTGCAGCAACAGATTAACATGCACGTGGACACTAATGACTAGTGACACGCACAAAGTAGATACACACATTGGCAAAAAACACTGCCCTAACAAGGGACGGGCTGCAAATAAGATTATTAATAAGTTTGAGATTGAGATTATTAAATTAACATTTATAATTAGTATTTACTTAAATTCTCTCTAATTTTCCTTTTATCAAGCAAAAATGCCAGAAAACAGGCAACCTTAAATTCACAATTTTCTGCAAAATTATGCTTTATTCATACTTTTTCTTCACACAGAACTATTGTATGGAACAATGAATTCATAACCTGAAATAATAAGTCTATCAACACTGAGTTGATAGCATAGACTGTTAATATTAATGGACAAAGCATCCTGTTCAGTGAAGTGCTGCAAATGCGGAAGTGCCTTAAACCTGTATTCTATCTGAATTCCAGCAGGGGGCAACATGTGCGGTTACTAAAGAAGTTTGGTTTCTGTAGAAGTTCATGAGAAAGTGACCCACTTCTCACTTGATTTATCACCTCAATAAACATTTTCATAATGAGTTTATGGTCTCAATTGCTAGTTTTAAGTCTGCTACAACACAGAAGGATGTTAATTTTTTAAATTATGGTCTCGTTGATTTAACAATAAAGCAGGGGTGTTTTAGGGCGTGGCTATAATGTGATTGACAGTCCACGGCCTGTCTTATATGTAATAATATATAATATAACCATAGGACAAAAATATATTTAAAACCAAGTGAAGCTAAATCTTACCTCGAATTATGTAGGCTAGCTTTCAGCAACAGTTGCATCCAGATTGCCAGCAAAAGTGTGTAACATAGAGTAAAAGCAGCGTTGCAAGCTCTCAGCTAACGTCACGGTCAGCAACCGCCAAACAGTCTATGGCTCCTCCCTCACACCTCCTTCTCGTCTAAAGTCATCACAATTTTTCTTGCAGCTTTACAAAATTATGAATCTCAACTTTTTAGTTATGAGGAATTTCTTAGATCTAAAATATTTCCTGTCACCCACAAATAATAGAAAATGGTAATAAATGCCATACCAAGTGGATTTCTTCAACTAATGAAATGTCACTCTGAGAGACAATAATTGCAAGAATTGTATCCAACCTTCTTTGTTAATGGAATAAATATTAAAAGTCATAAATGTACCAATAAACATATAAGGAATTATTTCTCCAGCAAAAGGAAAATCATTCCACGGGAGAAATGTGTTTTTGAACTCTTTTCATTTTAACATTCACTGGGAATCAACATGGCTTCTACCGTACCAATTTGTTGTCCCCAATAAACTAAAATAATTACATTTTAAAATCTGCACAGTATCGCACTAACAAATTTGTTTAAACATTTGTGGACAATAAATTAGAATTTTGTGAAACTGAAGAAGAAACTATTATACATTAAAACTATTTCAATATTCAAAAGAATCACATAATCACTGTTTTGTTAGTAATCACTACACAGGCCTGAAATACACACACATGCTCAGGAGCACAAATGGAGAGATGTCAGAGTAAGTTGGCTGCCGGTGCCCAAGAGCACCTGGCAGTGCCCATGAGGTGAACTGGCATCTCTCCACGGGGACTTGAACCAGCAACCCCCCGGTTCCCAACCCAACTCCCTATGGACTGAGCTACTGCCACCCCAAAGTTTGTTGTTAATTATGATAACAAAAACAAAACAATACATAGGATTGTCCTAGTGACTTACTGTATTAATTTTACAAGGGAAGGCAAGCTTTTACTCCCTTCAGAATTGAATTTCAGAATTTTTTTAAAGTCTAATCAAATTATTAATAATAAGAAAAGTATTTATAGCTGATTTTCTGCAAGGAAAAGGGATTATAGCCTACATTCCAACACCTTTTCTTTGTATTGTATTTACTTTACTTTGTATTGTTTTCTTTTCTTACCTTCTTTTTTCTTTTTGTGTATTGAAAGCCTTTCTTCTTGAGTTTTTTTATCATGTAGTAAGGTTGTAGTGTTCACTGTGGAAATTAATATATTTTTTAATATATTTTTTAAGTATGATGCCAAATTGTTCAAACACAACATATTCGTAAAAAGTATGCAAATAAACACACACACACACAACATACACAGGTTTATTGTATGAAAGTAAGACATAATTATAATGGTCCCAAGAACTAAACAAAATCAAAATTAATGTTTTAAGGATTATTCCTGTGGAGTATGTTCAATACATTGCCTACATGATGGATAATGCTGTGTCATGTTTGCGTCATAGTTTCTTTTTGCACTTTGAATTGATTACATTAAGTGTAATTTGAGCTCAACACTTATACACACACATATACACTAATGGAATGCAATAAAATGTATGGAGAAGTTGATTTATGATCATTTCTTCTCACAAGACGTGAGCAGGTGATAAACAGTTTCCTCAGGGCTGCTGAGCAGTGTTTTTGGTCAATGAATGCTGATTGTGGTCTGTCATGGTCAATATCTGCTGACTTTGATTATTAGCTGTTGTTACGGTCAATCAGCCATCACTAACATCTTCTCTGCTGTTTGACTACATTGCCTGACTTCACAGCTGAGAGCCTTTTATTTATTTATGATGATACTGTGTGCCCTTTTCTTCCTTCTCCCATTTCTATATCTGTTGTGAGATTGTTCCTGTATTCTCCAAGGATGGATGTGTATTAGGCGGGGTTAATGAATAACATTTTTTCTCATGACTGGGGAGAGGGAAAACAGTGTCTCCAATAGTGACAATTTGGTTCCATTTTATGCATTAGATTTGTAGATGGTCTATTTTTAGCCAACATTTACAGTTAACATTGTACACTTCCTTCATGCTGTGCTGGAAGAAAATGAACGGAGCCCTCGATGGAAATCAAATGTCAGTCACATGGACAGCTGGGGAAGTGTACTACGCTAAATCTGTCTTTGGGTTGAAAGTCCACTTTTCAGAAAGCAGCTCAGGCAAACTTATTTCATCTCGCCCTCAGCTCCACCCCATTGTTTGTTGTGCAATGATTAGTTCTGGGAATACAGCAGCCTATTTCTCCACCACCTCTATACTCAAGTTCTAGCTCAAGGGATTGAAGAAGCGTGATTTCAGCCAAGGCGGAGGATTCACCCCTCACCTCCACCCCTCTACGCTCTTTTCATGCTATAGGTTGAGTCGTCCCAAATCTCTGAGCCTGCCAGTTTTCTCCTCGGCCTGCCCACCTCCATCTTCTAGCTTGCACCATGTTCCCTTTCTGGGAGTGGCTCAGGGCTTTGGGTCTCTAGAGAGAGTGGCGTTAAGAATGTGATGCAGCATCGGGATGTGTCACAGTTGCTGTATGTGTCTGTAGGATCTCAAGCACTGTGTTATGCTAAGCTCCCTAAATATAATTAAGAATTTAATGGGAATCATGTCAAACAGTTCCCAGGGTGACTGTCACTGCAGAGAATCTAACTAAATTCAGTATGTGTCTGCTGCTCCCTTGTCCCTTCCTCACATGCCCTTACCCACCCCATACCTTCTCCCCTCTCCTCCTACTCTTTCGGTGTACTTTTTTCCAGCCCCGTACTCCAAGCCAGTAGTGACCTTGGCACCTGAATCCAACCTGCGACCAGGAGATGAGGTGGCCCTGACTTGTGTGGCCTACGGTGGTTATCCTGAAGCTGGCGTGGTATGGCAGGATGGGAGCGGGCGCAACCTGACAAACAATATCACTACTTCATTGGTGGCCAATGAGGAAGGGCTATTCTCTATGACCAGTGTGCTGACAGTTGTGCTGGAGCCCAATAGCACCTACAGCTGCGGACTAGTCAATCCACTACTGGGCGAGGAGGGCTATGCCTATGTCACAATCACAGGTAGGTCTTCATCTCTTTTTCTCTATAAATAGCTTCTAGGTCTTTCAGTGAACATTGCAACCTCCATTCTGATGCAAAGTAAACAAGCTAATATTCACTGGCTTCATGCAGTGTTTGAATGTTACCAGCTCAGACTAATCTTGTTTTCAGTCATGCATGAGCAGAGTTTCTTATTAACGTCTTGTATGGTTTTGTGAATCAGTCCATCAATCAAATGTTATGCTGTGAAGAATTAACTTTTTTTTATGTCTTTCTAAGTCTCTCTGTTTCCTGATAAGAGTAGCCGAACAGTTCAGCTCCAAAGAAAGGAATGAGAGATTATGTAATGTCCAATTATGGTTAAATAAGTGTAACCCATCAGTTGTTGTGTATCATTAAATTAGATCAGTGGGGGATTATTTCCCTGAGGATAGTCAAATAGCTATTCATCACATATTTCAAAAGGTGATCTAGTAATACAAGATTGTGCTAGATGTAGTGATTGCTGTCTCCTAGCAGCTGTCAGCAGGAAATGTTTGCTAACCAGGAAGTAGATTGATATATGTTTGCCTTTTTCTGATTGTATGTCATCTTGAGCTGTTTGTGTGACAGTACCTGTCTGACAGGTCTAATGGTCTCCCCAAGCCGGCCTTCATCCCCACCCACTGCCCATGTCCCCCTGGCCCTGCTGGTGTACTCTATGTGTTAAGTGCAAGGAGAGTGCCGTCTAAGGTGGGCCAAGGCTAGGTCACTAATGGGAGCAGCACTGTGTGAAATGGCTCATAAATAAGTGGAGGTGGCCTTAGCCTCCTTTCTGGGCTGGTGCTGGAGCTCGGACTGTTGATGCGGAGGTCGAGGCGGAGGTCAGGGAGTGCTGCTCCACTGGGCTGGGAAATGACTGTGCTGTCTGGAAACAGGATGGCCGATTGGCAGGGCAGGCTTGCTGGACAACTGAGAGAGGGTGGCCTTTCTAACAGTTTGGTTGGCCTCTTTCAAAACAGCACAGATAACCAGGCCAAGGGACCATGGGGGAGTGGAAAGGTATTAAACACATGAGAAAGAAACATGACTGTAATGTAACAGTGGTAAAATAGTATGTGGCTGCTATAACCCTTTGACATGTGCCGGATTGATGTACTCCTTCAGGTATAGTTGAAATAGATATGATTGTTTTATTAACTTTTATGTCATCTTTTTGTCTCTATTTATTTAGAGTTCTCTGGATTAGCAATTGAAATGCTTGTGCATTTTTGTCATTTTTCAGGGTGGGTGAGTCAATGTAAATCAGTGAGAATTCTGTGAAATTTACTTTTTTTCTCTCTTCTTTTCTTTAGTTCCATAGAGTTTAAAACCATATATGACCACACGGTATATAATTTTTTTTTTAGCCAAACCTTTTATCCCATGATACTAGGTTTTTAGTTTCCTGTTTTATTTTGTAGTATCACGTCAAATGTGTCATGTCTTCTTTGACTTCCTGCCTTGTGTCTTTTGTGTCTAACCTGCAACTCCTGAAAACATGACAAGTTACATCTACAAATTGGTTGCCTGATGGTGGAATTTTCATCAGAACATCAGTGGTATAACCAGCAGCACTCAATTATATACAAAAGTTAAATCATCCTACTATTGGATGACTTCACAGTACAACACATGGAGGCTTGCTCTTCAGGGATGCAATAATGTCATCATCGTCCAATCTCTCTGCCATCTGTCTTAAATCTGTCGTAAAGTAGCGACAAACATTTAGGACTACTTGTCAGCATGGAAGCCCTGCTGTGCCGTGTGGCGAACAGGCGTTCTACCATGCACCCTGTCATATACAGTGTGACAATTGCTCTTAGTGGTTGAATCACTGCAGGGAAAGGACAAGAGTCCAAACTCTCTGTGAGTGATGGATTGGCAGTATTCTCCTCCTTGCCTTTTTATGTTTCACAAAAACTGTCAATCTTTCCACATAGTGTGTGCCGGGCAAATTAATCTTTGTACTGTTTTATTTGGATGAGAAACATCGTGCATTGAGTCATCAGTCCCTGATTGTGTAGTCTTGCATTGACAGACATATCTCCACAGCGCTGCGGAAGAATGAAAGAAAGTTTGGCTCTTCCGCCCAACATTCCTGGATATGTACAAACATGCTCTGTTTTTTTCCAGTTAAACATATCGCCATGATTTTAGGCGGCACTAAGCTCCGGACGCAACCGCCAGTCTCGGGAAGGAACCAAAGTTCCCCCAAAACAACTTACAATCTTATATAATAACTTAAGTTTACTGTTCACACAATACAGTAACAAGAGCTATAAAAATTAGCTGGATACATGATTAAACGAAATTTGCTCTTACCAGTGTATTGCCTTGTGTATTTAGTCTATAGTAAATCCCCGCCAATCGGTCCCAAAACCTCCATTTAGATACTGTAGTAAATGCATATTCTTTGTAAATCCTTACAATCATTCCCCGAACGATCAAAGCAGGCCTGCCTTGTTGCACGATCCAAATGTTCCTTAAACCTGCTCAGAGGTTCAAGTTAATGTTGATTGATCAGACCACGGAGTGTAAAGTTAACAAAAAGAAAGCGAAAAATGAGGGACATCCAGCGGCACAGTAACTATCTTGTAAATTAACCGTTGTCGATATAGGCTACTTATTGTGTAGTACAGAATGGTCCTTGATTAGGGGTTAGTGCATTCACCAGCAGGAGTTTGCTTATAGGGCTATCACCTGGACCTGATCCTTCTTCAGATGCAATGGCATCGGGGAAGTGGGGTAGCAGGCCAGCCATGCTCGCTGGCTGTTTTTGAAAATACTACTCATTTTCTGTTTTGCATTAACAACAGTGAGCTAGCTTCATCACCGACAATCTTCTTCTTTGACCTGAGAGAGGTTACTTCAGCAGCAGAACTTAAAATTCTTCATTCAGATGATCATGCATAAAACTAACAAAATACTAGATGGTATTATTAGAGAAGTACTGTACAGGAGGTCAAGACAAGCTTGGAATTCACCCAAGATAAGATTTAAGAGATGCAATTTGATAACAAGGAGATTTGAAAACGACAATAAATCCAAAGCAGGAAATGAATAGGGATTTCAACCTCAGGAGCAAGGTTCATGAGATGAACAGAATCTTTTTTAGTATACTCTTAGTTTACTTTTGGAGACACACATGGAAACTAGCCTTCTTTTTAATGATTCTGAGTTGGCTGTGAAGTATTTATGTTATATAGAACAGATGGCTAGAAATATGGTGGCAGAGTTGCATGTTATGTTCAGGAAAACATTTCAGTTCTACAGAAAGATATAAGTAGTGGCATTGAACTAATATGGCTACTGATTCACCTTCCATACTGTAAGCATATTCTAGTAAATTGTGGTATTGGCCACTCAGTTCTAATGTGAAGTAATTGAACTGAATATGTGAAACTCTAGATTTAGTGACAGATGAAAGTAAATATATATTCCTTCTTGGTGACCTGAATATTGATTGGTTATCTAAAAATGGTCCATCACATGAAAAGTTAATTTCTATGGCGGATGTTTTCAATCTTATCCAGGCTGTGACCCATAACAATGGACTGTGTGATTACTCCAATCTGTATTGATCATATTTTCACTAACATACAGTACGCAAGCTGTGTTTACAGGTAGTATCAGTGGCAGTGGGATGCAGTGATCATAATTTGATCAGATTGCATGTATGTGAGGGAAATGATGCAAGCATGTCTTCGAAAAAGGGCATGGACAATTAGTGAAGTTAATGGATGAGCATGCTCCACTCAGGTTTATAGAGTGCAGTAGTGCACCTTGCATTAATTAAGAGTTAAAATGTTTAATGCTTCAGTAACACTAACGTTCTATTTTTGGAAGCTAACAGGGATCAAAATAAAGAATAAAAACCTGGTGTTGCCTGCTAGCTGAGAGTGTTCCCTCTGCTGATGACATTGCTGATGACATTCAAGTGAAGACTTTATGTTATTCATAAATCTAATTATAAATCAAGGAGTGTGTGTGTGTGTGTGTGTGTGTGTGTGTGTGTGTGTGTGTGTGTGTGTGTGTGTGTGTGTGTGTGTGTGTGTGTGTGTGTGTGTGTGTGTGTGTGTGTGTGTGTGTGTGTGTGTGTGTGTGTGTGTGTGTGTGTGTGTGTGTGTGTGTGTGTGTGTGTGTACTCGCTCTGCTATGAACCCCGGTCTCCTGGATTAAAGTTCTGTGTTGACCCATCCACCACCCCAACCTGCCTCCTTACACGTGGATTTTGGGTTTTTAATACTACTCTGTAAAGTTATCGCTCGTCATACTATATTATCTTACAGCGCCGCGTCGAGCTGCTACTATGTCCGGTGCGTCCCATAAAGACGCCAAAGGCTGCCTTTTGTGTCAGCAGCTGAGAGCCAGTGACCAAGCATCAGTATTTGACGACTTTGGAATGAGGACGGGTTGGTACACAAATGCATGTTAGATGAAGGCCCAGGCTCTTGGGCTGTCCAGCTCGTTGTTTTGTTGCCCATTTACCTGCCTGTTCTGCGAGCTGTTGTGGCTTTCTCAGCAGGCTGAGCTGGGTTCCTTGCTCCCCGCGCCTGGTCCACATAGCTACCTGGATGGGTGAAGGCTAAACAAAAAAAAGGGGACACGCCGAATCCCTGGATGAACTGCAGCCAAGCCACACCTGATTGAACCGCGCTTATAGTTAGATAAAGTTGTTGGGTTAAAACATACTGGGAACCAAGCAATTGGCCAGTTCTGAATACGCACACACTCTAAATGGGCATTGTAGTAGTTTAATTAATTCCCCATTATTTAAATTGAGGAGAGTTACACAAAATTGGGCAGCTCAGGCCCACCCACTCAAACCGTTGTCTACACACATGTTCTATATACAATAATTTTTATCTATTTAGTATTATTTTTCACCAATTAGGCCAAACATTTGCTGTTTCTAAGTTCTTATATGTGACGATTTTAATGCTTTTCTTTGTCATATATATATATATATATATATATATATATATATATATATATATATATATATATATATATATATATATATATATATATATATATATATATATATATATATATATAGCAGTTGGTCAGACAAAACAAGACATTTGAAGATGTCATCTTGGTCTGTTGGAAATTATAATGGCCAATCGAAAAAAGAATTAGATCAATCCATAATGAAAGTAAACGCTTGTTGCTGCCCCAATACTGTAAGGATCAAATTCAATATTAGAGCAGTTTATATAGACTTTGATAGTCATTTCCTTTAATCAGTGCCATGACCCTGCTGTTAATTTAAAAAATAATAAAGGAATCCGTCTGAACAGGTCCAGTCAAAGAAAGTGCCTAGGAGTGAAATGGCCTGTTAAAGAGACATCTAGCCAAAAAGCAATGGAGTTATTGAAGTGTGATGAAGTAAAGCTTGAAAGATGGACAGCAACAGGAGCAAATCTACAAATAAACTAGGGAAAACCCTCAATTAAAAGAGTGGTGATCATGATTTTCAGCAATTGGGACGGACATGAATAAGAGTAATTTCTCTGCAGGAGCACCAGCACAGCTTGATGATGTATGTAAACAGACAGAAGATTTACAGTTTTTGTGTGCCGGGATACAGGGGAACTAGTTTGAAATGAAAAAATATTTGCATTTGTTTACAACAGCTGGTATGTGCTTAACAGCTTATGTAATTAATTTTGACCCAGCAGAAGTCTTCTGCTGGAGTAGCAGAGTGTGCGGAGCTTGAGTTGATATAGGGAACACACTGTTGTATACACTTACAAACACAGCACACCACACTCAGAAAGTGGAAAATCCTTTTATAACTTTGGGTGAAATCTGCTTTCAATTCTAAATGGACAATGAGAGTGAAACTAATATAAAAACAAAAAATAAATGGGAGAGTAAAAAGGAGATAGATGGGGTGGGGGTTGGGCAGAGAGTGAACAAGCATGTTAAAATGTCACACTTTCCCCAATCTCTGATTGGAAAAATTGCAACAGTAATACCAATCTTCCACAAGGAGTCGAACAAGGTTAATTTTGAGAAAATTAACCCTTTACCCACACCGAGCAGAGCACCATGTGGGCTAGCATGAGCTCATTGAGAGTCTGTGTTAAGTCATCTGTGCTATTTTAACCTCTTTTATAGTCACCACCAATTTACCTACCTCACCAGAAGCATCCAGACTGTCAATAGCATATGCACACGCTACATGAACACTATCATCAGGCATTTCAGAGACAGTTATTTTTGTAAACACGCCCTGTGGAGTGCTGGTCAGCTTTTAAGCTGAGCTCTGGAATAGGCAGTGTTTTTGTGTTGCTAGGATATTGATAGATTTTCCAGAGTGAAGCAAAGCTTAGTTGCGAGGAGACCCATAGGAACAGCTGGTATTAATAAACAGTCAAATGAAGGAGCAGCTTCAGACCTCAAATGAACCGTGGCCAGCATGTTGTGTATCAAAGTCCCATCTCACCTTCCTCCTTATTCACCTTATCTTGATGACTGTCCACTGTCTCACACTCCCAGCCTATTCTGACCCCTCTGTTCTCTTCAAAAAAAGAATCATGTTTTGGGAGTTTTGGGGGGATCAAGACTCTATATCCTATCATTTTTACTGATCCTTTTCTGAATGTGGAGCTTTCTGTGTATCCCATCTACAGGAGCTGTGTGATTGCTGCAGTGTGTTGTCTGATGGCTGGGTTTCAGGGCCTGTCACTGAACACCCCCTCCAGCACCACCCCCACTCCGTCTGCTTGCTCTCTCAATGACGATGGTGCCATTTCCCCGGCATCACTCTGCTGGCACAGCATTTACAGTGAACAGTGTGCGGATGGAGATATATAGAGTGGGAAAAAGAGGGAGACAGAGAGATGATGCAGGGAGATATAGAGAGGGAGCTAGGAAGACAGGGTTAGGAGGGGTGAGAAGTGGATGACAGAAAGCAAGATGGAGACAAAAACGTTTGCTGAGCTCAGAGTTGTGGCACTACGGTCTGGCAGGCAGGATGGACTCGCTAAAGGGGAGGGAGATCACCCCACATGGTGTGGAAGGCTTTTTGCTGAATTTTACTATCTAGCTGGCATTCTCTGGCTTTCTTTGGCAACACAGTGGCTCAGCGGTTAGCACTGTTGCTTCACGAAAAGATGATCCCAGATTTCCGTCCCAGTCCTGTCTGTGTAGCATTGGCTTGCTTAGCACATGCAAGTGTGGTTTTCCTTTCCTCCCGTGGTTTCCTACACATTCAAATACTTTATATATTATATAGTTTATAGTTTTTCTATATTTTTTAGCCCAAAAAACAGAATATAGCTGGCACAACTGGATGGAATAGGCTGGGCCGTATGTTTGTTGCTGTGAATCAAAGTTGTGTGTCCTTGTTTGTGTTTAACCAATTGTCATGGACCCTCAACCAGCCCACATTTGCTGCTACTATTAATCCGCGCTGAATCTATTAGAGTCTATATTGTCCAAAGGATTGCCCAACACAGTCACATCAAAGGCCCTTATGCAGGAATAAACATGGCCAAGACTTTTCACCCATGTTTTTCAAGACCAAATTCTAACTTTTCCTCAGTTTTCTGTCAGATCCTTCCAGATTCTTTTCTAATGTGACCTACTATACTCCACGTTTCCCCAAGGTGACTGTTTGTTACTGTATGATTATGAAGCATGCGCATGCTAAACTAACCTTCACTGGGTAAATCAAGGTTAGAAAACATCTTTAATTGCTAAATAAACATTGACCTTAGCTGTGAAGATGAAATCTAACACTGGTGCTAATTGTAGGTGGTGCTGCGTGGGAGCATTCAGCTATTCATTACGCTTAGCAGTTTTTTTTTCTTCATTATTTGTGTTCAAACTTGCTTTCTTGCCAACTCACCTGATGGTTATTATGTCTTAAGAACTTGATCTTGACATTGCATAGTCATTTAAATAGCTATCTGCCATGCTTACTTGAGCAATAAAGCGCTGATTCCTCTATTGTTTCTATTTATTTATTTTTTTAGATTATTTTTGGGGTATTTTCGGCCTTTATTGTTGACAGGACAGCTAAAGACATGAAAGGGGAGGGAGAGGGGGAATGACATGCAGCAAAGGGCCGCAGGTGGGAGTCAAACCCCAGGCCTGCCGCGTCGAGGAGTAAACCTCTATATATGGATGGGCGCCCGCTCTACCAACTGAGCTATCCTCTATTGTTTCTAAGAAGTCCCACAATAAGTGTTTTCCCTGAATATTGTCAAGTACAACTCAGAATCTTAAAATAATTGTGAAAATATTGTGTGGCAGTTTGGAGCATTTTTGTATCTTAGAGTAAAAGCATTGCTGTGCTAGAATTGCCAAAGAGCCATTGGTTCAAAGGCTCACTCATTAGAATAACTGTTGGGATTTAATTGCCATAATTACAGTTATTCCTGAAATATTTTACAAGCATTTTTGCGCTTTTCTCTGGTAGGGACTTCCATCAAAATCTCTGTCAATCAACTTTGGGGTAATATGTTGACAAATATCATGTTTTTGCTTCCAGGTTCTATAACAAACCACTGTGATGGTTCTTGTTCTCTCCTGAACAAGGTCTGATTTAAATGCAATTAACATTGCCTTTGGAGAAGTAGAAAACAGCCATATAAACAAATCTGTTGTCAGTAGAGCAGCTAGCAGGCAAGTTTCCCGAAGGAGCACTGTATTAATTAGTGTCCATTGCACCAACAGGCTTTCTTTCTCTTGCTGAATGCGTGTTCTGTCTTATCAGCAGCCCATCCAGAGAAAACAACAGAATAGACAGATGAATTAATGTAGACAATATAAAATAAATTCAGGTATAGGCTGCAATGGCACCATTGTAAGCACAATAATTCCTATCAGGATTATTAACTCGGGCCACTTGCCATTGTCAGTCTAAAATGTTTGAATGTTCTCTTCTGGGCTTTCATTATAGGAAATGTATCACTGTATTATGGCCCGGGCAATGTTATTAGTCATTTTCCTAGTCTTACTGTTACCGACTGTAAGGTTTGGTTGGATTCGGTTTTGGGCACTTTCTGGTCTGTGTGCTGCATTTTTAGAACTCTACAGTCAGAAAGATAAAATGAGTGCCTCTCTTTTCTCTCTTCTGGGATTTATTTTCCCTTTATTCTAGTTCCCTCTATACTATTTTGACTTTTTAGCATTAAAGTTTTTTTGCTCTTGTTGGGTGTCATAATGCTTTCTTTGTCACAATTAAAAGTTTAGTATTTGTAGTTAAAGTAGTATTTCTTACTGAAGGATGTTTTTCTTTTCTTTTTGTTTGCTATTTTTTCTGGAAGAAAATGTCATGTGTGATGTGCAGTAGGTTTGTACACAAAGCTGTTTTTGTCTGTCACATGTATATCTATACTATATTCCTGTCTTCTGCATATCAACATGCATGTTAGAGCCCGACCAATATATCGGCGGACCAATATTATCGGCCGATATCAGGCATTTCCCGATCTATCGGTATCAACATTTATAATGGCCGATTAAAAAAATAATTAATTCAGAATCATTTATAATGACAAATAAATGATTCTGATAAATTAATATTTAAAAAATAGAAACGGACTGTCAACCATCTTATGAGCATTGGCATTAGGCATAGTTTGTCCACCAGAGGGCAATCTACAGCGTCCTTGTTGGCAACACTGTGTGTTCAAAGGACTTTAAGTTTCATATCTTTAGTTTGTATTATACATTTTATTTATCAAAACTTTAAAATATTTTGATGGTCCTCTGTTCTGTTGTAGCAATAAAACAAATTATTATCATATTATTTTAGTGAGAACTCATAAATAACTACAAATAAATAATGTTAGGGAAATCTGTTTGTTTTGTAACGCGTTTCTGGATATATATATATATATATATATATATATATATATATATATATATATATATATATAGATATATATATATATATATATATATATATATATATAGATATATATATATATATATAGATAGATAGATATAGATTTTTAATATATATATATGGGCATATCAGATTTTTAAATAACCGAATATTCGTATTGGTATCGGCCTTAAAAATTCTTTATTGGTCGAGCTCTACTGCATGTGATCAAAAAAGGCTCCATCTTTGCTCCAAGACCATTACATCATGGCTGTGTGATCTTCCCCACTGCCACCCTCTCACAAACAGCAGTCTGACATCTTTATGCCCGTCCCCGGCCCGGTTGAATCCTGTCTCTCTCTCTCTCTCTCTCTCTGTCCCCCCTCGCTTTCCTTTTCAGGACACTGTATTTATGATGGCAGTAAATGCACAAAAGCCCTCTTTTGTTATTGATCGGGTTCATTTTGATTTGGACTCACAGCACTATCATTGGGACTGGTGGGGCCCAGCAGTGTACATTTCACACAGCTCACGCTAAATCCTGTAAGAGGGATTGGTTTCGGGAGGTCTGGCATCAGTCTTGGCTTCACGATATGAAATCATATTAGTTTCAGCTTTTCATAGTCATTGGGAGAATAGCCACCAACAAACGGCTGGGCACATCTTCAAAGTTTGCTTATTCAGTTATTCAGCCCTTTTATTTGATGTTTAAACTCTGCAACTGATAACACCATGAATTATTGTCCTGCAAAGGATGTTTGCAACCTCAGTAAATTGCTTTGTTCTCTGCATGCAAACAATCCAAATTAGTGGCTGGCAACACACAAAGAGCATTGTCTAGCAATATAATGCGTTTTCAATTAGGAGGCATTGAGAGATTTAGCTTATTCTTGAGATAGGTAACTCTTTTCTTCAATAGCCCTAGAGACCAGTAATTGATTACCGAGTGTGAAATGGAAGTTACGAACGGACTGTGGCAGTGTCCCAGGGGAGAAGAGTCTCGAGCAGGCGTAGTGCTCGACTCGCTCACCTCCACCTATACTGACCTCTAGATCAAAATACCTAAGCACCCACAGACTCGCTGCACGATAAGAAACATACCTTTTACAGAGCCTTTTATTTCAAACCCAGTGTCAAATATCACAGTAATGGCTGTGATTAAGCCATGCTGCGGTCGTGCTCCTTATGATACCCGTTTGAATGGACAGCAGCTCGCGATGACTCAGATCCCCTATCAGGTTGCATTAATATCTTCCCACTGGCTCGGACTCTGTAACCACGCTTGTCTCCCCAGAGCATGACAACTTGGAGCTCATTACAGACAAACTGTCCACAAGGAAACAAACTCGCTCCTCTTACCTTATTAATATTGTCAACTGTGTTTAATTTCATCACTTGCCCTCCTCGTGTGTGTTGCCGGAGTAAGTGCAACTCTTTGTCAACTGCAGAGACAGCTCGGTGACCCACACCGCAAGAGTCTGTCATATCTATAATGTATCTGTCTCGATGCTTTCAGCCACTTACTCAACCAGATGAAGAGTGATGCCATTTGTAATGGCGGGTCGTTTTCCTGATGTGGTTGTTAGAGGGGTTAAGCAATCCAAACAGGGTTACACTGCTCAGAGTATCTCAGAGTACTATGGATGTGTTGTAGAACCAAGAATTTTAGCAAAAACCAAGCCTTTTGGAAAGGGGGCAGAAATATTTTGCTGATACATTTATATGATTTAAAGAAATATCTCGACATTTGGGAAATTTGCTGTCTGGTGAAGAGTTAGATGAGGAGACCCATACCACTCTCATGTCTGTGCATGTACAATGGAGGTAGAATCAACAGTTATTTAGCTTAGCACAAATACGTGAAAGAGGGAGGAAACAGCTAGCCTGCAGAAAGGTAACCTTAATAATAACTTTAAATAACTAAATCGGCCTACCATCATGAAATACAACATTTTAATTAGTGAGCTTAAAGGTGCTGTTAGGCACACTTTGTTACTTTTTGGACAGAGCCAGGCTTTTGTTTTACCAGTCAGATATGGGAGTGGTATCGATTTTCTTATCTAATTCTCTGCAAAGAAAGCAAATAAGCCCATTGCCCCAAAAATGTCACAAATTCAAGAAGGCACACATGGATTATTATTGCAGCATGTGCTGTAGGGTGTGTACACACCTGCTAAATGACACACGCAGGAAGACCGATGTCCTTGGATTTCAATAATTCACTGCGTCTTGGTAAAGCCACGTGACAGAAAGTGATGACATTGTGGATGCGATGATGTCACTGGTTATAGTTTTGAAATAAGTGCTGCTTCAGCAGAGTGATGACTTACATCTAGAGATGAAAGTAAGGGTGCCCTGTTTTGTATTGTGTACCACCAAAAGAATTAGTGCCGGTGCTCCATTACAGGAAAAGAAGCTGTCAAGGTTACAGAATGAAATAGGATTCAAGTTGTAATCCTCTACATTGTAAATATGTCATTGATTTACAAGAATGTCTTAAATTATATTTCTCCCAGTATTTTCTTGTTATTTATCATACATTTTAAAGCAAGGGCTAGCTTTGAAGATGGTAGTAGAGTGCATCATACAGTAAGGGTGTCAAAATATGATAAAAAGGGAGGAAACAGTTGCTTCAAGGTCTCCCTGTCATTTCAATGCAGAGTGGGCGATATACTGTACATGTAACAAAATAGAGGGTGTTAGTATAGAATAATAGAGGGTGAACTGATTGCTGGTAGAACTAATGATCACTCATTCTGCAGTGTGTGTGCTATTAAGATGGGTGTGATGGACACATTAGCCATCATCACATAAATGGGACTTGGGTAATAGCTTCTTAGCATTTTGAAGTGATTTGGGCAGTGAAATTGGGAATAATCTTTAAAGTGTAAATCTCATTATAACAGTCTATTGGTCTACCTGTAATTATAATCAAGCCCTGCACCAAATATAGGCCTGTTTAAAACCAGAGCCAATCAGCCTGTTTAAATTGTGAATGTGGTTTCCCATGCGTCTATTGTTCTGTTGAAAGAAAATTGTGTCAAAATCATGGTAAAAAGAGTAATTTTTGTTTTTATTTACCTAGAAATTACTTGTTTAGCATGCATGCAGTTTATACTGGTGGCCTGGACACACTCCCACACTCCCACCTGGGAACAAACAAGTTTGTTCTGCCAGTCGCTGAGCAGCTCCACAGCAGAGTTTTAAGGGTTAATGCCTCACTCAAAGAGCCTGCAGCCTTGTAAATTGTTTTCTGCCATGTAAACTTAAAAAAAAAACTCAGAAAAGTATTGTTTTCCCATCAGTTTCACTCTTTGTTCTCTCTCTCTTCCTCTTTCTTTTTTGCCTATATATTTCTGTATTCATCTATTTAAGGCTGTAGCAGCCTTTATCATTTATTTATTTGTTGACATTTTGATTATCATTATCAACTTGATCAGTTGATCAATGTCAGGTTTAATCTTTTGTTTTGTCTCTCTCTCTTTCTCCTTTTCAGAACCTATTAGTATTGCTCTAAGCCCTCATTGTACATATCTTATGGCAAATGAGAGAATAAGCATCGTTATTTGTGCATTAGGTCGCCTTGTTTTAGTCATAATGTATTAGTTTTGTGGAAAGTGCTACCCTTGTGGGACATTGGTATGAACATATTGTCCCTGATTTCTTTATCAGCCGGCGGCTGAGCGTTTTCTCAGGCTAAATGACTTAGCTACACACAAGTTGTGAGACTGTGATTAGCTACATTCCTCTGAGAGAGAGATTTACAGAGTCACTTTTTTAAAAGTGCTGGAAGGAGACAACGTATATTTAAGCAGTAAGCCATGAGAAGCTGTACTTGACAGTGATTTTGGAACAGCTTAGAGGCATTGTTAGGGACTCTTCTGAAAAAACTGTCATAGCACAGCTCTTAGTAGCTTTTTGCTTGTGTAAAATGACTGCAATAAAAAAAGAATGTAAATTCGCCATAAATGTTACATTTTAATGTAATTTCTGTAATAAATGATGCTTTTACCACTTTGACTGGTGATTTAGTTGCACCTATTTTACAAGAACTGAAAACACACTCAATCATTTTTTTTCTTCGTTTTTATGATTTAAACTCAATAAATGACTCGATTTTTTTTAAGAGGAGCTGTATTGATCCAGCTCAGCCCATAATGGACATTGGAAAGTTGTTTCAGCGCTTAAAAGCCTAAAATCTTTGAAATGTCTCATTTTAATCACTTGATATCACAATGGATCTCAGTGCTTGCTTCTAGATTGCAGTCATTTATTTATGCTACAGGGTAATGCACTAATGCACAAATATCAATGTGAAACAAAGCTATGTCAAGTGTATCCAAGCCGCTAAAGGTACTAATTAGACTGTAAAAGTTCAAATTAGATCTAATGAAATCATTATACATTGCCATTGTATGGTAGGAACCATATTTATGGTTTCTAAATTGTGCTTTATGTACAGTAAGCTAGGCATTTTCTTAGATGTCTTCTCCCACCAACTCGCACACACCTTTCTTAGAAATGCTCGTAATACATTCTGCAGTTTCTTTGAGCAGAAGAATGAAGAGTTTGAAGCCTCTTTCTGTTGATCTGCCCTGAGAAATGTTCTCAGATAAGACACTGAGGGCCAGATCTAAGAACATTTGCAAATGTTGCGTTATCAGCGCCATGGCCAACCTGCAGAAAGCGCACGCTGTGATACTTCGGTTTCCATTGTATTTACCAAACATCCAGTTCATTGGGTAATTGGCACCTTTCTCCACCCACTATACAGTAAATTGCGCTGTCGCAAAGCGGTACTGGTCCTATAATACAACTGAGAGCAGACTGCGATGTTCCCACTGCTGATGCTATGACTGTTTAAAATGATCCTGATGCCAATATTTGTAATGTAGTGAGGAGTTTAACAACTGTTGGAATGGAATGTGAATGAGTTGGAGATTCAATGTCATCTTTGATTTCTTCCAGTAACTGTAATATTGCATGGCTGCTTAATCTGTAACGCTTAATGATTTCGTGTTCACTCCACTGAAAAAGTGTGAACCTTGTGGCAAAAAATCTTTTCGGCCTGGCCTACCTTCGTCTTGCTCGAATTACTGCTGCCATTTCCCCAGGAGGCATATACGAGGAAACCTGCTTGCGGCTGGTTTACGCTTGTTTTTAGAAGGCGGAGAATTTCCCCTGTATAATAGAGGCACGCTCATACTGGCAGGCTTTGTAAATACCAGGGAATATATATTTAAATGCACTTTACGCGTATCCTCCCACCTTTTTGGGTGGAACTCCCACTTTCCCCATGACCCTCTGCATATTGAAAGCGCAACTTGTCTTTTCTCACTTATGTGGCAGACCATCTGCGATGTTATCCAAGTGTGTCCTGTTTGTAAATAGCCCGCATCGGTTAAGTCAGTCTTTGCGAACAATTAACGCCACGCAAAAGGCTTGATAAATCTAGCCCTGTATTCCTGTTAGCAACAAGAGTGTTACTGCTAGTTATTCAATAGCTAAAACTGTCCCCTGACCTCCCTGAAGGCAATCGCTGTGTGGTTCCAAGAGTGTTTGTATTTATTCACATTCAAACTAAGCAAATTACAGTGCAATTATATGAAGCTGTTTGTTTTTAGATAAACGGCAAACAGGATGGAGCTAACCTGCTTCAAACTCTGAGCTCGGCCTAGCTCCACTGCTTTTAGAATATTCATCTGTCTCTCCAGTAACCACCAAAGACTGCAGCAGAGGAAAATGAGATATGCTGTTTTATAATGAGAGCCCTAGGCAAAAACATACAGAGGCCTGTCTTTAAAAAAAATCTGTCATTATATATTCTCCTAGTAATACTGCAGAGGGGGAAGCATACTAAGAATGTGCACTCTTTGAAGAGGTCCAGGCAGTTCTTTAATGTTTTGGATGGAGCTTGCATTGCCTTGTGATATAAGGTTAATCATATATTCTATAATTTTGTATTCAGATGTTATCCTGTAAGCAGGAACAGTGCATGTGGATCTGAGCTATAGCTTTGTTTACTCATAAACAAACATTGATACTTTAAACCAGATAAACTAAATTATGGCTGTAAAAAAAAGGTTTTGCTAGTGATTGTATAACTAGAGCACACTGGATACAAGGACTGTGTTGATGCTGTCAGCTGTTCTATTACAGATTCATAACAATCATGAAAGACTACTAGACAAAAGGCAGTGCAACTACTGGGTGTGTTCCTGACTTAAATGAACACTTGAATAGATGGTTCAATAAGTGTCATGTTAAAGTTCATACCCTGGGTGATAGTTCTCACCCACTTTGCACTATACTGATGTAACACAGGAGTTGTTTCAGCAATAGGTGTGTACTTTACAGAGAGCAGAGAGTTTCAAGCTGCAGTTTGTTCTTGGTGCAATGAGCCATTGGAATGAGCTGTGAAGTTGTGGCTCACCCACCATGTTATCGTGGCTTTCCAGTAGTTTAGCGGCTGAATATTATTTACTTGTCATTTGACACTAGCAACTTGCACACTATGCACTGACAAAATAATGAAGCAGAATCAGGATCACAGTTTGAAGTGCGCTAATCAATATATTTTATATTGACAGTGGATTAAATGAATGAATTAATATATTGTGAAAATATTGCTCGTAGGAACAAACTCACACAGAATGATCTCCTCATTATGCAGTCATCCTCAGCTCTACAGAGCATTTTAGCAACTTTCAGCTCATTGTTTTGGTGGATTGGTTGAGTCTCTCATAGGTTTGCAAAATTCCGGGAATAAACAGGAATTAATAGGAATAAAATTTATATTTTTTAATATTGCTTGTTATAATACTGTTAATCTATAACAGGGAACTTAAATGTAGTTTAAAAAAATCCATCTTGCAGCATAATCCTGGTTAAAACAACCTGATTTAATGCAATTTCACTTAAATGTCCTTCCTATCTTTGTCAGTGACAAGCACACACGCAGTAATCAGTATAGGCTACTACATAGTACTTGCCAACATTTAGTTAACGCGTTGCTATTAACTTACAGTATGTGTGTTAATTGTATATCCCACTTCTTCTTGATAGGCTGAAAAAAATAGACAGCGCTGATGGTTAGCTTAGCATGCATATAACCATAACCATAGTAAATCAAAGGCAGCATGCTAGCTACCTTCATGTGTTAAGCTAAAGGTTTGGGCTACTTCTTGGCCTACTGCAGGGCTACACCCACTGCACAGATCATTTCTAGAATCCATCATTCTACAGCAGATTGAAGCTGATTGAAGACAGTGCTGCATTTGAGCCCAAGGACTTCTGATGAATAACTTAACATTTGCATTCACTCTATATTGGTCTCTGCTTATTACAATACAACATTTTTATATTTATGTTTGTATAAGAAGGAGTTTGTATGAATTACCAAACATTTCCAGTTAATTCTCATAAATTCCCATTAATTTCCATTTATTCCCATGAAAGTTTCCAAATTGGAATGTTTCCAAAATTCCCCAGTTTAATTTTCCATGTAAAGTTTCCGGAAATTGACCGGAAAATGTCCGCCCCTTTTCAACCCTAGTCTCACACCTCTCATCTGTGTCACTTCCAGCAGCAGGCAGTACATGTCTAGCACCAACTGACAGCTGGTGAGCAGTGGAGCATTAAAGAGCTAAAGATAAGAGCTAAGAAAATTAGACTTACATTTGTCTGGGTGGCCAGAAACACAACTGCAAATGAATACGGGATGTGTAAATAGGTAACTGTTAGTCTCTCTTTGCCAGACCCTCCTCCACAGCGCCGCTAAGGAGGAGGTTCTGGCGAGACCACACAGCCTTCCGAGATGTGAGGAAAAACAGGCTTTTGTTTATTGGCATTTCTTTAAACCGATCACAATTGTCTCGGGTGACGCTAAGTGCCGTATGGAGCAACGGCATCTCTACAAAATAGCCTCAGAAAGGAACTTGTTTTGGTGGAATGTGTACGTTAAAGATTGTTTTAGTCATGCAACAGAAAACTCAAATACGACAGATCTAGCTAGCTGTCTGGGTTTACCCTGTAGAGATCTGAGGAGCAGTTGACCATAGTCCTTATAAACTGACCGGAGTTTAAAATGCCAACACAAAGAAAGCCCAAGGTAACGGACTGATGTAAATGAGGGACATTTGGCGGAATTTCCGGCGGCACCCGAGCAATCTTGGAAGTGAAACGTTGTGTATATAAAATAGGTAACCGTTTGTTAACATGTTTGCCATAACAGCTTTTTTAGATGATAATATGTCAATGTTGTCTTTACAGCTTATTGCAATGCCCCATGGGACTAAAAAATAAATATATTATTTCAGCTTTAAACGGAACCAGATGCAGGTAGTTCAGGTCAAGAATTAAGTTTGGGTTTGTTTAGCAAGATCAATGCATACGCTTTGTTTTACATGACTCTTTAATCCTTCCACAGCTATTTGTCCTTGTCACTCTGCTCTCAGCTCCACTACTTGGCATTACCAACTAGCCAGATAGTCTGTTTTGTTACTGATAGCTGTCACTAGTGATTTTCTCCTACGCATCCTCAACATCTCACAGGCAGCTCTTGCTTTAAAGCTAATTAAAAATTTAGACACAAACACAGAAACTGAGAATTGCACCGCCTGCCTGCAGTGCAAAGATGGCATAGTGAAGAAATGGAGCAACCAAAGAAAAAAAAAAAAGAAGAAGAAAATCAATAGTCCACTCTGCCTCCAACATCTTAATGCCACTCTCAGTGGAAAGGGATGTGTGGAAGTGATGGAGTCTCTGTCAGTTACTAGACATCAGAGGAGTTTTTAATTGAGGCCCCAGTGGGACTGGGAAGGACATGGGAGACGTTGAGAGAGAGCTCGCCCTGCCGGTGTTAGATGAGATGGGCAGGCCGGTTGTGAGACAGTATTGGCAGCGTGCATGCATGCGTGAATTCAAGTTTGTTTCATGGATCCTGTGTTTTCACCATGTCTTCCATGTCTCATCATTAGTACTGGAAATTTGGCAACAGTGGGTTGGGGATATTCTTTTTACAACAGTGTTACGTGAGTCAAAGCTGGACTACATTTTGGGGATATTCCTTGTTGACATGTTTCCTCTGATGCTGCTCTGGTCTCTATCGAGCTGTTTGACTCCATTTCTTCACCACCCCTTTTTGTAGCATGCAAATGTGCGTTTGTTTTAATTTAAAAGGGTAGGGTATGTTCACTGGTTAACATGCAGCGGGCTGATGCTCGCAGTGCAATTTGACGTGACATTTAAAATTTATTTTGTACCAGGACAAATGGTATACGTATCTCCACTGGTGTAAAGTTTATTCGGGTTTTACTGCCCACCTCTACCCCAGGCCATTGTTTATATATTCCAGCACTGATCTGTTACACATTCTCACACCTCCCTGCCTGTAACATAGTCTCTGCCTTGCTAACATGACAACCATGCATTTGGCTTTAAGCTGTATATTCAGTTAATTAGCCAGTCTATTGGGTATGGGATTACCTTCAATTGTAAAGATGAGAAAACCCACTCTAACCTTGCCCCTGGCATATCTGAGTATGACTTGAAATCATCCCTTTGAATATACCTGTGACTTAGCGTCGTCTTGCTTTCCTCCTAGGCACAAATCATAGACTGTTGTGCTGGTTGTGTACTGTAGTAATACACAACGCTTTCTGACAGTTGCTTTAATGGCACTATGAAAGTTGTCAATCCTAAAGAAATACTCCACCCATAATCTATACTTTGAATATTAGATACTCATTCCCTATGGACCTTATGTGGCACACCCATTTTTTTTTGTTTGTTCCATTTCCTGTTTTAACTTCTGGTTGTACTGTTGTTTCTGTTTTTTTACTAAATCAAAGGTTGCAGTCCAAAACGGTTCACACAACCTTTTATAATCTCAGAGTTGGAAACACACACCTGACATCACCATATACACTGCAGATATCAAATATAAAAATACCTAAATCTTTGGCCCAAAGTTATGTATGCTGATAACTTATTGTACAACTCGGCCAACTAGCTTACCATGTGTTGCAGCCATATAATTGCAGCTTAATGTTTCAAGTAGCAAGCCTCTGATAGTCATTATGGTTCTACAATTATTAGCATTATTTGCATTCTATAAAAACAATACATTTTTTGGTCTGGGACCTGATTTATCAACATAAATTAAAACACATTGTTTCACCCAACTACCCAATATAATATTTATTGCATTAATAATATAAATAGAAATAATTAGCTTCACTGTGAATCTGTGTTTTGGATGAAGAAATATTGTATTGACTCACATTTTAAGGGGTCATACTCAAACAACTTCATATTGTTATAAACCCATTATATAACACATAAAATCTAACACATTCTAATCAGTCACCATGGCTTTTATAAAAGGTCAATGGCAGACTGCTGTGATAGAAAGTCTCTAATTTTCTTCCAGCTTTGGCAGTCCTTCACATTGTACGTTAGATTAATATTGAGGCAATATATAATATTAAGACAAAATAACGGAGTGGTAGCACTTCATTGTGGCTAAAATGGGTAAGATCAATAGCATTAAACATAGCTTTGCTACAATTGTTACAATGTTATTAAAACATTATCTCAGTAACAATTCATTCTAATAATAATTTCCAACAAATATATAAATGTTAATACAAACTTCTTTAACCTTTCTTACGGCATAAACCATTGTATCACAAACATATCTTGGTCATTACTGTAGTGCAATTTATTGTTATACTTGTGGTATGCTTATACCAATGTATTTTCAGCAAGCTTTTCAATGCCTGGTTATCCAGCACTTTGGCTTTCAGTGGGAGATTTTTATCCTTTTTTGGTTTGAATTTTTAAGTGATATTCAAAATCCATCTGTGATGTTCACCATATATTTCTTCCTTTGTAAATACCTTTCCCAGGCATCCATATACTCCTGATTTACACTGGTAACTTACTTTTTTATTGCTAGAAAACTTGTCATTTTCCAACCGCCCAAGTCTTGTTTTGTATGAGCAAGCCACAATGATCCAAATCAATATCCTGCATTGACCTGTGAATTGTTACTCAAGTTCACTCTGTCTCTATGTCTCTTTGTAACCTCTCTTAGTATTGTTGGGGGAGAATATTCACCTGTGGATCAATCAGATTAAAGTCTGATTTACCACACACTAACTCATAATTCTAAACTGTTGGGTCCTTGTAAATTATGGAGTGTGGTCTAGACCTACTCTATCTGTAAAGTGTCTCGAGATAACACTTGTTATGAATTAATACTGTAAATAAAATTGAATTGAATTTAATTAAATCCATAGCACTGCAGCATAGTACCTCTGGACTACGAGCCATCTTTCCACTGAAGAAAGGTCAGTAGCAGCCTGACGTCTCTACGAGACAGCTTATGAGATGAGGGTGGACTAGACAAGAAAACCTCATTGTGATTCCAACCCAATCCTGCATTCACATAGTTACCAGCACTGCCTGCTGGCAAACCCACAACCCCAAATTCATTCACCCACTCTTTTTTCCCCTTTTCGGGTCGCTTGGTCACTCAACTGCTTACCCCCTTCCCTCCAACCTTCGCTGACTCACTAACTCATCCACTTTACTCACACCCGCTTACCCTCCTCCACTTCCCCCACCTCTACCAGATGGCTTTTATAGTTATCTTGCTGAGGAAGGAAAGAGGGCTGTTAGAAACGTTACTCCTATAAATGCAGAGCCATTATTCTGTTTTAATGTGCACCTCTGCACGTCATACACTCGTGTTTGCCACGAGCTCATGGCGTCAAGGGAAGGGCAATAATGTCAGACAAATTGTGTAAGTAAATGGGCGCTAGATCGTCCTAGAGACAAACGCATTGCCTCCCTGCATGCCAATAAGACATTGAGGTAGCATCTTGCTGAAAAGCAATTTATTGAAATGCAAAAAAGAGGAGAGAAGGTTCAAAGCAAAGATGCTGACAGGACAAAAACCTGTCGCCATCCATCTCAGTTTGCCAAGTTTTCTCTCTACAAGTGAGCTTCTTGTCCTCTGACAGGTGTTTCCTAGAAATATTGCAAGAACAGCTGGTGTGTCTGTGTGGTCACAGTCTTTTCATGTTGGCTGAATGGGAAGGGTTAAGAGGTTTTGGAAGGTGGACACCTTCGAGGTTCATAATAAAGGCTGGTAATTGAAATTGAAGCTGAAACAAATTCAAAGTCATTCGTTCAATGTAATCCTAATATTCATGCTCATGTTTTTCATTCTGACTAATCCGTGTCCTCTGACACAGAGGCCATCTTCTTTCCATTAGCACCGTTGTTATTGTTTCTGCCAATCTCTTTCCTGTGAGATAGACGGCTCTACACAGAAACTGAATAAAGAAGTTTAAATCACCAATGTCTGCAAGCTGCTTGCTCTCGCTGAGGTAGAATGCATCAATCACCTCTCCAGTGTTGGGTGAATATGATTTAAGCGTGAGCTCCTGTTTTGTCTCACTGAGTTTTATATCTCATTCACTTTACTGTTTATTCCCAGCCTTACTGTATTGTCTGAATGAATGTCTTTATCTCTGCCATGTGACTCATTGTTAGAGAGATATATAAGCCTATTTCAAGTTCTGGGCCTAGCTGTGCCTCTGTGGTCTCCAGGGCTGTATAGGCCCTCCAGCAGGGCTGGGCCCTACTGCTGCTCAATCCCTGGGCTAGCCGCTAGTCCCCCTAGCTTTTCTCTGATCAACCCTCCTCCTCTACAGGTCCCCCCTCTCTCTTGCTCTATTTTCACAACCAGGCACAATAAGGTCAGATTGTTCATCCTGACAATGAAAGAAAAACCTAATTGACTCTTCCTCTCCTCTTCGTCATCCCTCCAGCTTGTCTACAATGAGCCTTGAGGCTCTTTTTAGCCTGAAGCCATCCTTCTGTCAAGGGACATTATTCTCCTTTGGTCACAGCTTAAGAGGCTAGGTTTCTTCTAGGCAGGTAAAACTGGGCTGACAGTTGGTGAGAAAGCAGCTTTGATCTCCCCTGTCTTCCCGTTGCAGAACCAAGATGACAGACAAGGGAGTCTTAGGAGCACTTTATTCCACCAAAGGTTCTGGTGAGAAAACACTCAGGCTTGTAAAAATGCCTGCAAATCTTGGCTCTCACATTCACTGAAGCCCAAACAATATCTAAGCTGGCCCCTTGTGAGTCCCCAATAGTGTCTTCCTGAGACTAAGGGAGCCTCATTTCTCACTGGTGATGTGCCCTATGTTAGAGGCTCCATATGGAGGTGGTGTTTTATCATACTCTTGCCTGCCCCCATTAAATATCTATTTTTACTATAGCAGTCTGCAGTGGCCTCCTATGATACACAAAACACCTACAGTGAAGCACCACCCATAAGTTGAGGATGCGCTTCAGGTGTGGTTGATATAACCTGTAAAAAATGTTGCAAACATTAATTGAAGGTGCCTTTGTAGCTACCAGTTGTACCCTTTCATTGTATATCATTTTTATCAGTTTGATAGTGCTCAACAGCAAAAAGCTGCAAGGGATGAAGACAATAACACATTATATTATATGTACAATATAATAGAACATAATACAACAGCACCATTTTATAGCCTTCAAAACTACCATAGTGTTGACTCAATGACGTATAGACAGTTTTGATAAAATTTGAACATTTTAAGTAGGCTATTCAATTGAATTTGCAATGTATTGTGCCGGTACTGAATCTATCAATAATGTATGAGACAGATGTGACCTCCACATGTTAGTATTATACATTTCCAAAAATGATTGATAGACATATGAAAATAATCACTATAGATGTGTGATGTCACAATAAGGCAATGGGGAAGGATTCGTGGAAAATGGTGGCAGCAACTCTAACCACTGCATACGGCTGCTGATAGTGCAAAAATGCAAATGTTACCATGTGCAGTTCTCCTGACACAAACATATCACACATCACCCCAAATATATAGACTCCAATAAAAGAAAAATTCATAAATGCTACACACGGTTTGAATGTGCTGAAATGTGCAGAATTTCATGCTTTCACATTGTAGTAAATTATATGACAAAAAAATGAGATCTAAATATATAGTGTAATTGTATTTACACTGACAGGGTACATACCTAGCCCCTATTTTTTGTTTACTAGTCAACTGACATTGAGTATTTGCATCAGCAAAATTGGAAGGAAGTAAATACAGACATGAATCCTGGTGAGTGTGTGGCATTTAAATTGGCTATTATGATTGTCTTGTTTCATTCTCTATCTTATCATGTCAGTTCGTTATAGACCCCCCCTGCCACAATTTTTATGTGTATTCTGATGTGTATTACACATTCATAGTATCTAGAAAATATCAAGTGTGTGAAGTTAAGTTTGCCCTGTTTGGTGCAGCGCTGAAGTCTGCAGACTCAAGGTAATGTGACAGTGCAGCCCAAAGCACTCCATCCTTACCCTTGCACAGAGGGAATAGGGAAAAGGGGAAAGAGAGGATAGGTAAACAGAGCCATTAGAGACAAATCTATTTCTGAAGAAAACAAAATCACATCATCAAACAAGAGAAAAAGAAAAATATGATCCTGCAGCCCTTTGGGCCCGGGCGTAGCAATGATAGCCGACTATGGCATTTGTCTTTATCAGTCTGCCTTGAGGGAGGGAGAGTGTTGTGGGAAGGTGTGCGAATAAAAGGAGAATGAGAAAGACTCTGGAAAGAAAGAGCAAAGCTTCTTCTTTACTTGTCACAAAGAGCTAGACACATTTGTTACTTTTCTGACTTAAAAGACATAAACAGCTTGTTTATAATTATTTCTCTTTTATACATGTTTTGTGGTTTTGCTCTTAGTACGAAGTGGCTCTCAGATGGTCATTCTTTAAATATAACAGAGTGAAGGGCTCGGTGGACAGCGAGCCACAGCATCATCAGTCATGACTAGCCTGGGGAGGCATACGCACCTTCATCAAAATGACAAGATTGACTTTCCAGATTTTATCCTTTCTCTGTGACATTCGGTTGTTTATTCTGCTTTGCTGTAGCATTACCAGAGAGTCTCAAAAGTTCCTTGTGTATCAAGGGACTATCTCTTTTATTTATATATATATATATATATATATATATATATATATATATATATATATATATATATATATATATATATATAGTTAAGCGGACTATGTTGATCTCAAAATTAGATTATTAAATTGCATGGAATGTATAACATGTAATATACATTCATATCTGCCTTTATAACAGTATCTATTATATTGGAGCATTTCTTTTTGATATTTTACTGCCATTTAACCAAGTAGTAATGACAAGACTAAGAATCTGCAGCCATCTGCTGCAGCAGCTACAGCGGTGCTTTGGGCTAAATATTAATGTCATCACCAATCCAGTAAGACATTTCTATTGCAGTCTTCATGTAAATCACCCTTCTTCACCCTTGGATGTTTGTTTTGTTCTGGTTTTGTGTGCCAATAACAGCCTGTACTTAGGTTCAGTGTGGCTTTGAGCTAAATGCTAATGTCACCACGCAACCATGCTCACAATGGCGATGCTAACATGGCTGATGGGATGGGATGTTGTGCAGGTGTTTGATCATAAGCCAAAGTACTGGATAAATTAAGATTTTTACATGACGACGCTAGATTAAAAGTCAATGGATCACCAAAGTTATTACAGTTCAATAGTTGTTAATTTCAACAAATATAAACCTAGAAGAAAAGTCAGGGGCTCATCAAAGTCATAGGCTTTGTGTTCTTGGAACCATAAATGTCTATACAAAGTTTCAGGGCAATCAATCCAATAGTTGTTGAGATGTATCTGCCTAGACCAAAGTAGTCTGACCAACCGACAGATTGGCATTGCCATCTCCAGAACTATGGCTAAAATCAACAGCAGAATAAAGGTTGAACTGACTTAAAATGACCATTTTCTATCATGATGAGTACATGTCACTCCTCGCCCTCCTCACTATGGCCCTCTGTGGCTTTTCACTAACTCTGTTTCCTGGGACAATCAGGGATTTGCTTCTCAGCATCTGATGGACTGGATTTCCATCTGAGAATTGATCATCTCCAAAAGGACGCCTCTATTTGCCCTCCATCTTGGCTGCTCTGTATTATAGCCTGTCTGTCTGCATAGTTGATGCCAAGTCCTTACAGATGCTTCATTTCCTCTTTCCAATTCCTGTCATTTTTCAGTATATATTTTTTTTATTATTATTATCTGCCCAGAGCGGACAGTCTCTGAGGGAGGCCTGTTTGTGCTACAGCCAGGCTCACAGCTATTTAGTGGCTCGGCTGTTTTCCTTTCTTCTCCCTCTGTTCACTTTAAATACCCCAGGGAAATTTGGCTGTGTCTCTGATATCTTTTTTTGTCCTGCTGACCAGTTTTTATTCCTCCTCATCAGTTTGCAGTTTGCCAACCTACAGTCACTAATTTTAATTTAGCGTTGCTATCATTGTACTCGTAAAAAAGATCAAAATTTTGACGATGCAGACGCATCAGAACTTCAGACATCTGAGCAATGCGTAGCAGAAGGCAGGGGGTGGGATAGTTAGTGCCAACATCCTCTTAATACTGTGCCAATCCTGTTCGAGTGAAACAACAACACAGTCTTGTGCGACTGCTTAGCTATCTGCCATCTGGACTCAATTGAATGACTGAAGTGTCTTAATTGGACACTAGTAAAGAAGCTCTTACTCTGTTCACATTAAGCAAAGGTTCAGACTCTTCTGTTTTCTCTGACAGTCCCACTGTTTTATGAAAGTCAGACCATATACGGGCCTGATATGAGTCTAAGGATGATGACGCAGATGATGATGATAATTATGCAATAATCGCCATCAGTGTCATGTTGTGCTTCATGTTCTTCAGTCTTGATAATTCAGGATTTTTTTGACAATGAACTCACACAGCAAAAGTGTCAAATGGTGATGGAAACAGCCGTGACAGTTGTGCTCCTATTTTAGCTCTGCAAGAGTGAATAATGATGCTCTCCTTTCTCTGCCCCCTCCCCCTCTGCCCTTTGCTTCAGGTCAGAACATCGCGTTCCCCCCGGTGGCTCTGTGGGTAACTGTTGGCCTGGCCGTGTGTCTGCTGGTGCTGCTCATTGCCCTGGCTGCTGTCTGCCGCAGGAAGATCAAGGAGAGCTGCGAGGAGGCCAGGAGAGAAGGTAGAGGGATTGGAAAAGAGAGAAGGGGGAAGGGGAGAGATGGCTCTGCACATTCTGCACCAGTGTATAGTTTCACTAGGAGTACAATTCATTGGTGATGACTCTCTTGAAAATCCATGTTTAGGTTAGAAACATCCATGTTTTGGTCTGACTTGCCTTCATTAGGGGCAATATGAAATGTAAATCTCAGAGCAGTGACAACAAACTATATGCACAAAAATTATGTTTTTATTTTCTTGGACTGTGTTAGCCAGCTGCTTTGACAGTTCAAGGACTTGCTGTATAATGGATGCTAACCTATCATGCTCTCAGGCCCTTTTAACCCTACTCAGGGCCTTCATTAAATGCAGAATGACTCCTTAAACTCTTCACATAGAAGCTCAGTAGATGATATGCTTAATTGCAACATGTTGCTTGTATCATGTGGGAGGCACAACGAGAGCAGACAGAGAAAAGCAGAAAGCAGTGATGAGATGTTAACTGCTCAAGGAACATTGAGAATCCAGAGGGAGTTCTGCTTAATGCGTATAGGCAGGATCTTGGATGGTGGGACACATATCTTCAGCAAAGAGGAACATCATTACTCGGGTCCAGTAATTAGCTGTGCGGAATGGCTGAGGATCGCCGCAAGTGCAAAGAGAAAAAGTTTTGAAATGAGATAGATAGTGCAGTGCCACCAGCTCTGCTGTAATGAGATCTGCTCAGAGAGGAGGAGACATTTAAATAAAGGTCATCCAGTGTCTGCACCAGGGCCCAGAGGTTTAAAAATAAATATGGAAGTAACACAGACTCAGAGGAAAGAGTAAATAGCTCCATGGAACATATGAAATCAAATGAAATGGAAAGAGAGAAATATAATGCAGTTCCTCCCACGGGCAAAAAAGGCTCCTCGGGTTGTGGGGCCCTTTTCTTCAGTAGGGTAGAATACGCGCTGCGTTTACTGCCTCCAGCCCTAACACCGAAGGCTGGATTGATTATGTGGTCATCCACTGTCTGCCTTATTGAAATTTTAAGTCTTATTCTGTCCCCTGCCAGCAAGTCTTTGATGGCAACGCTGAGTTATTCACATATTATGTAGACTCTTATACTCCTGATAGAATGATACTGTATGAATACAGATGTGGAGGGGTTTAAAATAGGACTGGCATACTCATACCCAGAGCTGAAAACAGGAAGCAGAGAAGTGCAACCAAATTGTGGTTGTCTTATCTTTTAATGGCGGTTCCCGGGTATGGCTAGATTGAAGTTGACTCTCTCTTCACTGTGTCAGGGTAGCGAGGGTGGAAGGGTCAGTACAAGTGGAGAAGTGAGTAAGTCATTTTTCTTACCTGTCATAATGTATGTGGAGCACCCAAATGTGTATCGTAGCAGAGCAGAGCAGCTTGTGGAAGCTCAATTCCATGGCTAGTGTTGTATCTCAACACCAGCCTGGTTCTGTTTTTTCTGATAGAATTTTTTCTTTCAGCTCTCTCTTCTGTCCTGCCTTACATGATGACTATGTATTTAATATATGCTTTCAGTGACCTATCCAGGGCTGCGGTTCCATTTCTCCAAAGCCTATTTTTACATTTAGATAAGCATATGATTTAATCAGACTTATGCTAGGAGACCATGTTTAGGTGACATGGGACAGATCGCCCCGGTGTGACAGATGACAGTCACAAGGGAAGCTGTGTTTCCCCTAGGGGTTTTGACCACAGGGGTGAAACATGTGCATCACGCTCAGGTTTACCACAGACTAAATGTTGTTAAAGTTGCCCTGCCACACGTATTTCATTACTTTGTGGTAATGTCTGAAGGTCTACTATTGACTCTGTAACATTTTTTCAGTGGCTAGAGCTGACAGAGGAGGTAGCAGTTCATTTTTACATTCACAACATAACACAAACACATATTGTCCTAACATATTTCAAAAAGGCAAGTAAAAATGGTTTTGTGTGGCAGGGCACCTTTAATTGATCACCTTTTGTGTGCATGTGATTCACAATAAATAACAGACACATAGATTGATTTAATTCCATCTATGTTTAATTCAGTCTATGTAGCCAACACTAAAAGCAGACATTTATAAAATCCCTGATCAAAATATTGGCAGACAAAAGCTGTTACTCATATATTTAATTAGCAAAAAAGTTTAATTTTTGTCATCAAGAGTTGAGTCAAAGGGAGTAAAAATAAATTAAAACCAACACAGAACAAACACTGCTGTCATTAAGCTTTATTTCCTAGTGTGAAAAAATGTTTTTTTTAAAGAAAGCTCTGCTGTTTCTGGGGTGAAAGAATGAAGTAATTAGGCCCACTTATCAGTGTGTTTATAGTACTATAGTTTTACTAAGAGGCATTTGCTTACATTTGAAACACTCATGATGTTACAGCAGTGTTTGAAGAGATTCAGCAGTAGTGCTGCACCCGTTTTCTGTAGGGGAAACATAGCTTGGCTTCACTGAGTAGCTTCTTTTCCCCTTTTGTCTTTTATGTGGTTTGTCCAGCTTTTGTGCTTAAGCCATAACCGCCTTCCATCTCACCCCCACACATCTAGGATGCAGCCAAAAGGGGTATAAAATTGTAACACTCACAATGTACAAGGGAAGCAGTTCTCACTCCCTACCCTGTAGATGCCCTCGTCTTCACTCTTCTTTAAGGTGCCTTTAAATGAGCCTTGCTCTGCGATCACATCCCTGTCCCCCAAGGTGTTTTTTTACTGCTGCCACAGTGGTTGATTTGGAGGTGTTGAATGAACCGGTGAACGTAAACAGGCTCACACATCTATATGAGTGTCCCACCACAGTTCAGATGTGTAGTAGTGGTTAATATGTACAGTATGTACAGCATATATAAAATCTTAAGCTATATGATCCAAGCCATATCTTGTACTTCCATGATAATGTCATCAATATGTGGATATATACTGTGTATACTACAGAAATGTGTAATTTTTTCAAATGTGATTTCAAGCTAACACTGAGGAAGCGAAACTGAAGAATGTGGTGTAGGTAGACGTATGCATATACAGTACAGGCTTTGAATCTGAAAAGCATGTTTTATTGTCCGCTGTCAAAGTCAAAGACAATCAGGCAAATGTATAGGAATATAGACAAATTAATTGTGTTGCCTTGACATTTAATTATGTTTGATTATTTGTTTAGTCTCATGTATCAGATTGTCAGATTGATTGTTGTGAAAATTGTGTCATAGAAAATAATATCAGTCGCTTGAATACTATTTTTAGCCTGTGTGTGTGTGTGTGTGTGTGTGTGTGTGTGTGTGTGTGTGTGTGTGTGTGTGTGTGTGTGTGTGTGTGTGTGTGTGTGTGTGTGTGTGTGTGTGTGTGTGTGTGTGTGTGTGTGTGTGTGTGTGTAAGTGTGACAGCCATCACTGGGTTGGCTCCCTAACTCTGTTGACAGTGGGTTTTCAGAGAGCCAGCAGCTAAAGCCTAATGTGATTACTGTCTCTGCGAAAGGGCTCGATAGGAGGTTAAGGGGTGGGTATGGCTCTGTGTGTATGTGCCTGGGTGTATGATGTGGCGGGGGTACCAACGTGTGGAGCATCGTTGTCACATAGCTCTCTCACCACAGCTTGTCCTTTGAGCTGTGAAGGATCAGCTCACCATAGGCTTGTGATGAAGTGACTGCATTGCGTGCCTGCCTTTTGTACTGTGACTTCCACTAATAATGGCTCCTCTGTCTTCCCACAGCTGAAGAGGCCAAGGAACTGGAAGAAGAGGAGTCAAAGACAGGTCAGCCAATCCACACCTGGTCAAGCCTCAGCCTCTGCGTGTATGAGGGACCTGCTTTATGTTTTAGCTAACACTGCTGCGCAGGTGCTTGTGACAAATGCTGGTCAGGAAACAGTTGAAAATCTTCTTGTTAAAGTTCCACATCCTTCAGCTATAAACAATATTAACATTTTAAATATTGTTAATGTTTTGCATTCAGCACTCTGAGCAGTGTAATCATGCAAGACTTGCAAACACTCAGGAACAGGCAACGGTGCATTTTGTCCACTGAACGGTGGATGAAGTGGCCGGGCAGACCAGACCGGGCAATTCATTTACGTGCAAAAGCTCATTGCAAGCTTGATCTAGAATTGTTTTGTTATGCTATTTACATTACTGTGCAAAGCATTGCTGTTATAAAAATATCAAATAACACAAAAATCACCCACAGTCTGCTTTAAAAAAAAAAAAAAAAGTCCAGGTGGCAAGATGGTAGGGACCTAACAGAACAAGTAAATGAATGTTAAGTTTGTTTACTGAAGTGTAAGTAAGTGAGAAATGAGACCAGCTTCAGGCACTCTGTGTGTGTGTGTGTGTGTGTGTGTGTGTGTGTGTGTGTGTGTGTGTGTGTGTGTGTGTGTGTGTGTGTGTGTGTGTGTGTGTGTGTGTGTGTGTGTGTGTGTGTGTGTGTGTGTGTGTGTGTGTGTGTGTGCAGAGAGGGAGACGGGCGCACTAATTTAGTGATGCCAACAAGCTGTTTTACATTATACGTTCCCCCAAAGCTACAGCTATAACAGTGAAATCTATCTTGTCTATAAATTTAATGGTAACAACTTCCAAGTTTCACAAAATGCCAACAATAGTGCTGCCGTGTCCTGCACTCAAATGATCCCGTTTACCAAGCCAAATTGATTTTGCACTGAGTCCTGGCTGAAATGTGTTATGCATATTATTGCCACTTGGAATGCATTGCTTTGAATTTCTATGACAGTCCTTGCACCACCTAATGCTATACAGTGTTTGGTAAGTCACGATTCTTTCAAATCTAACTAGTTTGAATCACTTAACAAAGGAAATGCCGAGACGGAGCTATGGTCTATATTATAAATTTATGATAATAAACATTCCATAACTGTTCAAAGTCAAGCATTTAAACCAGGAAATAAAGATGAGTATCTGTGAGGATGTGCTAAAGTAGAGTGGTGCTTCAGACTAAATGTTAATGTCAGCATGATGATATGCTCACAATGACAATGGTAACATTATGCTATTTAGCAGGTAATATGCTAAAGAGAAAAAACTAAATTGCTTTGGGATAAATACCATCGCTAACATGCTATTAGTTTATTTTTTAATTTTAATTTTTTCTTATACTTTATTAATCCCACAATGGGAAACTACACTTTACACTCTGTTGTTATTACACACATTACACACACATGCTCAAGTTCTGCTCAGCAGTTGGGGGTTTGGTGCCTTGCTCAAGAGCACCTTGGCAGTGCCCAGGAGGTGAACTGGCACCTCTCCAGCTACCAGTCCACCACCATACTTTGGTCCATACGGGGACTTGAACCACGACCCTCCGGTTCCCAGCCCAACTCCCTACGAACTGAGCTACTGCCACCCCCAGAAAAACACAAAGTTCAGCTGAAGCTGGAGTTTCTCATGCAAACGACTCCAGGAAGAAAAAGTAGGCAAGAAATGGACCAGCTCCCCTGTTACGCTGCATTGTGTCGTTTTTACACTTCTGTTTTTGAATGCTTTAAATAAATGAGACATAACAGTTTTGTTTTGTTCATTAGTGAGCTTTATGAGATGCTGATTTTTTTTTTTTACCTTTTAGACAGAGCCAGTCTAGCCGGTTCCCCTTGTTTCCAGACTTTGTGCTATGGTGTGTTAACTGGTTGCTAGGTTTATGTTTACCGTACAGACATCATCTAACTCTTGGCAAGAAAGCAAATGAGCATATTTACCAAAATGTCAAATTAATTCTATAACTTTTTGCTCAGTAGCCTACTAATGTTTTTCTTTTCATAATGCTAGTGAACCAGGACAAACGAGGTGTGTTCTTCTTTTTCTGTGATAAGAGTGATGTGATATTTTGCTTACCATGACCTTATGAGTCCAGAATTAATTTTGCCATTAGCAAGCAGAGCAAGCTTCTTCTGCCTGCCCAGCCTCAGTGACTACCCCTCACAGTCCTGAGTAGTTCTCCCTCAAGCATTAATGTCATTAGAGTTATTCATTTGACTCCTTCTTTAGTCTGATTTAATTATTTAGCCTTTATGTGAACGGCAAAGTTAATACCATGTGATTTTAATAAGCTGAGAGGTGAAGGAGAGTCTCTGAGTGAAGCGGAACAATGACTTTCACTCTCTAATGCTTCGCTCATGAATGTTTCAAAGAGATCTGTGCAGCCAGGAGCTGGGTCAGCCATCCCACAACTAGTGATACTTAATAGTTCAGCTTTAGCTAAAGGTGCAGGGCAAAGGAGAATAGAGCTGGGACACTGTAGTATGCCTGTACTCCAGCGACAAGACAGCAACTCCCTCACTCTTGTTGCCTCTTGTCATCGTCCATACACCTGGTTGATCCAGGTGGACGTTGTGGGCGGTGAGCTGGTGAAGTCAAGCTAATGGCTCTGCCTTCTGAGATCACTCTGTAAGCACTCCAGACAGGAAGCTTTGTTTTGCCATCTGGCTCCAATTGCGCTGACAAAGGCAGAGGTTTCTGCATGAGACAAAAGAGCTGAAATGAGCCCCACTTTAATAAACCCGGGATGATGGGGAGCCACATTTGTGTGTTATCTTAATGAGCTGTCCAAAGGAGAGCACACCTCTCCATTTAAAGCCAGCTGGATTTGAACAATTACCAGTGATAACTAGGGACCTGGGCTTATTCATTTGCAATGGGGAAGGATCCCTTTGTTGCCTATACAGCGTAGGAAAATAATGTCTAACAAATTCTGGATTGATTTGCAGGTGCTAAAGCCACGAGCAACCCCTCCACAGACTCTAACATGTCTACACATGCACACACAAATGCAAAGGGACACGCACACACCACACACAGAAAGACACACTGTTAAACACTAATCTACATCCACATGCAGATATGTACAGTGTCTACAGTTCTTGCTGGCTTCATTGCTCATCTCCCCACCTACTTTCTGAAATGTGTTCAGTAATGTGATCATGATGTGCTGTTTAGAGGGGGCTGCAGTCACGCAAGTGCAGCCCCTCCTGTCAGAAGCTGGCTTTAGTTTGTGTGCACTAGTCCCTGTCTCCCTAAATCCTGGACTCCAAGGAGTCAGGCCTTAGCAACAAGGCCATGGAAGAGCGTGTTAGTCAGTGACCCAGTTCTTTCAAAGACAAAGAATTGTTGGAAATAACGATTTGACACGCCCTCTGAATAGGGAGCTCCATGCGAAAAACGGTTTTATTAACCCTTCTTAACTGAGGCAACGTCCCGCAAAGGTGGGAAGTTAGGGAATATGGGGCTTTATAAAGCTTGATAGCACAAGCCCCACCCTTACCATATTCTGGTTTCCTCATGCCAAGGCCACCACTGAAAGATGGATGACAGTGGCTAAAATCATATTAAAGCTTCAAGCCTAGTAGCTCATCAAATGATTGTAAGAAGCTAGCTAGCTAAGGCTCTGTAAAGGTGACTCTTGAGCAGACAGACAGAAACAAGGACAGCTGTACCAGAGTCAAAGTCACCTCTGTGCTTATTATATTCCCCTTCTGTCCTGTCTATTGAGTTATTCACATAGCAATGGAAATAAATGGGATTAAATATCCGTTTTTATTTCGGCTCCCATGTTAACAGGTTAGGTTTCACACTGCTTGCGTGACACGCACGTCTCACCACCGCAAACGCGTGCCTGCTAGAAGTAGAACAGACGGCTATTTTTCACGTGATGCCCGAGCATTTTGGAAGCGTTTCAAGGCAAAATAGAATAGGAAAAGATGTTTATGTGTCATTTTTACACAAATACATATTAATAAACAACATGTTTGACAGTCTCTAGGTTTTGACATCAATGCAGATATAAATATTTTTAAAAATTCTGTCGCCAATACGGCTGACATAGAGGTTATACATGGTAGAGTTATTATGGAAAAGAAAATTCTTGGACGTACTAGACCAAAGCTCATTGAAAAGTTGCATACCATATTTTTAATAACATAACCAAGTTTGACAGACCTGTTGGTCACTAACATACTATTCCACATGGTTTGAATTGAGAGCGCCTTGGAAAGCAGCTCCCAGGCAGCTCTGTTTGACATGCCCTCCCTTTCACTGGCAGCACATACAGTTCTCAGCCACTGGGCTCTCCCAGCGGCCACACATTACTGACTAAAGATATGTAAATAGAACATTCATGTTGCCTTCATTATTAGATGTGGGTCACTGGATAACTTCAAGAGTGCTAATTAAAAGAGCTCCCAGCACACCATTGCTTAGTAGTTGCACACACATTACTCAAGCACTGCACTCATGTTCCTTGCTGGTTCTGGACCATACAGTAAGCTACATGTTTACTACTGTGTTTTCTCCAAGTTTGAACCCTGAGAGATGATGTTTTTTGTGTTGAAGGCCAAGTAACTGGTTGGATAATAATGGGAATTATTAACCTATCACATGAATCATATACATGTAGGTTTTAAATAAAACTAATGACAAAATAGGTACAAATAGTTATTTCCTGTGCTTGCTTTTTTATATTATTTCTATATAGCTTCAACATGAGAAAGGGTTAGATTTCAAAAGTTGCTGAGAAACTTTCTTCTCTCCTTTTTTTCCTTCCTTTGTCTTGAGTAAGAAGGAACTCATCAAATATGTGCTGCACACTGAGCTACTTTTGCAACCTGTCAGAGGTTATCTGCTGGTCCGCGAGGACCACCCGATCATTGTCAGAAGAGATGGAAAAAAAAAAAATATCAGCTCCTAAATCATTTGGAATAATGAGTGTTTTCACAGTTAAAAGCAGTCAAACCACTCATTGATGTGCATCAAAACAACAGGCCAATCCCACTGCTGTTTGGCTTACATATTAGACAAAAGTAACAGTGTAAAGAGTGCTTCTGTGGGAGGACAAGGGTGCTTCAGGAGTGAAGGCAATCCTTTTCTTGGGATGAATCCCCCTGTACAGACACCATTTACATCCTCCTGCCATCCAACCCCCCTCCCTCTCATTCCCCCTTCTGTCATGTAATCTACGCTCCTCTGACAGCACAGCGAGGCCCGGTGGGATAGTGCCTATCCATCTCTCTACCCCAATCTGCCTCCCCTGTTTGGTTCCACATGAGCACTCAGCTGCTGTGACTAATTAAATAAAGCGCTGTGCCCTCTGCTTCCTGTTAGCCATGGCAAGGTTGGTGCACAGAGATGGAGCAGAGGAGGAGGAGGAGGGATGCTGAAGGAAGAAGGGACACAATAACAACTACAAAGCCTTAAATGATGCTTTGGCCCATGAGACAATAGTTATTGTACGTTGATGCTGGCACGACCACTTTTCAGTAGTTGTATTGCTTACAGCTTTTTAAAAAAATGCAATCCTTTGAATATAAGTTTACATATTCATTCTTGTTTGTTTTCTCTTTTTCCAGCCATGACACTACTGAAAAGCTAAGGTCAAGAGAATACATGTGAGTATAATTTCAATGTGTATATCTATGTATATCTTTAATTATACCTTTGTCTTTATGTGTCTCTCAGTTGTCACACTTTTTTCTGCTTATCACAATTGCCTGGTGTTCTCAGCAGTAACGCTCTGGAGGACACAGTATCTCTGTAGGTTATGTGTAAGTGTTGCTGTAATCAGGCTAGGTATGCTGCATTAATTCAGCAGACAGTTGCGAATATGAGAAGTCTTGACAATTTGGTTTTAGGTATCACAGGGTCACTAGCTGATATGACAAATCTATTTCATTTTATCAGGCATGCAAACATAAATGTCCTGGCCTGCTCAAAGCCAGTCTAAGAGTCTGAATAATGGTAAACATTTAAGGTGGGAGTCGTGTCTGTCTGAAACTATGCATATTCAGTGTCATCTTCATTAAGTTTTCAATCTGCTAACTTCCGCTTGTGAGGAACTGCAGCAGACCATTTTGGGAGCCTTATGAAATAGGTTTTATAGCATCCTTTTGCTACTTTCAATGTGCCGCTGTTTTTGTGGCTGTTTGGCCAATCTTGAACATGACATATATCTATAAGTACACCTCATTTAAATATATTATACATTGGAGGAGAGAGAGACATTCTCTGCTACTTGCACAGTGGTAGCATATTTTTTGCTTCCTGTTGGCATTGGTTGAACAGGTAATGTCACTAACTTTGTCATGCTAAAATATTGCAGTGGTAGTTAAGCTTTTTAACACCTGCATCATAACCCCCACCTTGCAGTCTGGCCCCTTGATAAGCTGCATCTAAAATGCACCAAAATATATGTATCGGTTAAAGTACTGTTGGTTGAGTGACACTTCATCAGTCTTAAATATGGATAATCTATAGAAACAAAGCAGAGTATAAAAATGGCCCCTATTGTAGCACATGTACTATTATGCAGTAAGATTCTATGCTCAATGCTGATTTTTTTTTTTTTTTTTTTTTTTTTTAAAGAATGATAATAAAGTATAGTCTTTGTTTGTACTGTGCTCAGACATTCAGTGCTATGGACAGTTCCACTTCTCACACAGTAGAAGAAGGTGGTTAGGAAGGTGAGCAAGCGTATCTCAAATGGACTGTTGAAATTGATTGTTAACATACAGTATATATAGAGTATATAACAAATATGTTTCCTTATTTTAATGCTCACTTGTTCCTTTTGCTTTTTTTCCTTTATTGGAGAGTCCTCCATTTTAAAGAGATAGAAAGGAGGTTGCTCCAAATTGGTCGACCCAGAACTATCTATCTTGATAACAGACAAACAGATTAGTACCTGGATTCTCCCTATAGGATATGTGGAGAATTGTTATCGTAATCTAGGAAAAGGTGTGACCAAACAGAGGAACCTCATTGGTACAGTAGCAGTATTGTACATGGAATAATCAAAGAAATATATCACATATGGTATATTTAGAATACTTTCCTTCTCTTGGCTCCTGATATCAGCTATCAGATATCAGTGATAGCTCCTGCTGGGCACATGAAAAGGAGGATGTGGACCATTTTGCTGCAGTGTTGATTGACTCAGCCATGAGTCCTCATGACCTGACCAGTCAGTTCTCCCTCTTTTAGTTGCTATTCACCCCCATTTTTCCAAACCAATAGAAATCCAGATGTCCGTTGAAGACCAGGATACTTAAAGGTTATACTCTATCCATTTATACTTTGTTTGTATCTTTGTAGGAGTTTTAGAGCCCTAGGTTATATTTTGCTGTTTCAGTAAAAATGCTGTTGGGGCATCATTCTTGTTTTCATTTTTCTTTAGTATTTCTTCAGTCTCCAGTTGTGAAAACAGCTTTCTCCTGACCATATTTGAATGTTGGGTAACTAGTTGTTTCTCAGACAGTGAGGAAGATGGTGTTTTTTTCCCTACTGATATTGTTAGACTGAAGGTTGGCTGTGTAGCAGTATTCTGTAGTTTTTAATGACTCCGATCTTGTAGCAGGCTGAGCTGGACCAAGAGAAGCAGCATTTCAGAAAGTGATGGTAGCCTGGGCGCTGGCATTGCCTGTGGCCTTTGGGAAGAGGAATGGGACACTCCCAGTGGCCCCATATTCACTCAACCATGGCCAGCCTGTGTCAGAGACTATATACCTCCCTGCACCCAGCACATTGACCTCTATAGGCCAGGAAAGCCCAAAGCCTTGGAGCTATTTTTGGGAAAGCTTCCGTGCCGTAAACAACAAAGGACAGGAGTTGGAAGGGCAGAGGATATTTTTGTGTTCAAAGCTTTTTCTTTTTGAGGAGAAAAATAGTTTTCTCTTATGTTGGGACATACATGTTTTGATGTTGGATGCTGACATTTTTAGAGACATTTTAGAGGCACTCCATCAATTTTGTTTTGATAGATATTGTTAAAGTGTTTTGTCACTATGGCACTGGTGTGATAACGGCATGTTTTAGCTGATTTGTGTTTTGTCAGAAAATGGGAGATGAAAATGAGAAATGTTGCTATTGGTGAATATTTCCTGCTGTTTTGGACCATTTAAAATGTATTCCACTAACTAAATTTCCCAAAGAAGCTTACTTAGGCGCAGTACAGATTTTTTGTACTGTGTATATTTGGTGGCCGTGTGTATGTACTATTGCAAAGGAAGCAGAGAAAAATAAAGTCGAAGATACTGCTCTTTCGCACACCACTGTTTGAGTCACATTTACTTCTATCTCACATTAGCGTACAGTATGGATCTACACTGTATCTGTTCTTCACCGCTCCTCTAACTCTTACATTAATAACCAGCAGTTTCGGTTGTGTGAATACTTTTTATTACAAGGTTGGACAGTTACAGCTTGTTTTTATTAGACCCTGACTGGTCATTGCCATAAAGCAGCAGCATGCAGAGTGAGTAGAAGATGATGGAAGGCGCAGAAAGTGATTTCCTGTAACTAGCCAAAATAAAGTCTGGCTAGTAGGAGTCAAAGAGAAGACATTTGTCATTACTGTAGTATCCACTGACCTTCATTGGGACTGTTATTGCTAGGTAATATCCTGCAAGCCCCTCGACCTCTCTGCTGCTGAATCATCCTGGATCAATTATTCTAATATTTGTGTGGCAGTTTTGCCATCGATTAATGCATTTATGCAGAGTGCAGCATATCTTATTTAATAAAGCAAGGCTCTGCATTTAATTAAGTAGTTTCAGAGTGAGGCGGCACTTTGTTTTCATAAACCTTTGCCTTATCAATACGTGTTCCTTCATGACTTATGTTTATCCACTCAAAATTTTATTGTTTCATTACTGGCAAATAACATATTAATGGCTATCTGCAGCACACTCAATATTTCGGAGATTGTTGCCGTTGTTAGTGGTTTAGACTTGCGTGCTATTATAGATACTACGTACGGGTCATCATGGCAGCTATGTGGTTCTGGAAACTTAAACATTAGTAGAAGTAGTTGTGTATTCAATTCTACCAAGAACAGAATTCTGTAAGCCGGATGTAAAGGAGAGTTTCAGATTTTCTACAAAGTAAGTCTTGATTTTATACTCATTCCCTTTATGTATGTAGGGAGATGGTTGATCGTACTAATTCCCCCTCCTCTTAAATCTGACACTGCAGAGTTCACTTCCTGCAGGCCAACACCACTGTCATAAATTGTTGTACGACATACATACAGCAATCAGCCAAAGCAAATGTGATGCTTCAGAAGACTTGGTGAATCAGCTGGTTATTTTCCAAAGTTATCTTTTTAGTCTGAAGTTCCCTCTTTGCAATTGCCAGTGGAAGGATACTACTCATTGATAGTTGCATAACCACAGTGACTGAACAATGCTGGTTCCAGCAACATTTGAATGAAAATGCTGAATAGCAGTGTTGTTGTTCTTTGGGCACTGGAGTTATGACCTTTGTTCATAAACTGCAATGATTGTTAAAAGTCTTTTTTTGTTCTCTCCATGTGTAGTAAAGGGTCAATTAAACTGGTATTGTTCAGAACCTTTGCCTGGACAGAGATGGCTGCAAATGAGAAGAGAATAAATATTCAAAAGCAGACATGATAAGAATAAAGAAAAGTCAGTGAAATGAGGAGCAGCATGGACGATCCCGATCACCTGACGACTTTCGATGAATTCCAATGAGAGATTCCATTTTGAAAAATAGGCCCTATAGGTGCAATTAGTGCTACATAATGACCCTTTACCAGCTTCTTCAGCAGAGTTGTGAAATATTGATTTAATTTGCCCCTATATATTCCCTTAAACTCTGAAGAATATATCTTGTTATAGTCATTTGCAGAAATAGCTCAGGGTTTACTATGTCATGGTTTTATAAGTACAGACTGCATCTAAGGGAGTCCTTTCTCAGAGGATGGGGACAAGATAAAAGGTAAAATTTTAAGGAGAAAACTAGTTTATGTGTATTTTAAAAGCCGGCTGCAGCTAGGTGTTCAGGATGGGATGTGAGCTCAATGATGATTTTATTTTTTTAGTTGGTAGGAAAAAGAGTGACAGACTAGAAGGGACAGAGGGGGTCTCCCCCAGTTTCTCTCTGCTTTATGTGGCAGGTGACGCCCTGCAGACACTGATGATGTCAGACAGGACACTTACGTTGGACTCTCTCCAGGGAGGTGTCTTGAAGTAGAGTCTGACTCGCTATTCCAGTATCTCTGATCTCTGCATTATTTATGCTTTTGTCTCAGCCATTTATCAGCATTTTTATACCTCGCAGCCTCATTCTACAGTACATCTCCTGTAATGGAATAGGCTGCAGCGATGATAGCCTCTGAGGGAAGCCAATAACCGAATATAGTAGCTCATATTGATATCAGAAAACTGTGGAATGGACAAGTGTGCTGCGGAGCAGTGTCTGCATACTGTTTAGGACCTTGGCAAACATCCATTCACATCAAAATAGTGCATTGAAAAATAAAATATAACGAGGAAAATGCTGTGCTGGCTCCACTTTCTTACCTTTATATTAATTTTTACAACATGAAACTGGTAATATGTGAGCTGTGCTCGGAGCAGCACAGCAACTGAATCTCTGATCAATGACAACTAATGAACACGGCAGGAGTTCTGCTCTGTTTGCCTCTCGACAGAGAGCTGCCTTCTCCAGAGAGCTCTTTTTTTCTCCTGTTTATGCCAGAAAGGCACAGGAGCCTTCATTGACACCAACTGCCTCTGGGCTCAATTAACTACCATAGATTACTCATAATGCAGATGAGAGACTGTGTACAAGATCTGCAGTGTGGTGATGTTTAAAAACACACAAATGGTGCATGCAAGGATACAGACACCTGGGACACTGTGAGTCTGAGATATGCTATCAATGTATAGTTACTAAAACCTGCTCCAAAAAAGAGCCATAACAAGCAAAATAATGTACTCTTTCTACTTAAATAAAAGTGATTATCCCAACAATGAAAACTGACATTATTTGCATGCACAAACATCTATTCCTTGAGGCTATTTTATAAGGCTCTATGAACCAAAGTACATCAGAGGGTGCAATGAAAACTGATACACACATCCAGTCAAGCCAATCGCTGTTAGTTTTCCTACCCTAGATGGCAGAGGGCAGGGGGTGGCAGTAGCTCGTAGGGAGTTGGGTTGGGAACCGGAGGGTCGTTGGTTGAAGTCCATATACGGACCAAAGTGTGGTGGTGGACTGGTAGCTGGAGAGGTGCCAGTTCACCTCCTGGCCACTGCCAAGGTGATCTTGAACAAGGCACTAAACCCCTTTCCATGGGCAGCCCCCTCACTCTGACATCTCTCCATTTAGTGCACGTATGCATGTGTGTGTAATTTAGGCCTGTGTGTAATAACAACAGAGTGTTAATTATAATTTCCCCTTGTGGGACTAATAAAGGATACATTATTATTTATTTTGTCAAATTCAAGAATTTCTGCTGTTTTTGGCAACATGAGTCTTTCGAAATGTTCCAACACTGCCCAGCATAAAGTTTTTAAACCTAAATTAGTCTTGACACAAGTAGTTTTTACATGGACCCCAGCCTATTGTTGTTACAAAAGATAGCTATCAAACAGAATCTGTTCAGCACCAGAGAATTTACAGATGGCACAAATCTAAATAATGAACGGCCCCCCACTGTTTTTGGAGATGCTAAACATGTTGATTAATGAATGGCGAAATTACTTTCATGTGTCGCTTTCTGAAGTGTGCACACATAACCATGAGACTGCAGGCAAAGTAGCACGTGCTAAGGTGAAGGGAGCTCATAGTAGATGGGCACTGTAGAAGTAGAGTGACTAATGAGATAAGAAGGACCATGATCATACATGTGGAGCAAGCCGTTCAAAATCAAGTGCACAGAAATGATGCTGTTGTTATGCACTTGATGAAACTGACTTGAGGATGTTGCGGGAAGGTGTTTTCTTTAAACTAAAACATCAGATGTGATTGTGTCACATGCAGCTAATTAGTGGTGCTAAACTACTAAACTGAATATTCAACCTGTCAGTAAGAAATTATAATGTCACTCTCATTTACTCTGGTTGGGCATTATTTCAAATGTGTAGAGACACATTAAGGTATGGCCTAATGCTATAAAATGGGTACCAAATTATTTTTTACACATTATAAAACGTCATATTCTACATGATTTAAAAATAACTAAAATATGTACAGGTCAAAAGTGAATGAATGAACATATGTGGAATTATGTACTTAACAAAAAACTGTGAAATAACTGAAAACATGTCTTATTTCTAGTTTCTTCAAAATAGCCACCCTTTGCTCTGATTATTGCTTTGCACACTCTTTGCATTCTCTTGATGAGCTTCAAGAGGTAGTCACCTGAAATGGTTTCCCAACAGTCTTCAAGGAGTTCCCAGAGATGCTTAGCACTTGTTGGCCCTTTTGCCTTCCCTCTGCAGTCCAGCTCACCCCAAACCATCTTGATTGGGTTTTGGTCAAATAGCCCTTACACAGCCTGGAGGTGTGTTTGGGATCATTGTTCTGTTGAAAAATAAAGGATGGTCCAACAAAAAGCAAACCGGATGGGATGGAATGTCGCTGCACAATGCTGTGGTAGCCATGCTGGTTCAGTATGCCTTGAATTTGGAATAAATCTCCAACAGTGTCACCAGCAAAGCACCATCACACCTCCTCCTCCATGCTTCACAGTGGGAACCAGGCATGTAGAATCCATCCGGTCACCTTTTCTGCGTTGCACAAAGACACGGTGGTTGGAACCAAAGATCTCAAACTTGGACTCATCAGACCAAAGACCAGATTTTCACTGGTCTAATGTCCATTCCTTGTGTTTCTTAGCCAAAACAAATCTCTTCTGCTTGTTACCTCACCTTAGCAGTGGTTTCCTAGCTGCTATTTGAACATGAAGGCCTGATTCACGCAGTCTCCTCTTAACAGTTGTTATAAGATGTGTCTGCTGCTAGAACTCTGTGTGGTATTCATCTGGTCTCTAATCTGAGCTGCTGATATCTTGCGATTTCTGAGGCTGGTGACTAGGATGAACTTATCCTCAGCAGCAGAGGTGACTCTTGGTCTTCCTGGGGAGGTCAGGTCCTCATGTGAGCCAGTTTCGTTGTAGTGCTTGATGGTTTTTGTGACTGCACTTGGGGACACATTCAAAGTTTTCCCAATTTTCTGGACTGACTCACCGTCATTTGTTAAAGTAATGATGGCCACTCGTTTCTCTTTACTTAGCTGATTGGTTCTTGCCATAATATGAATTCTAACAGTTGTCCAATAGGGCTGTCAGCTGTGTATCAACCTGACTTCTGCACAACACAACTGATGGTCCCAACTCCATTAATAAAGCAAGAAATTCCACTAATTAACCCTGACAAGGCCCACCTGTGAAGTGAAAAACATTTCAGGTGACTACCTCATGAAGTTCATTGAAAGAACACCAAGGGTTTGCAGCGCTATCAAAAAGCAAAGGGTTGCTACTTTGAAGAAACTAGAATATAAGACATGTTTTCAGTTATTTCACACTTTTTTGTTAAGTACATAATTCCATGTGTGTTCATTCATCGTGTTGATGCCTTCAGTAATAATCTACAATGTAAATAGTCATGCAAATAAAGAAAATGAAATTGAATGAGAAGGTGTGTCCAAACTTTTGGCCTGTACTGGATATACATAATATCACTAAAAGGGGTAAATGTTCATCAACTATGGTTTGTGGTTGTGGTATCACTGCAAAATGCAGCATTGACCTCTGTGCACACCCATGAAGGGCTAAAGTGTGCAATTAAATTGGGCTGATTGTAAACTCATCAACACGTCAGCCTTTCAGCCATTGCTTAGCTCTGCTCAGTTCAGCTTAGAGGGTGACAGTCACCTTCATGCTGCATCAAGGGAACAGCACAGGTGGAAGACGGACACTTGGCATGTCATCCTGCGTGACTCTTAATATCCATCCAGATTTACATACTGAGAATATAAGTGGTTTAGGGTAAATGATTGACTTGCCTCTTGAGGTGGCCGGCATCCCAGTGTGAGCGCAAGATATATGTGCCCCTTTCTTTTCCACTCCTACCCTTCTCTTGGTACTGATTCACCTCGCCTTTAGGGCTTACCACAGGAGTCTCTTCAAATGATACTTTAGACTGAAGTGGAGAATCAAGATTAATGCACTTTCACGTCCCACCCAGGCTCCAGGGAAAAAAGTCTTATAATTAACACCAGGGGGGCTGCAGGCTGCTTTTGGAGAGAGGTCGAGGGTGAGGTTCCTCGACCATAGAATAAGAGCTGATAAAGGTATGAGATTTTTAGAGCGTGATGTATGCTGCTGCTTTGGAATAATTGTGGAATGGTAACCTGCCAGACACCTCACTCTGGCTTACTGTTATGGGGACAAAGTGGAGGGGCAAGAGCTGCTGCATCATTCATAGTGATCATTGTTATATACGTTGTGACCTATGTGGATTATCACTGAGGCTAACTTTTTTTCCCCCCAGCCTGCTCCATCAGAGATTCCCATGCATTTTTGCATCACTGTTTAGTGTTAAATGAGACACATTACAGTGTGTTAATTTACCGTCCTCCTGGCCCAGCAGGCGTCTTTCTTACTGATTTTACTGACTTTTTATCGTCTATCATCAAACTGGAGACGGTCTTAATTATTGGAGGCTTTAACCTGCATATTGATGATTCTACATGTAACACAGCTGCTGATCTCCTTTCTCTCACAAACTCTTTTAATTTTTACTCAGCATGTTACTGGACCCACACGCAGTAAGGACCACACCCTGGACCTCGTCTTCTCTCTTGGTCTAGAAATAGCAAATGCACGTGTGGAAGGTGTTCTTGTGAGTGACCATAGCTGTGTGTTCTTCGACATTAACTTTCCTCTAGATCCTCCGCCCCTGAGCATTATTAATCATGATGCTGCTGAGAGGTTCTCTGCCCTGTTCGATCCTTGTTCTCTGATGGGATGCAATGATGCAGATGTGTTTATCCCGTCTTTTAATAATCAGTGTTTAATAATTTTACATGAAGTAGCACCAGTTAAATGAAGTATTATCTCCCATAAAAAAAATCATTGTCATTGGATTGATGAAGCAATCCAGAGTTTTAGGAGAAATTGTAAAAAAAATTTAATGTTTTTGGAAATCTTCTAAACTTGAGGTTCATAGGCTTCACTTTAAATAACTAAGGGTTATTTTAAATGAGATGCTGAGAAAGGTCCTCAAATAAGCACAATCCCAGAATTCTATTTGAAACCATTAATGCATTAGTGTCTCCTTCTGGCGCTCAAGCTACTGTGTCATCTAAATCGGACTGTAGTGAATTTCTCCACTTCTTTGTAAATAAGATCAGAGATGTTAGGGCAAACATCTCACCATTACTCTCTCAGAATTCTGCCTGTGACTTCTCTCCCGCTTCTTCTTGGTCCACTTTTAAACCTGTGACATTACATGATCTCATCTCTCTGCTACATACTTTTGACTCCAGTGGCCCCTGTATTGTTGAGGTGCTTAATATTTCATTTTTAACTGATGTCATTCCCAATTTTTTAAACATACTGGTTTTAAGCCTGTACTTAAAAAGCCCGGTTTGGATCCACTACAACCTAAGAACTACAGGCCAATATCCCGACTTCCATTCATGTCAAAAATTTTTGAAAAAGTTGTAGTAGAGCAACTCACCCTTTTCCTAGAGAATCACGAGTTGTTTGACAAATTCCAGTCTGGTTTCTGTAAATAACATTCTATGGAAACTGCACTACTGAAAGTCTCCAGTAATACTATGATGTCTGCTGACTCTAAGGAATCAATCTGAAACAACTGCATTGTTGTCGTGTGGGGTACCTCAGGGTTCTGCCATGGGACCTGTTCTGTTCCTCTTGTTCATACTTCCTCTAGGACAGATAATTCGTCAAGTTAGCCATATATCTTAACATCTGTATGCGGATGATGTCCAACTGTACTGCTCGTTTAAGGATACTGAGTTCTCTAAACTGTCTTCTTTTATCAACTGTTTGAATAGTATTAAACAGTGGTTATTTGACAATATTTTGATTCTGAAAACAGATAAAACAGAAACACTAATTATCACCCCTGAAAGTCGAATCCCTCACATAAAGCAGCACATTGGTGACTTAGGCCTCTCTGTCCAGCCGAGCCTCAGGAGCTTAGGTGCTGTTTTTAAGTCAGCTATGTCTTTGGAGCTCCACTGTAAACAATTATTTAGGAATTGTTTCCTCCAACTGAGGAATATTTCCAAATTAAGAACACTTGTAATTAAGGGGGAGTTGGAAATAATCATTCATGTTTTCATTTCTTAATGTATCTTCATCTTGTATTACTGCAAAAACCTTTTTACCTGTTTGAGTAAGAAGGAGATTTACCGTCTTCAGGCTGTTCAGAACTCTGCTGCAAGGTTTATAACTCACATTAACAAAAGAGCACACATCACACCTGTTTTAACAGCACTTCACTGATTACCAGTCTAGTATAGAATTTAATTTAAAATCCTGGTCCTTATTTTTAGAGCCCTTCACGGTCAAGTTCCTCCATATACCTCTGACTTGATACATCTTCGTACTCCCACCCATAGTCTGAGGTCATGAGGTCAGAGGCTTTTAGTGGTTCCCTGCACTCATTTTAAAACCAGAGGGGATCGATCATTCCAAGCAGTGGCTCCTATGCTGTGGAATGTCTTGCCTCCCTCTCTATGTTGCGTGAATTCTGTTGAATCTTGAAAGCAATTGAAGAATCTGCTATTCAAGCAGGCTTTTAGTTAGTCAAGGGGTTTTTATGGTGGTCATGTGCTCGTGGTATAATATTAAAAGCCTTTTTTTCTCTGATACTTTACTGTATGTCCTCAGACACTATCCCTAGCATTTTACCAGCATTTAACCAATCATATTTTAGACAGCAGCAGTGATGGTGTTTTTATTTATTGCTTTTATTATTGATATATGATTTAACTTATGATTGGACATTTCTAAAGTCACTAATGTTTTTGTAACTGACTTCAAGACTTGTTTAAAAAGAGGGGTCACAATTCAAAGAGAAACACAATGCAATACTTAACTTTATTTGGTGATATATCTGGAAGCATACACCACAGTTTACTCGAAGGCTACTTCAATGCATGGTTAATAATAATAATATAACCTTATATCTCTTCCCACGCTGATGATACCAACCACTGTTTAGATATACTGTTTATCCCAACCCCTACCATTTGTGTTTTTTCAGTCCCGACCGGATCCTATTTCCATTTCAGCTCTGTATATTGGGGCATGTCAGGCATTTGTTGATAGGTAAATACATCCATAAAAAGCAGATCTTTATACCATCTACAAGTATTATAATTATCCATTCCTGCACAGAGAACTTGTATGGTGTGTTTGATTGTGTGGTGGTGATCTTTAAGTATCACAGAGGTTTAGCTGCTTCCTCATTATCCTGAATACTTCTCCAAGGTTATTCCCAAACATTAACTTTCATAGTCCCATTCCTGCTGTTTTTCTTCCATAGTAACTTTGATTGTTGTTGTTGTTTCTGTTTGTGTCAAAATGCAGCGGGCCTGCTGTTTTCAGGTGTGATGTTCCACAAGTATATACATTTAAAAAAAAAAAAAATAAAACAAGGGTGAAGTTACCGACGTGGAGAATGAAATATGGCACTTGCATTTCAATGTAAATGAGGAAAGTAATGGACACTGTGGATATACAACGGTTCATTAGATTGAATCCACTGTGCCGCTGTATCTTTCACGTGAGCAATCTCCTATAGCCCGAGGAAATTAGTGTGCAATCTTGTGTACCTGCTGTAAATGAATCTGTCCATCAGTTTGTGTCTCAGGTGTTGGAGCGCAGGAATGGTTCTGCCCTGCTACAGCTGCTTTGGGTTCTCAGACAGAGAGAAGCTGTTTGTTAAACACTAAAGTTGGACTTTACTTTTTAATTGCATGTGTTACCAATCCCAGAAAAAAAATCTTTTCAGGTATGGCAGTTCTGTTGCTTTGTAAGATTTTAAATTACTGTGCTGCAGATGTTCATCCAAAGTCTCGGTGAAGATCCTTCTTAACTTCCGTTTCTTTCAACCCTATTTTCCAATGTTTTTGTGTCTAAGTGACTGATTCAGTATTAAGCAAGGTTGCTGCAGTCACCAGTGGCAAAACAAGCTACAATGTAAGTTAATAGGGCCATTGTCCAGCTTGTATTTACTGTCACAAATGTGCTCGTTTTGCCAGTGACAGGCTCAGATTATTTTCTAGGTTTCTACATTATGGAAAGGATCCCTTCAGAGATAGACCTTTAAAACCTCTTTGTTGTGATGGTTGGAAAAGTGGAAAGACAACCCAGAACGAGTTTTCATAGTTTTATTTTGTTTCTGTTGACTTTGAATGAAGTGTATTTTAACGATTACTGTTACTTTATTACTGTTTATTTACATGGGATCTGGTGGGTTTAGTGAACGCAATTTCGCAGATGTTTTTATGTTTTTATGTTTGTTTACTTTTTAATAGAAAGGTCAACCTCCATAGAAATCCTTTCCATAATGTTGTCAGAAACTTAGAATATTGAGCAAGTCATTGGCAAAACGAGCACTTTTGTGATGATAAACACAAGCTGAACAATGGCCCTATTAGCTTGTTCTGCCACTGTTGACTGCAGCGACCTTGCTTAATACTGAACCAATGTCAAGGATTGTTTTTCCCATCAGTCACTTAGACACAAAAACATAGGAAACGTTAAAAATGAACGGGAAATAAACGGGAAAAATGGTAGTTCCCTTTTAAAATACAGATCCTTAGATCTCTCTATAGGCATGTAGATTGAGTTTGAATCTGATGAGAAAATGCATACGTGAAATTTGTGTTGTTTATTTGGGTGATGGATAAGTTACCTTCTGACAGGGAGCAAATGGAAGCCAGTCTTTCAAATGCGGCGCTGCTCCGTAAAACAGATATTCGTCTGCGAGCCTTGCTGTTTGCAAAGACTTCTATCATTTAGGATGACAGACTTTATTACTGTTTCAGTTTTTGCTTTAACATTTTGAAGCTGTGAGCAATGCCCTTAGGGTTTTATTTAGGATTTATCCACTTCACACCAGGCTGTCATGTGTAAAATATAATAAAGGTATGATAATGAGCATCAATTAGGAGTTTGAAAAAGCTCACTAACAGAGCTATTTTTGTATTTCCCGTGATTGATGAAACATTAGGATAGACTCACTAAGTGCTTCAAACATATGAGTATGTGCGTAGAGTCATAATTATTCACGTTTACAGTGTATCTAAATCAGAAGCAGATTCATGCAGAGCAGCTAGGGTCTTAAGGACACAGAGCATGAGCAGAATCTTCACTGCACTGATTATTAGCTCATCTCATTTATGTTGGATATCTCACCAGGAAACACAAATTAAAAGATCAGTCCTGATGGGCAAGTCCACTGTTTTCATTTAGAAGTCCAGTTGAATGCGGATATAGCTGGCTGACTTGAATAATGTATCTAAAAGCCGAACCTCCAAGCATATAGCCAACTATATTGCTTTTAAAAGCTTCAAGTAGGAGAGCTTCATGTGTGACATAATTAAATTCCACCCAAGTTAATTCAAACTGTTTAATGATGCAGGGAGAACAATTTATTTCGCTGTGCCAGCGGTGGGGTGGTCCGCAGGGGCTACGAGTGAGGAGAGGCATTAGAAGTTTAGAAAGACACTTGTGATACAGAGAGGAGGATGTGTAGGTGGAGAGAGACTTGAAGGTTGTATTGACTTGATTGTTGATTTCATGTCATTTATTTTACTATTATTTATAAAGATAATGGAAATGATAATAATGATAATAGAAATGATGATTAGTAATCTGCATGTGAGACCAACTTTGCTTGCTTTAGTTATTGGGTAAGCTGTTGGTTCCTGTGACCCTCCTGCAGTGTTTCATTATTTTTTGAAGCTAATAACCTTTCCCACGGTGAGCAGTGTTGACATTATATGTATTGTGGTTTTGTGTCTTTTTCCAGGAGTCAAGGCCAGACGGCGGGTAGAAGATGAGTCAGGCGGGTAATCCCACTCCACCTATCCATCAACCTGGAGACTATTTCCAGCGTCCCCTACAGAATGTCAAAGCCTCGCTGAGCAGAAGATGAGTCCATCATCTTCTTTCTAAGACTTTCCCTCGAGTTTTCATCAAAACATATAAACACATCATGTGCCATTATTTTTCTATTGCCCTCCCTTCCGTTTCTGTTTGTAGAGGGCCGCAACAGTGAGTGAACACTGTTGAGTGAGTTGTTCTATGCAAAAGAGAAGCTCTGTTTGAAAAGTACAGGATGTGACAGGATACTTTCTCTGTCGCTGAAATCACTCTGTATGGGTTGTGATGGGGCATGTGCCAGAGATCTCCTGTCTAATAAGAAGTGAGACACTTAAAGAGATGACCCTGCCTTAGTTGCCATCACTGTCTCTCTGCCAGGGAGGGAGCTTGGCTCTCCCATTACTCCTGCACTTGCTAATTAGCGTCTGTCGCTGAAGTAACTTGTACCTGTCAGTGTGCGCCGCTCTCCTATATTCAGTAACTTGAGGGAATTGAAATTGAATGCCAGCTAAGCTCCGACAAACTGCAAATGGTGCATGGGATACACCCTGATTTTCTCACTGACCTGACAGCCTTATATGTAAGAACTTGCTTTTAATGAACACAGAGTATGTCCTCTAGTTTCTACTGCTGGTGTGGAATGTTTTATCTCTTCCAGACTAGGGCTGTACTGGTTATTTTATTTCATTTCTTTAGGTACTTGAGCTAGTCCCCGTGCCATATGTTCATGTATGAATGCCAAAGCCATTTGTGTCAGATAGCCCAGTGCCTATTTACATTAAAGAGACATGGTGAAACTGCCTGGTCATTGGTAATTATTGGTCCCATTCCCGGGGCCACTTTGGGCTCGTTCAGGCAGAACAAGGTCGAGTTTATTACAGACATTTCTTCACCCACAGGATTAGCCATACTGCTCAAATTCATCCTTCCACTTTTCCATTAGTTGATTTATCTGCCGACTAGACTATTCCACATAATGAGTAAAACATGAATTATAGTCAAAGCAATACAAATATTTCATTTACATGCAGATCAACACTGACATGTTGAATTGTTCCCAGTTAGACACAGTCCTATTTTAGGGCTAATCCCTCTCTGTTTGCAGATGCTCATTCATCCTGAACATTTTACTTGTTTTGAATAATGGATTTTGTCTGTGATTGTTTGTTGCTGTCATACACGAAATAGCTACCTCGCATCAAGTCTGAGTTGTATAAGAAGTGCAGAAATATCTCCCCCAACAGCCATGCACAGGAGCACACGCACATACTGTGTCCTCTTCCTAAGCTGGATGAGACTGTTGATCAAACCCCAGGCTGTGCCCAAATGCACAGATCTCTCTGTACAGTAGCCCTTGACCTTGCTGTGTGTCCTCCTGGCCTAGACACCCGCCTGAAATTAAATTACAGATTAGTGGCTCCAGGCCCAAAGAGGGGTTTATTTGGTTGGCCCCACTCTGAGAAACGTCCATTCTCTCATTCAGGCACTGGAAAAATGTCATGGGATTTAAGGAAGGAACTGCCAGTCTTGAAGACATTCTCTTCTGACTGGGAGCGATGGAGCCAATGGTTCCCTAAAACTGAACTGTCTGCAAAGACTTATATTGCAGGTAAGAAGGTACACGGGGTTAGTGGAAATTTGGGATTTGGGAGATGTAAAAAATGGGTTCTTGGAAGCAAAATCAAATTAAAAAAGATAAAAAAGTCAAACTGAAGAAACTCTGATGAAACAACACCTTGGGAATTCAAAAATCAGTCTTGTGAGACATAAGAAGCAAATGCCAAGCCCTCATTAATTTTGAAGACTGTCAAGCCTTTCACAATCCTTAATTCCAAATTACATTAACTTCAAACATTTCAAATAAAAGTGACCATCAAGTGGCAATCAAAAGGGGAAACATCATGGATGTTGGGTTACTGTAGAAAAGAAAAAGTTTTAAAAACTGTATTGAAGTTGATAAATTAAACATATAATTTAAAGGATAGATTGAGATTTCTTCCTAAAAGGAAAATTTGGGAAAATGCCCACTTGATTTGGAAAATGCCCACTTGACCGCACGGTTCAGTGATTAGCACTGCTTCCTCACAGCAAGAACATACGGCTGATTACCCTGGGCAGGGCTGAGGCTTTTTATTCCTGTAGCTTCAGCTGAACTTTAGTTTTGCCCATTGCTTACAGTGTAATTGTGCTCAGACTTGATCATTTCATTGCCACAAAGGACCAATGACAGCAGTTGATACCTGTTTAAATGCACATATTGGCATGTGACTATGTGTGTCAAGACAGATTTGACTCTTCTAAATTAGAAACACTTGTAGTCAAATGTGCATGCTACGACATAAGGTGCAGTGAGTGCAGACAGCAAATTGAAAGTTGACGATGTAACTCTATTAAAAGCTTCAGTCTAAATGTGTTCAAATACATAGCAGCATGCAACACAAGTCTGCTATCAGTTGAATTAACCTGCCAACTACAGTTCTTCACTTAACTTACTTCACATGTGTAATTAATTGCACTTAATGTCACCTCTTACAGACTAGGGCACAAGAGGATAAACGTTTAAGATGCTAATGTAACATCTTTATTTATCTATCAAAATAAAACTCTTGGCAGGGTTTCGAGTTGCCCCATGCAGAGCCAAGCCTTGGACTCACATTCCACAGATTAAAGAATTCAATCTCCCACCTAAAGGAGGTAACGGGTTGGTGTGGTGTTTGCATGTGCTGTACAAGTACAATGCTTACTGACATGAAAAGGTTGGCATGAGTGCATACAAAGTTAATCAAGAAACCAATAGAAGGAAAACATATATAGATGTGTCCCTGGAAGCACAAATTGAGGCAAAGATATGTGTGTGTATGTCACATTGGTAAAAAAAAAAAAAAGTCAGGTATCTAAACTTGTGCGTCTCCATGAATGTACGGAGAAAGGAGCTAAAGGGAAACAACTTGAGTTTCTTGTAAGGTTTAATCAGTTTAAACTGACACACACACACACACATATGCACAATTCACACACTGAGTTGGTGCATGTTATATGGAACACAGTAAGCATCAAGACACTTCCCTTAAATAAAGTGAGGCAACTATATGCTATCAATGCAGATGCGATAAAACAATATCTTGGAGGGAGAACACCAGTTCTCTCATTTTTTAGAAAGTTCGCCACACTTCTGCAGCTCTGCATTTGACTTGATTTGAACATGAGGTCCCAGTAAAGTAGTCACTGAAAATGGGGCCAGATTCACTTCTTAAATTTTAGTTCACAGTAAATGCTTAGTGTGCTCTTTAGTCAATATATTCCTTTATCCCCCTCTTTCTTTAGCATATACTTAACATAAGAATGTACACTTCTTACATCCTTTCACTTCTGGTAGAATCATTTCTTTCCCCTGTATTAAAAGTAACCACAGTCAAATAGAGAAGGAGGCAGCTGGTAGCTAGTGGAATAGGACACTGGGAAAGGACACCTGACGTCAGTGGCTCTCAGTTCAAGTGCTCTGCATCCAGAGCTCTGTCGGTTTCATTCTAGCAGTCTAATCAGGGACTGATTCACACCAGGGGCCGCTAGTGAATGCAATTAAGTAGACGTGGTAAAGAAATCCAGGAACAGGATTGAAGACCACTGTGTAAATTGGTTTATTCATGGAATCGTGGGATACTCTATTACAAGTTATCAAGGTGCATGTAAATAGCTTGGGCAACGGCCAGTAGTCAGTTAACTCTGGATGTAAGCATGGTGTGTAAACACTTTCTGCGAAATCTGCTCACTGTGAGCATCCTTGCATCACTTTTACGATCTGCTTGGTTTGTTCACCGCTTAAGGAGAAAACACTGCCAGCATTTCACCCTGTGTGTAATTTCTCCTGAGGAGGTTCGATAATGTGTTTAGCATGCAGAGACGGGAGTGAAACATAAAACAGGCAAATCAACTGTGGGAGTGATCCGCCAATATGGGGTTTTAAAACCCGATACTGTGACCAAAATTAATGCTCAGAGAATCTATATGTTACATATTAAATTATGAAATATGTAGGAATTTACATGAATTAATTCAAAGTTACCTTCTTCATTAAAATCCCAATTTCATTCTCAACATTGTTTAACAATCGGCTGTTGAAATAACTTCTAGAATACCTTCTAGAATGGGATTATTATAGGATTGCTATAAGCTCATTGGCATCTACTCCTTTTCCTCTTAAACACAGATTATTCTCGTCTCAAACTTTGAGGTAATTGAACATAACTGTGTGAAGCTTAGGTTATTGCATTAAAGTGAAATGTAGAAATGTTGGAGAGTCTGCTTATTCACTTTCCTGCCATGGCCTACACCCCCGCGCTTTACCATAATTCAAAAAATGAACATCCTTCTGTGTTGCAGAAGACTTAAAACTAGCGATTGAGGGGCGTCCAGAAAGCTTAGTTGGTAGAGCGGGTGCCCATGTATAAAGGTTTACTCCTCAACGCAGCGGGCCCCGGTTTGACTCCGACCTGCGCCAGGTTTAAGGCACTTCCGCATTTGCAGCACTTCGCCAAACCGGATGCGTTAACGATTAATAAACAGTCTATGGTTCATATAAGAAAACAACCATAAGGTGACCAAATAAGAAGACATATAAAAGTACACCATTTCATTTATACTGGCTGACAAATGAAAACACTGAATAAACTGAAATTATTTTTATCTTCAAAACCCAAAGCAAATATAGTGTATAGTATACTTCTAGTGTAGTAGTGGTCTAGTGGTTCTTAGGTGACAGCAGCCTTGTGTAAATGAATCAAACACAAGTAGAACAAGCATTCATTATAGGCTGACATGGGGGTTGTGAGTTAAAGTAGTACCAGTGGAATCACCAGAACTAACTTAGACAAATACATATCTATGTTTTAATAATCACTTGTGGTGAGAATACTGACCTTGAATTATACCTTCTTATTAGAATGCAAGAATAATGTGTAAGGATAGCTGTGAAGAAGTGGCAGATGGTAGAAATCCTCTTGTTTATGTCCCACGTCTTTTTAAAATCTGTACGCCCCTAGTAGTTATCTTAAAGGACAAAAGAGTTGCTTTTGAGGTTAGATCAAAATTCCTTAAGCGAATTCACAATGTGAAAGTAAGAGAAAAAACAAAAAAAACTTGAAAGCACCTGAATTCATAACATTGTCATCTTACACCCTGAATGGCAAGCAGCCTTACTGGGCATGAGATGTTGCCACAAGGATTTAAGAGGGTTAGAAAATGAATGTATCTGTTAGAAGGGTAGAAACGCCTAGCTACAATAAAAGAAAAAAAGACAACTGAGGTGCTAAGAAGAAAAGCCTCAATCCAAAATGTACAATAATACCATCTGTGAATATATACACAGTATATATTTGTATAGCTTTTAGGTTGTATTGTCACTTCAGGCATTTTGATATCTCTGCTGTTGAAAAACTGCGTAAAGACAACAAATATTTGCAGTAGCATGACAGAGAATAAGATCATGGATAGTTACGGTAGTACATATATGGTAGGCATTTTACTGTCATGGTAAAGATGGAGCTGAGCCTGAAAGAAAGGCTCTTGGTTTGCCTGCAAATACCATCCAAAGCTCTGGGTAACTCTGGGTAGACACAGAAAGGATAAGATCACAGCTCAGAGTTGCTCCATTGCTACTTTGCATCAAAAGTTGAGGTATGGGCCTCTGATCAGGATTCTTCGTCATGGAAGTGTTCAGGGAATGTCCAACTGGGAGGAGACCCTAGTCAGATCAAGAACCCATTGGCCTGGGGATGTCTTAGGATCCCTCGGGATTCTAGGGAGGAATACGTCTGGGCCAACGGATCTAGGTAAGCAGTGGAAAACTGATGAATGGAAAACTGTTCTATAATGTTATGTCAGTTACTGAGTGTACTGTAGGTGCTTTACATGCTGGGTCAATATGTTCCTCTTCGGCTATGTTCTCTGAGCATCATTCAAAATTATCATTAATAAAAAATATTCCTAAATGGAGCTTTAAAGTGTCAAGGATGTGGTCACAGGGAATAAGCTATACTGCAGTGCAAAGCCGGAAGACCATAACTCAATTTTGGTCAAACATGGGTTATTGTCATTTTTGGAATATTAAATATCTACTTCATCATGTGGACAAATATCTTGAGTCAAATGTATTTTTTTGGCGTAACTTCAAAAGCCGTAGAGAAGCCAAGGCAGAATACCGTACATCAGTTATGGTCTTTGTCTTTGTTTCATCGCACTTCAGAATGCAAAATTGAGTTAAGGTACTCTGCCTTTGTTTTGCTGCCCATCCAAACAAAGTTACTCTTTGCCTCGCTGGAGTTACGGTGTTACAGGCTAGCTAATGCATAGATATACTGACAGTATATGTATGGCTGTTTTCATCTCACAACGTGACTTTTTGCCCAAAGACAGCATTGTTGAGAGTGAAACGGTAGACTAGAAAAAGCGTTCAGGTAGTGTGTTGTTAGGATGGCTACAGTAAATAATAGCTAAAAGATTTATCAATATACATGATTTTGACAATGTGGAAGAGGTTGTTAAAATTGGATGTGCCGTCCGTATTAATTTGACCCGGATTATAGGCTATCTCCCCGCAAATGCATCATTATTCACACGTGAATAAGTTTCTTGTGTTACACTGGAAACAACACCCAAGTAAACCAGACAAAATGCCATGCAGCTTCAAGCACATTTTGTAATTTTAAGCGTTACATTTTGGAAGATAGACGGGAATACGAACAGCAATTCCCGTGCTGCTTATTAATTTATGCTCCTACACACACACACACACACACACACACACACACACACACACACACACACACACACCTGACTGGGTAAGATACCCCTACGCTCGTTACTGTAAGTAAATGTACTGTTCTTATATAGCACTTTTCTAGTAACTACTAAAAGCGCTTTTACATAGTACAGAAACCATTCACCTTTCAGACACATTCAGACCCTGTGGCCGAGGCCACCGTACAAGGTGCCACCTGTTCATTGAATAAACACTCACACAGCATCGGGGGCAACTCAGGGTTCAGCGTCTTGCCCAAGGACACTTCGACATGGAATCACTAACCTTCCGACTGGCAGGCGACTGCTCGACCGCTGAGTCACAGCCACCCCATTATGCTACAATAAAACCTAAAAGTTCTATTTCGTATAGGCTTCGCCCTCTAAGGGCTACGCTATTGGGTTTATCCCCTTCGCGCATGCGCAGTCGTGAAGATTTTCTTTCCCGCCCTTGCGTCCAGCACGGGCCTCAACTACGTCCGCATTTACTGTATATGTACACAGCGGACCCGTTGTTCGTCTCCCACTTTTTCTTCAACCTCGCAGTATGAAGACAAGCCCTAGACTCTCCAGCGGTGCTCGCATCTGCCCCTCCTGCCGGACCGGCTACATCCTACCGCCGGACCTCCACCCCCGATGCGAGTCCTGCCTCGGCGCCGTTCACGCCGGCCAGGCTCTCACCCGCCACGCCTCCTGTCAGTTTTGCGCCCGCCTGTCATCTAAAGAGCTAAATCGACGGGCGGAAGCTTTTCTGGTTTGCCAGGCTGGTGGCGACGGGACGGCAGCTGGGCAGACGGACGGGAATCCGCGACACCCTGGAACCACTGGCGGACGGCGTTGACGAGCATGAGTCCGCTGGCTCAGTTCCTCGGACTGCGCCTCCGTAACTGGTTTTCCTTCCTCCTCTGGGAGGATCCCTCTTCCCCTGGGAGGATTGGGCCTTGAGACGGCGATCGATGCCCTCCCACTACAGCTCTCCCCGTCTCCCGAACGGCCAGGGGCACCGCTCAAGCAGCCTTCCCCTTTGACCCAGTCGGCTCCAACCTCCACCGCTAAGGCTCTCTTCGCTGATCTGCCGGAGATCATCAGGAAGGCGGCGGAGCTGAGAGGCATAGCGCTCCCGGCGGAGCCGCCAGCCCCGCCGCGGCCTTTTAGCGGGGATGTTTACGCCCAGGAGCAGCCCTCTTCACGGGCACCGCTCTGGCCGCGCTTCGGGAGCTTCGGCCTTTGTGGAGGAGGCTTTTTCACAGCCTGGGAAACTGAAGGCTCCGTCTCTCGCTACGCCCGTTTACTCGGGTTCAAGGCGACACAGACGCGGGTTTTCCTCGGTCCCTCCCCTGGAGGGGAGCCTGGCGTCAATTCTGCTCCCGAGCCACCTTTTTCGGCCACCGGAAGCCCACGCCTCCCTCTCCCCAAGATCAAGTGTGCGCCCAAGTCACTGACCGGGCCCACCAATGTGCTGCCCAAGGGCTGGCAGCACAAAACAACATCGCCTTACTGGCCTCCGCCGTCTCCGCCATGGCCACAACCCTGGCGCCCTCCTCGGAGCTGGCCACGGAAATTGGCAAAGCCATGACCGCCATCCTCACCCTGACCACGGCGTCCACGGTGGCGCTGTCCAGGGTCATGGCTTGGCAGACTGTGGCCCAGCGAAACATCTGGCTCCACATGTCCCAGCTGCCCGCGGAAGTTAGACGCGAGCTTCTGTACGGCCCCATAGCCCCCGATGGACTATTTGGGCCCCGCCTACAGACTGCCACGTCCCATCTCCATCAAGCGACGGAGGACGCGGAGCGGCTTTGGAGGCTCGGCTCGTGGAAAGCGGCTCCTCCACAGCCCCGCCGTCGACACAACGACCGCTACAAAAGGAAGCGCCCCACAGCATCCGCTGCGGCTGCGTCCTCTCAAGCTCCGGCTTCAGGGCCCCCACCTGGCCCCCCTCCGCAGCGGCAACCGGCACCACACGGCCGGCAAGCTGCGCGGGGCCGGAGGACCATGAGAGCGGCTCCCACCTGGTCCAATCCGCCTCCCGAGCCACCCAGCAAGCAGCAACGACGGTGGCAATGACGGGACGCGGGGATCGCCTGTCACTCCCCAGCTGAGAGTTGGAAACACAGCGGCCCTTTTAAGGGCCACACACTCACATCTAAAGAGCCGTTTCCCCTCAGCCGAACAGCCGTTGTTTGCTCTAAACAGCTAGCTGTTATGACAGCCGTTCCCCACACAACACACCAGACCGCTGCTGCACCCGGGGCGCCACTGCCTCCTCGCTATGCTGGCAACAGGAATGACCCACCCACGGCGGACGACGCCGCTCATCCACCTCCTCCCCCACGGCGATGCCGGCGGGACGAGGGATACACTAACCCAGTGGCCGCTCCCGCCCCACAAGGCGGCGGCTGGCCACTGCCCTTTCGAAAAAGCCCTACCAGGGGCTGGGCGACACGATCACTCGTCTCGCCCAGTGGCGGGATGGGCTCTGCGCTCCCTGCTCGCCATGTCGGTGAACAACACTCAGACATGTGCTCGCCCGCTATCAGAGTGCAGCGCGGCATGGGTCAGTTTGACACACATGGATTCATGGATGTCAAAACTGATAACACAGGGTTACACACTTCAGTTCGCCTCCCCCCCGCCTCCTTTCGCGGGCGTGTTGGAGACTACGGTATCATCCCTAGCAGAGTCAGACGCTATGACGTCAGAACTAGAAGGGCTGCTGTTAAGCGGAGCTATTTCCCGCGTCCCTCCAGAGGAGGAGAACGGGGGTTTTTACTCTCGCTACTTTCTCACACCGAAGAAGTCAGGGGGACTGCGTCCCATCCTCGACCTGTCACAGTTCAATCGATACATCATGGAGTGCCCCTTCCACATGCTCACCATCAAGCACGTGTTGGAATGTGTGCGCCGCCACGAATGGTTTACGTCCGTGGATCTGAAAGACGCTTACTTTCACGTACAAATCATTCCCAGGCACAGGAAATTCCTACGGTTCTCCTTCCAAGGGGCTCGTTTCCAGTACAACCGGCTGCCGTTCGGTACTCGCCCCCCCGCACTTTTCCAAGTGCATGGAAACGGCGCTCCAGCCTCTACGAAAGAGGGGCATCAGAGTCCTTTTTATTTGGACGATCTGCTCATTCTAGCCCCTCTCGGGAGCAGGCGGCGCTACAGACTATGGAGGTCCTGCAGCACCTGCAAACGCTGGGCTTTGCCATAAATTGGCAAAGAGCGCTCTGGTCCCCGCACAATCAATAGTTTATCTGGGCGTGGACATAAACTCGATCACCATGAGAGCCAGGTTGTCGGCACCAAGGCAGGACGCCCTGACCTCTCTGTTGTCCCGCTTCAGGCCACACACAACAGTGTCAGCGCTGTCAGTGATGCGGCTCCTGGGCATGATGTCCGCGGCACACACGGTGGTTCCCCTGGGTCTCCTCCACATGAGGAAGATCCAAAGGTGGTTTCATCGCCAACGGCTCGATCCCGTTCGCCACAAATGGCGAACGCTGTCCATCCCTCATTCCTCCGGTCAGACCTGGCATACTGGGGAATCCCGGACCCTGTCTTCCGGGTTTTCTGGGCAGAGTGACGTCATATGTGACGGTGTACACAGACGCGTCCCTCACTGGCTGGGGGGGAATGTGCGAGTCACAGGTGGTGGGAGGGGACTGGCCTCCTCCCCCTCTCCCCCACATAAACTGCCTGGAGCTGTCCACGGTGCTGAAAGTGCTGAAACACTTCACCCCGGTGGTGACGGGAGACATGTCGTCGTGCGGACCGACAACATTACGGCGGCAGCGTTCATAAACCGCCAGGGCGGTATACGCTCAGCCCAGCTGCTGGAAATAGCCAGACGCCTCCTGCTATGGGCGCACAATCATCTGCTGTCTCTCAAAGCAGTGTATATCCCGGGGTTTTGAACCGGGCGGCCGACCTGATGTCGAGGGAGGGCCCTCCCACAACGAGTGGAGATTGAATCCCACTATTGTTCAAACGCTATGGAACAGGTTCGGGAAGCGAAGGTGGATCTGTTCGCGCGAGAGAACACACAGTGCACACTGTGGTTTTCCTTGAGCGCACGGGACAACCCTCCCTTGGCGTAGACGCCTTCTCCCACCAGCCCTGGCCGAAAACCCTCCTATATGCTTTTCCTCCGGTCCCGCTGATACCTCGCCTCCTGGAGCGCATCCAGGAAGAAAACCTGTCAATTGTTCTGGTGGCACCGGAGCGCACGAGCGCGTCCTGGTTCCCAACCCTCGTCCAGCTGCTGGTGGCTCCCCATGGCAGATTCCGTGGCAGGGAGACGCACTGTCGCAGCTGAACGGCGCAATCTGCCACCCTCCGGTGATAACCCAGAGGCTGTGGGGCTGGTTGCTGAGCGGGAACGCTTACAGAGATTAGGCTTGCCCCTGCCGTGGTGCGCACCATCCAGGGCTCCAGAGCCCCTTCTACCATAGCATGCTATGCAGGACGCTGGTCCGCCTTCCAGCGCTGGTGCACAGAGAGGGACGTGGATTCCACATCGTGTCCCCTGCCTCTTGTGCTGACGTATCTCCAAACTCTGGTGGATAGCGATTTGGCTCCATCTACAGTCAAAGCGTACGCAGCAGCCATCTCGTCCTGCCACGAAGGCTATGGTGAGAGGACAGTTTTTGCGCACCCCTGGTGAAGCGTTTCCTAAAGGGGTTAGGCGTCAAAAACCGGCTGTTCGATCCCTCACCCCCAATGGGACCTAGCTCTAGTGCTCCGGCTCTGGGAAACCCCCTTTGAGCCTCTGGCACAAGCTTCTCTCAGAATGCTGTCGCTAAAACGGTACTTCTTCTTGCTCTGACGTCAGCCAAAAGAGTGAGTGATTTATGTGCACTGTCAATTTCCCCGTCATGCCTCTCCATTAGAGGGGACGGGAGCGCAGCCACCTTACAACCAAATCCCTCCTTCACACCAAAGATTCTAACTAGTTCTTTTCGGTCGAGGATGTTTTCCCTCGAGGGTTTTTTCCCCCCGCCTCATGCCAACGATGCGGAGGAGGCTTCCCACCGGTTGTGTCCAGTGCGTGCTCTTTCTCAATACATTTTACGCACGGCAAATATCAGGAAAACTCAGCAGCTGTTTGTGCATTATAGAGAACATTCCCAAGGATCAGCCCTCTCAAAACAGCGTCTGTCTAACTGGCTGTGCGAGGCTATTACTCAAGCCTATAGCACGGAAGGGCAGAGCCCCCAAATCCGAGGGCACTCTACGAGGGCTCTGTCGGCGTCTGCGGCTCTTTTTAAAGGCATGGCAGTAGCCGACATCTGCGCGGCAGCCTCGTGGGCTTCCCGTGCCCTTTCATCCGTTTTTATCTGCGGGACATGTCTGAACCTTCCATGTCCCGCTCAGTTCTGTCCACAGTCATCGACACGTAATGCCGTGTTGGATGTATGAAAAAAAAAAATTCGGATGCCCGATGTCGTTATCAATCTCACATCGATGCTGCGGCAACCCTGCTCTGCTGTCTCACCACTCCTGTTTGGAGTATTTTTTGTGAGACGCAGTTCTTAATCCCATACATGGTCATAATCACGTTACATGCACGGAGATAATCATGTCATTCCGTCGCATGCACAACAGGGTTATTCACGCACAATTCCCATCATGTTGCGGGCCTTATCAACCTTCTTTCAGGCCACGCCGTTGGCATGGCAGGCTTGAACAGAAGAATGACTGATTGAGCCTACATTGTTGTAGGGAAATGTGGTCTATGTTCGGCTTGTTGGCCCTGTGTCGCAGGTGGCATAGACTACATCAGCTTCGCCCTAACCCAATAGCGTAGCCCTTAGAGGGCGAAGCCTATACGAAATAGAACGATAGTTACATGGGTAACTCCAGATTCTATTAGTATAGGCGTAGCCCTCTAAGGTACGGGCCACCTGCTCCTAGAACATTAGTTGAAGAAAAAGCTGATGTTTGGGAGACGAACAACGGGTCCGCTGTGTACATATACAGTAAATGCGGACGTAGTTGAGGCCCGTGCTGGACGCAAGGGCGGGAAAGAAAATCTTCACGACTGCGCATGCGCGAAGGGGATAAACCCAATAGCGCCCTTAGAGGGCTACGCCTATACTAATAGAATCTGGAGTTACCCATGTAACTATCGTTAATACGTATCAATACCCCTCCCTCACCTGTCTACAGGTATAGGAAGTGATATATTTCCACCGGATCTGTCTGGGCAGTCCACTCTCGTCCACTGCACTGTACACAGCTCTCTGCTTCAAATAGCAAATTTTTACAAATATCTGAAAGAAAAGTTATTGTTTTTTAGTCTCACTGTTTATCTTAGTTGGCCACAAATCTTAAAATGGCCTTAACGGCTGGCTAAATTAATCATCCTCTCTCTTGGAGCATTTATGGATGAGCATTTTGGAGACCAAAATAAACCAACGTGGCAACTTAATATATACGTGAATGACGCCATCGTTATGTTCTTGATGATGATGCTGGTTGTATCTGACCCTCTGCAAAATGTAATTGATGACCCCTGACCTAAGACCAGGAATAGTAAATTAGCACAAGAGACCCAATTTGTTAGGATTGACATTGATGAGAATGCTATGGTTTACACACTTACTGACCACAATATTAGGAATACCAGTTGTAACATGAAATAGGATGAGAAATAGTATAGCTTTATTACAATTCTATACAACAATATTGAATAGGGTGATAAAATAAATTAGGTGACATTGGAGTTGAAAAGCCACTTTGTGACTGTCATATACAAATTAATTATTTCTCATTTACATTATTTTATATTTACGTTTCTATTATGCTAAGCATAATTGCACCATGATGACTAGATTTTATGTAGATGTCATCATAACCATCATGACCTGATTTGATTTAGTGATCAGAAACCAAGTGAATGATAAAATGGACGTTAATGTTGTTTGCCTTTGCATGACCCCTTATAATCTTGTAGATCATACAAAGGCAGAGTACAGTACCTTTCAAATAAGGGTCAAAGGTCAAGTTTGATTTTAATGTTTTTATGTAGATAAATAACTTATAATGATAATATCGACGTTCTTCGGCTGGGACACAAAGTCCGGGTTTCCAGAAGAGATAGCTGTCGATCAAGGTAAACTAAGGAGGTCCATGGGTGAGATCGCCTTGAAAGTGACCAATCATCAACGCCTCCTTTGGTTTCTCCCCCCCAAAATGTCAAAAGTCAGTTTTATTCAGGCGAGCAGAACTTCAAGAACAGAGTTTACCTGCGAGAGTGTGTATGCCCTCCAGCGCTCGCAAAACAGACACTCGCGGGTGTGTGCTGGTTGCTTTGTGCAGGTGCCATTCTTTGCCTCTTCCCATGTTTTGTTTTACACTCACAGCTGCCTGTACAACTCTGTGCGAAGAGTTATATCTGTGCGTTTGAAATTATATAATTTGCTCGTGAGCATGTTTTATCGTGCTTAGGAGATATGACATAATCCTGACGACATAGATATGCTCTTTTATGCAATCCACCCTCTACAGGATAGGTGTCTGTCTGACCCACTTAGCTGAGGTTCATCCATGTGTTGAGGGTCAAAGGGAGCTAAGGACAAACTCAGTATGACAGTAACAGGTAGGTAAACACCTGGACAAGTCAGTGTGAAAACAAGGTATGAAATGGTTCAGTAACACCATGGCACTACAGTTAATTAACCTGAGTTTTGAATTTGCAGCTGGGTAAGAAAAATACAGGAGATTTTTTCCCATTAGCAATTAATGTTCCTCTATATACTATACTTAAAAATCAAACGCACATGCACTTACTATCAGTGTGCATGAGTTCACAAATTTGCAGGTGTCCTACCTGTACATTTAACAGGTGCAAACTGCACCTGATCTTTTTTAGACAGTAGTTATTCTCTTGAATTGTCAACGATCCAACTTTTGGCTCCTGCAAAATGAAATGAAACGTCTGAATTCCCCTCTGCTAACCAACTTGTCAAGACAGTTCTTCAAAATACCATGATTGTCCAAACAAACAAATCACAGCCAAAAATTAAAAAAATAAACAAAAGGACAAAAGAATATTTTAATCAATTCTTCAACCTTTTAAAAGTTTTTTTCGTCAGTGGTCCATTACCAACGCTGTCCCATGACTCAGAGCACTTTAGCCAGCTTCTCAGTCTCAATACCTGTCTTGAGTCCACCTGTCATACCCACAACTTTGGTTTCATTGACAATTTTAATTTATTTTGGAACCGTCAATCTTTTTATAGGCCTGATGGAATTCACCCAAACAGACAAGCTTGCTTGTTTTTAGCACTCACCCTACAGCTAGCTGTACAGTCTAACCCACGTGCGTGACTATTGACCAGGCACAAACCCTGGACTATTTTTCACTCAACCATATCACACCAACAGGATTCACCCACACAGACAAGCCAAGCACTGAGGGACGGGGAGGTGACATTGACACTGTTCACAAAAAGGACATTAAAATAACCTCCATCTCCATCCCAGCCACCCTGTCTTGAACATCTCACCTTCAGACTCTCCGGTCCCATGTCCTCTCATCATTTGCGTTATCAAATCCATAAATTAATCTGCTCACTCAGCTTTTCTCTCCAATTCAAAATCAATACCCCCCTCCCCCCGTCAGTGTCTGATGCTCCAACCCAACTTGTGGACTACTACAACAACATTCTCTTCTCGTGTCTCGACCTACAGGTTCCCATCATTACAAAAACTGTCTCCTTCACACACTCAGCCCCCTGGTACACTCCTGAACTTCACCAAATGAAGTCCCGCAAATGTCAGTTGGAAAGACTCTACAATAATACCAGTTTAACAGTTCACCTCCACGCATATACAGACTACCTTCACCAATAAAAAAAAGCCCCAAACATTGCCCAGTCCTACCACCATTCACAGCTCATACACTCCGGCTCCAACAACCCCAAGACTCTCTTCTCTACAATAAATAAACTTTTTAACCCCCTGACAACATTTCTACAACCTTCACAGTGGATAAATGCTACTCTTTTCTCTCATTTTTTCAATCCAAAATCAACCTCATTCACAACAACTTGACCACCTCCCCCTGCTTCTTCAAACACCTGCCTCCCCCCCTCCACCCTCTCTGTCACTCTCTCATTTCTCTCTTCTGTCTCCTGTGGAGCTTTTCCATTTCGCCACAGGTATGAACAGCTCCACCTGCAGCCTTGATCCCATCCCATCAGCTTTCATTAAGGCCTGTCTACCATCCATCGCCCAGCTCATCACTACAATCATCAATTCCTCTCTTAGTTCCAGATTCAGTCCCCACAACACTCAAGTTTGCATCAGTCACCCCAATCCTCAAAAAACATGGTTTAAACCTGAACACCATGTCCAACATCCAACCAATATCCAAACTCCCCTTGCTATCAAAAATCCTGGATATTGTTGCTGCTCAAATTAACCTCTCCTCAAATAACTTGTTTGAACCATTTCAATCTGGATTCCACTCACAACACAGCACTGAAACAGCCCTCCTCAAAGTCACCAATGACCTCCTCCTCTCCTCTGACTCCGACCACCTCACCATTGCAGCCTTTGACACCAATCACTGTACCTGGGATTACAGAGGTTTCACCATTGCAATCCCTACCTCTGGAACTACCCATACACATCCCTGACCCTACTGACCTGGACACATTAAAAACACTAATCAAAACACACTTCTTCTTACATTTCTCACCTGATAGTTACTGGTTTTATTGTTTTTAATCCCTTTTTAATATGCTTGTTTTATGTGTTGGTTTTATTGTAAAGCGTCTTTGACTACCATGTAAATCGCCAAATAGATAACATGTATTATTATTATTATTATTATTATTATTATTAGTAATATGCACTGGACACTGACATGAACATGTGCTTTTTTAGTGTGCTGCCACGAGCATTTATGTTCTCTGAATAGTGTTCTGTCAAAAATGCTAAGTGAAATTGTGCCATGCTACACATGTGCAAAAGTCTCTAAAGAAGCCAGGAAAAAATGGAAAAAAGGTCAGCTGGTTGTGGTTATTATTGAGAATCAACATCAAAGACATGTAGGTGCAATGGGTACAAAAGGGAGTGGACCCCTGGAGTGGTATATAGTATAATAAGGTAACTGTGGGCTGGAAATCCCTTGAGTACAGTAAACATCAAAGGATGTGCCTTAATAATCAATGTCCATAAAGTCAAAGGTCCAACAAAGAATGACACTACTATCGTATGCAGGCCTTACAGAATTGCCAGCAATTACTTCAAAGCTTTAGTGTGTAACTTTTTGATATTAATGAATGTCCACTAAATCCAAGCCAGATGAGTCGTTACAAAACTATTTAAGAATATCAGCTCCCCACAACTCTCACTGTATTTATCAGTATGGTTATCAGATTGAATTGAATAAATCAAGATCTGGGTTTTTATTTTTGTCTCAACTGTATGTATCTGCTATGAGTTTTAATATTTCATAAACAATAGCCAATCACCAAGTGCACTAAAAAGAAAATAAGTGATGACACTCCTGGTCGTCCAATGAAAACTGCAGCTTTTTATTTGACTCTGCAGTTTCTCCTCAATTTTATTTAAAATCTCATTACTTTTAATCAGGATAAACTGATATCATGCTAGATTTTATTCTCTTTTCATAACAGTTTCCTCAGAGGTGCAGAAGTAAATAACTGGCCCAAACTTGGGAAAACAAAATACACTGCATAGGCACAGGCTTATTTTAGCAACTGAAATGTGTGCTTTGTCAGACTCATTCAGTTGTGCTGGACTAGGCTGTCCCTAATTAAAGTGTTCTGCTCTACAGAGTCTCAGACTGGTCCTGAGCATGCACAAGCTGTCTTATTTTTTCCATCCATCACATCTACTGTAATTACTTTTGTTTACAGTGGAGAAAACGGCAGCTTTCTGATTAGAAGTTATTGAGGAGATAACTCATAGGTAATTTAGAAATGGCGCTCAACGTCTCTCCTGGATGCAGATGAATCATTTCCTGTATGAAGTATGGGACGATGTAGAGACGCTCATGGAGAAGGACCCTGACAAATTACCACAAGGCTGTCAAATCTCCAAACCATTTTCTGATATTATTTCAAAGAGAAATCTCAGTTCCTGTGTACTTTATGATTTTAATGAGATAGCCATGGTGATAGACTAATTTATATAAATTGTAAAGTGTCATGATTGTTTTTCACTGTTCTATGACTACATTTTTTACAGTATGCACCATATGTATTATCATAGAATTGTCATTAAAAAACATATATCTGTGGGAAATGGATACTGAGATGTCCATTACTGATATAAAAAAACGAATGTGCAATATCAAAATGGCAAATCGATACTGCAAAATCCACTTCCATTATGGGAAATCCAGCAGCAGCAATATGATATAGGATTTTTTTTATTTATTTATTTTTAGATCCACTGTAGATTTAGAAAACACTGTAGACTTTGTTGCAGTGGAACCTGTATTTCAATTGTTTTTTTTAATTAACATTTTGCGTATTTCACGCACATTTTCCAAAACAGTACATTCAGTTACATACAGCAAGTGTTATTATCCCTAAACTCGGTTGTATAATATTTCTGTCAGTTACAAAATTTAACAAAAAGAGACTAACTGAGCTCACAGCCTGTCAGTCAGGATGAAGGACACAGATTCTCATGGAGCTGACAGCCTTGCATCTTAAAAGTCTAATTTTTGGACATTGGTTTGCACCCCAAAATGTACAGTAAATGAGCAAAAACTCCAGCTATGCCAGCAAACATAGTTGTTCTTTAGAATATATCATTTATCTTTATCACTCGTTATCACTCTTCCAACTTTGCTTACTAGTAATGGCATCACTTTCTTTCACATAAATATGCTAATTGAACAAATATAGTGTCATTTATGTTTGAACACCATTTTCAGGGACAGTAAAATTTGAGCATGATGTAATTGTTTTGGTCACTTGGACAGAACTCCCCATTAAGATTAAACCACAACGCAACTTTGGACATATTATGACCTTTTAATTATTTATTTTTTATGGCTAACATGTTAGCAGACAATTATGACAGTATTTGCATTCACTTGCCATATAATATTAACTTTGAACTCTGTTTTACTGGTGTTCAATAGTTTGTAAGAATATTATCTGGGCTCTTTGCTTATGTATATAATATGTTTGTTTATATTTAATATGTTTTGACCATGGTAGGTCAAGGTTTTTTTTTAGCTAATTTAGCGAATAAACAGCATGCTGCTGCTGCTGCTGCTGGGATTGGGGCTGTTGAGGGTAGAATTTGTGGCTTGTACAATCAACGTTAAAGACCTCTGTAGAGATGCAAAGTTGTGTGACATTTCTGTATGCTAATTGATTGAATTGTTATTTCTTATAAATTACAACAAAGATGGCAGTGGTGGTTACAGGGAGTGAAATCAGATCTTTGTGGTCGTCAAGACTCTTCTGTTGTCCTTGAAAGCTGAGTGGGTTCACTCATTAATGGCTGTAATTGCACTGTTTTGAATATCAGCACCGCTAATGCTACTTTGACAGTGATTTAATTTGACATGTTAATCAATCACCAACATAGCTGGAGCAAACACTAATATGTTAACAAGGGATATAAATAGCATTGATATTGTATGCAGACAAAGGTGTGCTACACAAGGCATTGTGTATAATCGTAATATACATTTGCTCTTTGTTTATTGATTTATTTTGCTCTTTCATCTTTAGCTATTGAGTCAGGGTTGTGTTTTCTCAGCAATGGATGCAGAAAATAAAAGGAAATGTCATAAAATAAATAATTCCTGATAAACTATTGTGTGGTATGCATGTCATGGTGAGTAGTTACAGTTCTTTGTACTGCTCTCTTTTAGTCCTTGCTTGCACCATTAATTAGCTATTTAGTGCCTCTTCATTTGTAAATATTATAGCTCAAAACCAGTTTCAATGAACTTGCTGTTTGTGGAACAAATCTCCTCCCTTCCCAAAGTATTAGATTAATTACTTTGCTTTAATGGGCCCCACTACTAGGTTCTAGTAATTAAAAGATAATGATTGGTCCCTTTGAATGTTACAAATAAAGATGCACAAACTCATTTGTGTTATTCAGGTTGTCCAATAAAAGATTAGGCCATGTGTGAGGGTGGGGGTGTTGGGGGCTACTTGCTATTTCAGACAAATTATCCAAGCTTTACTGTGGTGTGTCTCTGCTCTCAGCAATCCATAGCAGATGAACTTTGGATTATTACTCAGGATAAAAAATAAAAAAAATGAATAAACACAGCTGTTCATTGGCATTCATCTCCATGATCCCTGTCTCTATGAATACCTGGGGAAAAACAAAAGGGAAGTGATTTAAGTTTTAAATTAAGGCTTGAATCTCTTTTTCTTACTTTTTATTGGATGTTGTCAGCTGTGTTTGGGGATGAAATAGTCTAATCTTTCTCGTGAACCCCGTTTACACGTCTTTAAATACTGACCTGCTGCAAATTGCAGAGAAGCTACAACATTATTATATTTGATATATTTATTTATATTTTACATATTAATTCAACAAGAAAAAGCTAGAGTTTAAACTGTATGTACGTCTGTGTTAACCTGGCTCTGCCCTCCTACGTACTTCCGCTCAATTTTAATTTTCTTTCAGCACTACGTCTTGGTTTGCGGTATATTCTTGGGTTTTCTCCGGTAAAATCTTTACCGGTCCAATCAGCGGACAGAGGGAGTGGCTGAGAACGATGACGTTGAGGTTGTGCGCTAGCCATAATGGAGGCAAAGAAGATGCGAGCGAAGCCATTCGGTCCGCCGTGGTCCTGCTAGGCACCCTGCTACACCCTTTGATGCCCTGCAATGCCCTGCTACGCCACGCAGTGCCCTACTACGCCCTGTAATGTCCAGCTATGCCCTGCTTTGCCTGGTTACACCCGGCTACACCCTTCTATGGCATGCTATGTCCTGCTACACCCTGCATATTTATTGTGACTATAATTGCCACTGTCAGACGTTGATCCTATTTCCTTTTTTACTGGTAAAAACACAAGTTATAAAGTGTTAATCAGTGTGGATTAGATTTGGTAGTAACATTTTGTTACCTTTAGAGTCATCCAGGTTAGCTGTTTCCCCCTGTTTTCAGTCTTTACGCCAAGCTAAAATAGCCAAGTGCAGCATATACCTTCACATTTACCATGAGAAACGTGATAATCCTAATAATTTTCTCATCTATCTCTCAGCAATAAATCAAATGTGCATATTTCCCAAAATATAAAACTATTATTTTATATTTCTATAGTATGTCAGCATTACGAGACAGTAGACAGTTGAAATTAACAAAAAAAACAGAAAGGGACCCACATGACAAAGGCTGTTAAATCAGATTTAAGACAATGCATGCATCATTTTCCCCTGAACCACTATAGCACATTCAACTGTGCTTTGCTTTCTGCTCTTGGCGCTGCACCCTACCTAGCAGTGTGCAAAAAGCAAATGGCATATCATGTGTAGGTGAAGACGTGGCATGTCAGGTACTATAGTGCATCCAGTAAAGATAATCACATTTGACATAATTAAAACAACACATGTGATGCTCAATACTTTAAATGAAATAAGCAGGAAATGGGATTTCTTGCCCACACAGTTCATGTATTGCTCTATACTCACTGCAGCAAAACCCCTGACTGATGGCCAAATATGGCTTTTGTGATCTGGGCAGGTCATGTGAACTACAGCTTCTTGCTAATGGACTGAGGAATTATGAAAAGAAGAGGAAGGATTGCTCACTGTAATCAGGCCTGATCCTCAGTCAGGAGTCACAGAAAGCGAAAAACTATGTAGGGACTTCTAATAAAACACGAGTAATTAACACCTGGTAGTTAATGCACATGACAGGCAACATGTTACGTAAAGACTCAGTACTTGCACACTTGCATCTGAATCTCAGCAGGAGAAGAAGCATGAGGCAAAGGAAAGCACTGCTGCGTTCAAGCCTTCTTCCTACTGTTTGTAATCACTGGACACACTTGGGGCCTGAAAGAAAGGTTTCTTAGCCATATGACAGCCTCTAGCTCTGTGATGTATAGAAATATGTTTATGAATCTTAATTTTTCCACCGACAGATCTAGCCAAATAATTTGAGAATTTATTTAAAGTTACAGCCAAATGCAAGGACGAAGTCGAATAATATTTTTTAATGAGACTTCTGACATTAAAAAAAGTGTCTGTCCTCATTTTTACACGGGTATATCATCAGTTTGGGATGTTCCTTGTATTCCACGTATGTGATGAATGCTGCTGTTCAATAGAACTAGTTCATAGGTGAGTACCATTGAAAGTCTGCTTTAAGTGATAATAAGACAAAAAGGATAAGGTTTCAACCCGTGAAAACTGAGAAAAATATACATGTGAAAATCAGTGACAGTAGATAGACAGTAAAGGGGGGGAGGAAGAGAGGGGATGACACGCAGCAAAGGGCCACAGGTCGGATTCAAACCCGGCCTGCTTCAGGACTCAGCCAACATGGGGCACACGCTCTTACTGGGTGAGCTAGAGGTCGCCCCAGGGTGAAGGGGATTTGATATACCTTTTTTTTTTATCACCCAAACAGGCCTCCTTTGCTTGTGTTTCAATAAACTAGGTTGGAAAATGTCACAGGTAGGCTACAACATAAGATACTTTGCTTGCCAAACTGATTCTGAGAGCGCAGAGCTGTGCGGGGGCCTTGTGGGTTAGGGTTAGGGTTAGGGTTAACCATAACCTGTACCTCAGATATTTTTATGTTTCAAGGCCCTGACTGAACTGCTCTCACTTGATATTTTGGACATGTAAAATGTTACGTTTTTTTTCAAATTTTAATAGTATTAAACAGTATACAATAAACGTTAACAGTAAACCGAGCACATTTTATGCAACAATGTAGGCTACACTGCAGGGTATTTCTTAGGTACCTGTTTTGACCTAATTAGTAATGGAAAACATATTTTTTGCACTAATAATAACAAAAAAAGTTTGCACGTCTGCACAAAAGGTCACAGGGATACTGTGAAGGCCTGTATTGGAAATCTTACAGTGGCAATATTCTCCTGATTCTCAAGCCGTCATAGAAAAACTCTTCCAGCCACTAATTAAACTGATGTTTCGTCTGGCCAATCAGAGGAGGAGGTTGTGGTAACTCATCAGTGGGCGGTGTCAATTGTCCTTTGCCCTTTAATGCATGTGACGCGCTCGTGCTTAGACATCTTTTTATAGTGGAAATTTGCGATTGTTTGTCCATGTTCCTTTAGTTGACTATGGCGTCCTCATTGGACTGTTGAGTGAAGACTAATTAATAGTTCAGTTAAGATTTTCCTGGTGCAGCTCAATGCTTAGTGCAGCTAAATAGTTGGTAGCTAGGCTACCACTAAACATGCTTGCAAATAAGTTAGCTAGCTACTAAACATTACACTAGCATGTTAGCTAACATTGAATGCCACGTAAGCCGATGTTGACGTTCTTCCCCGTTGTTTGCTCTGGCGGTGAGGGAAACGTGATTAAAGCTGTTAACTTCGAGAGGGACACAATCTCTTTTTTTTTTTTCTTTGGGAAAATAATTTGGACCCTGGTGAGTGTGACTTGGTGACGGACAGTAGACACTGCTCTCACTGTTAGTGTCCATTTATGAATCTGCATAAGTGGAAAAGCCTTTGCCAGAAATACAAATTATTTTGCCATGAGGTGTGCTGTGCTAAACAAAAGTATACACATTTCTAGAAACAAAAGTTACATTTAACGTTAGGCTATTGAATCTTCCTTCAGGAGTCCTACATTTGTCATGCTTCTAGAGAGTGAATGTTTATGTATTTACGTGTTTGTATATTTAACAATAACAGAAATTGACTTATCACATAAATGATGCATGGGCCTACATCTTTTAGTGTAAAACCTTCTTTAGAATCTTTTGATATTAGAGGTGTTTTTTATTTCATGAAAATACAGTTTTAAATGGAACTTTACACTATTTTCTGCCCATTACATTGTACCCAGGAAAGCGCTGAGTTGGAAGTTGGATCTTCTCAGGAAGACCTGGCCCAAGTCTTTGTCCGGTTTTGTCCGGTAGGCTGTTTTCATTATCTCTTTCTGTGGCTGTTGTGTCTGAGTGACACTTCATATTTACAAAGTACTGTGTGATTAAAAATGCAGCAGGAAAGCAATTTTTAAAATGCTGAGTTGGAAACTGCAGGAACAGGTAATTGTTTATAGCACTCCCAAGTGTCCCCATAAATGCCTCTTTGATTCTAATACCAGGCAAACTAACAGGAGCTTTCCATTAACAGCATTTGCCAAATCAACATCTTAGGGTGATTATGAACATGTTTCCAAGAGCAAATGCTGTGATGGATGCTAGACAGAGTGTGTTGATAATTACAAAGTGGATAATGGACGGAGGGCAGTAGCACATTGCAGGAGGTGCTGGACCCAATGGGCCATGATAATTAACCAAAATCTTAATGACACTAGGCAAAATGATTCCCCCCCTGACTCGTATATGATAAATATTTAATGTTTCATTACAATAATGATGGTAATGCAAAATGCCAAACCACTAACTGTCAAACCTTTGCTGCCGTTGTCTTGTAATTAGAGAAAGCACTGTCTCCAACTGTCTTATGTCCCAGTGCAGCCTCCACCAGCATTTAACACACACTCAGGAAAGAGTGGTGACAGGAAAGGGAATTGTGTGTAGAAAACAGTTGGACTGCACAGTCAAGAGTTTACCATTACTTCAGTACTTAGCATTCACTGGTGTGTGAATGTGTATCCTTTTGACAATTAAGAGTTACAAAAGCTAGACCTACGAACAAAGAATGCAATACTTTTGTGTATTTATGTTTCCAAGACAGTTGCAAACGAACCAAACTTAGTTTTTCCGAGAATAGAAAATCACTTTTATGTTACAACAATCTATTACCAAAAGCCCTAAGGAATTGACTTTTTGTTACAGTTGTGTTCAGATAGAAAAATGAGTAGGCATCTTGTAGAAATGACAAAGTGAACCAAAGTGGTCTTATACAAACACATTAGTCAAGTTATTTTGACCACCTAGCCTTTGTGTAAGCTTGCTCTACACAGTTGAGAAATCCCAGTTCAATTTTCGTCCTGGCTGCTTTAACCCACATATATACCAGAGGGAGCGATGATCAATACACTGTACTTGGCCATCATTATCAAGACGTATATCCCCTTCAGGTCAGGGCCCATTAAATCAGAGGACCACATTCTTCCCGCCCAGTGTCTCAGCCACGACTCTCGAGTCACATTAATGTCTGATTTACGCGTCTTTAATGACGGGCCACCCTTAATTAGCTGATGGCGCAAAAAACACAGCTACTATGGAAAAGGATGACCATCTAATGCTCAGGAAGATGTTTAAGGCAACACGCAGTCTGTCAGGCTGCACTCACATTGCAAAAACAGCTTCCTCTCGTGGCTGTGGCCATACATCATATGTTGAGAGATGCCAGAGGCAATACTGAATTCTCGCTGAGACGCCTGAACCCTTGCATAACTTCAAGATTTCAGTTGTGTGAGACTTGGTCTGTAGCAAGGTCTGTAACTTCTCTTTCCTGAAGTGTTTGCTGTCAGACGGTGGACTCTGATGACTTCTTCCTCTCTCTTGTTTTTGGTCACAATCCATTGGTTCCAGCCTGAGAGGCTGTCTATATCATTAGCAAAAAAATAATTTGGTTAGTTTAATGGAGTGACTTAGACTAAGAAGTTGTTGCAACAAGAATACCCTGAAGTGACTTGGGATGTATTACCACAGTAGCAGTGGCTGCTCATTAGCTCCTTGCAGTGTTATTGCAGTTAGGCTCATAAGAAACCTGCATAATATCCATGCACGGCTGTAAAAGAGAGACAGCTGATAAATTGCATAATAACCAGATTAGCAATATGTCACACTAAGCCTCTGGCAAACGGCAAGGGAATTGGGAAGATTCTATCCTCCCTGTGAGATGAGAAAGATATAAATAGAAACCTTGAATCACAATTTGTCAAGTTACATGAGCAGAAATGCATTCCCCTTTCAACCCCACCCTAAATATGTAAGGTTTCTTTTTTAAGCAGATTTCATAAAGTCATTATCAAATGGTGACGTATCTGATAGGGCTGCACAATTTTATCAAAATCGCAATATGGACCAGTGCAATATCCAAATCGCAGGGTGGGGCGATATTTGTTAAAGGCAAAATGTGTCAAACTATTGGGAATTAAGGATTGTGTTGCCACAGAGACGTCTTTAATATTTTTCAATGAAAATGAGAAAAATATCATTCCCTCCCAATATCGGAAATCATATTGCAATCACAATATCAGTAAAAAATAATCACAATTAGATATTTTCCTCATATTTTGCAACCCCAGTATCCGTAAAAGCATTGACAAATATCCCAGTCATGCAGGTTGCAGTCATTTGAAAACCTCTAGTCTGTGAATTGTATTTGATAGTGTGGGACTGCATATATGACGCAGGGCATGGCCGTCTTCTGTGTGTGTGTGTGTGTGTGTGTGTGTGTGTAACTAATTTTATTTTTTTCATTAAATTCTTACATGTGACCATGTATTAGGGCGTTCTCTTTACAAAGTAGCATTGTGATGGAAAGGACATCGTTTAGAGAGCTTTTGAAGCCTCTTTGAGCTTAATTGCTCAATTAAGCTCAAAGAGGCCTCCGATCATGCCACCAGAGATGTTATTTATCCAACATGCTCACGGGCCTGAAAGTTCAGTTTAGGTGTCATCAATTCTCTGCCTTTTAAAAAAAACAGTTATATTTTTAAACACGTAAAAGTAAGGTGGTGTGGTGGCGAAGAGAACATAGGGCTGCTGCATTACAGCGAAAAGAAATCCAATCTCCATTATTTCGGTCAATATTGAAATCACGATAATTTAACACGATTACTTACATTATTACATACACTATTAATTACATAACATGCACACCTGGACTTAATTTAACACCTGGTCACTTTACCACTTCATCACTTTAACACTGGACTCAACACTGACACTTTAATAATAATTTATGGTCTTTTCTTTGTTTATTTGACGAATGTTCTTATTGTTATTGTTTTGTTGTCTTTATACTGTCTTTTTTTATCTATTTTTTATTTCTTTTTTCTTGCTAAAACTGCTGCTGGAATTTTCAATTTCCTTGCGGGAGTCATCACAAAAGGATTAATAAAGAGAAGTCTACTTGTTGACTTCTGGAAAGATGTTGCAAGTATTGAACTTAAAAAACAGTGGAAAAAGTCAAATAAATCAACAGTAAAATAACATGTACAACTGTGAAATTTGCCTTTTAATACCTTTCCTATTTAAACTTTATTTTTTCATTCAGAACACAAGACAAAATAAGTTTACTTGCAAAGCGTAATAAGCTAAATATAGTTTTTCTTGATTATTATGTTTTTGTGATCATTGGGAGCCGAAATCATAATCACGATTTAAATTACGATTACTTGCACAGCTCTAAGAGAACCATTTGATGAACTCATTCCATAGAAATATATCACTGACAACAAACAATGGGGAAGCAACCAACAAGTGTTCAGGAAAGCCCCTTAGAAAGAATAAGACAACTGTCCCACTGTACCGACTATTTTACAACTCCAAAAAAGGGGAACGATGGAGAACCGTGGCTGGTTGGTAACTTAAATTCAAATTTGACATTTATTGAGCTGCTGCACACTAGCATTAATCTTAGTCAAATCTAAAACAGGCAACTGAGGCAATAACTTTTTTTCTGTTTACTTTTATCTCATTCAATCTGTTTCACTTTCTGAGAGTTCATTGTCATCCACATTGCGTTGGGTTTTTCAAGGTTTCTCTATTTAAATGCTGAAACCTTTGTGCAGATTTGTGTTGCGCTTTCATATATTGCCATTTGTTTCAACAACAATTATTAAAATATTTTAGACATAATGACTGTCCTAATGGCATACTCATGACAGAACACAAGGTCCATGTTCTTTTTTTTTTTTTTTTTTAAACAAAATAACGAGTCATCCTTCGACTCTGTTTGGAAAAAAAGAATGTCCACTGCTCAGTATTTTGATAATGAAGCTCACTGCAGGTTGGTTGTTTTGCTTCCACATTTCTCAGAGGAGCTAAACTCAACCTAACATTGCTTTCTCACTAAGTTAAAAAATTGGCCATCACAACGTTTTTGTTTATTTATGACTCACTTTTTATCTAGTGTTCTTGCAGTAGTGTGCCCTGCTCACTGGTTTACTCTCTGTTGTAGTGGCAAATATAGTTTATTTCGGTTCCTGGTGTCAGTGGAGCTGCAGCGTCTCTCCTCTTTACAGGGCAGCAAATGAAAAACGATGTGCGTTTCAATGACGTTGCAAACAAACCAAGTCATGAATTTAGAACAGGATATTGGCTAGAGGGGAGCTGTTTGGAAAGTAATTACATCAAAGGCTGTTGTCGGAATATTTGCCACACAAAAATTGCTACTGATGATAAGCACGGCCCCACAAGGCAGTAATTAGGTACTCCTGCCTCATGGCCAGTGCATTGTGGCTCTTTCTCATGCTAAATAATTCTTACATTTATGAACCTGCCATTGTGTAGGAGCTACTGCTAGTGCTGAAATCTATTGGTGTTATTGTCTATCAGGCCTCTGAATGACGACATCTCACTCACTCATCGTCTGCAACTTAAGTTGATGTATGTTGTGAGTTTGAATCACTACATAATTGTGTTGCCCTTATCTCTCAGCAAAGTTATAGCGTTCTGCATGGCTTGTAACTTGGGTGTTTCCTGGATGCCAACTTCTCACATTAACTTCCTGCAGTCTAGTGAAATGAAGTGAGCTGTGTGATGTCACTGCATCCTCGTCTTTGACGATGCTGTACAGCCAAATCAGCTGATTCAGAAAGCTGAGATGCACTGATCTCTTTCTGTACCTATCCTCTCTATCTCTCTCTCACTCTCTCTCCGTCTGTCTGTCTGTCTGTGCATGAGCTTTCTCTACAATGTTCATGTACACCCCCTGAAGCTTACCGTATAGAGCCTGTCAGACAGCATTGACCTACATAGTCGCATAGTTAGTAGTTTTGGTTGGCAAGAAATGGTAGCTTACCCTGGTTGGCCATCAATGTGCTACTCTGTTTAGAAGTGTGGTCAAGTCTGTTGTCACAGAACCAGAACCAGGCTGAAATTCCCTCATCGCAATTTCCACCCTTCTCTGTTTACCCACAGACATCATTCCTGTCATTTTGCGCTGATACAACCCACAGTTTCAGAAGTAAACAGGGGGAAGCAGCGTTCAGTTTCTATGCTCCTCATATCTGGAACAAACTCCCAGAAACCTGCAGATCTGCTGCTACTCTCAGTTCTTTTAAATCAAGACTGAAGACCTTTCTTTTTGTTGTTGCCTTTCTTTAAATGATGTTCCTTTCTTTAATGTTTAATTTCTTATACTGCACTGTAACTTTTATTCCTGTGTTTTATCTATTTTTTATTTTTAACTTTCTTCTGTGTTATCTGTTTTTATTTTTTAACTGTTTTTGTGTAAAGCACTTTGAATTGCCTTGTTGCTGTAATGTGCTATACAAATAAAGCTGCCTTGCCTTGCAACAGTTGGCAGTGACTGATGACAATTGAGACATTTAGCTAAGACAAGTACCCGTTTATTTAGTGTTGTATGTAAATTGTATTTTATTCCACAACAGGAAAATATGAAGAAATGCTGTCAAATTTGCATGAATATTGCAATGGTTTGCAATCCTACTGCAGGCTTCAGTAATGGCCAATCTCCTGTTCTCTTAGGAAAACCCAAACTATGACTGAGCAGCACCCCAAATATGATGTCCCTTTTCATACCTCCCTGCCGGTGTCAAATTTTACACAAATGTCTAGGAAGATAACAATTATAAAGTGATCACATTTAATATCCAAAAGGTCAACTTCACTGTGACATAATGTTCTGCAAAAACACTTTTCTGGCCATTATTCAAGCCATAACTCCTGAAACAGAAGATGAGCTTGTGATCATATTTCTCTGAATTGGTGATACTAATCTGGGGTGTCCACCTTGTTGAAACTGATTGTATAGATCATAAAATGTAGAATTTAAGTCTTTGTTTTTCTTATTGAACTTGTCTTTCATCCTTCTCTCTACAACAAGCTGCCAATCTGCCATAGTTCCAAGGACTGTCTAAGATGGCTTTGATTTTTGTCCCCCTTCCTTCTCTGCGCCACTGCCTCCACACTGTCCAGTTCCAACCTGATCACCTAGCTGGCCTTCCTTAACAGCTTGTTGAGACTGCTGACCTCCAATCCTTGATGCCACCACCCTGATACACACCACCATGAAGAACAGAGCACTGGCTATTACAGACTGATAGAAGATCTGCTGGAGCCTGTTGCACACGAGGATCTGAGTCTCCTCAGGGAGAACAGACGGCGCTGTCCCTTTCTGAAAAAGGCTTCACTGTTGTGTCCAGTTTTGTAAATCAATTTGGATCCTAAGGCACTGTGTTTCCGTGTTTGTGGAAGACTTAGGTGCACGTATTTGGCCGGGGGTTTGGGGGTTCCACCTCAAAACTTTTTCAATCAAAAATGATGCAATTTGACATAATTTTGGACCATTATTACTATAATATCTGTCTGAAACATTGGAAAAGCTGGTGGTAATAATAATAATTATAGCAGATAATAATAAATAACACTTTAAAAGCTTAAAGACAAAACAGACCAACTACAATTATTCAAGAAAGAAAGATATTTTAGTTGCATTTATTTTTGGCTTAGGTGTCGCCCAAAATGGCTTGGATGCTGCCTGCTGGGCCTAAGCCTTATAAGGGCTCCAGACTAACTTTACTAGGAGTACTGTAGCCCCTAACTGGAAATTTCAGGGGCACAGAAAGAAAATCTAGGGTTGCACACCTAAAATCAACCTGCAACGCCGTTTTTACATTTTCCCTAATTTAACTGTATTACTGATGCTTTGGTAATAAATACAGAAACAATGTGCCGTTTTTCATTTTGGTTGACAGTCACAATTTAAGTGAATGGTGCTTAACAAATACATATTCAGAAATGTAAACAAAGTATGACATTACTCATACATGCTCTCCCTCCCTCCTCTCGGCCTTTTTTTGGTTACCACTAAAATAACAATCATCTTTTATTTTTTTAAATAATTTTTGGGGCATTTTAGGGCTTTATTTGACAGGACAGATGACATGAAAGAGGAGAGAGCGGGAATAACATGCAGCAAAGCTGCGCCGGAGTCGAACCTGTGCTCGCCCATATATAGAGGAGTAAACCTTAAGATATGGGCACCTTCTCTACTAACTGAGCTATCTGGGTGCCCATAACAATCATATCTAAGGTGATTAAACTTCTACTGAAAGGGAAGTATCTAACTAAGTACCCACTGTGTGAAAGATGATTGATGAGCAAGCCAGAAAGAGAGGAGCTCACAGACTTAAAAACACACAAGCATTATTTGTTTTGACGAGGTAAATAATTATATTTGATCAGCAACTGTGTATTTAAAACCATAATTAAAGTAACGGGCCATTCAATTATGGCCAGGCAAAGCAGCCTAAATGTATTTTTTTTTTTCATAGAAGTGGTCTCCCCTATCGGCTGTCGCATCTCTACCTCTCTTACCATGTGAGGGAGTGGTACCGCGGTGTGTGGCAAATGTCGGAGCTAACATTAGCATTGACGTAAAAAAATGCAAATACATCAATGGACCCTCCCCTTCGCACACATATTGGCAAACTCTGGCAGACTAGCGTCCTCCTCGTTTTTCAACAGAAAATTATGCAGGTTGCACATGTGCAAGTATTTGTAAAAATACTCACTGTCTCAAATGGTTGCAAAATTAGGTCGCCATCTAATGCTTGGGAAAACGCTGCCCTATGGTACTTGTATGAGTCCGCCCTCTTCTCTTCCTCTCCATGGATGACAACCAGGGCAGGGTGCCTGAGGCGGTAATTAGTTGTTTACTAAAGTGACAAAGAAATGTGTTATTCCATGTTCATATTTGTGTACATCTACATGTGCACAATAATGCTGTGAGAAAAGCAATCCAGTCTGTTTAAGCCATTTACAGTACATGATTTCATAAACTGACAGACCCCCATTTGTAAAACATAAAATATGATTTTGAATATCCAGAGAAAAGGGTGTCTTGAGTTTTGCTTCAGGAAAAAAGTGCTGAGATATTTTAGGAGGCTCAGTGTGCATTGATCCTTATATAATCTGAGTGAGAGTGATTTGAGTGTATAATCTTGAAATCTGCATGAATAGCCAAACAGATGTGCAGAAAATCATAAGAGGTCGTGGACTTATTCTACCAGAACTTGTTGCAGAGTTGGAAGATTTAGTTGAGGCTCCTATGCTGTGTGAGTTGGGATTGGGAAACATTCAGCTCAACCCTCAAATGAATGCAAATGCCATGCACGGATTGTTGCTGCTTTAACCAATTGAAATGTTTAGCCCCTAATACATCTTCCAGGAAGTTGTGAAGAAATGATTTAACAGTATCCCAAAGAGGACACGGGAGGCTCTGTGTGAAACAAAATTAGTAACCATATCTAGTATAAGATAACTGATCTGCATCAAAAGGAAGGCAACATTTATTTTGTAGAATATTAATCAAGACATTGATGGTATTTTAGTAAAAATGGCAAAACTATTCTCTGAATTTATGCAGCAAATTTAAAATTTGTCCATTATTTAACAAAAAGCTGTTATTTCCATTTATTGTATGCACTGTTCAGTGTCGTTACAAGGTTTGCTCATGTGTACCAGAATAAAATTGTTTGTGTGTATATGTGGGCATAGAATTGGGATCAGTGTACAGAAGCAGATGTTTTCTCCGGGGAGGGGGTTGCAGTGCACTCTGCAGTGTTTGGAAAAGGAAGCGCGCTGTGCTCACTGTAATTGGTGCATGTGTTATAGCCAATCCTTGCTGAGGTCCCTTGTGCAGTTTGTTATACTGCATCCCCACCTTCTTCCCAGTGGATTGGAATCCAGGTCGTTGCACTTCAGACATAGTAACTTGCTTATAGTGACTGAAGGGAGACAAATTACTCAAAGACACTGAATTCACCAATGCAGTGGTTCCTTTTGAGCTCACCATCTATCTCTTCTGTGCATGTGTGTTGATCACATTGGTGAGCATGTGAGTTAGGGTTGGGAATTCCTTGGCACTTCACGATTTGATTCCAATTCAGAGGCCTACGGTTCTAAATTGATTATTGATGCATCTCGATGCAACAGTTTTTATTTTTATGTACATTTCCATCTGCGAGGTTTAAAAAACATACATATAAATCTGAGTTTGTTAGATGTTGACATGTACAGTATTTGTCACACACGTTTTAATGAAATGTTTTGTCTACTAATGTTTTTATTTTGTAGTCCTTTCATGCTTAAGCCTTAAACATGCTTGTGAAAGTCACCCTCTCTCTCAGTAATCTTCCATGTCAGAGGCTCTGTGTGTGTGTGTGTGTGTGTGTGTGTGTGTGTGTGATAAAATTTACATTACTTTTTTTCTGCATTCTTGCCTAAACTCTGTTGTTGTCAATTATCCATCCACTTTCAGTCACTCTGTTTTCTGATTTGTACATGTCAGACAGTAACTTTTAAATAAAAGTCAACACATTTAAATGAGTTTTTTTTAATCAATTTAACTTTTTAGAATTAAGCATTGAATTGGTCTAGAGAGAATGGTGATGCATCTAAGAATCGATTTTTCCCACCCTGAATGTGAGAAAGTATCTTGCGAAGTTTTTTTTTTCCCACATTTATCTCACTACCTCTGACTTTGACCTTCACAGTTGACTTCTACTCTAGTTTGGTGACTCTTGAACAACGTCTGTAAAATGATTGCTGCAAGAATGGAATAAGGCTGTTTACATTGCGCTGTAATGCATCAAGGGATCATCTTGATGTGTGGAGAAATTATACCGTTTCAAGGCAATTTGGCTACTTCTGTGCCCTTTATAGAACTACAGTTTGCAACTGCTGTGTCACAACAGATTATGCTGGATTGACAATGCCAATCTTTGGCATTGAAACATTTAACTTTTTTATTCTTTTTACCAAGTGTTTTGTAGAAAGCCAATATGTGGCAAATTTCCTCTTCTGTGCAAATGTTTTTCTTCTGGGGGTTTTGATTTCCTCCTGCAATTCAAAGACCTGCATGTTAGGTGAACTAAAGGCCCCTACACATGGAAATGGGTGTCATTGTGTTTTCTGTGTGTTGGTCTTGCAATAGAGTGGGGAACTATCCAGGATGAATCAATTGTTTAAGCAGTGGTTTCCAAAATGTTTTTCATCGCAAGATTAACGTTCTTTTTGGCCTAGCAAACGTTGTAGTTTTTTTCACACGCTGTTGCAGCAGCTAGTAACGTTAGAAAAACTACAACACTACACTGGATCTAGCTAGACAAGAAACAAAACAGCAGGCACGCCGCGCACACTTGTTTGGGCTTGTGACCCGGCCAAATAGTAGTAACGTTATGTTGGAGTGGATGGCGAGCGTGAGATGCCAAATGGATGCCAATAAGATTCTGGATGGAAACTTTTTAAAAGTTGTCAAATTGTTCCATTGACAAGACCAAAGTGATCTGTGTGTTTTGTCATCGCTGCACGTCCAATACGTCTGAAATACCACTTGATGGCCAAGCACACAGCTGATACGAATTGTCCGCCCCCTTGTCAAAGTATATTTTTCACAATTTTTATTGATGGACAGTATTACACTGTGTTAGTGTGAATGTTACGTGTGAAATTTAACACTACTGTAGGCCAATCCCCTTTTCCATGTTGATAAGTGCATTAAAATGAGGAAAAAAATAATGGGACAAAAAGAAATCAATTAATTGCGATTAATTGCGAGTTAACTATAACATTAATCACAATTAAATATTTTAATCGTTTGACAGCACTAGTTCCTACTGTTAATACTTGCAGTTGCTTTACAAAGAACGTTATTGTGTTGTTTTCAGAGCTACAAATGAATATGGATATGGTCAATATAATGAGATATTTGACCGTATTGAGAATGAACAAACCATAAAACATATGCTGTTGAGCATAACTGACAGAAACAGCCATTCTCACTGTAAATGCACAGCAATGGGATCTCATAAAATCATCAATTCACGTTCAGATCCCAAAACTCATTCACATATCAATAGCTGTATTCTCACTGTGGAAATATACCACACTTAATGGCAAAAAAGGAGGATGAAACGACACCAGAACTGCATTCATATGTTGTGCGACGTGAACCAAGCATTGGTCATTTCTTCATATTGATTTGCCAGCGCTAATGATCAGAGCTAAATCTTTCATAACAGCTGCTGATGTTCTGTGGGAGATTTATAATATAATGCCCATATTCGTTATGTTTTTCATTGAGGCTCTGGCAGCTGGCTGGTCATGATGCTCCCTCTGTGCTTGTCAGATTACAGGCAGCCTAGACCCTGAAACCAGGAGTCTATTTTTAGATGGCTAATAAGAATTAATTTAAGGCGGCACCTTCAGTTGAAACAATAGGTTCAGTGAACAATACTGTCAAGTCAGAAAAAGGGGGTGAAAAGTGAGCAAAATTATTAATTACCTCCACGTCTTTAACTATATATAAACAATGGAATAAGAATAAAAAAATGGATCTGGATCATCTTTTTTTCAGAACCACACTTGAAACATTTATGGTTTGCTGTAGTTTTAAATCATGTCACACTTAAACTAAAGCAACTGTGTCTATTGTATCAAATGAATATTTCAAGCTTCGACATGATAAATCCCTCTTCCTCTGTGTCGCCTCTCCAAGGCAGCTTTTTGATACCAGATTCCTGTTTGCTCAGAGACGTCATGATCTGTCTCTGACCCAAAAGCACCATCTAGACTGCACTGCAGTTTCACACGCTGTGGCCAGCTGTCATATGTAGTCCACGGAAACACATCTGAAGCATGCAATATTTATGGCAAGATCCACAAAGGCGTTTCCATACTGTTGGAAAATGCTGTCACGCTTTCACAATAAACCAGCATGATTCATAACATACCTTACTATACATAGATCAGGATTTCAGCCAATTAAACTATATCTAATCATATTCAACATTTCAGTAGGTTATAAAGCAACATCTTCATAAGACATAAATTAGCTTTCTAAATTAGAGATCCATTTAAAATGACTTGTGAAGAGACAATAACAAAATGCATTATACACTATAATTTAGACTTTTGACGTAATTATTGTTTATTCTGTAGTGATTACTTACTCCCTTTACATACACTCTGTCGAAATTTACGCACTATGCAAGTAAGTACGTAGTGCACAAAGTGCACTGTCTGTAAGTGCACTAACGGAAGTGCGCAATTTGAGACACAGCCTTTGTATGTGACTGCACAAATAAATCAAAATTAGTAAATGACTCAAATTAGAGATGATCCGATACCATTTTTTTTCCTTACCAATTCCAATACCTGAACTTGTATCGGCCAATACAAAGTACTGATCCAATTTTAAAATAATATAATTTTATTTAATTTAACAGCTGTATACTTCTAACCCTGTAGGAATGTGATATGATTGTTAGAATTGTTGTGTGGCCTGGCTTGGGGTAAAACCTTTGTAAAGCATGAGCAAATATACAAGTTCTATATAACTTTATTTTATTGTCTGTCACAACTGAAGAAAAAATTAATCTAGAAATAAATAATAACTTTTTTAAAACAGAGGCCACAATTAAGTGAAATAAGACCTTTTAAACAGTATGAAATAGAAGGGGAACTGAAATTGGCAACCCTAGCACCACCTTTGGAATGCACTTTTCCTGCTGTACAAACTGGAAATCCGTTCTTTGTCACTCTTAACAGTTGCTGCCATTGCAACTTGCCGCAGCAAAGCAGAATTGATTTCCAGTTTTGTCTGCTGTCGGATAGGTAACGTTAGCAAATAGCAGTTTCATCCGGGTGAAACTGCTTTTTAAAGTAGATTTCTTTTGGGGTTAAATTTTATGGTAACGGATTAGTCCAAAGACTTGCATGCTCACTGATACAATACCAGCATTTTAGGCAGTATTGGAGGCAGTTTTTGAGACTGTAATCGGAACACCTCTAACTCAAATAAATACTGAATTGGCAACACTGCCTTAAGATTGAGTTGTGATTTCTTTTAATGAAAATCCCTGTTGAGAATTAAAGCAATTTCTTTGATCTAGGAATGGTACCAGATGGTTCTAGCATTCAGTTCCCTTTCTATTGTAAATGAAAGTTGTGAGAACATGTAATGCTAGTCAACTGTAAAACTGTGTGTGTGTGTGTGTGTGTGTGTGTGTGTGTGTGTGTGTGTGTGTGTGTGTGTGTGTGTGTGTGTGTGTGTGTGTGTGTGTGTCAAAACAAAGATTGTTTAGAAGATCAGCTTCATGATCAATAGAATTCATTGATTGAATGCTGTTGAAACAAGGAGTGTTGAAGTTAACAGAGGTGTCATTGTTGGTTATTTTAATATTGAAGTGACTAGGGCTGTGGTGTCAGCAGCTGGTAAGTTGCAAGTTTGAAGCATGTGATCATGTAAGTCTAAAAGAGAGCCAGATGTAGCAACAAGACACTAAGACACATTCATTGAGTGAGGGAGAGAGTAAATGGTATACATATAATCCCTTTTCACACTGCACTTAGCCCCAGGCTAAGAGAGTTGTGAGCCACAGGCTAACAGATCCCTTAGCACAATCCTGTCCCATTCCAAGTTGGCTAACCCCAACTTTAGCCTAGGGCATGCCGACCCTGCTCTGGAGAAGGGTTATGCCAGAGTTCGTAGGGTTATTTGCTGAAAATCAACCAAACTTGTGGCTAAAAGTGGCCAGTGCAAAACTGAATTTACTTTGTTGCTTTCTGTTAAAACCAAGCAGCAACAGCATTCTAGAATGTTAACATAAGTTACGTCTACCAACTTGCATTTAAAGGTACAATATATAATTTTTGATTTGTCTAAAAACCACTATGCCTATGTTATATATTTTGAGTTGTGTACTTACACTATCACAAATGTTTCCAAAAACGTTCAAACCCAGAGAAATCTGTATCTTATTTATTGATAAATTTCAATATCAATTGATCTTGACGTGCTATGTTGACAAGTAACGTTAGCCTTAGCTCATGCTAATGCTTGGTGGGGAACGTTATATGGTTAATCATACAAGACGTTTGTGGCGTTATTATAAGTATAATTGTTTTGGTCAAGGTTAAGTTAACGTTAAACAGCATCAACCCGCAATAATGTTCGCCAGCTAATGTTACTTTAGTTGTATTGATAGAGGACAAATCTAATGGTAATTTTGCCAGCTATACCACAGTTTTTTTTTCTGCCTCACTCCTCACCGCTAAACAGACAACCACCACGGGGACACGACACATCCACAGTTAGCTGTCAGCCAGCCACTATTATTAACTTATAGCAATCCGAACCCAGCCAGCACAAACTTCAGCCCCAGGTGATAACAATGCTAACGGCAGTAACAGAAGGTTTTATGTTCCGTCAGGGAAACTGACCATTTCGCCTTAGCGTAGTCTGATTGGCTGCGGTGCTGAAATTCATCCCCCTTTAGCATTTAGCAATCTTCTTTACAGTTACATTTGACCCACGAATGGTGACTGTCCCATGGACATAAAAGGTGAAGGTTGGTAGGCAGCCATTCTATTGATGTAAGCATATCCTCGACCGGTATATCCAGGGCCGTACGTCTCAGCAGGGTTGAGTAACGTTGCAACAAATCCTTTTCACCCGATGCTGATAACATTCAAAACGTGACACTGACATGAAATGTATTGTGGTTTTAGCTGCTGGCTAATGTTAGCTTGCTTGCCTGCTATCTGGGTAACTAGCTATCCTTGAAAAGGATCTGTTCCGTTGTTCCACGACTAGGACGGAATCCGCATTGTTCCTCTTCAACCCAAGGTTTGACTATCGTCCAAACACTCCTTTCCAGCACCTTGAAGTATACTTCACCAGGGAGGCAGAGAAGTATGATTCCCCTGTAATTGGCACACACCCTCTGGTCCTCCTTTTTGAAAAGGGGAACCACCACCCCGGTCTGTCACTCCCTGGGCACTGTCCCAGACCTCCACGCAATGTTAAAGAGGCGTGCCAACCAAAACACCCAGAGCTTTCAGCATTTCTGGACGCATCTCATCAATGGGGCTTTGCTTAGCTGGATTTAGGAGTTCCTCAAAATGGTCCTTCCACCGCCCTGTTACCTCCTCAGTTGAGGTCAACAGTATCCCATTCTTACTGTACACAGCTTGGATGGTTCCCTGCTTCCCCCTCCTTAGGTGGCAAATGGTTTTCCAGAAACCTTGATATTGACCAAAGGTGTTTCTCCATGTCTTCTCCAAACTTCTCCCACACCCGCTGCTTTGCCTCTTTCACAGCAGAGGCTGCAGCCTTTCGGGCCCTTCGGTACCTTGCAACTGCCTCTGGCTCCTGCCAGGATAGCATATGCCGGAAAGACTCCTTCAGTCGAACGGCTTCCCTGATCACCGGTGTCCATCAGGGTCACCATTCGTGGGTTACCGCCCTTTGAGGCACCTAAGACCACAGCTCCCCACTGCAGTTTCAGCAATGGAAACTTTGAACATTGTACACTAAGGTTTAATGCCCCCAACCTCCACAGGGATGCACGAAAAGCTTCGTTGGAGGTTTGAGTGGAACGTCTGTCAAACAGGGGCCTTCTCAAAATGTTCCCAATTTACCCGCACTACCCATTTGGGTCTGTCCAGACCCCACCTCCTGACACAACTCGCCACCAGAAGAGTGAAGAGAGGGGCGGTCCTGTCAACGGATCACCGATTGTCCAAAACGTATACGGCCTCAGATCAGATGAGAAAATTATAAAATCAATCATTGATCTCACTTCAACAAAGAAAGTCACAAAGTAAGTAAGTAAGAAAGAAACAAAGTCTGCTGCTGCATTCTGTCCCGTTGTGTCTGAGCGCAGTGCGCCTGCGCGGAAACTTCAGGTGCCTCGTATGAAGCATTAAACACTGGGTTTCCAAACCGTGGTAATCCACAGCAATAATATTTTAAATGAATAGGATAATTAACATCAATATTTCTACCGTGGTTTACCGTTACACCGGCAATCGTTACATCCCTACTTACTTAGTTTTGAAATGTATTTGCATAAATGATAAATCAATTACAGCCAAATACTGTTGCCTTACACAGCTACATCTGTCAGGACAGATGCCGGGATGGGTGCCGTTAGCTCCTGCTCAGCTGCAGCAGCCCGACCCGCTAGAACACGTCAAGTCAAAAGGGACCAGATATGTTTCCAGCACCTTGTTAAATCAATACCATAAAGAATCAAGGCATTTCTAGCAAGCTGTACCTAAATAAGTGGGCACGGAGTACATATAACATAATTGATCAAAGATGCAATAGCGCAATAGAACCAATAGCTAATGTGATGATTGCAGTGACTGAAATTCATAAAACAGAAATGGCTAAATGGCTTTATATATCTGACAAATGTGTATGCACACTGTCTTTGTGTGGGAATCTACATATTTACATGCATCTAGCCCCTGATGGGCTGATTTTTATATACAGATGCAGCCACAGCTATTATGCACAGATGATCCTGTCTATGGCAATTATTTTATTTTCTTGGTGATATTGGATTTCACTTTCCATGCTCCACTTTCAATTAAAGTATATTGCATTTTCTGTGTTGCTGTTAGATTGTACCTGTGACCTTAGCTGTAAAATTTAAGAGGCTAATCGATTATATTCTGATCATCACCTAATCAATTATAATGTGATCAGCACCAAGTAGCATGATGTCAGTAACTAGAAAAAGGTTTGATGGTTTAAAAATAAAAAAGGAATACCCTTAACATGGATGATTGTAAATAAGCATGGTTGGCTTTAGTTATGCTACATATAGTTGCCAATGTAACACTCTAATACAAATACTGTATGTTTGAGATGATTTGATATTAGCATGCGGAAGATCATTTTATTGGAATGAAGATAGAGGTGCAATAATAAGCAATGCAAATTGACATCACTTATATCACACATCATCATTATATATGCACGATTTAAAACAACAATAAACTCAGATTAGTTTCGCTCAAAGTCTTTGTTCTTATTGTAATGACAATCTGGTATGTTGAGGTTGAGTGCTAAAGCAGTTGGCATACATCATAAATATGCAGCAGCTACAGAAAACAAAATGGCTAAGATACAATAATAGTGACCACATTTCAAAAGAATAGCTTCAGTGCATTATGGTAATTCACTGGGATCATTTCTAAAATGATTATGACACAGCTGTCGTGAATTATTTTTATCTGCCTTCCTGCTTTTTTGGGGGGAATATAATCAAAACATGGCACAGTGCCACAACTTTACCTTGAAGTGCTTTAACACCAGTTGGATGGCTAGCTGTCATGCTTGGAACCAGCCTTCAGGAAATGTAGCTGTGAAGAAAAATATCTGGGGATGTGAGCAAGAGAGCGGTTGCCATGGCAATTCAGTGACAGACGGGATGGGAGGTGCTGGATGTTGGTTTTGTGGGCCACAGGACGCCAGACAGGGTGTGGAGTAGCCAGGGTTGTAATGAGCATTTTGAGGTGTGTTGATGGGTCTCAGTTCTGCACCCGGGCCCGGGAATTCATGGAACCTCCATCCCCTGAAGCCCGTTCCAAATGCGGGCCACAATTGTATTCACTGAACGCAGATTTTACAGGCGGCTCTTCATATGCAGATGAGTGTGTTTTAATTGTTGCAGCGCCTAATTCTTAATGTATGAGAGGAAATGCATTCGAGGATTTGTATTCAAATGGAATATTCAAGGCTTCTAATGAAATATTCTGTCAGTTTGGAGTTTCTATGGCCGACTCTGCCAGTGAAGCTGCTTTTAAGAAGAGATGCATGCTGCTTTAATGAGCCTTTGGGTAGCCTCAGCCAGCCTTTTTAAACTCAGCCTGTTTAGTGGCCTTTATTCTTTGTGTGCCGTGGACATTTCATTGCAGGATGATGGACCAGACATGGCAATAATAGCTTGTTGAAGTCCTTTGCACCCCATTTCTGTCTTGACAATACGCAGGTTTAACATCCAACATTTTTGAAGTCAGCTTCCATTTCTTGATCTGTATTTCTGATATGATTAACCACAAGGATAATCCTGTCTTGTGGGCATAAAATACATTGTATTTTATCTGTGAAACATATTTTCAATTAACAGGAAGATGGAAATTGATACACTATCAAATTTGTTATAAATGGGCAATGATATTCCTACAGTGTTTTCTTTTTTACATGTTACTAATGGACATATCCAGGTTGCTTAATTAGAGAAACACTGGATATGTTAATTATGCCAAGAGGAAGGAGCTGGAGTGTTAAATTACTTCCCAATGCGAAAAATGAGAGGCATTTTAAAGGTTTGAAATGTAATCACAAGGGTACACATAATTTAAATAACAGTAGCCTTGATTGTATCCTGAGGTGAAACTGCAGAGAGTAAGAGCATTCTTATACTCAAGGGAGGTACTTATCAATGTTGGCTATAAAACATTCCCTGTTGAGCTTTAACATTTTTAGTGGGTGTACTAACTGCCTTCTAACAAAGCTACTGAACTTTTGATGAAAAATTCAATCGTTTTTTTTTTTTTTATTAACAGAAATGAACTTATTCTACAGTCCCCTCTGAACAATCACATGTAGTAAATATTTTTGAGTACTTCATCAATTTAAGCAAGATAAAAGCAACCTTTCCCTTTTTATTTTTTGTCTGATTAACTACTCAAGTGCATGTTAACCTTTATGTATTATAGTAATCACTGTAATCATGTTATTGTAGGCTGTTAACATTACAAATACAATTTTCACATAATGTAGTTAATATGTTAATATTGATGTGTATGGTACCCACAAACTGCTGATCACCAATCATCCAATTATGGAATACATATCCATGATCGTTAATTTAAAGGAGAAAGTCGATTAGGCTGGGGCACCTAGTAAAATACACGGATGAATGGAAAAACATTTTGACTCCTTTCAGTTTAGCTCAATACGCTTTGCTCAAAATTCTCATTTCATTCTAAGCTCGCTTGGAAACAAACACAACTATATAATTTAACAGTAATCTGTTATGTGGTTTATTTTATGTTCATTTGTTTGGAATCTAAAAAAAGCATCTAAACATATGCATCTGTAATACAATATTGCTTTCATGGAGCAGCATAGAACCTAATTAATTACTGCAGAAAAGAATCACATTCTATTTATAATGCACTGTAATTAGTCCGCATGCATAGAATGAAATTAGGGATTCTTACATTGGATGTTTGGTAATTAAAGATGATTTATTGGGGCTATTTAAAGAATAAAAATTAAAACAATAACTAATGCAGTTCACACCCTGCTTGTAATCCTAATATTTATCCCGAAGAAACTTGAATTTTTATAATAAGGAAAAGGGAGCAAAATGGGGCATCCATTCCCATTTTCCTTTACACTGAACATGCAGTTTTAATTTGATTTGTACTGGAATAGTTATTTTGTCCAACAGATCCACCAGCTCAAAGTATAAAAAAATGGTTATCAATTTGCCATGTGTCTTGTTTTGTAGTTCTGTTGAGCACTTCTTGCAAATATACAACATCACTGGGACCTTAGATGTTCCAATAGTTTTTTTGAGAGTGACTGGACACTGTTGGCTTATTTGTGAATATACAATATCTCCCTTGTTTTTTTTCTGTCTTTTGAGTTTTAACTGTTCCCATCCAATATTCAAGCCTCTTTTTTCTTACCATAATAGGACCACTGGTGTAGCAGATGGAGCTTTACAATGAAGCATGTGATGAAAATTAATTGTTCTGAGGTGCAGAGTGTTGCATGATGCTTTTATAAGTTAACAAATATTTAATGTCATTCTGAGAGAAAATCCATTGATAATGCATGTTTCCAAATGAGTGTGTTATGCTAGCTGGATAGTTGAAGAGTAACTCCAGTCAGTGGTTACATTGTTGAGCCTTTTTCCGCTCAGAGTTGTGAATACTTTTGTTGGGATTGTGTGAAAACAGAGAAGTGTGCTAACTAGTTTATCAACAATATTCTGAATAATGTAAACAAAGGAAAAACTGTGTGTGGATGAAATGTTTATGTATGACCCAATCTCTTAGTTAGGCCAAGATTTGAGTACATTTAAAGTGGAGTAACAGATGTTCTATCATTGTTACTTCTATTACTGTGTAATTAAAATACTGCACATTGTCACATTGGTCCTGCACCTTATTTCACAAAATCATATTATTACAAAGTAAATAGATATGCAAATACAGCATACAATCTTTCAGGTCTTATACAACTAACAGTACAACAATAACAACAATACCGTTAAATTACAATTCTGTTCCTGTGTTTTAGTCTATTTTCTATATTGGTCAAGTAATGATTTCTTATTCTATTTTTTAACTGAATGATATTATGGCTATGTTTGATGTCTCTGTTCAGTCCGTTCCATAAGGTGACCTCTCAAACTGAAACACACATGCTTTTAACAGTAGTTCACACAAGTGGTTGCTTAAATATACAATGTCCTCTTAGATGATATCCACCGTCTTTCATTAGACATTGCACATATGTTACAAGATAAATTATTTTCTTCAACTTTAAACATAAATTAAGCAGTTTTGCATAAATTTCAGCAAATCTGAATTAAAAAAAACAGATTGGTATGATCATAATTCCTGGTGTGATTTATTATCCTAATTGCTTGTTTTTGCAAAGCACAAATCTTTTGTAAGTTGCTTTTTGTAGGTATTCTCCCACACAATAAAAATATATATTGTAAAATTAGTGTGCAGCAGTACAGAGTATATAAAGTATTTTGGTTTAAGATGTATCTAGTTTTGCTCAAAATACCGATACTCCTGGCCATCTTCATGCACAGATATTTAATATATGGCTTCCAGCAGTGTTTATGGTCAAGTAAAACGCCCAGAAATGTATTTTCATAGACTTTCAATTGTTTCATTATCAGTTACTATTCTTACATCTGTAGTTATATTGTGATTTTCCAAATATCATGGATTTAAAGATAACTTATTTAGTGACCATTTCCAACGTCTGCTGCAAGTTATCCCCACAACCAAAAATACTTGATCTGCAAAAACAGTACATTTTATTACATTTTATCATTTACAAATGTCATTTAAGTAAAGGATAAACAATTTCGGGCCTAAAACTGACCCCTGTGGAGCGCCACAGGAAATACTATGGCTCACTGACTGGTGATTTCCCATTTGAACAAACTGACTCTTGTTCCCAATATAGTTTTTTTTCCAGCTGAAGGCCACACCTCTTATTCCATACCTTCCATACTTAATTGTTTAACTGGATTTCGTAATCGTAAAGTATCAAAAGCTTTATTCAGATCAATGAAAATCCCCACTGAATAGATTTTATTTTCAATACAATTTGTTAATCTTTCATCTAACTCAAGTCCCAGACGTTGACCTACCGCATCTGAATCTATAGTGACTGTCAATTAGTAAATTGTTTCTGTCAATGAAATTATGTAGCTTTTGACAAATAGTTGTCAAGTATTTTTGGGAATTGAGAAAGCAGAGAGATTAATACCCAACTCAAAATCCATGCCCCTATTGGCATTAATCCATGTTTCTGATATGGCTATAATAAAAGGTTTCTTAAATTCTTAATATTCTTTTATATTCTGGATATTTGCATACAAACTTCTGCGGTTAGTGAATGGTAGATATGCCAGAGTCATGTTTAATATTATTATTGATGCTCTGTGTAGTAGCCAGTTATTTATTTTAACATAAAAGTTATTTTCAAGATCAATATTCTTATCAAAATCAGGCATACTTTTATTTCTCTCTCTCTCTCAAAAATGAGTCCTTGCTTTTGAACAATTAGGGGTCTGACTATTTTATGGATTAACAGTTGTTTAATATTATCCAAGTTTGTTGACCGACGTGTTGTGGAGAGGGATTTCAGTTGTCGCCTTCCCTGCTGTAGCTCTATGGGAGTAAATCTGTTTCATTGGCTTTTGAAATTAAAAAGCCAATGAATTTCTATCACCGACTATGTATGCACTGAAATTATGGTATGTATCTGAATTTTTTGGCTTCTAAAATTTACTTTTCAAATTTAAAAACTATTAAACTAACAACAAACAACTAATTCTCCCATTTTATTTTCCTCAGTTCATAAATTCACAATCAAAAATTCAACATAAAAAAATTCAATACACCAAAAAATATACATGCAAAATACAATGTATTCAACTAATATTTTTCAACTTCCTCAAATTCAGTATGCAAAATAACGCTGCTAGATGTAATGTTCAATATCCATCCGGCATCTTCAGCATCCGGGAACTCAAGGAAAAGCAATTGATTCTAGAATCTAGATCTGTAGTTTTTTTTCTTTCTATTTCATCACTAAATTCACTTTTGAGACTTTTATGCAAGAAATCAACTGTAGAGTTTGAGTATGGGCAATTTTACAAAAATTGACGGTGGACTGACGTGACAGCCAGCTGGTGGCCAGCCGACCAGTGATGCTCACAGACAAGCCTGGTAATGGAAACCTCAGGATTTTTCCTGAATCCTGAACTCACTCTATTGTTACTGCGTCATCAATGCTAGCAAACCCGCCATTTTCATCGCCCAGATCAAGGTCATACAAACTTGACAATCCAAAAAGAAACAAGGATATGTGAAAGCAGCCTGTCGTCTCATTGATAATTCGTCATGACTGCTATATTTCTATGACACACCTTCCTTTATGTTGTCTTGAGTGGAAGTAGTAGTGTTTTATACCTTAGCTGACCCCCTGTTCTTTCGTTTTACAGTTTGTAACAGTTTGTTTTGTGTAGCTCAGGTGCACTTCCCTAAGCATCCCAGCAGAGGAGACATAGATGCTGCATTGCAATGAAGACTTCTATTTGACATTGATGCACCTTAGTGGTATTATATGCAAATTGACCGGGATAAGGGCGGAGGCTGTTTGATGTGCAAATGATGATATTGGGGCACTGCAAATGTGCACACCACTGCTTTTCTGTTAATTGCCTTCCCTGTGAAGTCAAGAAACTTTATTGGAGAAAGAATAAATGTGAGCCTAAAGAGACTGGGATTCAGCTTTCACGGTTTGAACTGATGGAGGATGTAGTGTATTCAACAGCACACCACTGAATAAAATCATAGGCTATGATTGTAGAGGGTGATCTACATATATATGACAAGCATAGTCAGAGTGACAGAGAAATTGGCTTTAACATATAAACAGAACTATAATTGTGCTAGAATTGCTCTGCTCCCCTCTGTGTCAGGATCAGATACGGGCTACCTCACTTTTATTGATTCTCTGTTCTCACACTAAAACTGTAATAACTGGATGTTATTACACTCTATGACCTTATCAAGGTTCAACACGGCGTAGTATCTTACACTACACCAAGAAAAGGTCAGCCCAGATGGAAAGTTTACAGTAGCTGTATATCGTAAGCTGCTGCCTCGCATTTGCCTGCAGTGTCACTCTGCATTCTTTGCTATTTTAAGACTGCAACTTATCCCATCAGTGACCTGTTAAAATAGAATACTTGGTCAAATCTAGTAGCTTTGAATTTTGAATGATCCTTTGATCAGCCATATATAGTGTGTAATCAAAGACATCCAATTTATATCACTTGCATATGCATTCAGCTAATTGCCTGTAACCTTTCTGGTGCTGCATTTGATACAAAGGAGAGCCTGACTTGTCAGTGCACATAAATCACTGTTTTAAGAGTTTTTGACATGTAGATGAGTAGAAATTGAGCACCACTTTATTCATTGAGAAAGTAACATCTTTTTCTGCATTGTTTATATATAAAAAAAAAAAAACATGTCAGGCTCAATGATGGGGTTCAGTGGAGCTTTCAGCAATTTTTCTGTCCTATGTCCTAGGCATATCAATCAGTTTTGTGGCCATAACTTGTTTTAGTCTTATATGACTTACGGGGAACTGAGACTTTACGTATGTGTGTGTGTGTGTGCGTGTGTCTGTCTGTCTGTCTGTCTGTCTGTCTGTCTGTCTGTCTGTCTGTCTGTCTGTCTGTCTGTCTGTCTGTAGGTGTGGTCTATAAAAGATTAATGCCTAAATAAAGGATCAGACTGGCATTATTATATAGTTTTGGTATTGAGAAAAGACCAGGGCACTCAATCACCCCATTCATTCCTACTGAAGAAAAGTCTTTAAACTCATACTCTTATGTAGGTGTTTTCAAATATAGATGTTTTATGAGGACTGTGTGTTGTATACCAACTGAGCTTGAATGACATCTCCTGAGCCTCCTATTAACTTTTTGCACCCTGTGAGAATGGAGAAGTTACCCTTTTTACCTCCTGGAGGAATGGGGGTGTGGGGTTAGGGGGTTATTTTCACAAGTAAATTATGTATTCTAGTGGGCATTTACAGCACGGTATTGGTGTTATCTACATCATAGCACCTACCGGGGTTTTAAATGCTTTTGTGCAATGTTGGCAACACAGTATGTATTAGTAGAATAAATCAATTGTTGCCTTTGGTTTTATGGGATTTGATGACAGGAATTAAAATGAAAGAATATAGCAATACTTATACTTTAATCAATTGCTTGTTAAGCATTTCCTTAAAGACATGAGTTGCATACATATAAAAAGAGCCTACCCGCACCATGGATTCCTAATCAACATGAGAAGGCTTTCAGTGTCTCTGCACATATTGTATCTATTGTAAAATATAGGATGCCGAGAAAGTCTATAGTCTGTTTTGACTGTGACTGCACCAGCAGCAGATTGTCTGAAAGGAACACAGCCAACATGATAATTCTCAGCGGCTTGTTTGTGTTCTTGCAATGGGCTGTTGGTCAGGCGCTCCAGCATCACAACCTCCCACCTTCTCACTGCAGGGAGAGTGCTGTTTGCTGGCTTGTTCAACATTTGTTTTTACAATATGGTTGCTAAGTAGTCAGTATTGGGGAGAGATTCAGGTATTATGTCATGACCTCGTAAGAAAAACAATCTTATTGATCTTTAACAACTTGGTGTATTGTATTTCAGCTTCAGTCAATTAATATTCCAGATATAATGTGAATTATCAAGAAATTAATGAATTGTCCATTCTCAAAATGAGTGCTGAGAAAATCAATGAATCACAGGCCAAGTTGGGCTTTACTAAGGAACTCAATCATTTGCACTCTTAGCACGCTCATAGCTGCCTGTAGATAAGGATTTGTCTCGTGTTTTAAGCAGATATTTGACGCAAAGATGGGTGATTTCTTTGCCTTGGAGGAGCGAGCAGTATAAGGAGTGCTGTAAAAATTGCCAAGGTTGACTTAGGACAGATAAGAGCCACAAATTTATTATAATTAACCAAGCTGCCCCTGCCTCTCAAGCTGTTGTACTATCTACTTTCATTAAAAAAAAACTAAAAAAACAGACAAGAGCAAAGGAAGGAAGGCAAAAAATACTGATCAATTCTTTGGAGCTAATTTAAGGTAGAAGGTAAATGAGTTTAGGAACAAATCGGGGCAAATCTTAGAAATTGCGATCACATTAAAGTCTTAAAGTCATTAAAGGCTTCAGAAATTACTTTGAAATATTAATGGATATGAAGACGCTTCTGTAACCGTTTTTCTAGGTGCTGCATGATACAGTAGCATGCAGAGGTAGTGGACCTTTTCAGTTATATTTTAAATAAATTTCCTGGCCTATTTACTTGATAAATATTAATGTGTGGTTTATTGGTTTCAAAGGTTTTAGGTAATATAATCTAGTAGTAATATAAAAACATACTATGAAAGTCATGCAATGTCTTTTTAACTTGCTCCTCAAAATTTAGGCCATACTTCTTCTCTTGGGTCTTTTTTTCTTTTGGAAAATATAATCTATTTCCCGCATAAACTGTTTGCAGTTTTTAAACAATTGCCCTTCAATTTCATTACTTATTTTAATATAACAATAACAACTGCAGCTTAACAGGTGAAACATTTTTGAGATTTTTTTATCAGCTCTAGCAAGTGTAAGCTAATGCTAATGTTAAAACTCTACATTAACAAGATCATGCTAAAAGATGGGTTAAAGAGGTTAGAGCTACATGTACATATGTATTTTCAGGTAAAAAGTTACCGATGATGAAATATTACCAAACGCAAGTTTGTCTGGAGTATAAACTTCCCCAAAACAAAGGGCTGGACAGAGGCGGTTATTGTTACTCTAAACCCTGATGTAGTAGCATCTCTGCTCCCACAGGGTGACTGTTCCAGTACACAGGCATTTACATAACCTGGAACTTCACAATATAATACAATTAGGTTATGATATGCCCATTGGCTTTGGAAATAATGCAAGTTATATAGGAGAACATATTTTATAATCTATTTTTATGTTGTCTGAGATTTTTCCATTTTATAAATGAAGAACAGCATGCAGAACAATGGCAGAGAAAAAAATCTTTAAAACTTTAGGCAAGGAATTTAAAAATGAGAGAAATCTTATTTGGAATTTAATATCCGACTCTGTCAGTGCAGTTGTTTTCAAACATACACCTTTAGACTGTAAAAATTAGATTGCATGATTTGAAGTGTAAAACATACCTTATAAATACGCTCTAGTTACCACCAACTCTTTGAAGACGCTAATACTGTAATTCTACTGTAACTGCGTGTGGCTATTAGCGCTGATCTTTGTGAATTGGACTGTTTCAGCAATGAGGCTCATTTGCATAGAAAGGGGCCAATTTTGTACCAAATATATGCATATTACCTAATTTAAATATGTGCAAATGGAACAGGAGCACCAAGATGCTATTTGCTTGGCAGCACTGTTAAGGGTACATTTACCCTTTGTGGGAGCTTTGAGAGTTACTCTGTTTCTTTTTGTCTTATCTGTGCAGCTTGAGCAACCGCAAAAGCAACGCAATGCTTTCATGAATTTGCCTGTGGTTAATTGTTCACTTCATTGTCAGCATGCTATCCACAGAAAAGGTGGAAGACCCTAAAATAAGCCCAATTTACGTTTTCTAAATCTTTTAAGGTAAAAGAATGGCAGTCGTCTGTGTGTACATGTACACTTGAAGGTATGAGTAGGCAAGTGCATTTGGTTATAGCTATCTATACACATCCCAATGTTTTCTCTATGCCAATTTTTGCAGTGGCGGCTCGCTATGGTAAAATTTCTGCCGCTACAGTATCAGAAATATGGCTGTTCAAAAAGCAGTCCATCAGCAGTGATTGTTATAGTGCATGTCGGAGAATAACAGACACATGCTTCACCCCGCTTGCAGGCATGCCACACGGCGTAAAAGAGAAAGAGAAAAGAGACTGCCGCTTTCCGGAGGATAATTAGCCAGTTGTGTGTGTGTGTGTGTGTGTGTGTGTGTGTGTGTGTGTGTGTGTGTGTGTGTGTGTGTGTGTGTGTGTGTGTGTGTGCGTCCTTGAGACCTAGAGGTTGTATAACTTATGTTGTCAGTTCATTTAAGCCTGTCATTGTATTAGTCTATAGTTGTTGCAAATTTAAAGAAATTTAACTGGTGATTTTTGTTAAATTAAATTGCACGTGGCTGTTGATTTGATGTAATAGCAATTGTTGAACGCCCTTGCTCACATGTGTTTTATCTGCATTATTTAAATGCTACAGTAGTTACACTGCATTAAGATAATGTAATTAATAGTGGGTTTGTTGTTATTTGCTATATATCATTCTTATGCATTGTGTATGGTAGCCTTTACAATGTTATTTCTTTGCAGAAACACACACGCACACACAAAACCATACCAAAGCTGCCCACGATTGTACTGTTGCTTGATCTCAATAAAGCATCAAAAGAAAGAAGTTGTCTCGGCGGGTTGTTGTCGGACAGACCTGCCCCCACTGCTAAAAAAAATAATCCTAAAGGAAACATTGCATCCAGTGGCAACACAACCACTCACACAAAGAGAGGTTTCTGAGGTGTGTCTCTGCAGTATGGTGGACTTTGTGATTAAGAGGGTGCAGTGCAGGAGGGCTTCTGATTGATGGATTGATGGATTGAGCTCAGGACCTCATCTGCCTTGTTTTGATGAAAATTAAGAGAGGATGAAGGGTTGTGCTGGAGAGGTGGTATGTGTGTGTTGTGTGGGAGGAAAGACAGCAAGGTGCTTTATTGACACTTGTATGTGTTGGTATACAGTATGTGTACCTGTGTGGATAGTCTTGTATGGTTATGCATGACGACTCTCTCTGTTTGCCCATCTCTTAATCCCTGGCTGTCATTGGAGCCTAACGTTGACAAAACACAGAAGGATCCAAACGTCTTCTTTACCAACTCACGAGTCATTTCACCTTGCCAAGCACAAAACTACAGTTTACTGTTGGGCTTTTGATAAAGTTTAATTTAACCTTGCCTGAGGGGAATGACATTGTGCTCCAATAACTTTCTTATTCTCTTCAACTAATTCCTCAAGTCATGCACAGTTAACAAACCGATCCAAAATGGCGAACTGAGCGAAGGTAGAAGATAGACCTTGAGAAGGGAGCACAAAAACAGCCATTTCAGATGAGCTGCAATTATCACTCAGCGTGTGAAGGGCTGAATTGTGCTCAAGAGGAAAGTCACTCTACTGTGTTTTCCTGATTGGAAATCAGTTCTCATAAACACTGCAATCACCTTTTATAGTCTTCCCCCAGACATTTTGATCCTCAGGGGCTGTAATAAACACCCAGGGGAATACGAGGTGACATGCAGTTAGCGTTTTGTGATACGAGAAAAGTGATGGCCTACTTTCCCTTCATTTAAAATTAAAACTGAACAATCACATTTGTATCTAAGCTGCAGTGTGTAGGATGGTCTACACTATATCAAAACAGATTTTTCAAATGGCCAGAAATCTCTTCTCCTCAGCCTGAGTTCTTTAGGCAGTGCTGTGCTCAGTTGAGCTTGGTCCATTGCAGTCCCTACAGGCTCTGGAAGACCTTTTCTCATAAATCCGGCAAACCATTTTCATTGTCTTTTAGCAATTACTGACTTTTTTTATTCTGCTTTTAAAGGCTCATCTTCTACTTTCACTCCTGCAATAGTTAAAGGCACAGTCTGTGACTCAGTGCATGTGTACAGGAACAAAATTTTAAGGAGGTTTAGTTAGAATATGATTTTCTGTTGCATGGTGGAACCCTGCACAGAGCATAGTTGTTGTATTAACCTACTGCAGACTAAGCTAGCTGCAGGATTCTGTTTCCGATATTACACAATGGTCGGCCATAAACAGATTACCTTACCCACTGCCCGACCGTCATTCCGTTCTTTTGTAGAAATAAAATCCATTTAGTTAATTTTCGAGTGTCAGTACCCACGTTCATCAAATAAACGAATTAGTAAAACACTAAGTGGGTTATTAATACAGTTGGATGAAAGTGTCTACTACGTACAGCAGCAGAGTTGCAGCACAGCGTATCACATACAGGAATCACATGCAGAGTAGGGAGAGTTTACTGACAAGACGGTGGCGCGGAATCTGATGTCAAAGTGAAGACCAAAAGTAGTTATTTGGCAATATTTTGGATTTAAACTCAATGCTGCTCCAGGCTCCACAGCAAAAGCTCAGCTTCAGAGATCAAAGTAAGAGGCAACAGATATTGAGCGTCGTCGACAAATATCTTTAGCATTGAGTTAGACTAGGAAATCATGGGTTAGGGTCGGCAGTAAAAAAATATGTATCTGCTACAGTTTTGGTAAAGTGTATAATAAACTGGGAGGCTTATATCTAACAAGTAGGCCTGTAACAATTACTACATAACTCTAATCCCAATATTTTAACTTTTTTCTAACCGCAATTAATTGCTAATATTAGCTAAGTTGATAAGAGGTATAACTATTGATAGTTGTTGATTTGTATAGATGTGCCACATTGTAATTATAAAAGTGATTTATTGCTGTTTTGTTTTCATTGATGGGGATACATGTTGTATTGTCAATTTTATGTTTATTTAAGTAAAAAATAGTGTTTTCTGATAGTAAAGACTAATTGTTTTACTTCAGAGACTATTTCTGTTATAACATTATCTGGGTCGCATGAGAGTGATATAACCAAAATATCTGTCCTTTAATTCATTCCAAACTTTACTAAAGAGACAATGATACTGTTAAGCATCAATTATTTGAGACAATTGTACAGAAACTAATACTAATAAATACTTATAAGATATATTTACAATACATATAATAGTTTCCCCTGTGGGTCTACTAAATAAACAAGTAATCACAGAATGCAAGTACAATAATGAAAATATGAACTAAGAGGCCTAATTAAGAGGTTTCCGTATGATGCTTTCAGTTGACAGTAACTTCTTTTTGGATATTAAAAAACATTGTCTGTATGTTATCTCATTCATTAATTAAAGTGTAATATACAGTATTGTCTTCAACATGTCATTTATCAGGCTTAGCCTAAAGCATAACTTGCATTGTAATTCGACATCCATGTATCAAAGCTTTCTTTTTCTTTATGAAACACTTGAAATATCTCTCTGGAGAAGCAATTAATGCTTAAAATAGAACTTCTATATACTTTGCATTATATTGTCATGTCAGTCAGCATTCCCAGGGTCTGCTCATGACAGAATTTTATTTCCTTTTTGTTAAAAATGTAAGTTGGTTATAATTATTCAGATTTATGACATCTGCTCAGAATAACTGAATGTGACAGCACTAACTTCAATGCTGTTTTATTTTTCCTCGTGCCAGTCTAAATGCCAAAGAGATTGAGACTGAGGGAGGATGACAAATTCTGTTCCTAGGGTTGTTCTCTTTAAAAAAAACAAAAAAAAAAAACAGATTTTAAACCCGCTAAAATGGATCCAATTACGAAGAGGGCTTTTTGTGACGCTTGTGGAGTAGTGTGTAATTGTGTAACCCTAATTTTCCTGCCACGGAGGCTCTGACAGAGCCCTGTCATCTCCCCTAAGCCTCTTCTCTCAGGCGCCATGCTGAAATGAGATCTCGTCTTATAGCTTCAGAAATGCTGAAAGTAATATAACGGACCCCAAGAGAACAAAATCACCTTCTTACAGAGAAATCCCTTAGAAAAAGGGCTTTGAGCTTCCATATCTACACTGGCCTCTCATCTGACATGATGCACTGAAGAAGGCTGTATGATATCCACTCACAGTACGTTCTCGCAGATGAGGACACAGTAAATGTTTTGTCTCTCGGGAAACGGTAATTTGTCAGCATAGGATTTTCTTTAATGGGATAATTGTTAATTTACATGTATGTCCGCATGTGTGAATATTCCTATTAAACAAATAATTGTTGGAAAAGAGCAGTCTGGCTTTTGGGACTGGCTAAAGTCATCTGGTGTGTGCCCCTCCCCCTCTATCGATGTCCCCCAGTCCTTAGCAGCAGCAGCAGCCTTTGCCATGGTAGTCTAATGGCTCATAAATGTTTTATAGCAGCGCATGATTGGGCAATGACATCTGGCTATTCCGTGTCTATATTGATTGACAGTTCTTTCAGAGAAGCTCACACTGTGATGAAAAGATGTCTGTTTTCCCTTTGCCTTGAGTTAAATAAACAGGATCTGAATTCAAATAAATAGAATTAAGATGAAGTATATTTTGCCTTATATGTAAAAACATTTATTTCTTCTATCTTCATCAATGAAAACATAGGAGCCATTCAGTCATTGGTGATAACTTTACAGATGAGCTGTTTTGAATGTTTTTGTTTAAGAAAACAAGGTCAAGAGAGGGTGAGTGTATATAAAAGTATTTGCAGGGGGACACTGAAATTACTGCAGATGCTAGCAAATCTCCTGCCTTTGATCTTTGCAACCATCAAAGAGGTCCGTCCTCCCAAAGTCAGACACCCGGCTGCAAATGGTGCTGCATTTCATATGCTTCGAGGACGTCAAACAGCATTTCTTAATTTCTTTCACGCTGGTCATTAATCTCTACACAGAAATAATGTCAGATTGTTGCTTCCTAGATCAGACTGCCAGCCACTAGCACATAGTTGGCACAATAACAAATGTAAAGCAAAACACTGCCTGTAGCTATCAGTGTATGAATAAAAAAAAGACAGGAAATAGAGGCACTGTCCGGCTTTTTCTCTGTTCAGCTGACGATAGTGCTTTAAGACACTATGCTTACTCAATGCCTCCTTACGTGTTTCTTTTCCACATGATGTTAATGTTTAATTATTGTTTGTCTTGATAACATATGACCAATGGCTAGTTTGCTGCTGTATGGGCTCAATTATTCAATGGGTCAGTGTTTTGTTTCTATCTGATCAACATCTGGCGGCTGCAATGCACCAATAGGAGAGAAATGTGCCAATGAAGTCGTGGAAGAAGACTACTAGCTAGTAAACATAAATGTAAACCGTGACCTATTCTAAATATAAGTATTTGCAAATGTTTTATGAGAAAGGGAATGTATTCAATACATTTTGAAGTGTTTGTTTCCAAGAAATCGCCCCTAGAGCACCGTTTTCATGTTAACCGGCAGAGTTTTTACATACTTGCTGTTCCAGAATATTTAAATTGTACTAACCCTCAGTTACCATAGCACCAACCTCAATTAGAACTAGTTTTTTAGATTTTGAAATTAATAGTACAAAACAATGGAGAAGATAAGTGTTTGTGATTGGAACTACTTTTTATAACTTGTTATTCCAAAAAAAAAAATACAATAATGAAATGTGCTTTATACTAAAAGGTCTTGGTACTTTTAGAGAAATCCAAAATTATTTTTAAAGTCTGAAAATACCCTTAGACCCTAGAGGGTTAATGTCTTTTGACAGAACATTTGCTTTTCCATAAATAAAAATACAAACCTTGTTGAATGCTTTTGCCTCTTCCAGTTCTAAATTGTGGTTTCTTTCTGTTATAACTTTTAAATCACCCTTTCCTCTCCCATGTTTAAATTGGTGGACTGTAGCCCAAAGCTATAATATGTTTTTTTTTTTTTTTTTTTTTTTAATCATTTCATGGTGGTAAAAAAAACCTTAACTCTTCTCTCTACCCATACCCTATTTTCTTTCTCACACAACCACTTTAGGGTCAGAACAATATTATCAGTTGTGTCATCAGGGTGCTGTTAATCTGCAGCTTTCACTCCCTACATCTGAAGTGTATCCCCTGAGATTACTTCAGGAAATTAAGCTTATTTAACAGTTTGCCATACTGGGATTGACCCAGACGAGTTTTAACTGTGCAAAAAACTGGAAATGTAAATTACTTCATATTTAATGTTTAAATACTAATTCTTGGGGTGTAATTTATGTAACTCCTTCTTAATTTGTCTCTACAGTATGCATCTTATTTGACATGACTTTTTTGATAATTGGCGATATGAGGACCTTGAAGAGACGGCGTGAAATGAATCATCTTCTGCCACATTCCATCGCTAATGTCACTCTTCATTTAGGGGACTTGCAGCCATTTCTGCCAATCAGTGATATTTTAATGACATAAAGACAACTCATCAGCCCAACCAGTATACAGTATTTGTCACTTACCACCGTGATGTTCAGCATCGACAATATAGTCTCACTGCACCCTCGACAACCATCGACCCATCTTCTCTTTCAGATTTAGTCAAATGTTGTTCTGCAGCTTTCTCAAGATATCGGCTATAGACTGCTAGTAATGGTACACAGTACTAACTGTAGACAGTGATTGCTTGTTTTTTCCATAATGCAGGAGACAACTAAGTGAAGAACCATTTAAAATTGATTTTGCTGAGCAATGGGAATCCAATCCACTGCAGAATTCAATTGGTGGACTCTGTTAATGTGATCATAGCTGAACCTAAATGTTTCAGTGGAGTTTTTGTAACAGAAGTTAGGGCACCAAAATGCATTGTGTGTATCTTGAAGATATAACGAACATGTTGAATGCATCTCATCCTCTTACAGTAAAATAGTTGCAAAGATGATTTAAAAAAATAAATATATATATATATATATTTAAATCATGCATAATTTACATCCATGTTAACAAGCTTGAAGTATTCTTATTTTTCTTGCCTTTGTTGGTGCATTGCTATGTTTCTTTGCTTGTTTTTGCCGCCATCCACCAATCAGCATAATGCTTGCAACCAGTGGCAGGACTGTATCAGGGGCGCATGCAAGATTGCAACAAAGCAGGGATCCAAAATGTTGCTCCATAGCAGTTAAAAAAAAAGAAAAAGCCAAATATTTGCTTATCTTGTAGAGGCTTCCTTTTAAAGATGCCCTGCCACACTTATTTCACTACTTTGTGGTAATGTCTGAAGTTCTACCAAGGACTGTATAACATTTTTTGTAGAAAAAATGCCTTAATAACTTTGTTTCAAGCCATTCTAGTGTGGTATAGAAAGCTTGCAAGAAGACTTGGCTCGTTTCTTCTGTTCTTATTAATATTCAACGAGCCAAGCTGCTTGACTCTGATTGGCTAACAAACAGCTAGCCAATGAGAGCCTGGTTATCAGTATCCTTTACCCAGCGCAACTGGGCGAGCTCATGAATAGTATTGAGCTCAGGCAACATGACATCAGACTGACCAGCTTTTGTAATTGGCCTGATTTCTCCTCATTTCTTTTAGTGGCTAGAGCTGACAGAGGATGTAGCAGTTCATTTTCATATTCATCTCATAACACAAACACATTGACCTAACATATTTCAAAAAATGCAAGTAAAAATGTTTTTTGTGTGGCAGGGCACCTTTAAACCTCTCTTATGTCCACTGAAGTTACATTTTACTCATAAATACATACCACATATACCACAATATTATATGTTGGTTAAGCTTTTGAACTTATTAGAAATTCAATAAAGTTTTAAGATTAAAAATAAAGATTAAATATTACGTAGAGCACAAATGTATGACTCCTTGTATTTGTAGTCATATTTTTAATCCCTGTGTAAAACAACATGACACAATGACACCTCAATTACAATTTATAAATTTTTCTCTGTAGTCTTGCAGTGTTTATGTTTGCATACGTCTTGCCTTGCGGAAGGTGAACTTAGTCCATCTTGCACAGTTGTAATGACGTCAGTTTCCTTATGAGGAATAGTGGCAGATATCTGCCAGTAACGACTAAATGACTTGATGAAGGAGAATAAATAGATGTAAATTCAATTACTGCCTGTGCTTTCATCGGCATTCACGCGACATTGGGAGTGTGCATGTGGGAATTTGTCGTTCAGGAGACATTGATTAATTATGCCACACACAATTAGCCCATCAAATCGAGTGTGTCCTCCTCTCCTGTGGAAAGGTGATGTCAGAATTTTATGGGGCATTAGGCAGTAGTGCTCTTTGTATTTTCTTAGCGATCACCAGAGAGTAGGCGCACCAGGGGAGAGGAGCATTTGCAGACTGTTTTTGTATGAATAGGGAGTTGTCAGGCCTGCAGGGTAAAGAGAAGGCTAACTGATCCTTTTAGACCAATGTCAATACTGATAACCATCACTGTTTGCTCTCCCAGCAGGGTCCATGGCCTGCCTGTAATGTCTGTGGCATTTCAGTGATTGAGAGAAGAAATGACAGTGAGACAAATTAAGAGAGCAGGCAGAGATGGCTGCCCCTATAGCTCCTCATTCCCTAATCCAAATTGTCTCCTAATAAGTTGCTTTTAGGTTTTAGCCCAGACATTGAAAAGAGAGAGAGAGTCGCCCTGAAAACTCAAAACATCGCTTTTTCTACTAATGCTTTGTCATGGATATGTGGATTTGGTTGTATACGCTCCATGTTTAATTTAGCACTCTCTGTATACAGTAAAAAAAAATTATATTCTGCCACTATGTCACACGTTCACAATCCGTCATATTTTACTATATATGAGGTCAACTAATCCTCTGCTCTTACCAAGTGGGCTTGTATGGACTTCCACACCTCAAGTGGCCAAAGTTGCCAATATGTTGCATCATCAGTTTTAAGTCTTGTGGAACTTGACATCTGCCATAAATAGAAATGTTTGGTGATAAGCAGTGATTTTTGCAGGAGATCAGTTGTCTGTCAGACGATGTAGTGTGTACATCTGGCAGTAGCTCAGTCAGTAGGGAGTTGGGTTGGGAACCGGACCTTTGCGGACCTTTCCATTGTCATGTATAGGTACTGAGCATGTGTGTGTAATTAGTATAGGTACTGAGCGTGTGTGTGTGTAATTCAGGCCCCTGTGTAATAAGAGTGTGAATTATTATTTTCTTAATAATAAATGTTAGAGTTAATGCACTGGGTAGAGATTCAGTTATGACTGTGTAATATGTGTAATTCTAATTCTGAAGTGTCTGTGTTCATTAAATAATTGTTCTTGTGAAAAGGCACAACCATTCATTTGAAGGATTAATTCTGCTTTCCTAATTTATAATTTGTTTTTTTCTTTAGCTGGCCGTGGCAAGCAAGTGTGCCATATTTGTGTTTTTTGCCAATGAGGATGCCATAAAAGAGCATCAAAGTATCAAATAAATGTCTCAGGGAGCTCATAACAAGACTCCCTCAGGCAGCTTTTGTGCTTTTGTCTTTGATTTTGCAAAGCCAGACATGGGTTTTATTTGTCCAAAAAATGTGCTGCAACTACATGTTGGTGTGAAAAAGCCTCAGTTAACCTTGTCATCCTTTATTTCTTTCACACTCTCCAGCCATTTTCAAGATGACAGACACGTATATGAGGGTCTTACAGATAGCCATCAGTTTGGCTTTTCCAGGAACTTTACTGAGATGACTGAAAGAGGATTGTGGTCGTCCATTCACCAGTTCCCCTTTCACGTGATTATCATTTCAATTTTGAAGGTCGACGTATAGTTAATCGGTACTGGTAGTGGTATGGAAAAGAATTTCCATGACAACCATTTGCTAAGGGACTGACTATGAATACAGAAGATAACTTGGCAATCTGCACACATTGGTTCTGCATGAAAGAGAGTTGCTGGTAGGTAAAAGAAATTGCAGCACGTTCAGCGACTGTTAAAAAAAAAAAAACACTTCAAGAAACATCCAGTATGATCAGCCAAGCATTTTCGCTGTCTTTGTATGTGCTTTAGCTTTCCAACCCACTTTACTGTGATCAATTTGGGTAAAAATGCAGTTTCTTCAGCGTCAGTGTGATGGTGTGTAACAAAAAGAAGACCTTATTTCCTCGAGCGTAAAGTGTGCAGATAGTCAAAGTGCAAGTGGTCAAAGTAAATACTTGCTATTCAGTATCACATTCAAAATTAGTTTCATAGTTATAACTTTAGATGCAGGCCACAGAAGGCAGGCTTTTTAGTGTCATGATGTAAAAAGTTCACACTGGTATGTGAAAGATGAGATGTAAATTGAAACTACAGCACCGTTAGAGCCTGTAGCCTTCTTGCGTGAACCTATTGATTTCCCCTTTAGCATGATACATAGATACACACCTTTCTGTGTGGTCAAGGATAATGGCTGGATGAAGTGTATATTAAAAATATATGTCAAGCTTCTTTTTAGAGAGGTGTGGAAAATGTCCGTGTGCAGTAGGCTTGTGCATGAGCTGGCCAACATAGGTTATCATAGGTTACGATTGTATTATATTACATGCTCAGACGGATGTTGGATTTTATAGTCACCCAGTGCATGGTGTTCCCTGTTGTGCAGATGGCTTGGAGGGATACAGTCTGCTCTAGTGTCAGGGAGGAATAGTTACGTTGTGATAAATACAACTCCCATGCCGTTATTATACAGCCTCTTTTCAGGGTAGAACCATAACTCCATGCAATAGAGCTGGATCATAATTTTAATTTAAGGAGGCATTCTTTGTGGTGAGGCGTGATGTTTTAATACCAGGGTAAATCTTACCTCTCCTGGGAGAAATATCGATAATATTTAGAACATGGTACCATGAGGGAATTGCTTTAATGCACACAGTGTTGCGAGACAAAGACATATGATCATATTTAATGAGATTTAGAAGCAGAAGATTGACTCTTTGTTTTATTAATAAGATTCTGCTTTCACCTAGACTTTGGCTTGGAAGTCCAGTGACAATTGATGAAGGTCTAATATAGTTATTTATGTGTTCAGTCTCCTAGATGGAAATTAAAAAAAAAGAGCCATGCCTAAAGTTACAAGTGTATGGTGGGGAGATGCAAAGCCCTGTCTAATCCCCGTCCTTTGCCTGCAGTCAACTTCTCCAATCACACAGAACTCCCAGCTCTCCTCAATTAATCCCTGAACCTAGAACACATCATTATTTAATTCCAGCTCCATTGCACTTTGAGCCTGACTTAAAGCGTGGTGATGTAGACTGACTACCTGTAACCTTTCTTGAACACTAATCAAATAATATGCAGCAGAAATAAATATCATGATCATTAACATCATGGTTATTAGGGTGTATTTTGCCTTTTTAATGGTGTGTGTGCGTGCACGCTCTGGTTCGTTCGTTCCCCCCAGCCTTCTTTCTGAGTTGGCAGGCTATAAATGTGTCACTCTGAGACCAAGGTATGGCTCTAAGGGAAATCTTAGACCCCTCTCAAATCAACCGTTAGAGAGAGACAGACAGAGAGGTCACTGAATTCAGTTTTTTTTTTTTTCTGTCTTTCCTGTCTGTCCCCACTTACCTACAACCATCTGCCCCACAGCCCAGCCCACTTAACCAAACTAAAAGCCTTCAGGAGAAGTAGTGGGCCTCCAGTTATAAGGGTCAAGCTGATGCCTGTAGGCCTGTATTATCAAGAGTCCTTTAGTTTCAAGCTCAAATGGTGACTCTCAGCGGAGAGATGTACTCAGATTCTCATTCATGACATTCCATTCTTGTTAAGAGTACTCTACCAATGCAACTGGTTTGGTAAGAGATTCAAGTGTGTTATGCTAGTAGCAATCAATGTAGCCTTGAGCTGCTAGCATTAAGCCCCTAACGTATTTAGTTTACTATCATATATGACAAATAAAACCAGATCAATTAAACAATCCAGCTCTAATACTTGGGAAGGGCTGTAACTCCTTCTGTTAGCTTACTCATCCAGCCTTTTAAATGACAATTAAATGTCACTGTTGTCTTTTTACCAACTAGGTTTCAAGTATTACATGAATACATCAATATTGTTACCCGTAACTGTTAGCATTCACCTGACATTTAACACGTTTAACCAATTTGAGGCTGTTCGGTGAACACCAATTATTCGTATTTCAATTACCTATGGCTTGATTAGACACCTAACTTTTGCATTTTGAGATAATCAAATTCAATAAGAGAGAAGTACAGAAATGTCTGAGATAGGTCTTATGAATTTCTTGTCATCTTTAAAGCTTTGCTTTGTCAGGAAAGCAGGGAATTGCCAGGGAGTTGCTGGCACTTAATCACTCTCAGTACTCCTGTCAAACGGCCCCAGGTCTCTTGAGATGTCTGTTTGCGGAATATTGGGCCACGTGGGTCATGACACATGCACCCTTCTGGAAGACACTGAAATAGCAGCACATATGTCGAACATGGCTCCTGCTACATTGTAGCTTGTCTGGCCCAGGCCCAGTCCTGTCAGCCCATACGACTCAAATGTATTTCCTTCATTTCCCACTGTTTTTGATTTGGTTCCATCTGTTCTCACTCAGCAAGGGGCTGGACACCCAAGGTTGAAGTAGCACGCAGGCTGGCGACCTTTTATGAAATACTGGATTTGTCTCTTCTATATATCAATAGCCAAAATGCAGGGTATAATGGCTAAGCCTAAAACTTAAAGCCACTGAGGGGCTGCTATACAAACTTAAACAAACAAACAAATGGTCTATGGCTAATAAACTAGCTGATGCGCTCTTTTTTACCTGACACCATCACAGTAGCCTCCTGTTGTGAAATTAGACTCCAATAGTCATCGTTTGCGTTTTGATGGCCATTTATTGATCACAAGATCTTCATATCAACGTGCAAGAATCCATGTGTTCATCAAGCTCCATCAACAAACATTTCAGCATCACAGCTTGAGTGTTGCACAGTGTATAGATTTACAGTCAAAAACTATTTGTGCTCCTCCGTTAAACAGCACACCTGTCACCTATTGAAAGGTTACTGCTTAAAAAGACATCATTCATAAGCACACTAGTGCCACCAGTTGACAATTTGTGTCCTACACCCAAAACAAATTATTTTAGGGTATTTATAAAAGCAAATTGCAGACTGGCTTTTTTTTAATAAAAAACAATAACATTAAATATCGTGCAGGCTCCTGTTTAAAAGGAATTAGAATTAAGCAAATACTTTTACATATTAATTGAATGATACATTTTTAAAGGCATTGTATCAGATAGTGTTGCTTTCAGTGCAGTGAACATGTCTTATGCTTTCTTTCATTGACTACGTTTACATGTGGCCAAGCAAAATATGATATTTGCAAAGTTTACCAGCGGTGGTGGACTTGTTGGACCGTGTGAACACAGCATCCCGCTTTGATTCCTTCAACCATCTTCTCAAAAAAGACAACGTAGCTTGTACGTACTTCCTATTGCAAATTGTTGGCTGGTTGGTTTTTGTACAGCAACCATAGCAATATACAAAGCGAACCATAAGCCCAAAACGGGCAAGAGGCTGTAAACTGCGGTCAAAAACCTGATTGAGACGTGTATTCCGAATGCGCTGTACACATTTCCAAAGAATGCCTCTTAAACCCGAATTATACCGGAATCTGTCTTAATTGGAAAATGCTATATTCACAAAAAGGCCTTATTCAGAAAAGCCAACCAGATTATGCTGTTTACGCGACCTGTATCAAATTCAGAATATTGGTGTGCATGTAAACTTACGGATTGTTACTACTGGTATGCACGCCTATATACTATATCAAAGATGTAGATGATCAAAAGGGCTTTCAAGAGAGATAATTACAAGTGTTTCACTGAAAACACATCAAAGTGAGTGGAAATCCCTTGATGAATTGGAGTTCAGAACACCAAGAAAGGACATAGTGCTTTGTAAATGTATCACCTGCAATCTGTTCATGTCTTCTCAAAAGGTTGGTGGGAAGGTAATTACGGCTAATGATATGAGTAAAATGTGCTACTTATTAGGCTTCTGTGTCCAAGTAGTGTCCAATCAAGACAGGATAACTAGTAGCACGATTCCAGAGGGATGTGTGTTCGAAGGAAACATCTGGCCTTTATCAACGCTCTAGTTCCCTGTGAGACTATCACTTGGCAAACCCTGTCATTAATGCCTCTTTTGCACCACCTACCAGGGTTGGGCTAGGGTTGTCTAAGCAGGGTTAAACGCTCTTTTTGGAAATCCAAAGCAAGCCATTCTACATGGGTATATCCCTGCTCATGACAATTCAGAGCTCACCTAGGTCAACCAGGGTGCAATAACAATGACTTAAGTGCTAGAAATGGGCGTGGCTTTCAGGTCATATTTAGTGACCAGCTAACATCAGTCTCCAGTCTCTGTATACCAGCAGAACTAATGTTTTGTAGCTACTTGAATCTGTCATTGTACTATAGGGAGAGATAAATAAAGCTTATTTTATGATTGTTCCACAGTAATTACTGTATAAAGCACAAATAACAATCAAAATCTATCAAAGGATTTTATCCAGATTGATTTCTCCTCTGCGTATTTATTGCTGCAACTGGAAAAGGAAGTAGGTTACTCTAGTATCGATTTTTGACTATTTTAAGACGAGAAGGGAACGTTTCTTTGTTTGATTTAATTTAAAGTAAAGTTGGGCTTTGCTGTTGGCTTCATAACTTCATAACAGTTTTTTTTTTGTAAACGGAACTTATTTTCATAAGTTTATGTACTTACGCTGGGTTTCTACAGGCAGTTTTGCATGTAAAACTCTTCTCCTGCTCTGCAAAAGGCAGACGAGTGAACATCCGGTCACCTGCTGCCAGCGGACAGAAATGATTTGAACCGTGCAGTTGTTGAACCTGCCTGTGAAGATACTAGTTTTTTACACACTATGGTGAAAACTCCGCGTAAACCACAGTGAGACAACATTCATGTTTTTTTCAAAGTGTGCGGCAGACATAGGTGGCGACCTGTGACAACTGCCCCACTTTCATTCCCAGCCAATCACATAATCTTTCCCGCCCCGGCTGTGTGTGACACAGGTTGTGCGCAATTCACATAAAAATCGACCCTGGTCTAACCTGATCAAACCCACCTCACTACCTGGGTTATGAAGCTGAGTAGATAAGGGAGGGTTACCCCATCCACACACACAGTCGACCTGGGTAAATCCCTGAGTGAGCCATTGGTGTGAAAGGGGGGGGGAATATTACTGCAGGAAGAAAACTCATCTGGAAGCCAATGTTTACACTTGTAAACCTGGAAGAGCAATATTTTAAGTTTGTTTACAAAAATGAGTAGGTGGATGGTTTTCTAATATCAAAAGCCCTCAAAAGCTCAGTACAAAAGTGCGAAGTGTTGTTAATCTGGCGAACAGAGGAGAAATCATAAAATAAACTACGCTGGGAATGGGGTGACAGTTCTGCATTTAGACTCTTAACGGTTTAAGTTGTGGAAGAATTAAGAGAGAAAAGTTTTAATTTGACAACCAAAGAATGCTCTTGGCCTCATATGCTGCTTTGCGCATTAGCTCTGCTGTGACATGAGAGTGCAAAATCAAAACGGTGTCTTTACCATAAATATACGACTTGGGTTTCAGCTTTTTCCCTACAGCTCAATTTTCTGCAAAATATGTGATGACGGGGCCACTACACTGGGACACCGTGAGAAAGTATGATGCACGATGACGACCTTAAAGAGTAAACTAAATATCTACTAAAGTGTGTCCTCCTTGCATGCCAAACTCTGTGGTGGTGTAGCACAGGTGCCGCGAGCAGTTAGCGATCCTCTGAACAAAGGGTGAAGTGTGTGGGAGAGCTTCTATGAAAGGCTGATGGATTAATTTTCCTCAGTTTATTCTGGATCCAAGCCAGAAATAGTCCTGCCTGTAATTTCATTATCAGTCTTTAGTTCATCTATTTATTTAGAGACATAAGCGCTGGAGTTTACTCACCGTGCGAGCAAGAGACGCTGGCGCTAACTGTGATATTTAATAAGATGTGTACTTAGTTCCTGTTCTAATTAGCATCATGCAGAAGCCGACTAATGCACATTTGAGTTGACATTGCTTACATAATTTAACATTACGGGTTTTAATAAAACACCCTCTTCATGCTTCATTTCCACTGATCACCAGCTGCTGGGTCAATTGAATAATTAAGAATTTAATTAAGCTTCAGTTTGGATCACAATCTTCTACACAGTCAGGCCTTGTAGTCTAAGCATCAGCACCAGGGATCAAATAGGGAAGGGATGATGTGCCAAGCAAGAATTTAGAAATGTGAGCTCTATCATGCGCTGAAATGGAAAGGTCTGAAGTGGCTTATCTATTTGATCTCTGAATCCTCCGGTTCCACTCCACAGAGTGGGGCTGTTATTTTTCTGCTTGCTCATATTATACTGCAAATTCCAGTACAACCCTCTAAGGTATGCAGCATTTCAGTCTGTTTGATCCCTTTGGACTGCTCCCCTCATCATTGCCAGCATGTAATACAATACATTCTATTGACTTCTTGGGAAGCGGCTCTCACAGTGAATTGACTGTGTTGCTATGGCCTAAAGTAGGCTAATTTCACGCAATGGTGCATGAATAAATGTTGACTGGAACAACTGAGCCCTGCAGTATGAGAATATTGTTTCCCTCACTCTGTGTCTCCATATGTTAACACACTTGTTTTAATGTTTTGTAGTGTCTGCAGAACCGACTGTCTATTGGAATGTTGTAATTGGCGGCACTATAAAAATCCTCAGATTTACTGTATGTTCAACTGAAAAAGTCAGCCATATATCATATACATTGCCAAACGCACACCGTGATGTTGTATGAAAGGAGATGTGTTGGATTCTGCTGACACAGTATCTCCAGCTGTACCGACACAACGCTAACGTGACTTGTGAGGGAGTGGACGTTGTGCAAGGTGCCCTATGATCTTCCAGCAGAAGTGATGTAGGCAGTAACGAAACCTGAGTGGTCAGCGGATGACATATGATAGACACAGCTGTGAATGTCAATGCGTCTCTGCTGTCCAGTGCGTATAGTCTTACACAAGCTCAATAAAATAAAATGTATTATACAGTGTGTTCCAAACTATATTATGTACCAAACATACACATCCGCTACTTCATGTAGCCCTTACCAGTAGGGCTGTGATGCTATAGTTTTTTTCTTACCGCGGTGAAGAAGCAAGGTATCACTGCGGTACGATGGTTAACCACAACCCCCTGACGAGAGTAGCATATGCGGGTGACTTGAGCGTCCTGTTGACGCAAGGAGAGTGAGCGGGAAGGGAGAGTAGCGTATGAATGCCACTGTGAGGAAAAGCAAGAGGAAAAAGACACAGAGGTGAGGTTTTGCATTAATGGCCAAACAAGCAGTGGAGTAGTAACGTCTAAAGTGCCAACCTTTCCAAAACTATTGCATCGTGTATAGCAAAGATGATGTAATGTGAGTTAATAGTGAACAAAAAAAACAAGCTTGACCTTCTCAAGACACAGTGGCTTCATCTGTTGTCAATACTGCCAGTAAAGTGAATGGTGATACCCTCGAAAAAAACATTGGCTCAAACCTTTCAGCATAAGTTCAATTCAGTTTTATTTATATAGCGCTAAATCACAACAAGGTATCTCATTGCGCTTTTCATAAAAGAGCAGGTCTAGACCGTACTCTGTGATGTTATTTACAGAAACCCATAGACTGTATGAAAAGATTGCATTTCTTCAAGTCTTTACGGAGTCTTGCTGTCATTTACAGTTGCGCTGCTTTCTCTTCTCTCCATTGATCTATTCCACACAGTTCAGAAAGCTTTATTGTCAAAGAAGAAAAAAAAATTGTTTGACAATGCTGAGGCCAGATGCTTCGCCACACAGCAATCTAGCAGCTGAGCAGAGACTTGGCAGTTCGCTAACTTGTTGCTCACGCTACCAATATAAGCTGCTCTGTCATTGGCTACAAAATGTGCATGTAGACTAAAATGTAATCTTGCCGTTTTTGGGATTAAGCTATAAGCAGACGGAAACTCTGCTAGCAGCTAGGCTAATGTGCAATGGTAAAACACTGCAGTGATAGCGTTAAAGTGTTCATATTATGCTCCTTTTCAGGTTCATAATTGTATTTTGAAGTTGTACTAGAATAGGTTTATGTGGTTTCATTTTCAGAAAACACCATATTTTTATTGTTCTACACATTGCTGCAGCTCCCCTTTTCACCCTGGGTGTTGAGCTCTCTGTTTTGGCTACAGAGTGAGTCATCTCACTTCTGTTCCATCTTTGTTGGTTGCACATGCCCAGTAAGTACTGTTAGCTTGTCAGTTGCAGAGTATGAGGGTGTGCAAGTTAGCTGCTAGGCGAGAATCCTAACCATACACTGCATACGGTTTGGCAAAGTGCTGCAAATGCGGAAGTGCCTTAAACCTGCATTCTATCTAAATTCCAGCAGAGGGCGACACGAGTGATTAATAAAAGAGGTCAATTTATGTAGAAGTCTATGATGAAGTGACCTACTTCTCACTTGATTTATTTCCTCAGTAAACATTTTCATAATGAGGTTATGGTCTCAATCGCTAGTTTAAAGTGTTCTGCAACACAGAATGATCATTTCTTTTTATTATGGTCTTGTTTTAGCTGCAATAAAGCAGGGGGTGTTTTAGGGCATGGCTATAATGTGATTGCCAGTGAAAGTGTAATGTAGAGTGTAAGCAGCTCCTCCCTCACTCCTCCCTCTCGTCTAAAAGCGTCACACCCGCAACCAGGATGGCTGCGCCCGTAACGGCAAACTCGACGACAGATTTCCACAAACTAATGGATGACGTCACACATGCGCTGTCCATTGATAAACAGTTTATGATTATAACGTGTGTTACAAAGTGATGCAGGTTTGTGACAGAAGTAAAGGCTGGACTACCATTGAGCTGTTTGGAGCAGTTTAACAGTGTTTTCTGTTGGAGATGGGAAGTCCCTTTGGGGTGGACTTCTGGGTTTTTTCACTTTGTAAACCTAAACATGCACAAAAAAAGATATATATCGCAATAAAGGAAAGGTAAAAAGCCAATTTAAAAATTTATCAGCACTTTAATGTGTCCACTTCATCTGAGAATGGAGAAATGTCTATGCCTTCCATACTGTGTATTATATTAAACAATACCTGTTGAAATAATTAATAATTGGTCACAAAAAGAAATCCCCCATATAACATATTTAATGGCATATCTTCCTCTTGTGCAAAGCTGAAGTGACGAGCACTTCAGTTTTTTCTCCATTATCTTTTGAATATACAGTAGGATAGACGGTAGATGAGGATAATTAAACAATTATTGTTTTAATCATATTTCATATTACACGACATCTGTTCCTGTAACTTAATTAAATAATTTTATTTTTAATTAAAAAAATAAATAAAATGTGGTGATGGCTACTGTCACTTCACCGCCGGTATTGCGGTCATTGTATGATGTGGTCACAGTCTTACTTACGAGTTGATTCTGTTTATATTTGTTTAAGTGTACCTTTTTACAAACCAAATACCATTAACACCCACCAGAAGGAAGGACATAACAAGGCAAAGTTTAATCAGTTGTAATCTCATTGTCTCTTTCAACTTAATGTTAGTGGTGGCACAGTACGCAAATACTATTCTCAGACACACAGGCACGTAGTAGCGGGGGGGGAACAGTTCACCTCTAGGTTGAACGGGTTGCTGGGCATAGGCGCCGATACTGTGGGTGCTCAGGATTAGCGGAAGCTGATTGCGGTTATGTGTCCGTTAAACTTTTCATCTCCTACCCTGAGTTGAAAGATGGCCTACTTTATGCCTTTATTATCGAGTTGATAGGTGTGTGTTTGTGTCGGCCATCAGAATTTTTTTTATTTAATTTATTTTAAATTTTTTTTATAAAAAAGGTCTTTCCCCCATGAGCACCCACGGAGGAAAATATAAATCAGCGTCTATGTTGCTCGAAGGGTGTCTAGCCCTGTTCAATGTAGGACCGCCACTGCTGGCACGCACACGCATACATAAAGCCTATCTGATTTACTGCTTGGTACACATTGTGCTGACACTGAAAATCACACTAGGTATCACAGTACCTGATGAATAGACCCAATGTGAAGTTATAGTTGGGTTGTAACCCAATGATATATGTGAGTTACAAAGCTCTATGAAGACTGCTTACACATAAAGTAGGATTTCTGAAGCATTGATAAAACTTTATTTTCAAGGAGCCTTATATAGAACACTAGTCTAGTATTATCCAAGACACAGTTTGCTGCCCCAGGGGGCGAAACGTCCGATTAAAGGTGACTGTGGAAATAACATCATTCTTTCTAAAGATACAAATGATACATACTGCTCAAAAGATTGGACTGTGAATTCTATCATGTGTATGTGTTAAAACTAAACCACATAACTACAACAAGCTGGTCTTATCAGAACTTTGAATCCAGGCATATCTAAGATCTAGGGCTGAACGATTTTGGAAAATTATTTAATTGCGATTTCTTTTTTTTTTTTTTTTTTTTTTTTTTTTTAAATCCAATAACGAGATTGCAATTTGAAATGTGATTATTTCTTAGGCTCTTGATCTGCTTTAATATTCAACAAAGACAAACAATGCTTCATTGAATAGTATCAATACAATATTAGATAGATTTAACAAACTATTCTTTCCTAGCCTGTAATGATGAAATTAGGTGATGCATGGATTTATATGAATGACATTTTTATTCCTAAAGTACTTCACAGTCTTGATTTGTTGAATATCCAGCCTTGTAAAACATGTAATAATTACCATGACAACATAAAGCCCTGACAAATAATACTGGTGTAAACATTAATATAAAAGTCAGTAACAAGTCACGCAACCTAAAGTGCAGATTGCAGGAATGCACTTTTTAAACACGGTCTGAACTTTACTGGACAATCTTTAATTATGTATACCAGCACAATGCCATAGTGATCCTACAGCTTGACCACGTCAGTTACAGTAGTGGAAAAAACTCCTTTTACCTTCTATGTAGCTCCGCTAGGACGACCCATGGGGGTAAACCTCTCACCACAACACGTAGCTCCTATGGCGCCATTTTGATGCTAACAAGCCATCACCTGCCGTTAGCATTCCATTGCTATATCTTTACATCTGAAGCGTTTTTATAGACTGTCCATTATTTCTAAAGAAACACAACAATGTATGAAAGGCTCCATTACCTTATACCTCACGTTATGGCTCCATAGCAAACGTTTTTGTAAGAATAGGCTAACGATTGTGTCATAACCACGTGACTTACTGTCACATAGTAGAGAACTTACTAAACAGTACAGGGTACGCAGGCAGGCAGTGTCAACTTACATTATCTGTTTAGGTTTAGTTACTAATGTTAACTAGCATTTGCCTATGTTGTCTCCTTGCATATACCTATGCTCTCCGTCTCCGCTGATTGGGAATGATTGAGATTTCTCTTGGTACAGCTACCAGAAGACTTACAACTTTCAGACAGGTTGCTCACGTCACATCTACGTCTTCAAGCTCAGTTGGAGTGTGCGCTGTAACGTTCGGTTATCACCGGAAAAAAGTGCTTCTAATATCGTTCACTGTTCTCCATCCAAAACAACGTGATCTGTTGGTCAATTTCTTTAACTGTCTATGGAACAACCTGGCTAGAACATTTGCGGCGGGCATGTTCTGCTTTTCCAGTGTAATTATCAAAGCAGACTTGGTCACCGTTCCAAGGTGCATCATGTCTTTTGCAATAAACTCTGTTACTGCTTGAGTAATTTCCATGTTTCGTTCTGAAGTACGTTCACATGGAATTACACTTTCAAACATTTTTGGTCAGTGATCCCTGTCGGCTGGTAACCCGTTGTTCAGCTATTAGCCATACAACTATCATACTGGCTTTGTCTGGGTTATTTTATTTATTTTTTTAAGTGGTGAGGTTTGTAGTCTTGCCCCATGAGGTAGAAACATTAGCAGGGAAGGTTTTGCACATTACCTGACGCTGTGCAGCGAGTGGCAAATTGATGCTTCCTCTGCAGACTGCGTCATGTGACCAGAATGTAACCTTTGCCTTTGCAGTTAATAAAATCTAATTTTAACATGCAATTAATCGTTCAGCCCTACTAAGAACTACTAAACGTACAGCAACAAATTCTGCAGATACTTGTCACAGTTCGGGTACGTTGCTTTGCCAGACCCTCCTCCAAAGCGCCCTGAAGGAGAGTCTGGCTACTCCATTTGGGGATGGGAGGAAAATGTGTTCTGGTTCATTGGCATTACTTTAAACCAATCACAATTGTCTTGGGCAGTGCCTCGGGAAGGAACTTGTTTTGGTGGAACATGTGTACATTAAAAAGTTGTTTTAGTCGTGCAACAGATAGTCTAGCTAGCTGTCTGGATTTACCTTACAGAAATCTGAACATTTTAAGCTGTGCTCAGATTACAGGAGCGTGATAATCCAACCTGATTTTGGGTTTCACCGGGCGCATAAAGAGGAATTTCACTGATTATCTGTTCTCGAATTGTGACCACACTCAAACTACAAGTAAATCGTAAAGCATCACAGACTACAGGATGTTATAAAGATTATCTTTACAGCGGGAAGTACGCATCACCTAACTTTCTCTCACAAACATCCTCCCCTGTCTTTCTTTCTATACCTCTGTCACATGCGCACACACGGATGCGCGCACGCTCTCTTTATTTCACTCGCTGTTGCACACACATTTTATCTCACCTGCAGGTCTTCATCTCTTTATCTGTACACGGAAAACACGGTGAAGCCGCATTTCTATCAACCTCTCTACTGTATAGCTGTCCTTCAAACCAGCCTTCTTGTTTCCATTTTTAACATCATTTCCTGTCCTAAATGTATCTCTACTGCTGGTTCATTTCAGTCCACTCAGTGACGTTAAGTCCAATGGACATTTGCAAAAGGTGTAACATATTAGTGGCTCTTTTTGTGTGTTGGGAAAGTTGTCCAGAGCAATTTATAATCTGAGGCCAGTGTAAAAAGTAAGGGATATTAATTAGGTAAGGGAAAGGATAGGGGTGATCTCATTGGTGTGAATGATTGTTTTTGCTAGAGGTGCTTACTTGGTCCACAGTAATTTGTTATTGTAATAAGGGACCAATTTGTTGGTAAATTTATATTAAGATTTATGTATAGTGTTGTTTATCCAGATTGAATGTATTTGTGTAAGCTGTGTAACTAAAAGATAAGCAAAGTAAAAGGTACCACATTTCAGTATGTAGCCGCATGAATAAATAGGTGAGGCCACACACACCCTTTAATCTCTAAATTGTTGGTTTTAGTCTAATAAATTATGTATCCGAGCTAAAAGACTGTGTGTCAGTTTAGTTGTTGATTAAAAACATGTCAGTGGGAATACAACTGTGGGAATATACTGAACCCCAGTAAAGGTCATGTGGAAGAACAGGAGGTGTCACCGCTCTTCACTAAAAGATGGTTGTAATGCAGAAGTCTATTGTTCCAATCTGAAAGTAGAGAAAGTGTGTAGGCAACAAACTCACAGGTTGATCTGAATTCAGTTTGATGCAGGAAAGATGATTACCTACTCAATATAGCACAACTTCTATAAGAATTTTCTTTTGACATTTCATCTTAAAACACTGTTACCACAAGCTATGTAAAAAACACATTTTTTTTTTGTGGCTTTTAACGGTTAAGCTATCATCATAATAAATACATTATAGTAATATGCATACCATAATTGAAAGATCTTCAATCATGTAGATGGAGCAATTATTTTGTACTGAATTGGTCACCAGAAGAATCTTCAGTGTCTTTTAAAAATGCTTGTCAGTTCAATCAAATGTTTTTATTGCCAAATCAACCAGTCCGTGGATGCATGCTTTTCTGATCAATGTTAAACTGATGGGAATGCTAAGGATAGCTCTGCAGCGCTCTTAAATCCTGAAGGAGAAGTATAATTAAAATAAGTTGAATGATTTCACTCGCATGTCTGAAAGTAAGAACAAATATGCGTCACTGTGAGAATTCTGGTCCAGTTAGGACTAACTTGCTACTCTAAGACGATGGATAAACATGAACCCTGGTTTATTTTATTTAACTGCAGCTGCAAGTTGGGAAAACAAGCTGAAATAATGCATATCACAACCCATTTCCTCGCGATTAGGCATGCTTCTCAGCTGCTAAAGGGATTTAAGACACGATAATAAAGATAAAAAGGAGACATTAATTATTTTGTTATGTTAATTAAAGGCAAGAGGATTAACCACAACACAGGAGCCTTGTAAAGCACTAAACAGACAGGGGCTCTGACATTTTTCCAAAACTATTAATAATTAATGCATTTTGTCCCTGCTGTGATCAAACAAATCATATGGGATGAAAAAAACACTTTACATTCTTACTTCATTTAAGAGACACTTTTGAATTCCAGGCTCTTAAAGATCTAGTAGTAGTAGCGGTTTATACACATTTTTACAACAAACAATGAATATATTCTTCTAGCAAGTATTCAGTGTAACAATCAGGCTGGAATTGATGGAGCTGTGCCACAGAAATCCATATTAACAAAGCCATATTTTCTTTCATAACAATAATGTCTGTTAGAAATGAAGCTATTGTCGTGGGTTGAAAATGCAACACTTGGGCTGTTTTTAAGTAAACTACTCCACCTCTCTGCACCTCAAGTGGGTCCCAAATCAAGTTCTACACTGGTAACATTACCTAGGATGACTAACATTTTTTATTAATAACCTGGACAAGTTGTTAATCAGATGCATGTTGTTATATATTTACTTTTTAACCTAATATATTTGAATCCATTGTGTTTTTTATTAATATAAAATGAATTCCGGGTGTCATGGGAATTGTGCACATGACAAAGAGTGTGTGTGTGTGTGTGTGTGTGTGTGTGTGTGTGTGTGTGTGTGTGTGTGTGTGTGTGTGTCTACCTACCTACCTATATTTGAAATAAATACCCGGTACATTTACAGGGTTCAAACTGACACAATGGTGGTGTTTGATTATTTCTGACCCAAATTGCTTTGTCGCCCTTCTGACTGCTGGGAATATATTTGCAGATGTTTCTTAAAAAAATGAATGCTCTCTGTCCACTGGAGCGCTATGGCTTTTCATTTAAAGCTGTTTGTTTAAAATGATTATAGTTATCAAACAGATGGAATTAGAAATAAAGGCCTGCCTTTAATAAAATCCTGCTTCAAATAAAAGCTGGGTCCTGACTTTTATTTGAAGAATTATTGATAAGTTAAAAAAAAAAGGGGGGAGAGCTGCCCCATCACTCTAACACCTTAGTCATCCATATTTAATGGTGTTTGCAAGCTCTTATAGAACTCTAAAAAGGGGACCCAGACCTTCCTGAATGTTTGCAAGGAGCCTTTAAGGGTGTATCTGATCTTCTCAAGCTTCAGGAAATGCGTAACATCTCTAATCCACCTTGTGAAGCTGGGGCGTGCTTGTTCCTTCCAGGACAGCAGGATGAGATGCCTGGCAATCAGGGAAGTGACTGTTATAAGTGAGCGATTTTCAAGGCTAAATCCAAATATGGCACTTACAGGGTTAGGGGTGATGGGTGAAGAATCTCATTGTAGGCGCCAAAGATGTTGGCCCAGAACGTGCTTAGTGTGGGGGTAGGACCAGAACATGTGTATATAGTCCGCTGGTTGACCTTTACAGCGAGGATATGAAGGGTCCACATTAGGGAAGATTTTCACCAGTCTTGTCTTGGTCAATTGTGCTCTTAGAACTATTTTAAGTTTTATCACACTGTGTAACAACAAGAAGATGTATGTACTAAGTCAAGCACAGCCTTCTATTGATCATCTTTGAATTCCTCACCAAGATTGTTCTCCCGAAGTCTCCTGACATTCTGCAAAGAGTGAGGGGAGAAATTGCACATGCTGTCGTAAAGAATCAAAATTAGACCTTTATGTGAAGGGGATAATGAAAGGATATGGTTAACTGTGTTGCTCACTGGAAAATCTGGACAAAAAGGTTCTTGAAAAATTAATTTGGAGAAATCTAAAAAAGTGAGATATTGGTAAATCGAAAATTGAGAGTGCAAATGATCCAAACTTGCCATCGACAAAAAGATTGGAAATAGACTTAATGCCCTTCAAGTTCTAAAAGTAGAATCTGAGAAAGAAATAATTAAGGTTATAATTATTCTTAATGGGAGAAAGCCCACTACTGCTTAATGTAATGTTAATGTTATTAGTAACACCTGTGCTATTCCTGCAGGTCAAAATGTCTGATGTGAGGAAAGGTCTATTGGGTGTTTAAAGGTTAATGATGAGTGAAGAGCGATGGATGCTCTTGTAGTCACACCTGTGGCTTTTACTGCCGCACACTGCTCCTCATGGTTGCTGATTTGTAGACACATGTCACAGAGTGCTGCAGACAAATTGAAATGCTAGCTGCTGGAAAATTATGAATGTGTGAAATAGACCGAGCTGTGAGGAATGAACAATATTAGTGTAACTGCTGCACTCACTCCAGATGGCACGTAGCAATTTGACATTAGCACCAGTGACATGAGCTTGCGGGGGGTTTAGCCTGCTTGATGCATGAGACTGTGTTGTATGATCGGCTCAGACATGACCTCAGCATTTTAGGGGTTAATAGCTCAGGCTCTAGGTTGAAGCGGGTTGATGTGTTAAGATTGATCTGGCAATTGTGAGCATAATGAAAAGGCATGGTGAAAATTATCTTAGGCGATTTGAGTGAAAGGAAGATGAAAAACTTAACAAAGGTAGCAATACTTGCCGACTCGTAGCAGCCAAATCTTGATTACATATGATACACCCAAGCTGGTCAATTGGGGTAGCAGGTGTCATCGCCACCCTGCAAAGCCCACATACCTTCTATTTGGTCAAAAACCCACACACTGCTTCCCACCACCAGCTTGTCTTTGTTGGTCCTGTTTTGGCACGTAGCAGATGTTTTGCATGAATAGAGAGTACTTAATTGATGTTAATTCTCAAACAGATGTTGGAGGTGGCTCTGCACTTTTGTTTAATTAATTTTGTCTTTTGCCTCTGCTTCTGTGGACACTTAAAGCTTTTTTACAAGGGCAAGATAAAAGCTATCACTGGGGTGTTCAGCTATATATATATACACTTAGAAAAAAATGACGTCCCTATTATGTTTTAAATTCAGAATCCTGGCTGTGTATCTAAAGCATCTGTGCTTATTTAGAGAACAGAAAGCATTATTGAAATCGTTTTTACACCTGGGCAGTGGGCGGCTCTCACCATGTAAATGATTCTAATTTCCCAACAATTTGAATACGTGTCAAATGCTGTATTCAGCTTTAGGATTGGCTGCCTGCAACAGCTGGCACAAGCTGCTAGTCAGTGTGCCATAGTTGATTGTGCCCAGGCTCTCATTCTCATTTCATTTGTTTTTCTTTTCCTCATACTGGAGAAATGGCTATCTATATCACACCACACACTGGATCTTCGTGCGCCATATTGAGGAAGGTTTGTGTCCAATGCTATGAAAAGCAGGTTGGCAGATCTTGTGGTAAGGACAACTGAGGTGTTGCTATCTGATCACAAAGCATGACATGTTTAATGACAAACGTGCTGAGAAGAAAGGAAATGGCTTAATCCTGTGTAGAGATAAGAAGCTGTGAAAAGGGCGTAGAACAAGTGAGGTGGCTAGTGGGATGACCCTGCGGGAGCACCACCCCGCCCTGGACATACCCATAAAATGTATGAAAAATGATTAGGCTATGACTAATTACCCGTTTAGTGTCGCTGAAAGTTGTTAAACAGACCATTGCCTTTTAATACCTAAAGTAAGGAATGGGATTAATTAAGCATAAATGTATTCTTCTACTCTGCCAAGTCTCTTTCTTACAGTCTCTAAAAACAGTGTGATGGGGTTTGCACCTTGGGGAAATAGTTGGTAATGGCCTGAGAAAGGGATCTCCTTTTCTCAACTCACTACTTCTTTTTGGGTGGATGAATGAATGGATAACTACAGGAGCAGCTGCCTCTATAAAATGGAATTGCAGAGGGAAAATGGAAGCCAAGGAGAAAAAGGATTTATGACTGCACAACTGTTCCTTTTGAAAAGCATGACCTTTTAAAGATGACATCCATAATGGTTTTTAATAAAGATATCATTAATAGCCATCTGTATTGTAAAGAGTAGTGAAACACTAAAAATGGCAAATATTCCATGATGGTACCGTCTATTTAGTATTCCAGTGTTTCCCACACAGACTAATTTGTGGCGGGCTGCCACACATTGCGTTATTTATTTTTTTAACGCTATTTAAACGCAGCTGAATTTCCTTTTCCTGCTGTCCTCAGTCTCTCTGTCACTCCACACACACACACACACACACACACACATAGCCCCTCCCCTCTGTGCACACTGCGTCTGTCTCTATAGTATTGCCAACTTAGCGACTTTGTCAACGAGGTATTTTTCTCTGGTCACCAAAACAGTCACTTCTCTCTGAATCTGTTTTGAGTGGAGCAGCCCCTCCCCTCCCCGTGTGTGCATGCAGGTAGAAAGGGGAGAAGGGACAGGGTGTGTGTGTGGGGGTGTAGGTAGGAGAGACAGCGGAATGCAACGGGAGAAAGACGTAGCTGAGCTAGCCTTGCCCTGGGCAAGCCGGCCTTCTTTAAGAATTCTTTATTGATCTTTTTACCTTCTTTTTTGAAGAATTTCTTTTTTACTTCAAAGACAGGTTACCTAAATAATAATTACAAGTTAAAATAAATTCCTGTATTGAATTTGTGATTATTTGGCTAAAGATTTCTTTCTTTCTATCTACCTTGCTGACACAACCACTAAGCTTTACGCAAATAATTGCGTAATGACGTCACCCATATGCAAATGAGCGAAAGACATCAACTAGAACAAACTAGATGCTCCATCATCCTTGTTGTAGTGTGAATTATTGGTCCGTTCTGGGAATATTAGGGACCGCCCCCTTGATTACGTTGTTTTTTCCGCGTGTTCTTATTTTCTGTTATATTGGCGTTTGGCATTGCTGCCACCAACTGTTGGGCGTAGCCTGGAGCATCAGGTGTGTGAAAACATGGAGGCCACAATAACAAAGGACACCCCAAAGCTCTTCAATTACGCATTACTTTCCTCACTACAGTTTGTACAAGAGCTCAAAACACAGGCATACTTGAATTGGTTTACTTGTTACTGGCAATAGCACACAACTTTTATAACTAATTTAAGTTACTCTGTTGAAACCAATAGACAACTGCAACCTAAATCGATAGCACATTGTGGACGTTGGCAAAATATATTACATGCATGTGAATTTTCTATATTGACATTCAACACATTTGAACGATCGTCGGACATGTTTCTGTACATCGGTTGTCAACAACGCGTCACCAACTGGGAAACTCTGTTAGCAAAATCTAGCCCCAGTTTCCTACTTCTGATTCCCACATGAAGTGACGTGGATGATGAGTGACAAAGAGCCAGTTGAAACCAGCAAAGTGTCCCTTTTTAAGATGTTATATGAAGAGTATTGATTATGTCTAAAAACATGCTTAATTATTGTGCAACAAATATTATTATAACATATACTATAATATATTATAATATAATGTATTTATTATGATGATATAATTATTATAATATTATTATTATAATATTAATATTGTAATAATATTATTATTCTGGACTACGCTCCATTGTGCTCTTCGTGTTTTTGTTTATTTTCTCTGTTTTCTGCCAACATTCTCTGGTAACATTTACTAGGGATGAGCTCTTAAATATTGGACGGTCAACTCCTCATATTATTCCACCGCTATTTTCCCAACCTGGAACTTTATCGGAGTTATTAGTTGGAGGCGCAGCAGCTCTCTATGGGATCCACCAGAGACGCCGGAGGGGGAAGCGCACTGGAGCTCACGGGGAACACAAAGGGAGGCGGTCTCTGTCTCTACATAAACGAAGGTTGGTGTACAGATGTATACAGGAAAAAACATGCAGCCACCACTTAGAGTCACTATTCATAAACTGCAAACCCTTTTATTCACTGCGGGAGTTTTCCTTGTTCATTCTGGTCGCCGTCTACATCCCACCTCAGGCCTGTGTTAGTGAGGCGTTACTACACCTGGCCGACCAGATAAGCAACGTGGAGAAAAACATCCTGACTTCTTGCTCATTGTTCTTGGGGACTTCAACAGAGCAAACCTCAGCAATGAACTTCCAAAGTACAGACAGCATATAAAGTGTCCCACCAGGGAGACTAATATACTGGACCACTGCTATACTACATTAAAGGATGCCTATCGCTCTGTCCCGCGTGCAGCCGTGGGTCTCTCTGATCACTGTCTGGTTTATCTTGTCCCGACATACAGGCAGAAACTTAAATCTGTTAAACCTGTTGTAAAGAGGGTGAGAAGATGGACCAACGAGTCAAAGCTGGATTTACAGGCCTGCTTTGACTGTACTGATTGGAGTGTTTTTGAGGCTGCAGCCACTGATCTGGACGAACTAACTGACACTGTGACATCTTACATCAGCTTTTGTGAGGACGTGTGTGTGTGTCGACTAAAACCTTCTGCACATACAACAACCAAAAACCCTGGTTCACAGCAAGACTTAGGCAGCTCCGTCAGTCAAAAGAGGAGGCCTTCAGAAGTGGGGACAGAGTCCTGTATAACCAGGCCAGGAACACACTGACCAAAGAGATCAAAGAAGCTAAGAGGAGCTATGCTAACAAGCTGGAAAACAGCTTTACAAACAGTGATCCTTAGTCAGTGTGGAGAGGCCTGCAGACACTCACAAATTACAGGAGACCAGCCCCAACACCTTTGGTCCTCAACGACTGGCTGACGAGCTGAATAGCTTTTTACTGTAGATTTGAAAAGCCCACAGTCACACCCCTCCCCACACCAACTCACCAACTCATTCTTCAGTCAGTCACCTTCCCCCACCTGTACGCTGTCCCCTTGCTGGACCCCCTGCAGTTTGCCTACAGGGCTAAAAGGTCGGTGGATGATGCAGTCAACACCTCGACTCCCCAGGGGCATATGCAAGGATCCTGTTCGTGGAATTCAGCTGGGCGTTCAACACCATCATCCCGGATATCCGGGATAACGGTCATCGGCCTCATCCGGGACAGTGATGAGTCGGCCTACAGACGGGAGGTGGATCAGCTGGCTCTCCGGTGCAGTCAGAACAACCTTGAGCTTAACACGCTCAAAACTGTGGAGATGATTGTGGACTTCAGGAGGTGCCCCCCCACTCTTCCCCCCATCACCATACTCAACAGCCCTGTGTCTGCTGTGGAATCCTTCAGGTTTCTGGGATCCACTATATCCCAGGACCTGAAGTGGGAGCCCAACACAGACACCATCATCAGAAAGGCCCAGCAGAGGCTGTACCTCCTGCGCCAGCTCAGGAAGCTCAACCTGCCTAAGGAGCTGCTGGTCCACTTCTACACAGCCATCGTCCAGTCTGTCCTCTGCACGTCCATCACTGTCTGGTTTGGATCTGTCACCAAAAAGGACAGGAGCAGACTACAACGGACAGTTAGGACAGCAGAAAAGATCATTGGTGCCAACCTGCCCTTCGTTCATGACTTATACACTTCCAGAGTCAGGAAACGGGCAGGAACCATCACTGCAGACCCATCTCACCCCGGACACAACCTGTTCCAGCTTCTCCCCTCTGGTAGGCGCTACAGAGCACTGTACGCCAAAACCAACAGACTCAGGAACAGTTTCTACCCACAAGCCATCTCTCTGATGAACAGCTGACTTCTGACCCACAGTGTCAGGTTCAATTCTAGTCAATAACCCAGTAACACTGTCTCTTCAGCACCTGTTTACTGGTTCCACTTATTACTCCAATTAGTATTATTCATCATTCTCGTTCTCATTTCTCACTTATTATTTATTATTTACTATTTACTCATCTTTCCCATTCTCACATCTCACTTATTATTTGTTATTTATTCATCATTCTCATTTCCTATTTCAGAACTGTTCAAAATGTTCATACTATCCATATTGTAAAATACTATTTATACCAGTATTCTTTGCACTATGCTCCACATTTTAGAGTATGTATATGTTGTGTATATATTAGTTTGTATGTTGTTTGGTTGTTTTGTTTGTGTAAGCACATTGGGAGCAACAATGCTCCAAAGAAAAATTCCTCGTATGTGTCTTCATACCTGGCAAAATAAAGCTGATTCTGATTAGGCTCTTGAAAAATGAAAGCAAGACCTGCTACATTTTGAATTTCCGTTTCTGGTCGTTATCAATCTACAGACACACTAGTCCTTGCTTTATATTCTAATCCACCGTGACTAAAATGGTTTGGCCATCAACCAGCTGTACATATGCAATAGCCTTAATTAAAATGTATGTGCTGCCCCCCGCCCCTCAACATATTTCTGTCAAAGAAACTGACTAAAGGGATATCTCATCTAGTTATCCAAGATGTGCATCAGGCAACCATGGCAACCCTGAAGCATGTGTATGTGTGGAAGGGGATCAAACGAAGTCTGTTGTGCATGTATCATACTGTGAGCAATGTGTCTGCCCCTCATTAGGAGGCACCAGAACAATCTCGTAAATTATTGTCGATATAGACTGAGCCATTATTAGTATTATTATTATTAGTATTAGTATTAGTTACACCTATGTTTTGAAAAGTAAAAATGTCCTTCCTTGTCTCTTATGCACCTTGAAGAACAAGACAGGAACACCAGCAATCTCTTAGAGGACCCACTACTCAGCGCACACTACATTTAGAGAGAAAGGGGCTGAAACGAGCTCAGTGCCAGCACATCTAATGAAAAGTTTTCTCACCTTTTTCTAACAGTTTATCTGCATATATTTGCACCCCTCTCCCGGTAAAGCACCGAAACGGCCCGATGTCCAGTGTGCCTCATTGTGCCTTTCACCAAATTTTGCTTGTCATGCAATTCTGGACCACACACAAAGTCCTCAATGGTCACTACACTGTAAAACACACTGTGCACTCAAATGCACCATTTGAAATGCTAAGAGCTCATTGTAGCAAACTGGATGAGATTAAAGGCATGTATTTATCATATGCCATTAGTGTGTTTGTTAGGGGCCGGCATCAATTATGGCCAATCACTTCAGCTCCTCTTGGTGCTCTAAAAGCAGGCAGGGTCCTCTTCTGTGATCTGAGGATGTAAAAAGTCCAAACAGGCTTTTTCTAAAAGAAAATGAATATTGTTCAGACTAGAACATCAATATTGGACAACTCTGCAAAACAGTTTTAAATGCCAACATTTTTAAAAAATCTGCAAATACAATATAATTTCTGAATTTAGCAGCTGGTGTGTAGTGAAATATTGTAATTATGGTATTCTCTATAAAAGTCATACTCGCTAGGCTTGCATCATTAGTCTGTTTCCGGTGTTACACTGTGGTCGGACATAAACCGAATACAATACTTGACCACCGCCCCACCGTTGTTATGTTTTTATTGAAATAAAACCCATTTAGCTCACTTCTGTGTATCAGCGCCCACGTTAAATAAAGAAAAAAAAAATCTCTTCTGGTTAAATGTTAAGTGTGACCAGTAACGCCAGGGTTTTACGAGTTTCTTAACCAGACTGTTTTTTGGTACAAATATATGCAGGTGGGCCTCTGTCTATAGTTCTGGAAATGTCACTTTAAAACAAAAAAGGTGCTTGCTCAGTTTGACATGACTCATGCAGGTAAGCAGCAGACACCAATATTGCAGTGGATTGCCAGTTGAACACAGCTCTTACTGCACATCTCTTACTTTGCTGCATCATACATCACAAATACCAATCTGGTGCAGGTGAATAAAGATCTCACAACACTTCAGAGTTTGGTAGCCGTCCAATGTTCTAACTTAAATTGCACTGGAAATTCAGACTAAATTTGTTTTTAACGGAACATTTTGCTTATGCAAATTATATAGACCCAGGGATTGTGAGTTGTCACTGTTGTTGGTATCTGTGAAAATATGTCTAATTTCTTCCTAGTAATAGCATGTTGCTACAGCTGGCTTCTCACAGCTCTGTGCAAGGTGCTAAATCCAGTCTGGAGCCAGCAAAGATCAGTCTGTCAGCTGGGAGATTTACACTTTACATGCTCTTAAAGTCTTCGTCCGACACCGAGGGTGCCAGAAACCCCTGCCAGATTGCCAGACACCAGTATAGCACAGCCATTTAACGGCTGTGCTTTCTAGGCTTTATAGCCCATGCTGATGCACTGAGGACATAAGCAAAAGAGAACATTGATTGACCACTTGGACAAGGCAAAGCCTAGCTACACTAGGGAGCTTTTGCTGCCTAAGGATCAAATTTAAAGGAAAAGCATTATGTTCATTTGTCACGTAACTAGGCATCTGACCAACCCATTCTATATCCCACACTTTCACCTCCTTAATACTGCTGTTCAAGGAATAATGCAGTGATGTCCATTGAGAAGGTAAATAATAGCCAAATCCTTAATCAGCTATAGTTTTTGAGAGTAAATAATATATTTTAATGACCAGAATTTAAAACAATATTGACACTTCTGCATTTCTATTTATTGTGTAGGACGCCTATGATTTAGCATGAGAGCAAATATGTTGCAAATTAGTATCAATACCACTCACTAGAGGCCTTCACAAGCCACCAGTCTTGGATTTGTGCATCAATATGTCTAATATTGATCCTGTGGTATGCCATTATCACAGCAGAAGAAGATATTTTGGGAAATCAGTAGCCTGTGTACAAAATGTTATGTAATGCAAGTTGATTTATGCGCATCAGGTTGGTGTCCCACGTGTTGGACCCAATCTAAAAACCTCCACTCCACACTACCCATATGATCATATTTTTAGGAAGGCAGCAGCACTCGCGCAAAAGTTAATAATAATTTTTCATTCCTGTGTGACTGTGATTTAGACAAGCAAACACATTAAGCTAACATTCATCATGCTTTCTTAAGTTAATTTCTAATTCTAGTACGCCTAACATTGTTTTTAATCCTTTTTTGCAAAGAACTTCAGGCTGTATCTTTACTTAAAAGGTATCAGATATGAGTTTTCTGTCATTCATCTTTGTAATCTTCCAAAAAAAAATCTATTGTTCAAGAAAAACAATTTTAAACAAATAACTTCAGCAGACAAAATAAGATTAGTAAATGGATGTCACCTGTGACTTTCTGTGTGACATACAGTGTATATATGTGGACTAGATCAATTCCCCAGCCTGTTGTTAGTTCTTTTTTTTTCTTTCTGTGCCTAATTATGGACTAACCTTAAGGGAAAGTGCTGACGTTTTTAATAATTTGTGTTTATTTCTCCTGTTTCTTTCAAGCACCGGACTTAATGAAAACATAGCTATTAATCTTTGGATACACCTCTGAGCTACTTTGTCAGCAAGCCACCGTGAAAGCACAAACCAAGCCTGACATTTGACTAATTGCAGTCATTTGAGAATGATCACTACTATAATGTATTGGAAATGCACAGCAGTGTAACACAACATTCAGGCACCCCTATCTGTCTGGTGACCTACTTTACAGTCAGATGGAGGAAGCTGTTAAACCACTTGGAAAAAAAAAACACCTCTCCTAATTGGAGCAGGTTAAGTGCAATAGTAATGATTGCAATCAGAGGGTCCAGTATGATTTTTGCTTGCCGAAGACAGGAACCTATCAATGCCACAATCAATCATCCAGTCAAGCGCCATAACCAAACTCCAACTAATTTCCCCCTTGTGTTTCATAGTGGATCCTTGGGAGAATGACTCTTACCTGTCCTTGGCACCTTGCGAATTGCTGTGCGTTTGATGAAGACCGCAGTGGAGGGCTCATTACAGCCAGGAGACAAGTGCATGGGAAAGAATAGATAGAGGAAGGTGTGCATGTGAGAGAGACATAAAAATAGAGTATAGTGTTGTGACTGTGGATAAAGTAGTAAATATGAGCAATGGGGAAAGCCCCTTGTAAGGTGAAATAAGGGGCACTTGGGGACTCGCCTTGTACATTGCACCTGTCTTATTATTTAACTCTTATTTGTTGGTCTTACTAAACTGTCAGCAATTCCCTGCCTTTTTGGCCTTTACCTGTAAAATGTCATGGAAATGCTGACAGGCTGCCAAACCGGAGATGTCTGGACTGCTCCTGGCCTCTTTTTTTTTCTAGCATGTATTGTCAGAATTATATGTACACACAAAGCACTGCACTTAGCTGTATTTGTACACCACAGTCCACCTTTCAAATGCAAAGTCATTTAACCGCCACTTTCTCCAATTTAATCTTTCCTTTCACAGCTCACCAGTAACTATATATATATATATATATATATATATATATATATATATATATATATATATATATATATATATATATATATATATAGTATTCCCCTGAAACATGCCTCACCTATTCCTGCAGTCTGTGTCAGTAATGTTTTGCGTAATTGTGAATTTTTCTGGACCAATTCAATTGTCTCTTGTATTCCTCACTCAACTGAGCATGTCATTACACACATCATTTGTGTGCAATTTAATGTGGTATGCAACAAGGTTACATTTCTATGGTGGTTCAATTTGAGGACTCGTAGCATTTCCCCTGCAATCATTTCTCTCTCTGTCTCTCTTTTTTACTCGCTCTCAGAAATTGCTTCTGCAATGATTACGCAGTTCTGTGCCTCACTCCGTCATGCCACAATTTTAAGTTCACATTGGGGAGATATTCCAATTATCAGTCAGGTAATGCGAAGAAAATTGTAACTTTTTCTCTTTAGCCTGGGTGTGGTGATCATTTTTCTCAAGTGGACTGCATCATACAATTCTATCCATCTGTTGCTTTATGTCCTTTTACTGGATATAGCATTTGTAAGATTGAAATGCTTCTCATTGACTCGTGAATGGTGATCGTACTGAAGTGTTTCTGGTAAGCTAAAATGCTAAAGACTGCAGTTGTCCCTGAGTCCTTTTATATTAGCCAATACATTTTTACAATTAGTTTTACCTTTCATAAGCGGTGAAAGGAGTATGTCCCATTAAAGTCAGTGCTACAAAATTTAAACAGGTCCCAGAAAGTAGTCAAATGTCCAGTACAAACACTAAAAATGATTTGGTATTGCATGAAGGTCGTATGATTGCCTTCTCTTTGACCTATCATAGAATTATTATTGCCTCCCATTACCTTTCTTTGTTTTGTCTGACACACTGTTCAATCACAATGCCACGGTCTATGTGAAAGTGACAGCATTCTTATTAACTTTAATTACTGTATGCCAAGTCATGTGAAAGCACTGTTTTGTTCCAGGAACCGCCCAGCCCCCCACTCACAGCCACAGGCCCTGTCCTTTATCACCTGTGAAGGTCTAATCTTATCTGCGGCTGTTGCATGGCTCTTCATTAATCACTCCCCCGGCCCAATCAAATGGTGACTGGCGGTTGACGTGGCCTTGTCCGGCCATCCCTCAGGTGCAGGGAGTTGGTCTGGAATCGGCCGAGGCACAAACGCAGAATAGATTCCTTGGCAGATTGTAACATGTGTCTGTGTGTGCATAACACAAGGGTGCCGTACTCGGCATGCCATGTAACCCTGTGCCAACCCTCCAGTGTACCTCAAGTTCAACATATTGTACCGCTGGAGCAGACATTGTCTCATCAAGAGCAGTGAACTCTTCAAGCTAAGATCTAGGTACTGTGTATTTTGCTCAGTGACACCACACTCTCTGCGTGGTTGACTAAAGTGAAGACATACAATGACTGTCCCATCTGTTTGTGAGCTCAGTAGAAGATGCAGTGGAGGTGCAGTGGCCCACCAGCAATATCATGAATGGAAAGGGTTGTTTGGTGAAAAATGGTTGCAGGTAGGAGAAGGACGAGGGAGATGGGGTAGAAATAGTTTGTTCTTGTAGCGGCAGGATATAAATGGCACAAAGATGAAACAAATCAACCTTAGGTAGCCCCAGCCGTTAGCCAATCCATAGTAATCAGTGAGGCTGCATTGAGCTCTCCGCTTCATGGACCCTTACCAATCAGCAGAGAAAACAGAGATCTGTCATCTGTTTTCCTCGGCTCACTGATGGGGGCAAGGGGCAAAGAGAGTGAAGTGTGGTAATTATCTATGAATTGTGTGTATGGAAGGGGTTTGTGGCATATGTTTCTGTGTGTTGGTGTTATCATCACCTTTTCAAAGTGGTTTTGCTCTACACTAGTTGTCAGTCAGTCAGCACAGGGATGTGAACCAATGCATTCCCACTGCTGATGTCAAAACACAGATGGCATGACTCACTTTGCAGCCTTCTAAAATAGATTTTGTTTAATCTTGTCTTATGGACAAGTCTGGCTAAATGACATCCAGGGGGATGTGCTGCGTCTTTTTGAATTGATCTTCATTAATTACTGTGACAGTGAAATATGAAATTAAACATTAGGCGATGTGTAATTCAAAAAACCTCACTTATCTCCTCACACAATGTGCAGGCACAAAGGCAGTGAACATACAAACAATAGACATGCACATATGCAGTCATACACGAACACATTTGTTTTGTCTGCAGTGGCATCATAAAATACTCTTCATGTTGGGCAGATGACTTGGCATCAGTGTGCTCAGGTTTCCATAACCTTTGGATGCCTCCCATCCTTGTCCGAGGACAAAGCTCTGCCCTATAAGAGATGAATAATGAGCTTGTTGGCAAAAGAGACGTTGCTAATGTTTTGTTCAAATATCTCAAATCTGTCCCAATGATAATGTATTCTGCGGCAGTGCCAAACAGCTCTATATTTGAAAAGGTGATTTCATCGCAAATATTACTTATACAATCTTCAGATTGGAAAAGGAAACTCCCTCTCACTTTTTAATGTCTGGCGGATGTATAGGCATCATAATAAGGGCTTAGTTTGTTTTCCTGTAATTGATGCTTTGCCTATGTGGCGGCATAGCTTTGTTTTTTATGCTAATGGTTGTAATGACCTGTTGGTCCCCAATCTAGCAGGGAAATGGCAGCCAATGCTTTGGGGAGTGAGCCATTGATCTCTCTTCAGTGCCGCTTTCTTCTCAGGTACCTGGGATTAACTGAGCCAGAGCATGACAAAAGGAAAGCATTACAAAAGCAAGAAAAAAAAAAATCACCAAATTACTTCTGGTATATGCATGTATAGCACATCAGCTTCAGGCCAATTGATGCTTGTGTGGCTTCTACCAAGCTACCTGGTGTAAAAGTGCTCACTCTGCTTCCCTTATATTGGGCTCTTGAGGCTTGATGCTGCCTAAACAGCACAACTATAATTCCCTTAAGCAGTGCACTATACAATAACTGTAATACATGAACACACAAACAAAAACAAAAAGGTGGGCTGTTATGGATGTGCCTCTCCAGAGTACCTAATAATCTACAGTGTTACAGTGGCCAGTTGTCGAGGACTTGCCACATTCCAAGTCATGATGGAAGCAGAGAATCACTGAAATACCAGCACTGGTACCCAGAGTGGCATCCAAATATTGCTTTGTTGTAATTTTTTCAATTGTAACTTATTTTAAGGCTGTAGTGCGTTGTTTCTGCGACCCCCATGAAATGTAATGACAACAAAACTGTTGGGCGTCCACATGATAAAAGCGCGCCCCCCCATGGACTCTTCAGAAGAGGTAATCATTTTCACTCTGCGTGGGGAAGTCACCGGACACCACAATTCAAGCAATAGCTTGAATGTAACGGCTGTTCATTAATATTAAAAAGTTATGCATTAAAACTTTAAGCCTCATTTTCAACAGTTATTGCCGTTACAGCAATTTGCATAACAATTTGAGTTATGGTTGTTGTTTCCAAAATATTAATTTGACCAGTTGCAGATTTTTTGAGGACATTTTTGCAGACTAAAATTGTCTTTTTTTTACTTATAAAATATTGAGTTGTTGTGAAACCAACAAAGGAAAGACAATCACCTAAGAAGTAGTCTAAACAACAAAACGCCTGTAATTCTGAGGTCAAAAAGTACATTTCACAGTGTATTCCAACTACTAGCATCACTGTGAAAACTAATTCACAAAACTCCCTTACAATACATGGAAGCATTAAATATATTAGTTGAATATGTGAAAGAAAATATAAGCCTCTCTGCCTACTGCGGAAGGTTAAGTCCACATTAGGTGATCAGAGGCACAAAGGTCAGCTTCATAGGAGTCAGCAAGTACCTCTTTAAGACTATGACATTTTACTTTTTCTTTTCAAACTTGAAAACACAACATTAGGAAAGTAAGAATGAGGGGACCCGGGGAGCAGTCTCACAAAGCCCTTCCCCAGGGTAGATTATTGCTCGGTAGAACAAAAAAATATATAACAGGAACACTCTCTCTTTCCACCATTATGCTCTCATTCCTGGACACATTTTTTGAAATGTCAGTTCTTTAGGACCACAGTTCTAATTTTTGTTCCACTCAGTGTGAGTAAGTAGATCTGACTGTGAGTTTTTGTTCACAGAGCCCAGGAGAGTGGCATGCATGCTCAGCAGAGAGACCTCTCACTGCAACCTCCCTCTAACATATTGATCAGGAATTGCTATTGGCGTTAGCCCTGTGAATAGAATGCTGCTCAATTCCCCACTGGGCAACTGAATGGAGAGACAAAACCTTAAGCACTTTTTTGTGGACTGCTATTTCAGCCGGATCCAAGGCCTAATGGCGTTACCGTCAGGCACAGACGAAGATAAACAATTGGAAGTGTCATTTTTGTGTGCCTCGCATTCTCAAATTACTTTATATATATATATGTTTTTCTGACTGCCACTCTTATGTTTCTGCAGCAGACCAAGAAAATATCACATTGAGATGATTTATAAAATCAAGGGCAGGTAAAAAGGGTTGTTTTCTGACTCTTCACTTAAACTTCTTTGTTGACATCAAAGAGAGGAAGAGGCTTGACATGTGCATCTAGATACATTATCCCGCCGAAAGCAACAGTCCCTCTGACATTTGAAATAACTGGAACATGAAAAAAGACAATGTCTATACAGATTACAGAGTACAGAATGTGCAGCGTTTCATATCCACATTATAGGAACAAGCATTTTTTTCTGTTTTTGTGACTTCAACTATAGTATGCGGAGGGGAAAGGACCTCTTCATACTTCCCTTCAAATTTTGAACACTTAACATTTTCTAGAAAAAATGATTGCTTTTATAACCTCTGTCGTTGTTTCAAATTATTACACATAGGGAATCGGTTTCAACATCAGAACAGGCACTAACCTTTTGGTCCACCAGTACCTTTCATCTTTATGATCTGCTTTGCTTCATTTCATCGTGTTTTCCCTGAGCCTCAGAATAACTTTAGGTAGTCGAGTGATTTCCCATATATCATTTATTTATTTAGTAATTAATTAATTTGTGTATTAATCTATGAGCTATGTATTTAATATTAAATAATGCACAGTCCTCTTCATGAGATTTATGATAAACTTAGGGCTTTCTCAGTGGTCCTTTGTTTTCTGTTTGGTTGGAATATAGGGCAGTACAGTTTGGGTGCTCTTGTCAGAGACAGTTTGTGTGCTGCTATTTCGTAACAGTTTTTTGCGGCAGCCGGGGTTCAAGAGACCTTTCCTGGGTAGTTTGTGAGCTCCCGTCGACCCCTTCATTGGCGAGGAGACATAAGAAGGGTCCAGAAAGTTATGGAGGAGTGAATGCTCAGAGGAAGAACATTTGGGGGTGACTGAGCTTGACAGGAGACTGGGTTCACTATCGCTATCTGGTGTAGCACAGCCACTCTTGTCCTCCTGTAATTCTTCTTGCTCTTCATCCTCCTCGTCGTCATCACAGCACAATGCGTGGTACAGAATTTTGTCACTGAAGCGGACTCTTTCTCTTGTGCCGGAGGTACGAGAAGTCTTGTGGCTGTGCGTGGAGCTGCTGGCCTCCTCGCTGGATGAATCTGGAGTAATAATGCGAGGCCCATTGGGGATTGGCAGCCCGCCATTCATCTGGGAGTAGACTGAGGCAGTGGAGGGGGGCGGGGTGGGGGTCTGTGTCTGGGTGGGGATGGTCCCGCAGCCCAGCTCTGGTCGAAGATCTCCTGGTATGCGGGCGGTGGCGCCAGCAGCCTCCAGGTAGCTGCAGAACTCCCAGCTATCAGAAAGCACATCTGCATTGAGGAAGTCTAGCCTGAAGGCCTCTCCCAAACCTCGCTCACTGCTGGACGTGCTGCTGGCTGTGGCCACCGTCCAGTCATCTGGCTCCAGGTCAAAGTCAAAGTCGGACGTTAGTTTATCAATCTGACCCACCACCTGTAACAGAAATGGGAGAGCACAAGAGAGAAGTGATGAGATATTGTAGGGAAACAAATGTTTAGGCCCGAAAGAGGTTTCATTTAGATCGAGATTTTCATCTATATATTTTTTTAGAGGCATGGCTCTAAAGATGGCAACGTCAGTCTGTTGGTCAGGCAGTCCACCACTTTCATCCACACTGAAATATCTGAGCAATGACTGGGTGGATTACAATGACCTTTTGTGCAGACATGTATTATCCAGGTCAAATTCACATCAACATTTGCAAAAACTTTTTGAAATGAGTAAAGACTAAGCAACTGTATCTCAGAGCAACTATAGTGGTCAAACTAGCATCATTAGAACACAGTACATTGCAGATGCACTTCTGGAGTGATTTTTACATGACAACACCATTAACAGCATAACAAAGGGCTCTTTGCACCGCCACTGCATTACTTAAATGCTCCCTGTGGAGTTTAAGACCTCTAGTAGTCTGATGGAGCCCCTTGTCAAATAGTGGATACCCGTACACAGTCCTAAAAGTAGTGTTTCACTATTCCACTGATCAACAGGTGGCGCTTACACTACAAGATATGCAGCAATGCTTCTGCCAACGCAGGAAAGAAGACTGCAAGCTGATAAACATGCATGGTTTCAGATGCCTAAAAATGCAGATGTTTTATGAGGAAGGAAATACACTCGACAAGTTTGTTAGACCTCAAGGATATGGACAATGTGTTTTGGTGAGTAACACTGAATGTGAGCATAACTCCACAGGGCCCTTTTAATGTTCACAGAGGCTTCATTATTACTCATATTTTGGTATTTCCAGAAGCATTACAAATGCAAAATGCAAGAAACTGAACTAAAGGTGCTCACTGTGAATCTCACTTTAATATAAATTTCTGTGACAGCAAACTAAATACATTACAGGAAATGTCCAGATGATTTACATCCCACTGATTTACTTCCCACAGGCAGGTTTAACAAAGGCTAAGATTTATAACCAGCTGCTAATAGATCTGTGTTTACCTTTACAGCTTGCTATTACATTTTTTTTTCATCCATAAATCCTTAATTATTTGTTCATGGTTTTAAAACAGTTTTTTATTCCCGCCGGGGCCCCCTGTGGACAAGTGTTGTAAATTAGCTGTATGCTACATCAAGACGGAATTAAATCTCCTCTGGAATGAGGTTGTAGCACTGAAGGTGTGTCACGACCCATCAGAGAGGAGTTCTTTAGCCATGAGAGAGAGAGAGAAGAGGTAAAGAAGCATTTCTAGATGAGTGGTGAAATCTCAGTCCAGTGACTGACGTTTTTTTGCCTTGATGATGCACTGCAACTACCAGACATATAGCTTTATGGCACAAACACTTAACCCAGTGCTGTTGATGCTTTGACATATTTTAATTCCAGTGCTATTGTAATGTCTGTGTCGAACAATATAAACTACTCAAGTTTTCACCTGCATAGAAATGTGTTTTATGTGTTATTGCATTTAATTCAATGTTAACTCAAAATGAACCTCACTGCTTCTGTCATCAGCAGGAACAGTGGTGAGTGTTGCATGAATAGAAAGCACTTCAGCTGAAATCACACTGGTTTGCTGACAACACCTAAAATGCAAGCCCTCTATACTTGACATTTTGCACCTTCATTCAGCATGTTCTGCTCTCAACAACGACCTATTGTGAAATAAAAACACTCAGTGTTCGTGTAGATTGTAAATGATGCATTTCCTCAAACCATTAAGCAATTAAGCCTAAAATAAAATTTGTTTTTAGAAACGTACACATGCAACATAATTGCAGCTGAATAGCAGTGTGTTTGCTCCTTTCTGGCTCTGATGACTACAAATGAGTCCTAATCCATTCTCTGTCCTAGTCTGGCTATCACTAAACCAAGCTCAATAGATTTGAGATTGAGCGTTGGTCTGGGAAATCTGCTCTGTATTTTTCTCTGCAAAAGAGGTGTGACCAACCGGCATAGTTCAAATGACTGTACACAATTAGATAGTCCTTCAACCAATCAGACTGACGATCCAGGTGACGTAAAAGCGACAGCAGCATCAACGGGTTGCTGCGCTTCGGTGGCCACTATGTTAAATGTAAGAAGCTGCTTGGTCCCTTCTCTATCGTCGTCGTGTTAAACCCGCCAATAGCTTGCAAGGTAGATAAGCCAGTTTGTGATTGGTACCCACAAATTTGTGAACTGAAGCAAGAGAATTAAACATGCATGTTTCCAGACTGAGCTGCAGGGTGAAATCAAATCGCTGGCAAAGTGGGCGGGATTTACCCATTCTATCTCTGTCCATCTTTAAAGGTCCCATGACATGGTGCTCTTTGGATGCTTTTATATAGGCCTTAGTGGTCACCTAATAACATATCTGAAGTGTCTCCCAAAATCCCACCTTGGTGCAAAATTACAGCCACTAGAGCCAGTCCCACAATGAGCTTTGCCATTGCCATTTCTGAGTCTGTAGCTTTTGAGGAGGAGAGGGGGGGAGGTGTAGCTTTGACCATCTGCCACTTTGCTTATTTGAAAGCCATGATGTCTTTCTCTCAAGGGTGGGTCAAATTCTCTGGGCAGGAAAAGCTGAGAAAGGGGTGGTAACCTTGCCCCTTATGACCTCATAAGGAGCAATATTCCAGATTGGCCCATCTGAGCGTTCATTTTCTCAAAGGCAGAGCAGGATACCCACGGCTTGGTTTATACCCTTCGCCATTTCTAGCCACTGTGGGACCATAGGCAGGCTGGGGCAACTCATATTAATGTTAGAAAACCGCAAAGTAAAATTGTCATGCCATGGGACCTTTTTTAAAAAAGGAATTGTGGGTCTTAGACTGTAAATGCAAACACACTGATAATGTGCTAAGCAATCTTCACTGCAAACATGGCCACTGACATGAGCTTGATGATCTTGTACAAATATCTCAAGATGATGATTTAAGATGTTTTTTTTCCACACTACCACATTTTATATCTCATATATATTTTCTGCAGTTAAGTCGCAGCACCTGCATTAATGGTATTGGTTCATCTGTCAATGAGCTTCTCTGCAGATCTGCCAGTTGTGGCATCGTTCACCTCATGAGTAACTGGACCGTGCTTTACTATTGGCAGACTGCCCAGAGGGAATTGGGCTGTATGAGTCCACTAATCTTTGAATTACTTAAGGTGTTTGCTGTGTGATTTGTCGACGTTTTACTCATGGAGTTGTTAACGTGAGATGTTAATTTTTCAGGCCCAGAGGAGGCTGAAAACTTCTGCAAGGGACTTAATCAGTCGAGTTAAGAAACTATCTGCCCAATGTATTTCACAAGCTTGCTATGACACCAATACAGACTATTTTGTTGGTTTGCAGTTATTGCAATGAGCAGAAACTTGTTACTGTCATATAACTGTGACATTTTTTAAAGAAAAGTAAAAAGAATGAAGTTTCTGGTCGCCGGAAATTACCCAAATGTGGCTGTAGTTTCCCTGCAGTGGATCATGACCCTGCTTATTTTCCATTTTAAAATGTGTTCCTGAGTGTTAACGGTAAGCTGCGGCAGCGTCTGCTGCTGGTTAGCCTGACCCCTGCCTGTGGTATGTAGGCTAATTTAGCTTGATAACTTTGCCCAGCTCGAAGGGTTTTGCAGAAACTGTCTAGGTCTTTCTAGGTCACAATGCAGCAATGAACACTAGTCTTTACTTTTTCTTCCACTCAGGGAAGGTGTGAGGAATGAGCTATGGAGTAAATTGGAGGAGCACATTTCTATAGCACAAAGGATGAATGAACACATCAGGAACCAGTCATTAACAATGCCCACACTGTGTTTAAAATAGAAAAATGCATCCTGAAAATCTGCAAGAGTCAAAAACGGAAAGCAAACGTATTTGTGATTTTACATTGAGACATTTTTACAGTGGAAGACCTGTATATCCAACCCGTAAAGCACTTTAGCAAAGATGATACCAAATGTCTTTTTAGATTATCCTATGGTAGGTCCCAAAGCACAACTAAGAAATGACAGGGCATTTAATAGTAGAAAATGAACCAAACATTGCACTAGTAAACATAATCAATCCATTGTTCATAATCCTATGCAATAACCAGCTCATGTTTACTGTACTTACACTTAATGATCCCTGTGCACATCAGCCAGAGTAATTGAAAACACCTGTGTGGGTGGACAGCATTGCTACTGACTAATATCCTCTGACTGACTGACAGGTGATATGATAGCTTCTAACAATGCCTGAAATCTACACACATTGGTTAAATACTAGTTAGTAGTCAATATAGCAAAGTTTTTGTCTCCTTTGTTTCATTTTCCTTAAAATTCTGGCTATGCAGCTTGAAGCTGTGATAAACCTTTTGAGGTGGGCTAAGTATCCCCTGTGGAGTTTATTGCGGTACCACTCTACAAAGTTTATGATGCAGTGATGGCACATCCTGGTGACCGAAAAGACTCCATTTGCAACACAGTTAAGCAGTAATGTATAGTATAAGCATGGATACAAGTGCTGGGGATTTGAGTTTATCTTTAGTCTTTAATTTTCTCTCAATGCCTCCGCCGACAACTTAACTTGCTTCCTTTACTGTAATCGGTGTCTAGTGGAAGCTACTAAAAACGACGATGACTATAACACTATGATTCTGTGTGAGTGACAAGCGCACAAATTATAGCAATAAACAGTTTTTTTTTTTTTTTTATCAGAATATGGTCTACCCACTATAAAAGCATGGTTGGCCAGCCAACACTAAGCACAACTGATCTTTTTTATGCAGTCCATACAGAGCAATAAGTGGTAATGTTTTCTACTTTTTTCTTTTTCACTCCACACTATGAGCCGGCAGCCCCGAGTCAACTGTGGTCACTGCACCTGATCAACACCGCGTTCAGTCATTTCAGAGCTCTCAAAGGTGCTTTAAAAGAGAGGCTGCCTCGGCAGCATCAAGCGAGGGGTTTATTACTGTACCTCAACACCTGTCTGAGATGATTGGGTAGGTAATTGAGGGTCAGAGTAAAAGAGGGCACTTGAATCCTTGTCTGTGACACAAAGGCACAGTGATGGAAAAGACAGGCAAGGATTAGCATAGAGTGATGGTTAGAAATGTAAAAAATCTCAGAAGAGGCTGTGCTCAGGCGGAGTAGTGATTTGGGAAATGGATTCCATACTGTCCACTATCATCACAAGAGTCCTCTCTGATATGCAGCTGCTATCATGATTTATTTATTGTGAGTGTGGTACCTGTACCCAGCAAATGTGAAAATGTGGTTGTAAAATTATCTCTGAAAAGGAGGGAAATTTGTACCACATGTTCTAATCACTCTGTTGCTCTTTAAGCAGATGTTTAACAGGAAAAGCTTGTTTTGATGTGCATTGATGGCTTTCTGTATTAAAACAGATGGAGGTTGCGAGCTCTTTTGTAAGTGTTCTATACGTAAATTATCTAAACTAGCATCTTTAATGATTCTCATCATGTTTTCATGCCGCATTGCATATTCTAGTATTTATCAGCAAAAAAAACAACTCTGAAATATGGCATCTGTAGCAGTGCAGTCTGAACATATGTAAAATATATTTCAGGTGTGAGTTACCAAAATAAACGAACGCTCACTGTGTTCATTTGAAATGCACGCTGTATGAGTGAATTTTCTGTGGATCGCTTCATTACGCTGTGTTTAAGTGGCCTCTCTCCATCTGTTCCTGTGCCACCCGTTCGTCCAGGAGTCATTTTCAGAGTAGACTGAGAGAAGTTTGCAGTGCTTGTTCGTCAATTATGCAGCATCCAACGTCTAGTGTGGTTGTTATTTTTTTTTGTTGTCATGGAAAAAATCTAAAATGTGTTCAGCGGAGCCATTCTAACACATCTAAATGTTATTTCTTTCTGAACATGTCACAAAAGATTTCCAGCCTGCTCCTGTGCAGCGCTGGAAGCGTTTATGCCAGTTAGAAAGTCTCAGCAATTAACAAAATCGCCTTGCTTGCTGGCTTTTTAAGTAAAACGTTCGCAAAAATTGTTTTATTGCAGTTAGCTCCTACAGTTTTGCAGTTTCTCCTTACTCCTTACCCCATGCTTACTTCCCCTCAATTTAATTCCCCTCAAGACGTGAAGAAGGGACCATCCAAGGCACTCACATTGTGGTGATATGGTTTATCGCATCCCCCGGAAGCTAATTTATCATCCCAGACTTACTTTGAAAGAAAATATTTACTGGATTTGCTAGAAAAATTGTCCAGTGACTCGTAAATGTGTGCAATCTCATCCAGACATCTTATTCACCATTGGATGAAAAAGCACTTTGGGAGCATTTTGAATGTCTAGTTACGTACTTAATATTACCCAGCAATATGTGAACAACATGCAAAATGGTGCAATATCTGCACAGCGCTGTTGGCTCGGAAGCTTGGGCCACACGACATGAAAGCTCAGGGCAGTTTTATGGAGCAGGAGCCGGGTGCTATGACTGGCACGCACAGACCAATGCACATGCCTGCTTGTAATCTCAACACGTTCGTGTATGTAGATTTAGACAGAAACAGACATTTTAACACATTTAGTTAAAACATTTTTTTAGAACATACTAGGTGCATGGATAACCAGCAGCATATTTAATTATGCCAGAAGTCATTCAAGAATTTTCTAGACATTGTGATGCTTTCTGCCGTGAAAACATCAATCCATTGTGACAACTGTGATTTTAAAATGACCTTTAGCTTTAGTACGTTAAGACAAATCAATCTACAAACTTAATGCGGGCCACACACTCATTTGAAATTTTAATATAGCTGCACTTCAAAAGCCTATTGGTCAGTGTTTCTGCGGCAATGTAAAAAAGACTCCTAAATGCTAATTGTATTCCTCAATTACATTGAGTGTTGTTATGATTCTGCTGCAGTTGACTCTGCAGAGGTCCAGCGGGTCTGTGGGTGGGAGACATTACAGATAAGCCAGGGGGACCTGATTTAGGTCAGGCTATCTTGATTGGTGAGATGTGTTGCGTGGTGTTGGCACAGGGATGAAGTGTCCTTTGAAGTGTTCGCTGGAAGCATTTGGTGTAATTATCCTGTCATGAGAGGGGCTATAAGCTTGAGACTTCATTAGGCATATGCCCCCTGCTTTTTCATCTTTTCTCAAAAAACACATCTTTATGAAGGCCTTAAAGTGCTAAACAAAGCTGTGATGAGCATAGGGCCAATACCTCCTGACAACCCACTAATCAAAAGCATCATTACAAACGTCAACGCATAATGGGCCTCATTTATCCCTTTGGGGCTTTAGAAGAGGTGTGCTACTGCAGTCCTTGATTTCTGCAAAATCAACCACTTCCTTAGCCAAATTTAGTTCATTAGACTGGGCAGACGCATCCACCAGCTGTATGGCAAATTCTGGATGGTTTATACTATTATGCTGGAGAGGTTATGGGTTGTACAATCAGTGAGGTAGCAAGATGGGGACTCTGTCTTCCAGCAACAGGGAGGCAGCAGATGTAGCATGCTTTGGTGCTGGCAGAGCACACTGATCATTTATTGAGGTTCTCCTTCATTGCTTCTATCCGTGTTGAGAGGCCTAGCGCCGGTAATGACCAGTGAAATATGGTAGTGCCACGCTGCGGGGCTCCTCAGTCTGTCTGCTTTCCTGAGATAGCACTCGGATTAGGCCAGAGTACTGTCAGGTTACGCTGGTCAAAAAAAAGGTGTGCGCAGCCAGGCCAAACTGACCCATTTTAATGACTGGAGTCAAGTTTTTATTAACAACATGGTGTCTTTCCGTGGAAAGCCAGTGAAGGTCTAAAGTGATTACAGTTTGTCAGTGCTGCAAATGTGTGCGCTTATGCGTGTGTGGTGGGTTGGAGGGAGTATGGGTCAATGTAGTTGACCCATACTGGAAAAAGGGGAGACTTTCTCCAGCAGGGGAGAATACAACACTACAGGAAGAGGCTCAGCCCAATCCAGCAGTAAATCCCTCACCCTGACACCTCACACTGCCAATTTGTCTACAGGCCAAACCAGTAAGCAGATAAGCAGCAAGTCTACCCTGGGGGGAAAAAAAAAAAAGATTCATAGTATAGTTGCATGGCTGTCCCGTTTTTGTGCTAGTGACTAATAATACTCTGTGTTGTGTGGGAAATGTATGAAGAGTTTTAGTGTAGTTAAAGTTGATTTATTACAATAACAATGCATTACATAATTCATACTATACTAATAAGAGGCACTAAAAACAGCGGTAAACATGTAAGTAAATAAAAAATATCACAGCATAATAAATTTTCTAGGCTGTCAAATTCTGTTTGCATAATATGCTGTGTGTAGCCAGGAAACAATTAAAGGTTGACTGAAAATTAAATTGATGTCATTTTACAGACTTGAGTTATTATGGAATAATAACTTTGAGGGTTTGAGTTATTTGACGCTGACCTATTAAGCAGCAGCAGTAGTTCACAAATGTGAGAAACCTAAAGGAAAATAAGGTGTACTTGTTTTTTTTTTTTTTTTTGTCAAATAACTTTTACACATTTTTTTAGAAAATGCCAACTTGAAGTCCAACTTTTGGGCTTCATAGAGATCTTATATGGTGCAAATACTGGAAAATATTGGATCTCAGTTGCATGTAACTGTAGATAGGCAAACAAATATTTATCTGTGTAATGTATGTTACTCTACTTTATATAAACAGACATCCATCTGTGGTCACAACCACTAACAGTCAAACATTATTCAAAGATGGATAAGAAAGATGAAGGGACAGAGGAAGAAAGCCAGGCAGCAGAGGAAAGACTGGCAGTAAAATAATCTTCCTCATCCAAACTTATTTTAATTTAGCAGCTTTTAAGGATGTCATTGTCAACTTTGTTTCACTTGTACATCTATGAGGAACATATTTGTATCTTAGAAAGCCTTCAATACAAATCTTTGCAACATCAGAGTTGATTTGCAACTCACTCAGTCACATTATCACTCGTATACAGTCACACACAGCCATCAATGCCTTTTTATTATAAGTGAGGATGAAACTGCAAAGCCCCCATTCAGCAAAATATTCTGCAGTATCCACTCCCTTCAGACTACAAGAAGAAAAGTTCCATTCATAGTTGTGTGAAAAATTATCCATGTCATGTATTGCCATGCAAAAGCTATCACCTGCTCTCTTTTTGTAATTAAAAATCTTTCTTTCCAAATTCCTGATATGGCTCCTATCAATGCCTGTCTTCTCGGGCTGGGGACAGATGATATTGGGTGTTGAATCGCATTTCCAGGCTTGTAAATGGTTTCACCAAAGATCTTAAATAAATAACCAAGATGCAAAAAAAAATAATAATAATAATACTACACCGAAGGCTTACTTTTTTAAAAATATTTTTTTCTGTTTTCCCTACAAGATTTTGCTAGATTTTTGTTCGCTCTGTCAACTCTGTTGGTAGGGAAGAGCTGTATGACAGGGTTGTCATACAGCTTAGGGTTAATTACACAGGTATCATCCGTGACTGTTACCAGACTGTTTTCAGTTGTTGACATTACTGTCACTTATGTCAACAAGTCACAGTTACAGAAACACTTAGACACTCCAGGTTTAGGGAAGTACATGAAGGGGTTGTTTTTTTTGCTTAATGTTTATGACTTTACAGATGGTTTCTTTATTGACATCATTTGTGTCGAGTTCAGTGCACACAAGTACTGTTAGTCTTAAGCAAGCAGCAACCAACATTGCTAGATAGTGCCGCTGAAATGTGTTACCTGCTAGAAAACTGACTATTCTGATGGAATTAAAAACCTTCAAGTCAGTAACTATAAAGTCAAACTATAAAATAAATTAAGGTTTTCAGTAGGCATTACCACAATTGAGTGTTGTGCAAGGTCATATTTTTCAGTGCTCTAAAACAACCAATATGTTTTAGCAATATCATCATTGAAAAATGTCTCATCGCCAATGGTAAGGTTCGGAAAAGTTTAGTCAGCTATGAATACTTGGTTGAACATCATGGTTAAAGTTGTAAGACTTTGCCCTGCTTAATTTGGTAACCCATGGTAACTGGAAGTGCGAATAAATACTACAGTAAGCACTCCTTGAATAAAAAACAAAACAAAATTCAATTTAGAAGTAGAAACAAAATGCTACAGATCTGATGCAGAATAAGGAGAGTAAACACCAAGGCTGAGATAAAGCTATGCTTGATTACACACATGCACCGTTTCCTTTGAATTCCTCGGTGTGAAGGCAATTTGAACGCAGTTTGTTAAAAACTGCTATATACGCACATGTAGAGGTAGAGTAAATGTAAATACATCTAATGGATATTGCAGAAACAAATCTTACCCTAAATAGTGCTATTAATTGGTTTAAAACAACTTTCCAAAACTGTAGGAAATGGAGATGTAAGATGTCTAAAAGTCGAATACTTTGTCAACTAACTTAGCCAAACTCCTTTCAATGCATTTTTGTGGAAGTCTAACAACTTCACACGACTACTCCTACCTTTTCTATCAATAGAAGACAGTTGTTACTTCCATAATCTCAAAAGGTCACATGAATGGAAAACATGAACAGAGGTTGCTTTACACATTTGAACAAACAATGCTGTTGGTTCCCTGGTGAGGACAGTCACCGCATAATGTCACAAAATACATGTGTACACATGTAGTGTGCAGTGAATGAGTGCGTGCAATGTATTAATAATTTGGAGATGGCAGATGCCGTATACACACTATGACACACTATTCAACATACAGGCCACTTCTGCAGCTCTGCTCCATATGCAATAATGTATTAGGTTGTTATAAATAATGAAAGCAAACGTCAGCCATTAATCTGCTGTGCCTGGCTGGAACTTTCTCTACAACTGTACTGGTTTACTGTGTAGAGGCTGTACCTTTTCACATGCAGATCTTGTATTTGCTGGTGAAGTAAGACATATCCATCAACAACATGCCAACAACAGAATAAATCCTGCACAAAAGTCTAAAGTCACCATTGCTGCCTATACTATGCAGGAAAGCTCACCTGCTCTGGGCTCAGTTGTTTTGTTGTTGCTCTTTGTATTAGCATGCTTAAAGTTGATGATGTGAATTAGCTGGCACCTAGGAATATACAGTATATGTGATTATTGATTCATATTCATTTCTAATCAACGCACTTGCTAATAGTGATTTTAATTTTCAGCTGCTTGTGAATTGTCATGGTACCCTACAACACTGCTGTTACAGACTTACATCCACATTTATTTACACATTTAAACCCTGCCTGTTGAAGTGAGTCCTAATAAACAAGTGCCATGATGCATCATCTCCTATAATATCCACTCACAACGTTTCCTGACACATTTATTATCAATTACATCAAAACATGTAACAGACATGATAACCAAGTAACCGCCAACAATGACTCTAAAGCTTTTAATTTTATAACAATGTCAGAGCACCAATCTACACTATTAGGCTTTGAACAAACATTGAGCTAAAATAGTTTGATTAACCTTACTATTAATACAAGGCATGCAATCAATATGCCACTTGCATTTCTAGGTTCCCTTGGCCTGCAGCGCTTATCTTAACGGGAGTGTTTTCTTTTATTCTGTGAACAAATATATCAATACCCACTAAATATAACCGGATCTATCCGGCTGCAATGAAAACATTGTGGCTCAGTGGAAAACAAACATGTACGCAATTTATTTTTATTTTAACCTTTTTTTTGCCGCTTATTACAGCGGTGGTAGACCTCAGGAATGTGAGCTATGCAATTTCTGCTCCATCTTCGTTTTTTGCTTTGAACTTCCAGACAAAGGTTCTCCCTGTGTTTGCAACATTATTCATCATGAACCATACCATGTCAGGAGCGGATATTTCCAGTCCCCCATAATCTTGAAATGTTACAAGCTTAGTTCCATGGTGCATCATCCTGCTACTTTTTTTTTTTTTTTTGCTACAACTGTGGCCACGAAGAGATGCAACTGGCCAGCAGCAAGGTTCCATAATACACTGTGGCTTCCAAAAAACCATCAGCAGTCAGTGAGGCCACTAATACAGTTTGTCCCAAGAACATTTCTTGGCAGCACATCACTTTCATCTTTCACTGATGGTGACTGACCTGTTATCTCAATCACACATTTGAAGAGGCCTATTCTTGCAGTTAAGTAACACGTGTGGTACATGGTGTGATTTAAAGTGCCCATATTATAAAAAAAATCACTTTTTGTAGGTTTTGGGGGTGTTATTTTGTGTCTCTGGTGCTTCCACACGCATACACACTTGAAAAATGAAACTATCCATGCTGTTTTGAGTGAGATACATGTTTCTGAATGTGTCTTGCCTTCAATCTCCAGGTGAGCTGTTAAAAAATCTGCACGGCTTTCTACGTCACTAGCCGAGTCGAGGTGGCTAACTGTAGAATGTTAGCGCTAGCATGCTAGCTCGTTCTCAAATGGCAAGACACTGCTAGATCACACACACTAGTTCACCATAGTCTACAAAAGAACTACTTTATGTCCCTGTTCTGCAGGTATTCCACATGTTCCCCTCGTTCAGAAGAAGTCTCCCAGCTAATCCTGCCTTGTACTGACCAAAGTTGGAGAAAGAGTTAAATAACTGATGTGATCTTACTTAGCTACTGCGCATGTGCGACTCCCAACAATGATAGTATAGAAGTGAGATGTCTCACTCTGTTGCTAAAAGAGAGACCTAAACACAAAGGGTGAAAAGAGGATATGCAGCAATGTGCAGTACAACAAAAATATGGTGTTTTTTGTTGTTGTTGAAAATGTAAACCTATTCTGGTACAACCTCAAAATAAAATCTATGATCCTGAAAATGATCATAATATGGGCGCTAAGACTGTCTTGGGTCATCTGCATTTACAAGGTTTGGTCAATGTTTATTCTTAGATGCCTCTTTTCACATCACTGTTGCACTAAGCCCTTACTTTGTGGCCTCTCTGTTAGCTTGAACAGGTCTCCTCTGACCTTATCAACAAAGCATTTTCGCCCTCAGGCCTGGACTGTGACTCACGGTCTGAAGGAGTGAGCTGCTTAAAATAAGCAATCTAACGTTAACAGATATGCTGTAATAGGGTCCCATTTACAGCAGTCTATATCCTTGACGTTCCACTTCCGGGATTGCTTTGCTGCCGTTGGAAAATCCACCAGATTTTACTCATTTAACCCGGATATCCGTTGCATAGGGCTTCCTTTTTGTGTTGGCATTTTAAAGTTCCCTCCGAGCCTATCTTGCAGCAGTACCGCAGCTTTTCTCCCAAGACGATTGTGATTGGTTTAAAGAAATGCCCTGGGAGGCGTTCTCCATCTCATTGTATTGTATTTGTAATTGTTTGTCACTGGTTGTTTCTTAAATATATAAAAAGAAATGAAAATGTTATCACAAAAAGAAATGCCAATAACAACAAAAAAACAGAGCACATTTTCCTCCTATCCCTGAATGCTATGTTTAGAAGCAAAGCGCGACTACACTTACAGTGATGCGTTACACCATGGAATTGATCAATTCCAAAAATAAAAACCAAAACTGATACTGCATCATGAAGTCATTTATTTCAGTAAATATAAAGATAGAAAATGTGTAATTCTTAAAGAAATTTAAATTTAATTTAATCCTATGATTTTTCTCTTGAGCAACAGAAGGGAGAGCAAGAGAGCCCTATGTAGTGAAAATTTTAAGATATTAAAAAAAACCTGTAGCTGCTCTATTAAAAAATAATTGGAGATTGAATTTGTGTACTCATAAAATCTTTGTTTGAGGTTTTACACCCAAATGAGCTTTATCTGGTGCGGTGCTAGCAGTTACGAACCAGAAAATGTGTCCATATCTCCGTGAAATCACTCTGGGTTCTGTTACAGTGTTCACAATGTCGTGCTTGCACTCACTTAGTGGAGCAGATCGAGGATTGCTCTCTTGATGACATAAAGAGAGTCTTGACTTCTATATTTTTCTAATAATAGAATTAGTCATGTGCACATTAGGGCAATAGTCTGCACTTAAAACCGATCCATTGGCCATCTTCCCTGCCCAGTTAGTCTCCCATCAGCGTACCACCCCACACTAAACTATGTCAGCCTGTTTTACCTGTAAAACCCACATTTTTATGCATTTGTTTACATCATTATTGAATGTAAAGGTGAGTCTCCTGGTCATAGCTCAGTCAAATCCTAATGCTCCAGTAGAGGAGGTTGTTCAAGCATCTGGCTCAAACGTAGTTTAGTGGACTTCATTGCCAGTCAGCACTGCACCTGAGACTCAACAGACGCAGGGCCCTGCCTTGCGCTGTCCGGCTTCGCCATCAAACTTCTTCCAACCTACTTCCAAGTTACTTTTAAAAAGTAATTAGTTAGTTACTAGTTACTTCTTCCAAAAAGTAATTAAATTAGATACTCTGTTACAAATCATAAAAGTAACTACTTACTTCAGAAAGTAACTAATACGTTACTTTCAATAAAAATTTTAAATGCTCAAATGTGACCCCACCTCCACCCCTCTTTAATGGAACATAAAATACATGTGCATGTTCAATTATTTATGATAAATCTGAATATTATAATGAAATGGACACACATACAATACATTAACAGAAACTGTACACAAATCTAAACTCTTTTAATGTTGCTGTGGGACAAAGTGAGACTAGCCTCCAATCAAATGCCATGTGTGTAGATATTATGTCTAGTGGATCGATACAAATGACAACATAGATGTTTTGGAACTTTTGATATTTATTGCCCCTCAACAGGCCACAACTGGGCAAAATTAAATAATGGTTGTTAAGCACTATAGCAAAAATAAATAAAAAATATTTTCACTCTTTGTAGTGCAAATAACGTAAGTGGCCTGTTTATACTTTTGCGCTAGTGCGTGTGATAGAGCGAGGGAGAAGTGAGAAAGTGACAGTGGGAAATCTTTAGCAAGGAAAGTTACCCCTCTCCTTGATTTGATAACGATATACCTGTCTCTCATTGACTGACTCGCTTGTGTTGTTCGTTGTGTCCGACTACGCGTGCTTATGAACACCCTCCAACTCTACCTTTGATTGGCTTACCATGATATTTTACTCTACCTTAGCCAATCGTTGCTTGTCTCATGCACAGCCCGCTAACCAAGGAAGAAAAAAGCCTTTGCCTCTCGGCTCAGAGTTGTTCTGATGAAAAAAACAGCTTCTATTATAGTAACGCGTCGCATTTTTCGGAAGTAACGGTAACAGCGTTAAGATGGGAAGAGTAATTAATGAGATTACGGGTTACTTAAAAAAGTAATGCCGTTATTCCCATCACTGATTGAATATTTTGTGACTCGGTTTGTAAAGTTTACAGCCTGCCATGCCGTTGCGTCTGCCTTGCTCTGTATGCGATGATGCAGCAAAAAGGTCTCTCAGGGTCTTCTCAACTGATGACTCGGCTCATGGACTTTTAGCAAGCATACATATTAATGTAATGTTGCTCTACCAAGTGAAAGTGAAAACATTAAAGGTGGAAGAATCATAGGAAAAGAGATTATTTCTTATATGCTGTCATTTGGTAGCAGAATATTTATGTAAATCAGACAACCTGAAGATGTATTGTTTTTGATAACATTATCTGCATCCTCTGGGATTGTTAGACAGAATCGAGGTAATAAATGTTCACATCATTACATTCAAATTAAAGGGGCTTTTGAGAATAACTTTTATACACTATCTCACCAATTTGCATTTATTTCAATCTGCAGAGATAACACCATTTGTGAGGGGTCATGACATCTACACATACTGTTATGGAAAGTGGAAGCAAAGATTTTTAAGTGATGGCGCCATGCTTCCCTCCACCCCCACTGTGCTGAAGTAGGTCACAGATATTGGCATGAATCGCTCTCCTTCTTCCTTTTCTCAAAACAATTTTTTTATCAATGCTTCTGCCATTTCTATCTGTGACAATCTGTAGGGCGGTCGCCTCAGAGTGACAAAACCTGTCACAGTGCGTCACTTTCACTCTCTCTCTGGCAAGCGGCGGGACATCTTTGAGTCTGCAGCACCTTTATCAGATATGGCAGTTCCTAAAGCTCTACCTATAACAGTTGGAGGAGAGGAGCCGGCGACTTTACAGAGACCTATTTGCAAACAAAATCACTGGGAGACATTTCCCACAAGGCACCATCTGGCTGCCACACATACCTGCCTCCGTCATTCCCTTACCATCACTAGCTTCTCTATTTATAGACTGCTCTCCTGTCCACCCACCCACACATTGCATCTTGTAAAACAGCAACCAACATGTAGCAAACTGAAGAATCTCCTTCAGGCAATCAATCATCAGTGTGACAGATGTCAACACATTTCTCAGTAATGTGTGGATAACATCTTCCTAACAGTCTGCCGTCGCTAGCAATGGAACTCAAGAACAATCAGTTGGCTCCTTGCCAGACCTTGTGGAGATAGTGAGGCCGGCAATGACCTTCTTTATCATCTGGACTATTTGCCTATTTTTAGCTTGGCTGTGTTAGAGTAAGTAGTAAGGTGAGCTATGAAATTGAATAAAGCACCTAAGCTTGAGATAAAAACTTACTGCAGTGACTGAGCAGATGGTGAGGGCACTGGGCGCGATCTAATCTTTGTGTTGCAGGTTGATACAAGATGATTTTGTGATGATGTGATATGTCAGCCATCAACTACCAGTGGGCTGTCAGACTTATCAATAAAGCTGTAAGTGTCTCCCCTCTGAGGGGTGTAGGCTGAGTTCTGATCATTTGTATTGCGTTATTGAACAAGCATTCCCCAGCGAGGGAATTATATTGAGAGCCCTAACACAGAACGTGCACTTGCAAGCTTGTCGGGCATTTGCTGCATTTTGATGAGGCCACAGTGACTATATTTTGAATGATATAAGAACCCTCACAGCTATGTATTACTTTGATTGCTAAAACTTCACATTTAAATAAACTGAAGCAAGCAAGGACTGCAAAGTACTGCCTCACTAATAGATGTTCTCTGACTTCAAACAAATTCTGCTGTATTTACTTGCCTGTGTAACATATCCTCTTTCCATTCATTCTCAATCCAAGGTTTTATCCTCACGCAGCAATAATGAACTTTATCAAAATTCCAAGATAAAATACAGCCTTTGGATGCAAAATTAGTCATCAAAATCCAGATGTGCTGGCATGGCTCCCCAGTAAGAAGCTGCATCAGCCTATCTCTTTCTCCCTCTTTTTTTTAGATGGATTTCATCAAGCATCTCATAACGGGAACAATTAGTCAATGTGCATGGATCAGTTCCTTTAATTAGATATTGAAATATTACTCATAAGCTCAAACACATATTGATTAGGCCTACTTGCCTGGAATCTGCAGAGAATACATATATGTTCACCTCAGAGCAATACCACAGCATATTTTCCTTCCAACGATTCCGCTAATTGTGTGTGTGTGTGTGTGTGTGTGTGTGTGTGTGTGTGTGTGTGTGTGATAATTATAGGTTGCAGAGTTGGCAGAAAAACATGGTGGTGGTTTGTGGAGAAGCGCTACCTCACTCACACAAGCCCTTCCGGCAAGAGGAGCCTGGTAAACAGATCTCACCAAAGTGAGAGAGGAAAAAAGTGTCTTTAACTAGGGCAGTATTTCAGTGCATTATATTCCACTAAACGCAGGACTCATTTCTGATAGTTCTTGTCCCCACAGAAGTGGTTGTGATTGTCCAGATGAAGGCATGCCACCAGATAATGATCTCCTTTTTCAGTATGCATAATCACAAAAAAAATCATTGTTAAAGGTCCTATAGCATGACAATGTCACTTTGAGGTTTTTTAACATTAATATGACTTCCCCCAGCCTGCCTATGGCCCCCCCAGTGGCTAGAAATAGCGATAAACCGAGCCCTGGGTATCCTGCTCTGCCTTTCGGAAAATGAAAGCTCAGATGGGCCGATCTGGAATCTTGCTCCTTATGAGGTCATAAGGGGCAAGGTTACCTCCCCTTTTTCTGCTTTGCCCGTCCAGAGAATTTGGTCACACCCCCAGCCTCCACTCCACAAGGAAAGCTCATTGTGGGACTGGCTCTAGTGGCTGTTATTCGGCACCAAGTTCAGACATGGTATTAGGGGACCACTAAGGCCTATATAAAAGCAGCCAAAGAGCACCATGTCATGGGACCTTTAACTCAGTAAATTTGCATTTAACTGAAGCCAGTTGTCAAATGTGTGGCCAGTGACTCGCAACTCCAAAATAATGAAATCTGGATTGTCAAGCTCATATATTGTAAATGGGAAGTCCATGGTGTCAAACCAGAAATATAGTCCACTGTAACATGCATGATCCAGCCATTAGATTTCCTCCAGTCTGTTACATTCTGCTCTGCTGTCTTGTTAAAAAAAACACATAACACAGTGGGGGTCTTTACCTGCGTTCTCCAGACACATTAAAAGGGCCAATTACCACAGACAAATAAGCAATGTACAGTGTAGGTAAAGGACAGGAGAGGCAATTTTCTTTCCTTTTCTCCTCTCACATCATCTCTTGCTATCACGCTTTAATTTGGCAGTCCATAAACATTGGGCCTATTGTACTGTGTTGTTGACACAAATTGGAAGGAGAATAGAGATGTGTTGTTCCACGTAAAGCATATTCATTTTTTCAATAAAGTTGGCATTTGTAGGGAAGAGAAAGTGTGAAGTCAGGCGCAGCATGTAATTAGCAGGTAGAGGTATAGGACGGACGCGTCGTTGAGCCATCTGTGGGATACTTTTGTGAGGATCTGTGCGACTGAGCTTCCCTCGCTTCTTTGTCTTCACCTGCATTTCTCTATGACCCTCTCCACTGTTTGCTCAGCCTGCCAGCACATCGCCCCCTCCAAACCTACTGTAGTGCCTGTTTGCAAGTCTGCATGATGCAATACCCGGTGTTTGCCAAACCACCTTCTGACGCAAGCTCCTCACTTTTCACACTCCATTTTACAAGGTCCCTGGAAACAATTGAAAAATGGGCCCGCATTAATAATTCAAGCATTCTGTGTCCATGTGTAAATGCGGCACAAACCTACAAGTGGCCACTGTTTCAGGGTTTCTCCCCCTCTCTCCGGCAGCCGAGCTTGGACACAAAAGGGGTGGTGAAATGTGAGGACTGGATAGAGAGATAACTGACTGGCTGAGAATGACTCAGTCTGTAGCAGAGAGTCTGCTACAGCCTGGAGGGAGAGAGCAAGGTAGGAGTGTAACAGCACAAGGGAGCGGGGAAAGGGAGAAGGTATCACGGGGTAAATGAGGCCTTGCAGTTTGGTGGTGCACATAGCTTCATCATCCTGGGTTCATGTTCGGGAAGCAAACATGACTGGGCTAATGTTGCTTTATTTGAGAAGAGAAACATCACCAACAGAGTTATGTGACCAAACACACAGTGGGGCCTTGCCAATAGCATTCTACCTAATCAATCTACTGTGGGAGGACAGAAAACACGCACAAACAGCTCGCATTCATGCAAAAACACACACCCTCCTCCACAATAGGCACTCACAAAAAACACAGTATATGCACACACACTCCGATCCACACAGCCAATCTCATATCTTCTGGCAGATACTCATACACCCACACAAACACATGCATCAATCACTATTTTTTTTTTTCTTTCCCCCCTCTGAAATAAAAACACAGTGTCATAGACACGCAGCAGAAACATGTACAGCACACGCCAAATCTGTCTGACTCATACTACTTTGATCTTGATGGTAAACAGTGATTATTCTGATGGCAGCTTGTACGTCTAACCTCAGGGTGAGAGAGTTTTATTTATAGGCTAACAATAACCCTTTAAAATGTGTACTGCAGCTCTGACTGCTTCTCTGACATCATCAGGCATATTCCTTATGTGACCTTGGCTTTCCTGCGGTACACGGATCCAGAAAACATGCAATGTGATCAAGTCAGTCATGGCAGAGGAAAATGACCCCCCCCTCCCCCACACCCCACCACCAACCCCCACCCCCCTCCCTTTGTAGCCATCATTTATGCTTCACTTTTTTTGTCACAAGGTGATGGCAACCAATGATGTCAGAGAGGCGGCGGATGCAGTGTGGACACTAGCGTCGGGGGCTTGGCGTGCACTCCCTCTTTAAATAGCCCCAGATCTAATCTGCAGACAGCAGCAGAGTTCTGACAGATCCGGCTTCGGTGCCTCCTCCCACTTGGTGACACATTATTTATTTTTCTGCTCCTCCGCTCTGGTATTCACTCCATGGAGCACTGGCCCCTCAAGCCATTGTCAGTTCCGTTCTCCTTCCATGTCTGGAAAAATCAAATGGATTTACGGGGGTTACCGTCAACCCTTCCCTTCTTCTAGACTGATGAATCTGACAGTCTTCTATTGCTACACTATCCAATCCTTTATTAAGACTTGGACATTCTTCTTAACTGATGTTGCGGAACTGCCTTTACTTCCACAAGACATCATCATGTCTTGACCTGTGTTCTAAGACCCATGTAGTGAGATGGTTACAGCAGTCATGGCAGTCTCAGTGTTTCATTAAGCCTGAGAGGAAGATGGAGAACACACTGTAGCATGACACTGTCCTACCAAGAAAAGCTACAGAGTGAAATACCCTAAAACTAAATATTGTTAAGCTTCAATTGGCAAAGCCCTCAAGTATTTTGTGTAATTATGAGCCTTAAAACTCCAAAGTAAGATGAGGTTGGGGTGAATGAATGGGTCAACAAAACATTGGACTTTAACACGGGAGAGTGCTGTTTGTTCAAAATAAAGACGGTCAACATGGCTTTCTTTTAAACATGAGTGTTCCGTAACCTTAAAAAAAAAAGGAAGGTGATTTTGTTGTTCAAATTGATCCCTTAAGGTCCAAGTTCTAAAAATAGCAGCTGACATGGTCGCCTGAAATGACCATTGCAAATTGGCAATGACAAATTATACCTTATACACCAGTTCTTATCTATAACCTGAGAAACATACTGAATCTGCTGCTCCTCAAAGGTAGGTCTACTCTTTGCCCAGAAAATTATACCAATGTTATTTGCCTCGCATATTCAATCTTATGAACTGTGTTAAGTCATCATCAGCTTTAGTAATAGTTCTCCAGAGATTTAATCACAATTGGCTCCATCACATTGAACTTAAAGGTGCACTGCAAAACGTATTTCATTACTTTGTGGTAAATGCTACCAAGGACTGTGTAACATTTTTTTGTGGACAAAATGCCTTGGTAACTTTGTTTCAATCCATTCTAGAGTGGTGTAGAAAGCCTGCAAGAAGGCTTGATTTCTTCTGTTCTCATTAGTATTCAACGAGCTAAGCTGCTTGACTCTGATTGGCTAACAGCTAGCCAATGAGAGCCTGGCCATCAGTATCCTTTACCCAGCGCAACTGGGCAAGCTCATGTATAGTATTGAGCTCAGGCATCATGACATCAGCTTTTGTAACTGGCCTGATTTCTCTGCTTATTTCTTTTCGGTGGCTAGAGCTGACAGAGGATGTAGCTGTTCATTTTCACATTCTCAACATAACACAAACACATACAGACCTAACATATTTCAACAAATGCAAGTAAAAAATGGTTTTGTGTGGCAGGGCACTTTTAGTCTTAATGGAGAAATAAGTTATATCTACAGTATATGATGTCATTCATGGAAAGAGGTTGATAATGATAATTCTGATATTAATTCACAATGATGACAGAGATCCATTGTGGAAGTCACTTTTGATGCAGTTATTTTATTATGTAGATGCTGTCTCCAAAACAAATGAGATGGCATTGAAGACAATAAGAAAACTCCAACGTGCTCAACCCACCTGTAGCCCGCATTTGGATTTTCTGGTCCCCACAACGGAGGCAATCAGGATAAACCAGACTTGAGGCTTCATAACATCCCTTTTGAAAGTTGGGGATGGGCCATGAGTTTTGAATGTTCGAATAGTCATTTAAATTATAATAATCAAAGTTATTGCAAATATCGTCATCTTAAATTAAATATCAACTATATTATTTTTGCTTGAAATGCCCATTCCTACTGTGAGTATTTTCACATGTCTATTACTGTGAATCTATTTTTTTAGCATGTAGAGTTTTCACTATCCATTAAAATGTGTAGACATCCATGATTAATTCCTGTGAAGTTTCATCTTGTGACTTATGTGTCGCAGAAGTAACCACTGCATCAAAAGACTTTAAAGCCATGGAATAATCCTAAGGCAGTAGTCATAACATGTTGCCTTGCATAGCCATTTCACTGTAAATGCCATGCATACCATCCCTCTCCACATCATGCTGACAAGCCTGGAAATAAGCTAATATGTAATGCGGCGCCATATCTATGCTCTGCATTCAGTATTCTAGTGGAGGCAGCAGCAGCAGCTGTGTGGACTGTGCTGGGATGAAAAAGATGAAAACAAGGAATATAGTTTTACTTTATGCAATTGTGTGATGACATGGTGAAATCCATTTCTATGAGACATTCTCTCGACCCTCCTCACGCCATGCTCAATTAATTTGATACAAGCTAGAAGCATAAATCCTAGATGATAATGCTGTGTTCAGGACAACAGCAATGAATATTTTCATCTTCTCAGGACTCAAGAACAGCAGGAGACAGGGAAATTAGTTTTGTATTATGTACTAGATGCTGGCACATTCTGCAGCATCGACAGGATTCAGCAGTTGAGGTGTGGTGGAGAGGGTGGGTGGGTCAAAATACAAAATATTACATTTTAATGACGATAGATGTTCTGTCTATGTGTAGTCGTACTGTATCAGTGGTGAGCAGTGGTCCAAGGATCAAAATGTAAATGTAATCGTAGCAACCCCCAGAACACAGGCACAATTAAAAGTGCAGTCGTTCAAGCTGGAAAGTGGCCAGCTGTTCTGGGTTAATAGATGGGCTTGGCCAGACGTCTGCGAGGTGACCGCTAGCTGGCAGCCGGCTGGATAAGTTTGCAGATTGTAAGTGGACATGTACTTTGCTTCCCTCTGTGTGCAGTTGTCACTGGAGATGATGAAGCACCCTGAATCCCCCTCCCTCTCTGTCTTTAGCACCCTTGTCTTGCCCTTACCCCAACCTTCCTAACCCTTTCTTGTCTCTCCAAGGCCGAAGAAAATGTAGTGCTGACACGTGAGTACCGTCTCACTGGCCCCCTGAATTTAGACCCCAGAGTGTGAGCGGAGTGTTTCTATTGACTCAGGAGAGTTCAACTAAACAAAAGGAGAATTCCGGTCGATTACAACCCGTAGCTCTGTCGTTTGTAAATATGGACTCTGTCAGTAGCCAGAAAAACAATTGGTGTTGCCTACACCGTGTTATCCTTCTGCTGCAGTTTGCACCCAGGACGCTGAAACAGGGCAAGTTTTAAACATGCTTTTAGCCTCTAAACATGTTCCTGACATTACATGTGCCTACCCATGTGAAGTGATTCCTTCCGAGTGAACACGGTGAGTCTGACTGCTGTAGATGTGACATAAAGGCATAAAGGTTAATTTAGTTGTGTTTAGTTCCACTTGTCTACCTGTTATTAATTGATTGTAGTGTCTCCAAATTTACCTCAATTATAACTTATCTCCTGCTAGTTGTACTACAGCACTTACTTATAATAAGCATATTCCTATTTTTATGTTCTTGTCTTCCCGTCAACACCAGAATTAAACAGAGCTGAATTAGCAGAACTTTTATGCATTTCTCTCACATCTACATCTACAGCAGTCAGATTCACCGTGTTTACTCGGAAGGAATCATTTCACACGGGTACGCACTGGGATGACATGTTGAACGTGTTACGAGGCTAAAAACACATTTAAAACTTGCCCTGTTTCAGCATTCTGGGTGCAGACCATAGCAGGAGGATAACACAGTATAAAGCAACACCGATTCTTTTTGTTTTTCTTGCTACTGACAGGACTCCAAATTTGCAAACAGAGCTACGGGTTGTAATCGACCGGAATTCTCCTTTCAGAGAGCATGATAAAAAAGAAAAACTGAGACGGGGAGAAAAAGACAGCCGGAGCCAAAGTCCAAGCCCTTTGATAAGACTCTGATCAGCTGATCCAGAATGCTGCAGCACGTGTTCTGACAGGAACCAGGAAAAGAGATCACATCTCTCCTGTTTTAGCTTCTCTGCATTGGCTTCCTTTAAAATCCAGAATAGATTTGATAGAATCCTTCTTCTCGCCTACAAAGCTCTTCATGGTCAGGCATCAACTTATCCTAAAGAGCTCATAGTACCTTACAACCCCACCAGAGCACTGCACTCCCTGAATGCAGGGTTACTTGTGGTTCCCAGAGTCTCCAAAAGTAGAATGGGAGCCAGAGTGTTCAGCTATCAGGCTCCTCTCCTGTTCCAGTTTGGGTTCAGGAGGGAGACACCGTCTCTACATTTAAGAGTACGCTTAAGACTTTGCTCTTTGATAAAGCTTATAGTTAGGGCTGGCTCAGGAGAGTCCTGAACCATCCCTTAGTAATGCTGCTATAGGCCTAGACTGACGGGGGACTTCCCATGATGCACTGTGCACCTCTCTCTCTCTTCCTTCCTCTCTCCATCTGTATGCAACCTCATCCCATTAGTTACTAACTCGACTTCTTCCTTTTCCCAGAGTCTTGTGCTCTCTTGCCCCCGTAGTCTTGTGCTCTCTCGCCTCTCTCTTCTCTACTCCTATCACTTCCTGCAGGAGTTTCTGGATCTGTAGTTGGAGTTACCTGCTGCCTTCATGTTCCTGCTCAACACCCTCTGCTACGATTCTCCATGTCTCTCTCTCTCTCTCTCTCTCACCCCCTCTCTCTCTCTCTCTCTCTCTCTCGCTCTCTCTCTCTCTCTCTCACCCCCAACCGGTCAAGGCAGATGACCGCCCACCCATGGTTCTGCTCGAGGTTTCTGCCTCTTAAAAGGACATTTTCCTTGCCTCTGTCGCCTAGTGCTTGCACTTGGTGGGAATTGTTGGGTTTCTGTAAATAACATCACAGAGTACGGTCTAGACCTGCTCTTTTATAAAAAGCGTTATGAGATAACTTATGATTTAGCGCTATATAAATAAATTTGAATTGATAACCCATGCCTCATATCTGCTTACTTTGCACTATCCTACTGTACTTGTACATGCATGTGCCCCGAAACCTGGAGTTAAATCAGTGCAAGAACAAGCTTTCACATGGAATGACCTAAAATGGCATGCTAAAATGTGTACATTGCTCTAAATATTCACCCAGTGTGTCCCGGTTATAGCTATTCCTTATTTCAGAGCTGCTCTGCTTAGTAGTTTCATTTGGCATCTGCTCTCATTTCCAGAGCATTTAAAAAAAAAAAATCAAAGATTGAAACGTATTTGATTGATGGGTATTTTGATACAGTATAAGAGCTGTTAGATCTCAACCATAGTCTATTTAATGATGTTGTTGAAAGTTAGTCATAGTTAGTAAATAATTGTAATAATGCAACCTATATTCTGAAATATGATTGATTGAGAAACGCACAAAATGCAGATTTTTCCATCTGCAACTCAAACTCATGAATAATGCATTTGAATATACTGTCCCTACTCAATCATTTATATAGTCAAACAAATGACTGGGCCTCAAAGGTATTCACTCTCTAATGCAAAGTGGAAGAGAATCAGAATTTGGGAGCAGCAACAAATAATAGGTGTTTGCAGAGTCTCTGGTAGATCCCATCAAAATGCATATGAAATATTAATTTAATGGGCAACACTTTATTTGGATAGTCCAATGGTAAAAATCGGCATCCCATTAAGTGACTTTAATATGTCACTAAAATGCCTGGGGTGTTTCAGATGCTTCTCATATTTGTGTGAGCACTAGTCAATATATCTCCGGGCTACAGTTAAACTTATGGCTAGGCTCACTTCAGTAGTGCACTGTCCTGACTGCTTTAATGCAGTAGAAATGGAGGAGGAATACAGGAGTGGAGTCTCTTGCAGCTCTCTCTTTGGCTTCGTGCTGGCCTGATTAGTATTCTATCTGCAGCGTAGGACACTGGTCTAAATTTAACCAATAAAAAATAAGGAACTGGACTCGCCCTGCCAAATCTGAGAGAACAGGGCTGACCAGACCTGAACTGCTCCTACATCTCCTGGAGGACCGATGTTTGTGTTTTCTTTTTTGCCTCTGGCCACAGTTCTGGCACTTGAGCAACTGTCCAGTGTCTGGGCTTGATTGGGTGCTTGTGATGACTGCTGCGAGGGTGCTTTAGGCCCACACTCACACCCTGCTACTGTACTGCTTGGATCCAGCTTCAAGATGGCACGCCAATAATACTTACTCTCTCAAGTTGCGTGGCATTATGGAGGCATTTTAATCATTGGGATGATTAAACATGGAAACAAACATGTTTCTCAAGACCTCTCCTATGCAGAGTTTAAGATGCCGCTGTCTGTAGCTATACAATTACCAGTTGGCCACTAATGAAAGAATACATGAGGGTGAATACAAGAAATGCTATTTAACATGTCAGGCAGCAGTAGCTTTTAGTTTCTCGTCCCTTTTATTGTCACCCTGAACATGTCACTAAGTGTCCTCAGGTGGCGACCGCAGATGCTTCTGCAATCACTGCAGTCCACCCAATTCATTAGCCTCCAGATACCCAGCACTGATCTCCAAAACTCACTGTTCGGCGGCAAGTAATGAAAGTGGCAATAAATGGATGGCATTGTGGGGAGCTGGAGAGAGTGAAAAAAGGGCATGCATCTATCAATTAAGTGACAGGGGCAGAGTGTGTGCAGTGAATTAAGTGAATCCGATGGCCTATTTTTCCGCTCTCATTGGAAATCATCAACACTAAATACAGAAACGGCAGATAAAAGAAGGAAATCCAAAAAAAAAAGTATAAAATGGATGAAAAATACAGCAACTGGCTGTCAAAAAAGTTTACAGTGGGTTTGTCGTCAAACATTCTCCACTGCATCAAAATGGAGTCTCACTGTTTCATCAAATCAATGATATTTCTAAATTGAACTCCTATGCCAGATTGTTGCTTTGTTTATTGTCCTCAATACTGTGAGCACACAGCACCTCCCACAAAGTCCAACATTTTCTCCAGCAGTTCTGAGGCATGAAACATTTGTCTTCTATTTTGACAATGTGGTGTAAAAGGAGGGTATGAAGTGGGTGGGTGGGCTGAGTGACGATGTAGTTAGCGGTGCCAGTGCTCTTTTTTTCTTCCTACCTTAAAGCTTATTTTTGCCTTTAATGGCTCAATGGCCCTCAAAGAGATGATACCCGAGGCAACCTCCAATTGTTTGTTGCCTCTTTCTTTCCTTTCCATTTTTAAAGAGTTTTATCTGGCTGAAATTATCTGCCCCACTTTTGTCGGTCCAAGATAAAGAACATGCATGTTGAGTGATGTACTTGAATAGAAAAGCTAATCCAATTCATGAATTGTCATGGATCAGAGGTTTTAGTATCCAGAGCATTTGAATTCATTCCTAGACAATATGGTGGTATGCAGATTTACCTCTCTACACCTCATTACAATGCAAAACTGTTGACATTGGAGTGCTCAAACATTATTTGTTTATTTTTTTGTTCAAGGATATAAGACTTGGTTGCACCAGAGCTTGATGTGCAAAACCCCGGATATGACTGTTTTGATATGCTAGAAGTTAAAGCAACAAAGTGTTTATTCCTTAAGGAAATTCACTGGTGTCCAAGGATCAGATATCAATAATGTATCCTCTGACTCTGCTAGCCTCACTCATAAAAAAACAACAATATATTTGAAGTGCAAGCAGCATTTATTGGTCTTTGTAAGTCCCTTTTTATGTTTAAGTGCATCAAAGCCGGTCTAAATTTGTTACTCAGACTGCAAACATAGCGGCAAATAGCAGGCCATGTGGCTTTGGCGCCATAAGATTGTTTGCTCAAACAAATGAAAAGAGAAGTAAAGGATTAAGTAAGCTATTAAGGCAATAAGAAATTCAACAAAAAACTACTAATATGATGTACTGGTTAAACAAGTGTCAAAGCATGTCATTGATGGGTAACACTAGCTCTACATTATAACCCATGAAAACAAACCGTTTTCAAAAATGAAAATAGTGAGTTTGCTGTTCCTCTCTTCCTGAGCTTACACTCATACATATGTATATTGCTGAGGCAGGCAGGAGTGGGCTGAGAACAGCATGATGCTGTGTTTTTGCACTGTGTATATCTAATTGCCTGACCACCAACAGTTATAGCCAAATCCTACACTAAATGTTTCCTGGGCTGTTTTTCACTTCCAAACCCTAAAGCCAACCTCCCTGGAGTCCCGTGGAGGCAGGGTAAATGGCGCATCTACCTGTGGCGAGTCAATCTGTCAATCAGACAGGAACTGTCTGAATGAATTTCAGAGCATCAAGCCCCTGCTACCTCTCCTGCAGAATTTGGCTTCAGAGCTGATTCCCAATTGCCAAAGTTATGTCCATGCAATTAGATTGAGGGAAGGATAATGGTCTCACCCACATCCAGGTGTCTGGGTGGGCTTCATCTGGTCAAGCAGAGGGGAGGGCGTTTGACAGAGTGCAAGTTCCCAGAGGTGCACCTGTGCAGGAGTGCCGCTAAGCCTTCACATGGACATGTCAAAGCAGCAGACTGTTGATTAGCTGGAGAGTTTTGTGTGAGATTTAGCTATGTTATATGTAAAGGCCAGGCTTTGACCTGCTTGTGTTAAAGTACAATATGGAGAAAAACAGTTTGAAACTAGTCTTGTATTTCATTGTTCTAGAGACAAACTCCCTGAAGGTCATGCTTTTTTCTGCTCTTCAATGACAAACAGGAGCACTAAATATAAAAAATGGTTTGTCTTTAGTTGTTAGGTTTCTATTTAGTGCTTTGTCTGAAGTTCTTAAACGTTGATTGTTGATTTTGAAGAAGGCCTTAGAATAAGTAGAGAAATTCATATGGAGCCAAAGTGTTTTTACTTACTTTCAATTCTACTTCCAGTGATCAGCACCTCAGGACAGCCCTTGGTGTGTGTTACTTTTCTATATTACAGTACATGAAGGTCTTTAACAATCATTAAGAAGCTCTGACTAAGGAATGAAGCTTGGCACAACTGAGATCCTTTTTTGGAAGAAACAAAGATACAGAGCACTGTGGAACCTGATTCCAAGCAGAACTAGATTGATCTGAGCAATGCAATAAGTAGAGAAATAAGGTTTTCATTTACATAGCAAAAGTGGGCACATACATATGGAACACAATCAGTGACATGTAAACTCTATATGGAGAAGCATGCATTGTAAGACAAAATACAAATCTCAAATCAATTAAGGAAAGTATTGGCAAGCAATAATATATATATATATATATATATATATATTATCATATTTTTGACCCATAAATATAAGTAAAAATTATGAGCCTATCAAGAGTTTGGCTTGAAAATTTGAAAAACTAGATTTTGTACTGTATGTTTTTGATAGTTATAATAACCAATGTGAATTGAGAATGATAGGTTTCAATCCAGGTTCCCACATTGTTTTGATTTTTAATCAATCGGTAATAAATAATATACAGTTGAGTGAGTTAATAATAGTTATTAAGACATCTTTTCAACGTTATGTTTGGATACCATTCTAAACCCTAATGAGACAGATTTCCATATGATATAAATAGGTATATGGTATTAGGTACAGTGTGTGTGTGTATATGTGTGTGTGTATATATATGTGTGTGTGTGTGTGTGTGTGTGTGTGTATATATATATATATATATATATATATAGTGCTGTTATTTAACGCATTATTAACGGCATCAACGCAAACCCATTTCATCAGCGTCAATTGTTTTATCGCAAGATTAACGTTCATTTTGGCCTTGCAAACTTTGTAGTTTTTCACATGCTGTTGCAACAACTAACAACATTAGAAAAACTACAACATCACACCGGATCTAGCTACACTGAAAACAAAACAGCAGGCACGACGCACACACTTGTTTGGGCTTGCGAGCCCAAAAGTTGCCAAATTGACAAGACCAAAGTGATCTGTGTGTTTTGTCATTGTGAACGGAGCTATCATCGCTGCACGTCCAATACGTCTGAAATACCACTTGATGGCCAAGCACACAGCTGATACGAATTATCCACTCCCTCGTCAAAGTATTTTTTTCACCCTTTGATGGACAGTGTTACACTTTGTAAGGCTTTATGCCAATGTTGTTTTCAATTTAAACAAAACATTTTCCCAAAACAAGCCAATCCACTTTTCTATGTTAAGAGCATTAAATTGAGGAAAAATAATGGGACAAAAGGAAATCAAGGGACATTTAGAATAGATAAAAATGTTGCGATTAAATATTTTAATCGTTATATATATATATGGGAATCAAGTTGCAGCTTATAATAAAAACTAAAAAAAGTCCAAATATCTTTAGAAGAAACTTGGCTGTGAAAAGTCTATAAGTCTATCGGCAGACCAGAGTAAAGCTGCAGTATAGTTTCAGCGGCATTTAAAATAAATATTTGTTATTGAAAAATGTAATATAACGATTGCAATTGGCTCGTATAATAATCACTATCATTTTCCAATACTACAGTAGGTGAATTTACTTCTTGCAGATTCTTGTAAAATCCCTTAAATTTACAGTGGGATGAAATTTTTTCATTTTGTATGCTAATTTTCCATGTAAAAACATTTACATTTGCAATAAATGCCCCCTAAGTGCTCTTTAACTAAATGCTCTGGTGGTTTTAAATCCAAATAGAATACCAAGTTAGTTTTTGTACTGTAATTCTGGAAATTGTGTCTTAATTGTATTCTGCACCTTGATCACATTATACATCTTCCTAACCGATATTACATTAATTATATTTCTGAGTGATTGTCTGCCCTAAAATTCTGTATCTACTAAAAATACTGAACCCAAACTTTGGGAAGCAAGAGGCTCTTTACTAGTTGGTGTATTATAAATGTAAAGGCATTTTTGGTCTATTTATGTAGGCAGTGCCCTTGATTTTTTTTTTTTTTCTACCTTTCTTCATAATTTAGACCTAAAGATGAACTGAAAACACAGTTCCCTTTTAAAGAGTATTTGACACCACATATTTAGCTACTCGCAGCCCATTTAATATCGCCTCCATTTAGGTCATAGCAGATGTCATTGACTAAATGTAGACCAACGCTATTTCTGGTTGTTACAAATGACTCTGCAAAGCAATAGTGATGCTTGACAGATGGATTTGATGCTGCTTGTGAAATCACAGGATCAGTTGAAAACTGAAAAACACACACACACACACACACAGACACATGTACAGACTGCGACGGATATACCCTTGTCCTATTTGTTTTGTGCTGACAAAAGCCACCCCGCAAACCCAACAATGGATGACCTAAGTGTCTTCACCCTCACCTGACTCTGAAAGTCCTGACTATGGGCAAACCACTCCATCAAGCTCCCCTCATTTCCAACATGAACAGCTGATTCTAGTAGTTATTATTTCAGCTATGACCGTGATAGCCACTGTGGAGGTCATCATTGCAGCTCCACTTCTGCTTATCTCCCACTCCCGCTTTCTTCTAATCCATGTCAATGGCTCTAAAGCCAAACAAGGACAGGCTTCGGACATTAGGTCAATTTTTTTACGTAGTTTGCCTTTTGGCAAGTCACAAATGCACACATGATTGTTTATAAACCTCAAGTTGCAGACTGGGCATGAGGATTTAGCTCTGTGGGGTTAATTGGAATCATGATCAACCTTAGTCCTTAGGATAGTCCTTAGTCACACACAATTTGCAATACTTTTTTCACCACTGGACCACACACTGTATTTATCAACCATTGAAACTATATTCTACATGATATTTGCAAAAGATTCAAGGACAGCGGAATGGATTTATATCAAGTCATAGCAACTTGAAAAAGCAAATCAGTCCATCGGTTTCCATCCAAAAATTCATTCTCAGTATCTCTATCACATTCATTCTCAGTATCTCTATCAACCATCTCATTTCCAGTGAATAATGTGTGCTCACTCACTGGGGGCCTCACAAATGTGAATCATAGTTGAATTGAGGACAGTGGAGCGGCTTTACTTCTCAGACTCTTCAGCTATTTCGTACTTTCCTTACCACACACAGCATCCGAATATGGATGTTTTTGTTGAAGTGAATGTTCTGTATGCATGTGTATTATTTGTGGCTGTATATGTGAGTCAATATGGTGTAACACGAGTGTGCCTTGCATAATGGATAAACTAAAGAAATGACCATGCTTAACGGCCAACTACGTAACTATGTGGGCTGTACTGAATATGCTGTGTAGTGTATTTTTGTGTCAGTGATGGAAGCAATACTTAACTTAAGTCTTTATTAATTTTAATCATCTACCTCACAGAGTTGTGTTAATGTCCAGGGTCAAGCCACCACTAAAATCAATGGCATCTGTCTTTAAAATGGCTTTTTGTGTTGATCTTTATCTTGAATTAATTCAATTAATCATGCAGTCAACTTGTGATTACACTAAAATTACCAAATGAATTATTGCTGATAGGATTACCCTTTGTTCTACTGAAATTATTAAGATCTCACGCATAACGAACACATTTTCTACGAGGGCTTAAAATTAAACCAACTGCACGGTTTGGTCTGTAAAACAACTGAAAACAGTGGACAATACCCACCACAATTTCCTATAGCTAAAAACAATGTTATCTAATTAATTTTTTTGTCAGAACACCAGTCCAAAACCAGCGCTTGACGCCAACTTGTTTTCCAAGGAGCACGCGTGCTTCTAAGTCTAAAAATTTAGAAGCGCATAAAGAATTTTGGGGGCGCAATGAAAATGTATCAAATAATTATTTTTCTCTAATAAAGGGAACGCAAGGAGATATTTACAAGCAACACGATTTCATTTATTTGAATAGAAAAAGTATACTAGGTTTTTTTTAATTTTTGCTTCAAACTATATTTATTTAAAGGTCCAGTATGTCATATTTACTGTATTTAATAAACAAATGATGTCTTCAGATATTAAGGAAACATGTTAAACTGAAATACTGTCTTCCCATTCATCCTACAATGGGGAAATTCCCTTGTGACAGCAGCAGTATTTTAACAGTAAAAAGCAATCCAACAAACAGGCAAACAGATAATGTGCAAAAAGTACTTGAATGTAAAATGGCATTATATAAGTAAAGTGTATTATTATTATTATTATGTATATTAAGTAAAGTGAGGTGGCCATAGTACGAAAAATATTGCAATGTAACTAAGTGACGTGAAGTGTGACCATAATATAAGTAATATTACAAAAGTACTCGGAATGGAAAAATATGAATATGTACAGATGTACATAAATATTATCCAGATATGTATGTACAGATATACATAGAGCCATCAGGTGGTGCAGGTGTTGTAGAGCCTGACAGGGTGTGTTGCCCCTAAAATCCACAGGATGCACAGTGGCTGACCCACCAGGTTTGGATTTCTTGCGGAACGGCTGCGGCCATGACAGACAGCTGAAGTCTCGAGGACCTACGAGGTCTTGCAAATTCATGTAGAATAGAACCACAAAAACAACAGATTTTTCCATCCAGAGGAGTAGAGAGGAAACTCTGTGCTGTGTTTTCAAGGTGTAGTACAGGGAAATAAGATCCGCCCTGAGCACGGTCTATTTTATTTTGAAAATTAACCAAATGTTTTATTTTGTTTCTGTGTGCGTCCGTGAAAAATAGAAGCTCTGCGTATCTGCTCCGGAGGGCTGCAGATCACCGGAGGTGGGATGCAGCCATTCCGCAGTCAGTGGAAGTTCACACATTGACTTTAATGGGAACCTAATGACTCTGCAGTCGTTCTGGAGCAGATTTGCAGCTGTTCCGCAGCCGTTCCACATCCTGTGGAATTTGGGGTTCAGTCTGCTGCTGAAGGAGCTGCTCAGGGACCCCACAGTGTCATGTAGTGGGTGAGAGGTGTTGTCCATAATGGATGTCAGTTTAGCTAACACCTTCTCTCCCCTACTTTCTCTATGTAGTCCAGAGGACAGTCCAGGACAGAGCTCGCTCTCCTGGACAGTCTATTGAGTCTGCTCCTGTCCATGTCCGAGCTTCCCCTTCTCCAGCAGACCACAGCATAAAGGATGGCCGAAGCCACCACAGAGTCATAAAAAGTCCTAAGGAGTGTCCTGCACACTCCAAAGGACCTGAGTCTCCTCAGCAGATGGAGGTGACTCTGTCCCTTCTTGTAAAGTGCTTCGGTTTTATCAGTCCAGTTCAGTTTATTTAGGTGAACACCCAGGAATGTGTAGATCTCCACTACCTGAATGTCTGATCCCTGGATGCTCACCAGTGAGAAGTGGGATGTTTTCCTCCTAAAGTTGACGATCATCTCCTTCGACTTGTTGGTGTTAAGCAGAAGCTGGTTGAGCTCACACCAGCTGACAAAGTCCCTGATAACTGTCTTGTATTCTAGATCGTTCCCCTCAGAATCACATCCAACAACGGCTTTGCCATCAGAGAACTTCTGGATGTGGCAATGGGTGGTGAGTGAAGTCAGAGGTGTAGAGGGTAAAAAGGAAGGGGTAGAGCACCGTACCCTGAGGGGCACCTGTGCTGCAGTGCACCATGTCAGACACACAGTGATGGAGCCTCACATACTGTTGTCTGTTGTCCAACACTCTCCATCATCACTCTGAGCAGCGAAGGCTGGATGGTGTTAAAAACAAGGTAGAAGTCGAAAAACATGACTCTCACAGTGCTCCCGCTGTCCTCCAGGTGTAGTAGCGATCTGTGCAGCAGGTAGATCACTGCGTCGTCCACCCCAATCCCAGACTGTTAATCAAACATGCAGGGGGTCCAGCTGTGTGCCCACCAGTGGCCGCAAGTGTTGCAGGATGATCCTCTCCATGGTCATCATCAGGTGAGAAGTCAAGGCAACAGGCCTGAAGTGTGTGTAGGGGGGGGGGGGTGTAGAGGGCAAGGAGACAGTCAGGTTCAATTTATCTGCCCAGTCCTTGTCTCTGCTGGCTTGATTTCTCCCCACACCTTTGCCGTGGCCTGAGATGTTCAGTTCTTTGTTCAGTTCCAGCTGCTTTTCCAGTCTCCTCCTGCAGATGTCCAACCCCCCCCCCCCTCCTGATCCTCTGCCAGAGTTCCTTCTGGACTGTCAGTATTTGTTTTGGCCTGTAGCTTGGTGTCAACTGCCCCTTTTGACACTGGTGTTGCCAGACATGAAACACAACCATGCAAAAACAACGGGCTGCAGCAATGGTAGCAGCAACCAAACAAGCTGGATTAACAGAGAGAGAGTTGTAGTTGTAAATAATATGAGCTTTAAACCCAGCAATTCCAAGGGCAGTATTTCCTCTGTCTTCAACGCCATCCCTGTACAGCCATGGCAGAGCGGTCTTACCGCGGCTCATGTGTAGGCAGCTTTATGTGTACTGGGGACAGCAGAGAGCAACATGCTCTGGAACCTTTTCAGTTAACAGAGAAAGCATGGCTGATAAAGTGCTTGCAACTGTGTTGTTTTTTAAAAACGCCATGCAGACAACGCTAGCTGCAATTGCAGGCTCTCTGCAACATTTTATGACGAGCCCAGAGCCGTTGCTCTGAGACGCACAGTATCGTGTGCTCCAGTAAAGACAAATTAAAACTAAATGTAGCAAAGTTCATGGGAACTACCTGGTGGCCGCATCTGCACAGAACGGCAAGTATGATAATACCCTGACTTCAGTTTTTTTTCACACATGCTCCTTTACAGTTCATACTCATAAGATTTTCATATTTTAGATTGAATTTGTTTTATTAATCCCCAGTGGGGAAATTACAGTTTACACTCTGCGTACACACTTTGTTAGTAAATCACACACACTCATATATTTTAGTTGCAAATGCAAGTCAACAATGTAAGACAAATAAAATCAACAAGTTCTCACATAAAATAGATGGTTATGCCTGGGCTGTTGCAGTCATCTGACAACAAATGGCTGTGATCATTGACAGTTGTGTTTACCGCAGCAGAAACAAAGTAGCCACAAGTCACTGTGTCCATGTGACTTTACAAACAGAGTCTACAGTATGACATTTACACAACACATATACAGAACACATGTTGTGAAATATAAATATATATACTGTATATATAGTGCTGGTCAAACGTTTGGACATACTTTGTCATTTAAGGGAATTTAGCAAATAGGCCAAACTTGAATTTGTTTCCCTAAAAACATAGGGAATTGGTTGGATCACCAACATGTTGGAAATAAAGACAATCCAAAAAGTTATTAACCTTGGGAATTTGCTAATGCATGTTCATCTGTACAAAAAGGTTTTTCCAATCTGCTTTTTGCAAAATCATAATTAGGATTTTTCTCTCTAATCAGAATCTGCTGCACACAATCTGCCACAGCCCACATCAACCTGCAGTCCCATACCCAGTTAATATCCTTGAGAATAACAGCAGACCAAAAAGTCTAATTGTTATTCACCCTCGTAGACCTTGCTGTACCATCTACTTTGCATAAAAGTCAGAAATTGTGGGCTTCATCATCTTGGCATTAAACTGTCAACTGCACAGGTGACTGCGCAGATGACAAAAAATATTAATCACCCAAACAGTTTGTTGACATGTTCCGTCCTCATCTGCTCTTAGCTGTGAGTCTGAATAATTAGCCTGTCCTCGGTCTGTGCCTCTTTCATCTAGTCCTGCCCTGCATTAGATGGCGCGTTGTCATGCTATTGACAATGACAGTGGTGGCAGCCATCCATGCCACCGGCAGAGAGAGAGAGAGAGAGAGAGCGAGTGACTATTTATTTAAGTTTGTTGACTTTGTTTTGTGTATGATGTGGAGTTTTATCTTTTGTCTGCAATATTTTAATATTAAGCAGTGGTGGGACAGTTTAAAAAGAGAGGGAGGGAGGGAAATTCCAGAAACATGTAAAGCTATCTCTGAAGACGCACAACAGGGTTGATTTTGTGGTTTTACATCTGAGACACAGAGATTGTAAAGTTGCTGCACTTTACAGGGAATCACCGTGACTTTTGTGAAACGTACAAACATTATGACGAAGGTCACTTACAAGTTGACCAAAAAGCTCACTAGCGCTGACCTTTTACTGGAAGCACAACTAATGAACACTGGCTCCACTTACACTTACTGACACTGGCCATCTCTACTGAAATCAAACACCCCCAGACCAGTTTGAAAGTCAACTAAACACCTAGCCAAAAAACAGCTGAGCTTCATTCTTCATAACACCACTAAATATTTTCTAAAATACATTAACAAAACTAAAATGATCTTCCTCTCTCATATTGAATGACTGATGAAGACTTTAAATGTGTCAAACTACAAGTACCCATTAATTCTGCAAGTGAGGCTAAACGTAACTATATAAGTGTATTCCTCCCATGATAGTTTCCTTTTGTAGTGGCTTATTTGTTTAAATTATGACTTATTTTAGCTTACTTTTTTATTTCAATTCATTGGACTGCCACAATAAAGTGATCTAGCATTTCACAATAAAGTGACACATGCGCTAGCATTTCACAATAAAGTGACACATGCTCTAGCATTTTACAACAAAGTGACACATGCTCTAGCATTTTTACAATAAGGTGACACATGCTCTAGCATTTTACAATAAAGAACTTTGTGGAAAAACTGTCTGCAGGGGCAGGACAACCTCTAGCTCACCCAGTAAGAATGTGTACCCCATGTAGGGTTGCGGCCCGTGTTCAAATCCGACCTGTGGCCCTTTGCTGCGTGTCATTCCCCATCTATCTCCCACCTTTCCTGTCTATCCACTATCACTCTAAAATAAAGGGAAAACAATTCTGCAGGGCCCAAAGGAGTAAGCGAGCATCCAGAAAGCATACCTTCTATGGGGAGATTCTGAGACTAACAAGCCATCACCTTCCGCTAGCATTCCATTGACTCCCATTCATTTTTGCGTCACTGTGTGTCAACAATGTGTCCATTGTTTATTTCTGAAGAAACATGACAATGTATAAAAGGCTCCATTACCTTGTATCTCACATTATGCCCCCATAGCAGCATTTTTTGTAAAAATATGCCAATGATTGTGTCATAACCACATTACTTTATGTCGCGCAGTAGATATATTACCGTATAGTCAGGAAAGGCTCACAGGCAATCAAGGGAGACGTGGAGGCAAACAGTCAAGGGAGAAGCCCATAGAGAGTACATGAAAGCATCGGACTAAATATATTTCTATAAGGTTATGATGGATTGGAAATACTTGGGTGGCGAGTGAATTCAAAGGAAAAAACATTTATCCACAAACAAATCTCTTGGCACAGCTAACAGAAGACTTACAACTTTCAGACAGGTTGCTTACGTCACATCTACGTCATTAAGCTCAGTTTGAGGCTCTGTAGTAACGCTCAGCTGTCACAAAGTGCTTCTAATTGACTTCATTTGTCTTTGTTAATGGCGTCACTGTGTCCATTACTTTCACTGTCTATGGTAGGGGCACAGCAAAGGCCCCACCTTTACACACATGGCAACCACTTTTAATTCTACAATAAATCTCCTGAAAATGTAAAACAAGATGAAAATCTGTACAAAACGAGACGGTTAACAGTATAAAAGTAAGTTGATGACTGATAATAAATTATATAAATTGTACTTTGAAATTAATATAGAGTGGCAGTGATGGCAAGTGAAATCATTAACTGACAGTAAGTAGCAAGTGAAGAAGCTAAACATAATTCTTTTGTTCAAGAACTTCCTTTAAAATGCAGAACAAACTACTAGTTTTGCATCATTGAAATATAAAATTTGAATGTTCATAGCACTAAGAAACCACCTGTAAGTTATCTGCGAAAACCTGCTTGACGTTATATGTCAGGAGGATGGACATGCTATGTACATAAACCTTTTACAGGTCAGAGAATACAAATGCTCCGTTGTGTGCCATCTGATTTCAGCTTTTTCTTCTGGTTAAACCTGAACAATCTCATTCAAAACTGGGTTGATTTATGATGCATCACAGACTACGGCTAAAAATAAATGGAAGGACAAAAAAAGCCTTCTGATGATCCCTCAGTATAACACAGTTCCAAAGATTGTAGCGGGATTAAGCTGCTACACTGTTGAGTGAATTGGCCCACGCGGCTCTGAGCACTTTCACAGGCTATTGAAATTGACGAAAACATAGCATCGCTTGACATTATTTATATTCTCATTATTATGTGTATCTGTACTCTTGGTAAAAAAAAAATCAGTATCCACACCAGGTGAAAGACACTGAGTCTGACGGCCTAATGGAGAGCAAGCTGTCCTCTGCTTACAGTATGCTTTGACACAATGAAATGATGTAGCTATTCTCAGAGGCTGCTTGTGCACTTCGATGGATGCCATTTTTCACACCATTAACTACAGCCTACTGGTTTTATTCACAGCACAGAGATAGGCCAAAACAATCCTAAACACGCCCACGAATGAGTACAATTGCAACAATTGATCTAAGCTGTTCCACCCAGTCTGTCGCAATTCTGTGCAGCTGAAGAAACCATTATCTACATTCTCTCTCTCTCTCTCTCTCTCTCTCTCTCTCTCTCTCTCTCTCTCTCTCTCTCTCTCTCCCTCCTCCGTCCCTCTTGCACATATTCTGTCTATCTTTTCCATCTCCTTAAGTCCCTTTTTTCATCCTATTCAGCTTTATTCTTGCCTAGGGACACGCAAAAGGGTTCATGGCTGAATCACAAACATGCATGGTAGAAATTAAAATGCTTTATCTGTAACTAACCCACAGTAGGCATTTTCGTTTAAAAAAAAAAAATAATCAATGAGCAAGACAAGTGCAATTTTTGAGTGTTTACCTCAGCAGAGGTCTAACCTAAAACCCTCATTACAGTCGATGCTGAGTGCAGAGTTCGTGCAAGGAGGCAGAGCTCAAAGGGCCAGCTAATCCAGTGGGTTTTACGGGCATATTGTGCTAGTCAATATGCTGGGCCTGCATCCTACAGAATCTGAAGCTCCACAGCAGAGCTAGGTAAAAGAGGCTCGGGGGAATGCTTTGCGTGTTGCCGTTTTTATTCTCTCCACAGCTCTCAAGGTTAGATGCCACTAACGTCTTGATCCGTTGCTTAAGGCTTCTCCCTCCCTCCTTACTTTTACTGCTTACTTTTTAATATGGTGATCTAGGAATCAAATTATTATGTTGATGTCATTGCAAGCTAGTCTTGGTAAAAGCATCAGTTAAATGCACAAGATGTTTAACATTCTTTACTTTCATTAAAGGAAAGTGATGGGATACATTTGAATCAGATCTTCCGTTCAATGGGGTCACCATAACATGTTTGTACCAGAAAACACTAGCATGACTGGGGCCAGGTCAGAATTAATTTAAAATCAGTTCAACCAAGAGATGATCAGACAGAAGCAGTGTTTCATCAGACCTGAGAATGATTGAGATTCATTCCAAGTGAAGTGTATGTGGAGCTCAGCTCAAGGCAGCAACACAGGTGTGGAGATGGCAGGGTATTTTATGTTCAGCAAAGAATAGATAGGCTTGAGGTACCTTGTTCTTGTTGTTTTCCTGCGCAAAGAGAACTCCGCTTGAGGGATGTCACCAAGTTTAATTTAGGAATTTAATTTCCACACACAAAAGAGGTCAGACAAGGAGGAACAACTTGACAGACACAGCAGGCGGGTACTTGTCCTTTCTTCCAAATGGCTTTTAATGAGACGAAACCCTTTGGCCCAGGTATGTCAGGTTGAAGAGTACTTTCCAGTTTGAGTGGTTAAGCTTTCAGTGTTGCCCACCTAGTGTTGTTGGAGCTGGTCGACATGTTCACAGGACATAGCATTGGCAAAAGCCTGCATCAGTCTGAAGTAAATTCACTCTCTGGTGGAATAACAGACCGGGCCATCCTCAATGGAGATCACTGGTTGTGGTCAGCTGGTCCCACAAAGCAACCACTTTGACTTGGCCACCAGTGCTGAACCCACAGCACTGGTGGCCAAGTCAAAGTGGTTGCTTTGTTGGAAATGATCCACCAGGACACAGCTTTGTGACTGATTGTAATTTCTGAATTGGACAAACAGAAATAACCAATCTCCTGCCAAGATTGTGATATTCAGCCACACCTAGTCATCATTAACTGTTGAATTAAACTGGGTTTGTATTTGTAATATAGTAGACACACTTTGTGAGATAATCTTGTTTTCCTCATATGTTTCCCAACTCTGTTGCTATAAAGATTGATCTACTTGAATTGCGGTAAATATTTATCCCAGGTATTTGATTGGGAGAAAATCTGGTATTTGTAAATACTTACTATAATTACTTACTAATATATTACTATAATGTTTTACTAAAATATTCTGTTCAATTGTATTACATGCCTCTGCAGTGACACGTTTACCCTACAGCAGTCAACAAATTTCCCAATATCTTTACTGTCCCCAAATACATATGTGTATGATCTTTGTATTCGGACCAACTATTTCATAGAGTGTGTTTACCAGCGTGGTTTATATTGTTTTACTCCCCGAGTGAAAGTGCTAGTGATTACTGAAGTTCCCCTCATGGTTCAATGTTGAAATATTCTTACTAGGCAGTTTGCTGCTCCCTGCCCTGCTCTGCAGCAGCATCAGCAGGGGGAAACACACAATGAGGAGAGGATATGGCCCTTTGATTTGGGTTTTGGTCTCCCTTGGGCTGCCTCTGGGTTTGGAACAGATTTGGTTCAGTGCTGAGCGCGGAACTTCAGCGGGGGGGGACTATGGTTCCCCCCATGACGTTGATGTGTCATAACTGGTTTCAATCTCGATAAGGAGACGCCACTGGCTGGCTGATCTTGGGCCAGCTGTTTGGAAACCCCCACTCTCCGCACTAAGCTTCAACAATGCAACATTTAAAGATGCCTTAGACATAAAACAAAAGCACCGTACTGTAGCCTTTCTGATCGAATCATTCACAAGGCAGTTTTCTTTGACAGACTCCATTTTAGCACAAATGCCCTGATTTGACAGCCATGCCAACAGGACCATGCGGATATTGGGCGATGAACAGAATATGAATAGACCACCCCATTTCTTTAATGTAAGGTTAAATAAGATGTGCTGCTCCTGCATATTTAGTGGGAGACTATGCTTGTCAAGCACAAAGTTGACTGTTGGTTCTAAAAACAAGCAAAACCTTAAAGTCTTGCTGCTTTTTTCAGGTAATCTTCAGTAGATCAAACACATTCATGAAACACTTTCAAAAATCCATTATATGGTTCTAAAACTGCATGGTGGCCAGTCTCATTAATAAAGCTGTTACTCAGGACTTAATTCCTAAAAAGCTGACATTTGCATGCAGTTTTTTCCTGACACTAGTGTTTTCCTGCTGCCTCCCTCCTGTGGCAAAACAGTTAGCCAGTATCCTGTATCTCACGGCGATCATGTGCAGACAACTACTGTAGGGCTGACTGATAGAGGCCGGTATCCTGGATGTGCTGTACTCTGCTACTGATAATTGCTCTTTGTCCAGCTTATATTCACTCCTCTCATCTGGAGCTTTAGTTCTACAAGCCCTGATTGCCTTCCTATGTTCATTTGTCTTGAGCTGTGCACAGACATGCAGCATCATCTGCTCGTGGTATGATTCTGCATAATAACTACATCCACATAATAACAGTCCATCATTTCCGTTTGGTTCCATACAAAGATGTGTAGCTCACTGCCAATCTCCCTTCTCAATGCCACTGCATCTTCTCCCCAGTCTTTTTTTTTCTTTTTTACTGCTTCATTAAATTCTTTCAATTTACCAGTCTACATGTCTCTAATAACCAACATGAGTGCACTCCTACATTTGTGTTTTCTTAGTTCCCCTTCTTTCTGTGAAATTCAGTTTGAGCAAAAGGAACAACTCAGCATGAGCAATTTCAGAGGTTGCTTTGCATCCTCTTTGGTGTCATTATTTTTCCTTGCTTATCCTCAGACTTCTTTGTCCAAGGTTGAAATGATACCTAAATGAAATATTTCCTCTGGAGTTGCCACTACTGCCAATGTTATTGTTACAAATAGATTAGTTTATCAGTATATTACCTTCCTATGTCCTTCCTTTAGATCCTTTTCATTTTACCTGCCATGATGCTTTTAATGGAATTCACAAGCAAGACAGGCTGCATTTTCCTGTAATAGGCTTTTGAAGGGAGCAATCTTGAAAAACTGTGTGCTCGGTTACATTTGTCTTCAGGGTAGGAAATAAGCACCCGCCACCAGCCAATGGTGGGTACTTTTTCAAAGTGGCGGGTGACTTTGCCTTGTATACCAGCCATAGTGGCGGGTGGATTGTAAAACATTCCTTGTAACAGATTGGACAGCTTTTGTCAAAGAGTGCTGTTGCTAAGTGACAATAATGCACAGTGGAGTCATGTTACGTTACTGCTAATGAATCCCCAACATTTCCGGATTTTGCTGTTTCATGATAAAAACATTCAAATACCAAAATAATGTAAGGCTTTTATTATGAAGAACTTATGGGAAATGAAACAGTTTACAGCCGGGGCTTTCACCATGCATATTTCCGTCAACTCCAGATTTTTGTTGAGTGGTTTTCAGTGCTAATCCGAGACATGTTGTTGTTGTTGCTGCGGTTCAGACTAAACGAAAATTATCGGTAAAAATAAATGTGGCGACATCTCCCCGTTGTTAAGAGGTCCGCTGTGGAGTCAGCGGTAGCTGTTGAAGGCGAAGTAAAGAAAAAGAGAAGGTACTTTTTGAACAAGTGGCACATTTATGATGAAGGGAAAACGAGGGAATAGTTAGCCTACCTTCCCGACGACCAGTCCATGCACTGGACTTACTGTCAAACCCACACGTTGTCACAAAATGCAATTGTATTGGTCATATCAAGTGCACTGCCATACAGCTGGAGAAGACTGATATTTTACTTTACTTTAGTGATATCCTGATATTCCCTCTAGCGCCACCATGAGGTGGACATTTCAGATAATTTGAGGATACCAGGATGATTGTCTTTGTATCCCTCTACAATGAAGAATGTGTTTTTCATCAAAACCTGTGTATCTTTTATTTAGTATTCAGGAGTGAAAATGTTTGGTAACCATGGTGGCTTTAGATCATTATCAACTTTGAAGATGGTAAACAAAACCTTCCCCATCTCTTTACCTCTAAGCAGAATGTATCCATTGTTCTAAAATATGTATTCATTTAAAAAAAGAATTATTGAAGCAATTCAAAATATGATGTAAGTGCACTTTCTTATATAAATTTGAATTCCGGGAATAAGTGTCTGGTAAAAAAATATAAGTGGTTGGTAAAATTGGACATCTACCAGCCACTGTGGCTGCTGGACAAAAAATTAATTTCCCACCTTGTTTGTCTTTGACATTTAAAGGAAATTTGTTGTCTGAGACTGTAACTGTGATGCTTAGATTAGAACAATCTCTCTAATAAAACAGCTTTAGGTGAACAACTTCCACATAGATTTTTTCAGTATTATACTGTAAATGCATAGTTTTAGAGACAGCCTATAATGAAATGTCTTTTCATTTGATGGCTTGGGGGTACTGTAGGTAGTTCCATGCCATGGGTTGCTAAATATCTAAATCTAAATTAACTTAATACAGTATATTGGACTGCAACTGTGGAATAACGATGGTAGGTCTTTACCTGGTAAAATACAAAACCAGCATTAGCTTACTTAGTGACCAGAATACTAGAATGGTTAAAACTGCTCTACTCTGTGAGGATTTGACAACAAAAAAGTCACACGTACTGTACATAAATGGAAATTTCCGTGGTATTGCTTTTTAATTACCAGTCATTATCTCTCATTTCTCAGGCTCCCTCAAAATGGCTGTTTGCAGAGCATTTTCAAGAGAAATAAACATGCAGAATATGAGATTATTAAAGGCAGGTTTTCACTATTGTACTGTTCAAGTTTCTGAATGTCATGCACTTGGCACCCAAGAACAAAAATCTCCATTGAGTGATTAAAGTTTAATGTAGGTTCACCACAGAGTTGTATTAAACTGCACTGAGTGCTGTTTGTTATGATCCTAACTCAGAAGGATGAATTAGGGCAGATAAAAAGTAAGACCAATGGATGACCTCTTTTTAAGACTGTTTTGCTTTTCTGAGAAAAAGCAAGCCAATTTGGGGTAGAATCAGTGGAGGTGAAGGTCTTCCTGAAAGGGCAGTTCTGTTATTTTCAACCTGTGTCTTAGTTTATATCCTGTTCACTGTGTTCAGTATGTATACACTCTGGTTAATGGTGTTTGTTAATATCAGTTATCCAATACCGCATTGTGCTGTAAGTCATTCGGGATGTATCATTCCCATGTTTGATAACTCTGAAATCTGCAAGTTTCCCTCCCTGACCTTCTCACAAACCAAGCTAAGCAAATCAATTTACAAAATGCATTTAAACTATTTTCTGTGTCACCTACTTTTTATGTAAGATTCCCCTGAGGCCTTGTTAAAAATGTCCCTGGGGTTTGAAATATGTATTCAATTAAAAACTGGTAAACTTTGTAAACAATTTAAAATGTGGTGATGAAAGGATTATTCCCCTGCACTCTAATCGCCTTAAAAAAAACAAAATCTGCAGAACATACTTTTTTTTTTATTATGGTTAATGCATAAGGCCACAAAGACCAGATTTCTAACACTTGACTAGAAAAGTCTCCCAAATGTTCTCATTTTAATTCACGTAGAGGACTACTTGGTCTAAATAAAGACTGAAATATGCAACGCACGCATTTATGTGGCATTGAAAAATCGGAACATTGAATGTAGGCCGATTCTATTGCAGTGTTACTAATCATGTGTTGAAATTAGACTTTTTGAATTCACCTTTTGACCAATTGGCATAATGAAATAAGCATTGTAACAGACAAGTAACTACCTAATTCCTGGGCAGCTACGTGCTTTGGAGTGTCAGCTTTGACTCCTCAGAGCTCTGCAGTATCTCCACTTCCGCAAAGACCTTGTGGGTTATAATCAGTCATTACTGCTCCTTCACTGAGTTATTTATTTCACTACATTCACACGGCAGTTCATCATTTATTTATGTGACAGTTGTTATCTATTATGTTGTTCCTTTCATGTGGCCAAGAATGAGAGATTTTATGGAACATTAGGCGTCCATGCATCAGATGGCGCTACACTGATTCCATTTCTTCATCTCCCTTTGATTCCGTCTGCAGTCTCACAGGTCAGTTAATTGCAGGATATTGATACAGCATTATGACTGCCACTGCAGCTAATATGATTCCTTAGCCATTTCAATATGTGGGATTGTGCTCTCCCAATAAAAAATGACATTTGAGCCACTGTGCAGAGCCCTCCTTAATAGGGTCTGGGATAAGAATGGTAATACGCGTTGGAGCTGGCAGAGGCACAGGCCGTGTTTTTGTTTATAAATAGCTCCAGCCAGCATTATTCCACTTGCAGTTGTCCCATAATAATCAATCACTCCTGTGCGCAGACCGGCTTCTCCTGCTCACCAGAGGGAAGGTGCACTGTGAGATGTGCCCTTGCACCTCCAACTGTGCAAGTACATAAAGTATAGCGTGGTGAGTGGGACAGAGCTAGGAGTCAGGAAGAAGAGGGGGTGTTGGGGGAATCCTGTGCGGAGATGGAGTGAGTTATGGCAGCTTTGCCCTGGCTGTTCTAAACCCTCCTCCTCTTTTAGGTCATTACATGCGCTAACATCCACCATTTCACTTCTTCAACACATTTCAAAACACACACACACACATAAACTCCCTCTGAATCCCTAATCAGACGCAAGTGGGTGGCTAATTATGTGATATGCTTGGAGGATGTGGGATGGGTCGGACACAACTGTTTGGTCAGGTTTCAATTGTCTCTATCTATCTGCCTTTGTCTCTTTGGAGGAGCTTTGCGGGAAGAGCCCACAGCTTTGAGGACACTGCAGGGGAAGATCCAAAAGATATGATAATGGCCATTTTGTACTCTTACACACATGAACATAAGTGCTCTGATCATCAGCCATCACACACACACACACACACGTGTTTAGTCCATACATTTGTAGATGCTTGTCAGAGCACATGCATAGTATCTCTCTTTGCTGATCCTTGGTCAAACTGTGTACTGTACACACAAACATTCACACACACAAATCGTGTTTCCATGGCAGTTGGGAAAAAATACAGTAGGAATTCAGCTGATTCTTAACAAAATGGTTATATAACTATTGTGACGCTAAGTCTTGTATCTTATCTAACCCTGCCCCTGTGTTTCCTTTTAGCCTGGCTTTGCTGCTTTTCAACAGCACTTCACATATACTGTACCTCCCACAAGACACCACTGAACAAACGAAGGGCATGTGTAATTGGCGATAAGCAATTGTTTCATTGGAAAAAGAAGACAGCCTTGCTGCGGTTGTAATCAACAATATCCTCCTGCTACATAACAAAAAAGTGAGATCTCATCACTCTCAAATCTTAATCAAAATCTCCATGGTGCAAAATATTAGTTTACACTTAATTAAATGCAGCCTACTTGAGAAGCACACCCATCTGGTACCCACATCCTCTCCCTGCCTCGGTCTCTTCCTCTCCTTGTTCTTCTCTAAATCCCCACAGAAGCCTGATAAGCTTTTCAACCTCACCTCCCGGAGTTCCTTGGCCACATCCTTGAGCTCTTTCAGAATTCCGTCCAGCTGGTCAATCACCATCTTCATGTGGCTGCGGATGCGTTCTCTCGGGCTGGGGGTCTCAGAGGTGTCCCGGGCCGGAGCACTGCTGAGGGACATCCTTTACAGGGCGACGTGGGGCCAGTGGCCGACAGGCTGAGGGCGTGGGGGAGCCGAGTCGGGGTCCATGTCTTTGGCTACAAGGAGCCGCAGTGCTACTGATCCGAACAGGGGCCCCGGCCACGCAGGGAGACCTCAACATCTTAAAAGCACCTGGGCAGCCAAAACACCTTGCCTCGCCCGCACACTCGGCACAGGGTCACACTCTGACATCCATGCTTTCTGGTAGATGCTTCCAAAAATGAAGAGAAAATAAGCATGGGAAAAGTCAAACGCAGTAAATCCATGGAAAAGGAAGAGGAAAAAACACATGTGCTAAAGCTGGTATGAAACTCTTACATCATCGTGTTGGGCCAACTAATGTGTCAGTGTGTACGTTTGAAATTGTTCCCAAGGAGGTGCTATTTTAAAAAACCTGTCTATACAGTGAAGAGACTTTTTACCTTTTCCACTTTTGTCCTGTACAACCTTTTAAACTTGTGAAACACAGTGACATAATGGCAGGCTAACATACAAAAGTGAAAGCAGAAAAGGGGTTTTATAGAGAAAGCTATTCAACATAGATTTTTTTTTTTAAAAAGAACTCCCAGCAGTGGCTCAATTTTCGAAATGATCGTGTTCTACATTATTGGTGGCCAGCAGGGACAAGGCTTTCTTTCCAAATATAGTCTTTCAGTAAGGGCTACTGTCTTTTAAGAGGGAAAGCACAGATCCTGTTTGGAGAAGGGGATATTCCTCTGTGCTGTGTGTTTTCTTTCCCCCTCCAGGAAAAATAAAAAGATTCTCAATAGAAACTCACATCAAAATAAACTTTGCTCCACATCCATTTTCTTTGCAGATGATGACTTAATCATGTTGTCCTTCATTTCTCGTCCATGAAAGGGAGGAAGGTAGGTGTGGGTCTTATTTACAGAGCGTCCAATCTCCCCCCAAAGCAGGGCTTATTCCAGGTGGCGTGGGATCAGACTGAATTGATTTCCAAGCCAGCGGAACGTGACCTGTGATGAGAATTTGTAGAGGGATAACAAAAAAATCATAGTGTCGGTGAGACACAGTTACAAGGGGGCTGGAAGGCGAATGAGCACCTCCTGGAATTTGGGTGGCAGCTTGTCTTATGCAACAGCGCTCTCCAAGTCCTCTCAAAAACACTGACCCACAGCAGTCCACAGGGGTGTGCCCAAAAACCAAAGGAGCAGAAACAGAAACGGATTCTCTTCTCTTCTTCAGTTGTTGCTAAGGGAACCCGGTCTGCCTCCTTGTTCTGTGATTGGATAATTATTTTACTTCTTATCCGTGTAGTGTATGTTTTCTCTGTGGACTCTTTTCAGAGAGGCAGAGAGCTCAGTGCCATCCAGCAGGAAGAAATAAATCCCATGAAAGCTTCCCAGAGGGGACCCAGAAAACAAGCAGGTGGGAGAGCTTCTCGCCAAATCCAGGGCACTGCCACTGCCACGGGGTGCGCTGGCCAATCACACACGGCACCTGGACAGACGGGAAGAAAAGCAATCACTTATTCTCTCTTGTCTCCTCCTCCTCCTATCCTTTTTATGCCTCGTTCCTTCTCTAAGTCATTGCAGCATCAACCATCAACAGCAATAGAGTGAAAGAGACCCTGATATGGATGGGATTTAACTGTGTTGGTAATTTCTAGTTGCTGTCAAAACGCCTCTCTTGCTTCAAAAGCACTTGCCTCACCTCCACACAAACACATGCAAACACGCACGCCAGAGCACACACCTACTCACCTTTCCTGTGCATCACTTTGCTGTTGCTATGCCCAGAGCTCACTGTCCACGCACAGCAGGATCATTCAAGCTACACACAGCCTGCTGGTTCTTTAGCAGACCCTCTGTCGCACACACTAACATCTTCTTCTCTCGCCGCTTTGCTGTTCTCTTGCTCCCTCTTTTTATCTCTCTGTCTCACACACATTCACACTTACGCTCTCTCTCCCTGACATACACACACACGCACGCACAGAGTTCTCTCCCCCTACTTACTGTCTTGACAGAGAGAGAAGCTTCTGTCAGCAGGGTTATTTCACTCTGAGGCTGTGTCTCATCAGAGGAGTAGAAGTGGAGGATGAAGCTGTGGAGGAGGAGGAGGAGGCAGGAGGCATGAGATGGGAACGATGAATGGCCCTGATAGCACTCTGAGAAGGGAGAGAGGAGGCTGAAGATGACTTAGAACCTGAGCCGCGAGGAGAGCTGCTGTTTTGAATTGTGATGCTGCCACTACCATCACTCAGATAACTGTGCTGCCGAAAACCGTCACCAGTCAGCGTTTGCCTGCACCAGGAGGCAGCAGACACAACGGCTCAGCTGCTGCTGTTAAAAAAAAAAAAAAAAAGGAGCTGTGAGATTCCTATGACAGCCTCTCCCTCACTGCCTATCTGCCTGTTTTCGTCTCTCTCCCCCCCCCCTTTGTCACTCTTGCTCTTTCTCTTTCTCCGTCCCCGTCTCTCTGCCCCTGCGCCCTCACTGTGTCCTCGCTGACTGCCGGATGAAGGGAAGCTGATGCCAGAGTTTATCGTGGGGCTCACGCTCCTGCCAGGACCACTCGGCTGTTCTGCTCGGCTATGTGAAGGAGGGGCTTGGTGCTTTAAAGGCACAGTGTATCCTCTTCTGCCTCGCTGCTCTCCTGTCTTCTCCTCTCTGCTGGCGTCCACACTCCCTCACTATCACCTCTCACACTGCCTATCTAGCCTTTGTCACAGGCCTATCGAGGGTGTTATCTCTCTCTTAAATCAAGATGAAGTTCTCTTCTGCCTCCAGCCAAGCAGTCTCTGGGGATGGGGTGTCCAAAGATCCCTGGCTGTTACATCATTAATATACAAAGCAGGTTGGTGTCTGATGACCTCATCTGACAGAAATAGGGAGGGAGGGCCAGCATGGCTTTTTCTCTCCCCCGTCCTCTTCATCAGCGTTTTATTCAACACAACAGCCCTGTATAACCCGACCAGAAGCAATTACCCTCATATGAAATTAGTTCTCCAAAGGAAATAATGTAATGGTAAAGCAAATCCATAATGACAACTTCTTGAGCAATACAAACCGGTTTCCAGAGGGTTTTGCCAGATAACTGTACTAAACAGCCAGAGGCTCAGTGCATTCCTTAGCATAATTGTAAAGAGAAGTGCAGAGTGGATTCAGGTTAGGTTGATTTGCCGTGCAGATGAATTTATTCTGGGGTCCTCTGTGTATTCTACAACTAGCATCACAGACGTTATACTGATGCTAATTGGGCTAATACACTGCAGTTTTGTAAATTCTCTTTTGCATGTTTTCTTTGATTAATAAATGAGTTTGGCTTTTAAGAAGTATAATAATGAAATCCTTCTTATTGTATGTTATCCTTTTCTAAGTGCACAGTACCATTGTGTCGTCTTAGGACTTGTAATGTTTAATATTTCGTCACATTCTAAAGCACATTGTGGCTCCATGTGGAGTTGGGGGACTGCAATGGGATCGTTGTGCCTTTCCTAGCATTAACACATGGCTGCTGCAGTGTTGCACAGACAAGCTGCCTTTCACAAACTGCTCCCTGTGAGAAACAGGTGTCCTTGAGCTTGTTTCCTTTGTAGCTTCACTGCTTAGTCTCTCTGCAAATATGGGAGGCTCCCTTCTTTGAACACAGCAACAGTTTGCAGCACATTTCTTTCCTGCCATTGTTTTCCTTTTTTCTGGTCATTGCAAAATTGCACCTTTTTGCTTGGATATTCATGGTGTATTTAATAGAGCTCTCCCTAAAAGAGAGAATGAATTCTAAATGACCTCTCTGTGGAAAGGCCCAGGTGCACAACACAGATAGCTCTATGTCAGTGATGCCTTCATTGGAAGAGAATTGGATTATTTCCCCCTGTAAAATATATATTTTTTTTAATGCTAAGGTCATCATGACTTGTGAGATTTACTAGGATTCTGGAGTGGGTCCAGCTAAATATTGCTCCCACTTATTATTTCTGCCTTGGATTTATTGTGCCATGCTATTTATAGTGATGTTTTATAGAACGTAATTTTTTTCTAGTTGGGCACAGGCTCTCAACAAGCACAAAGATGCATAAACACAATACACACATAGACACAGACCCACAAACACATCCATCAAATACACATAAAAACAAGGCTGGGCAATCCTATCCAGAGGTAACTAAATTGGTAATTTGGTACCGTAGGAATTAACTTCAGGAGAGATTTTATTTGGCTTGCATTGTTTACCCAATAAGCTATCATACTCATATTTATTTGATAGAGCAGGGATCAACAATCTTTATTGTTCTTTTTTGGCAACCTTCCCCACAGTTCCTGGGTTCACAGCCACTGATGGAAGATGTGCACAGGATTTATTTTTTATAATAAAGTGGAGAGAGGCGAATAACAAAGATCAATACAGATATTATCCTCCCTCTCTCCAAGAAGCAAACACATGTATGATTACATGGATGGGTAAGATAAATAGTGGAGTACTTTGACTTATTTATTAGCAGGCACGCTGTTAATTGGATAGATATTGGTAAATACTTGGCTGTAGGAAACACAAAATAAACACATTATGTCTCACACAAGAAACAATGAGCAAAATTAAAACGGTGGCAAGTCTGCGTTCCAAGTGGGTGCTCAGCCTCAAAAATACAAATAAGTCCAGAAGTAGGAATAATGTGACACACCATTTATTGTGTCATTTGAATCCTCTATGGGAAAAATATTTTTGGAATATCACCTCTTTCAATGAGACATACTATTGTTTTTCGTTGACAGGATGGTGGGCAATGTTTGGCCTTTATGTAATGCCTGGCTTTTGTATAGCCCAGGTTTCCTCTTTTGATGGCTGTTTTTTCCTCAGAAATATGAACTACTTTACTTTGTCCTATATAAGACAGAGCCAGGCTAGCTTTTTTTCCATGTTTCCAGTCTTTGTGCTAAGCTAAGCTAACAGGCTACTGGCTGCAGCTTAATGTTTAGCGTAAAAACATGAAAGTGGTATTAATAACCACAGATATGATGGACAAATTTAAAGTTTTGAAGGAGGAATTCTTAGTATAATTGTTGGGCCACAAGTTGTATTTTCCCAGAGAGGTGGAAAAATTTCCAGCAAGACAAGACATGATTTTGATAAATGTGCACAGTGATATGAGATATTCTGATGACAAGTATATACTCTAGGTATACACTTTGAAAAATGATATAAAAACATTGAAAGTAACTTTTCATTTCATTGTGAGGGATTTGTGTGGGACCATATTCCTTCCACCCCAAAGAGTACAAACCATCCCTTCTCCGGCAATACTTCACCATTTCCTCTTCACTAATTAGCTCTCATTCAGTCGTCAATACCCTTGATTCTCTTTACCGCTCAAAAAGCTCCAAGCACACACACTCTTCTACAAGGGGTTGTGCAATCACATGCATAAAACAAAACCATGTTCATCAGCTGACCAATATTCTTCAGTCATTCTCATATTCAAACTTCAAAGTGGATTTAATTTCCATAACACACATCCTCATCGTGTGAATAATTGATTGAATCTTTTATCTATCTCTGTCCTTTTCTGACTTGTAACTGTCCATTCTCAACAGACAAGAGCTGAGTAACTGCTGGGATTTGAAGGTGACTTAGGACACATTACAGAAAACAATGTGATGGACAAGATGCCGGTTTTGCAGCTTAAAACCACAGCGCAAAAACCTACCAATGCAGACAAATGATCCAACTTTTAAATTGGCACCCTCTGTAAAAGTGATTGCTTGTTTCTAATTGTTTATTTGGGTTTGATTCTCAAACAAACTAGCATAATGCTATGTTGTTTATCACCCAAACATGGTACTTTCCCAGCAGCGCATAAACACTGTCTAAAAATCCCACATCCTGATCACTGTCAAAATCTAATCAGCTGATTCATGGGACAAGGAATATCTTTCCTTGAAATTTCAACCAAATATGTTTGTAATATTTAGGAATATTTAACAGACAAGGGAGAAAACACAGCCTTCTTTCCATTTTGTGAAGAGATAAATGTTTTTGTAATTATCCCTTTTAATAATCTACATCCATTATGCCTTTTCTTTCCTGGCCATTGTGTGGCACTGTGGTGTAGTTGTGACATGTTAATGTCTCTCTGCTCTGAGGACTAAAATGGTGGACAGATTGAGAAAAATGGCATGTTCTTGATATTTGACTTATGCACTGAAATATTGTTACATGACATGACTATTGTGTGAAGAAATTGCACGATAACATGATGCAGAATCAAAGGAGGATTATTTGCCGTTTTCAACACATATTCATGAATATATTAAAAGATCCTTTGCAGTCAGTTTATGTCTGGCATCATTTATTTAAAAGTATGTATATATACTGCTAATATGCACTCTCACTAAGAGGCTTTAATTTTTTTATATATATAATCTCTGCCATCGTAATTCCCTAGTTGAATTTTTGGATGATGACTGAGACTGAATGATGATTTATGAATTAAAGGAATTGGAAGGCGCTTCTGACATCTGTAATATGCATGGCCAAACATAGACATCGTGACCTGTTTACGTTTTCCAGTTATGTCCTTGATTTTACACAGACAAACACTAAGGGACAGAGATCTCAGAGGCCCACCCTGTCTTACAACGACACCAGTCTCTTCTCTTGCCTGTCTACTGACCTTTTGATATTTCAGTCTTGTGCGTGTGTTTGTCTGTATGTGTGTGTTTTTCTTCAGCGGTATGCAGAGGAGCAGAGGCTGTCTCAGACCATAACACCCTGTGATGGATCAGTGCTCTTACACAATGAAATGAAGCTTAAGTGTTTGATTGATTTCTCATTTACTTTCCTCACCAGTGGTAGAAATATAGAAGTCTGTGCATGTGGCTGCACTGGGGCTACTGGTCTGAGAGGGCCTGTAGTCTCATTGTGAAGAGTGGTCATGTTTCATATTTAAGACATATTTTTGTGGATCAGTGGTCAGCTTCTGTAATCCAGACTATGATGTGATGGGGTAGCCTGTATGTGTGTGAATACAGCTGAAGATAATAGAGTATGACAAGTGATTTTTGCCTGAAACCGTTTTGGTCACATATTCAGTAGTAGGCCTATAGGGTTAGGGTTAACCTAAGGTATTTGAGCCCACTTCATAAAGTGAAAGAAACTATATACATATGAGAAAGGAAGTTAATCTGGACTCTGTTCAGTGGGAGATGCTGGAGTGTAGTTAGGTTTGCAAAACAAGTCTGAATCTCTGAAAGAATTCTCACTTAAGTCTGAAACAAGGTGTGAAAAATAACGTTACACAGCTGAAACAGCAGTGATCCATTCCTAATCAAAACTAATCCAAAAATCACTTGTGCAGCATTTACCAGGGCTCAGGCAGTCTAAATGGGCTGGCCAATTTTGTCTTCTGAGAGGATAGTCAAGTCAATTTATTTATAGAGCACATTTAAAACAAACCAACCTAGGCTGAACAAAGTGCTGTTCAAAGTTATATTATAAAAACAAAGGATGACAATAAAAATATAGACACAATGAACATCATACAAACAACACACTTCTACAAACAGAGGAAGGATGTTAGTTTAGCAATAGTCCTGAGATGGAAAAAGCTGTATTTGACAACAGAACTGATTTCTTTGTCCAATTTTAATGCTGGTTCCAAGATGAAACCTAGATTTCTGGCAAAAGGGCACACACTTGAGGCAAAAGTCCCCAAATCTTTCGAAAGTTCATCAACTGAATATGGGGGGGGCCGAACAACATGACTTCCGTCTTACTCTCATTAAGTTGAAGAAAGTTGTTAGCACTTAATGTCTTTCAGGCAGTGAAATGGCAACTTTAAAGAGTTTGTAGAGGCAGGTGCCTCTAAAAACAGGTGATACCAACCAATGTGTGTCATCAGCATAACAGTGATATGTTATGTTTGTGAAGAATGGAGCCAAATGGGAGCATGAACAAAGAGAATAACATTGGCCCTAAAATCCAATACTGAGGTACACCGCATGTAATCATTCCCGAGGAGGAGATATTTTCAATTTCAACATAAAAGTTTTTAAATTAGAATTGAACCACTGTATAGCAACAGCCTGGTTCCCTACCCTTTGTTGAAGATGATCCAACAAGATCAACAGTGTCAAAGGCAGCACTATGGTCTAGCAAGTGTAAAAGAGCACAATTTCCTCCGTCACCTAACGGCAACAAATCATTTAGCACTTTAAGAAGTGCTGTTTCTGTGCTATGGTGTGCACTGAAACCAGACGGAACATTGTTCAATAAAGAGAGAGCTGAGCAAGAACAACCTTCTCCAAAATCTTTCACGTAAAGGATAATTTAGGTTTCCTGTGTGATACAATATCAGTCTAATGCTAACAGGGCCACAGGCACAAAACAATTCAGAGAAGCAGGGCATAGGATGGATTTAGAAGGGTCATGATCAGTAGGTGAAATACAAGATCCGATAGTGTCAACCTCTTATCAATCTATCTATCTATCTATCTAGATATCTAGCTATCTAGCTATCTATCTAGCTATCTATCTAGCTATCTATCTATCGATACACCCACTTATCCAGTCACGGGGAGAGCAGCTCCAAACTTCCCTTTCCTGAGCCACATTAACCACCTCCGACTGGGGGATCCCGAGGCGTTCCCAGGCCAGGTTGGAGATATAATCCCTCCACCTAGTCCTGGGTCTTCCCCGAGGCCTCCTCCCAACTGGATGTGCCTGGAACACCTCCTTAGGGAGGCGCCCAGGAGGCATCCTTACCAGATGCCCGAACCACCTCAACTGGCTCCTTTCGACGTGAAGGAGCTCCTCTCGGATGACTGTGCTTCTCCCCCTATCCCTAAGGGAGACTCCAGCCACCCTCCTGAGGAAACCCATTTCAGCCGCTTGTACCCTTGATCTCGTTCTTTCGGTCATGGCTAGTGTCAACCTTGTTGATTTTTAAAAAATGTTTAATTATCGCTACGAGTGACTACTGTTTAGGACATGCAGCACATTGGTTACAATTCTGCTTATTAAAAGTCAATATGTAATATATTTACTGTAATACATCCAACAATGACCTCAATGCATCATCAGATATTAAGGAAACATGCAAAGTTGAAATACTGTTTTTTTCTGACAAGAATGCTAATGCCAGTATTTTCTCCTTTTCTAATTTCTGTTCTGTGACGGAATTTCTGTCCCAGTTGGACAGCCAGGCCGGGTTGCCAGATATACTGTACCTGTAGACACGTAAACCCAGCATGCTACAGCTGTAACGTTAGTACAGCCATGAAAGCAGCAAACAAACAAACAGAATCAACGGAGATAGATTCTACCCGACCAGAAAAAAACGGCATGTTTCTTACAGTTGGTTGACCAGAGACATAACAAACCCGGGTAAATATTGGAAGTGTATTTTAAAGATTGCGACAGCTTAGAGCCCAAAAGGACGCAGAGTTGGCTAATTTCCTCCTGAACAGGTAAGCATTAGATTCAGGTTAATTTATCACGGCTACTAGGGACGGGCATGTTATGTCATTTCAACATTCGTGTACTCACATTGAATTATAAAGCTATAGTACCTGACTTGTTTACATACTCGCAAAAACAATTGAGACACAGCCAGTAAAGTGATCCCAACTGGTCCTGGTTCATGCCGCCATGCTAACCCTGCTAACTGCTAATGTTACCGGAGGACCAGGCAAGCGGGCCACGGCTGTTTACAACGTGCAGCGTGTTCAGCAGCCGTAAGAGAGGAGAGGACCGTGTGTTAGCAGTGTGATTAGCGATTGTTGCTTTCATTCTAAGCCAATAAAGTGTGTATTTCAGTGGGTGGAAAAGGACAGCGAGGTTGTGGAATATTTAGCGGTTCCTACTGTAATTCTAAGCCGAAGAAGTGTGTCTGTTTGTTGGGAACATCTCTCCGCGTGGACACAGGCTTTTATGACTGTCAATATAGCCAGCATCTAACATTAGCTACTCTGCTGTGCTGTGAAGTAATGTCTGGCTATGTGAGACAAGCATCTAGCAACATCGTGGCTGTCTCAGCCTGGCAACCAATGTGAACTTTGAGTCTGGGGAGGAAGGGGCGGGGAGACGACTCTGCAGTATTTTGAATATGTACTGCAGTAACTATTTTAAATACTAACTGTTAGTATTACATATTGCACCTTTAAACCAACCTTTAGGCCTTTGCTAGATTTTTGAGCAGTGGTACAATACAAGGTTTGACTTTAAAAGAGTATTGATTTAGCATTACAATCCTATAACGTTGTTGGACTCACGATGCAGCATAATCAGATATTCCTTGTCTTAACCCAGCGCCAATATTTTGGTTGTGTATTTGGGTGTGTTACGCTAGTAGTGGTTAACGTAACCTGCAGAGTTAAGGAGCGTGCTACAGAGGTTAGGTATGCTCACTTCTTTCCAACACCACACACCCGGATTATTTTTATTTTTTTAAACTTGTACTCTTCGACCTAACCGACACTGACTAAAAACAGCTTTATAAAACTTTTTTACATGTGCATTAATACTCCCCAAGCCCTGTACACAGACTTTGATGTGTAAAATTGATGGTTACCCTTTAAGGGTAAGTTAGACTGCCTCTTGATTTAATCTCTTCATTTTGCATGCATCTATGCCATCTTTACCATTAATTCCTGTAACATTCAAACCTATCTACAACTGAAAGAAATTACCAAAACTAGATGGAGACAAGAGGTTAATTGAAAGTGGATGGACTTGGTCACCATAATGTTATTAACTAAGTTGAGCTGCTTTACACTCTCCCGGGTCAGCAGCTCCTATTAACATTACCTTCACTACAAAAACACACATGTTGAGCCAAACAGTTGGAAGACCGGAACCGTCACGGTTGGTACCTTCTTGTTGTGGGTCACAGTGGTTATCTCCTGCTGTGATGATGCAGTGGAAACAGGAATGAGCCCGGCATGCCAAGACATGCTGTGGCTTTCAGTATATGCTTCCACTGCCCTGGAGGATAGATAGCCATATTGAGTGAGAAACTTGAATACATTGACATTCTTTCATCAATAACTGCCACTGGTTGATGTATCACTTGTTAATTTATTTATTGTTGTGCTGAAAATCTATGTTGTTGTTCAGGATGTTGTCGTGAACCATATGTACATATAGCTGTGAAAAGTAAAGCACTGTAATTTGTAAGAATTTCACGTATTCTTTGGATGTATTGAGTGCACCACTATGACTGCTGCTGAATAAGAACGCTGTGGGCCGCAGAGGGAGGATGTTGGGTGGATGGGTGAGTCTTAAAGGTCCCATGGCATGTGCAATTTCACTTTATGAGGTTTTTTAACATTGACACAAGTCCCTCCAGCTTGCCTATGGTCTCCCAATGGCTAGAAATGACGATAGGTGTAAACCGAGCCCTGGGTATCCTGCTCTGCTTTTGAAAAAAAGTAAGCTCAGATGGGCCAATCTGGAATCCTCCCCTTATGACGTCAGAAGGTAAAGGTTATCACCCCTTTCTCTACTCTTGAGAAAGAGAGACATCATGGCTTGCAAACGAACCGAAGCACCCTCCACCTTGCCCCGCCTCTCTTGTGTAAGTGACGTGTGCTAGGAAAAAACCTAAATAGTCAATAGACTTAAGAAGACATACATGAATAGGTGTTTTGAACTTTGGATCGATTAAAGTGTAAAGTATTAATCGACTTACACAGTTGTGTAGACATCCCAGTATCAATACATGTATTAACCCACACTTCCTCTGGCTTTTGTCATTCAAGATGGCTGCCGCAGACTTTTTTTTTTTTATTGTTTTCAGCTCTTAAATATTGGACTTTCAACTGTTAATACCATTCCACAGAGCAAACCTCAGCCACAAACTTCCAAAGTATAGACAGCATATTAAGTGTCCAACAATGGACAAAAACACACTCAACCACTGCTAGACTACATTAAAGGACGCCTATCGCTCTGTCCCGCGTGCAGCCTTGGGACTCTCTGATCACTGTCTGGTTCATCTTGTCCCGACACACAGGCAGAAACTAAAATCTGCAAAACCTGTTGTAAATAGTGTGAAAAGATGGACCGATGAGTCAAAGCAGGATTTCTAGGCCTGCTTTGACTGTACTGATCCTTACCAGATGCCCAAACCACCTCAACTGGCTCCTTTTGACGCGAAGGAGCAGCTGCTCCACTCCGAGCTCCTCACCTTCATTTAAGCCGGTGGTAGCATGTCTTAGCATGCTAAGCTAACCTTAGTATGAGCAGTAGCATAGGACGGTTAGCGTGAGCATTACCATTAGAATGTGAACTTGCCTCAATGAACACATAGCATGTCATTTTATTTCAGTTCATTTAAGTACTAGTCGAAAGACTAGAAATCATGGTTAAATAAATAAAACACATACAGTTAATTTCAATTAATTTATTTTAGGTTAGTGGATTTACGCAAGGTTTCATTCACCTGTTCTCATCTTCAATCAGGGATCTGGGTCGAAATGAAGGATGGAGTCTGGAGGAATTTATAGAGGGGAAGACCTGGAATGGTCCAAGTGTCAGCCAGTACAGAGGGGTGTACAGGAGTGCCTAGAGTTCTCTGTTTTGAGAAGCTTGTAATTTCTGCTGTTATAGTTGTTATATGGTGTATTAATGTAGCCATAAATGTTTGGGAATGGTGAAGTAACATAATGGTGTTTGATTGATTCCCAATAAACTTTGGTTTATCTTGAAGGAGAGGCTTCTGGAATAAAGGAAGGAGGAAGAGGCTCCTTGGGCAGAACAGCTTTGGCCTGGAAGGGTGCAGGTTCTAGGCCTAATTTAGCCTTCGATATTGTTTAATATCAGTTTGTGATAATAATTTGAATAGTTAGTATTTAGTTTTCTTGTTTCTCATATTTTTTATTTTTTACATATTTTTGCAATAATTCACCCTTGTAATACTGCACTTCCACGTGATGGAGGAAGAAATAAACCGAAGCACCAGGTTAAGAACTCCTGAATCCATGTCTCCTCCTTCCACCATGGGGCTGAACATTACAAGAGGCATGGACTATGTTGTGTTCAATTTGACATGGAATGTCAGAATTTCTGGGTTCCCAGTCGGAAACTACATACAGTATGTCTATGGCATAGACTGTATAAAACAAGTCTGTTGTCTGAAATGTCAACCTCTGAAAGATATCACATTATTTGCGCTATGAAAGACATTGAGAAAGATGAAAAGGACATTTACCTGATTATTTTAATTACAGTTTTGGTTAGTTATTGTTTTTTGTAATGCCTCGTTACCTTTATTTTTTTAGTTAATGACAATGTTATTTAATTGGTTTTTGTTAACAATTATAATCTTGATAGTGTCTCAACACAACTAGCAACTGCCGCTGAAACGACAGAGCTGTGTAGCCGGCATAAGAAGATCTGTAGCGGCTAAACACAACTACCAACTGACGCTCTGCGTCAAGGAGATCTGTAGTTGGTGTCACGTGACCAGCATGCAGTCATGTAGTTTTGTAGGATATCATACGAATTGGTGTGCATACATTTTCGTATTACCTTGTACATATGTACCCATTTATGAGAATGTGTTGTGCTGTTTCACACCTGTGGTCTGTAAAGTGGATTGTGCTTATGTACAGTATCTCTTGCTGATTTCTGTTAATAAAGTAAAAACATGACGTGGGTCAATTGAAGCTTGTCACTCCGAAATGCAAAAATGTGTTTGTTCCACGCAGCCACCCAATGCCTGAGATAAATCTGTGTTGGATTGCTTAATTATTTAAAAAATGTGCAGAAATCCTCAGGTCTTTAAAGATTGTCTTATACATTAACACTGGACCTGTATAATACTTGGATGCTTTTATATCAGTTTGCATACCTCTGAAATAGTTGGTACAGGTCCAGTTGCTAGCAGGTAATATATTTTATATGTTCATATTTGATATGGTAGGCTTTCTACGCTGCAACTTTGGACTGATTTTGCCTGTTAATGCTTTTTCCTGAGCTGCTAAGAAATGTGGGATTCATACCAACAGTAGTAAAATGGCTTTATCTTCCACTGTGTAAGGTGGTTGAAAAAAATTGACACCATCGGATGCACAGTACATCATGTCAAAGCACAATCCAGCCTTTAATCAGGAAGATAAAGGGGAAAGGAAAGCAAAGAAATTGAATGCTGCAGGTTATACAAACATCTTAAATATATGGTTATGCAACATATATGTGTATTAATTATTCAGCAATTGAATATGAACTGACATGCAAGCTATGTTGTTGGTTTATGGTAAGCACTATTTTGACTACTATGGTAAAGTGATTGGTTATTTCAATTTAATATTGTTCACCATCTTTCTTTTGCAGTTTAGATAATGTACAGAAAGTATAATTTATATCATATGGAAAACCTGTAAACTCCTGTAAGTTGGTAGCCATGTGGATAATACAGTTGAATAGGTGCTGTCATTTTAAAACACCTAAACCAGTCATGTTACAGAGCTGTGTAGCTCCCTGGTTACATAATCTTCGACACACACAAACATGAACATATTGTGTGTGTGTGTGTGCGTGCACACGCTACTTTTCAGGTGCAGCTATTATCCCCAGTCTGCTGAACAAAAAGCATAGTGTAACTGACTCCGCATTAATTAAATATGTCAGTTGGCACCTCTCAAACTGGCACAGCACTTGAAACTGGTTGAGGGAATGTCACTCCAAACTGTTCTCAATATTCATGCAGACCAGGGACATTTTTACCAATCCTCTCAAATTGTGCTAGGGATAGGACATAAAAATTCAAATTCACAAAATGATTGGAAAAATTAAAACTGCCACTTCTTTGCTGGGCATCCTGTTAACCAGTGTGCAGGCGTCAGACGGTGAGCTGAGTGGCTCCATGCCTCATACCTGCATCGGTTTCTAGCAGGATATTGGGGACTGTGGTCTCTTTAAGCCGAGACTTAGCTGGATTCTGGAGTGCCGGTGCCATTCAACCGGATGAGTCTTTTTTTCTGTGTGCCGATCTGACGGCCACATTCTGCTATATGATTAATCGTGCACACATTTTAAGGATTCACTCTCACTGGAATTGTACCTCGTAAAATTTCATTTGACAAAAACAATAGATATTATCATGCCTATTTTACCTGTCATCCAAGTTTTATCTATATTTTTCTGTCTGTTCTGTCCTCATTTCCCCTGCGTGCTCACTTTGCTCAGGATGCCCTCTCTGTCTCCCTGTGAAATGCTAAGTAGTCGTCCCCCTTTAACCCTGCCCTTCTCTCAGAAGCTAACATATCTTTAGTGTGCAGTTTGCCAAGAGCTATAAACAAGTGTAATAGAATTGCATAGGGGTTAGCCGAGTTAGCCGACTGTGCATCTCCCATCACCCCTGGCTCCCCAGCCGTGGTCTAACAAGCCCAGCAGCATCATTGCAAATTCATAACAAGTCACACCAATGTGGGTCATCTCTGCTGCCTCCACATCTTCCTTGTTGCCCATCCTTCTTCTCCCCCCCCCTTTCTATACTTTTTTGCTCACCTGTTGCCCACTTAACAAGCTGTCTTAGCTATTTTAGAGACTAGAGTAGATATGTATTCTCCTGCAAGTCTAGGGAGGGAGAATAAAATCATCATTAATGTGTTTGTCACCTGCACAAGAAAGCTTACTTAATTACTGCCATGTTTGTGGTGTGGTATGATGTGTTGTGACACATTCTAAATCGTCTGTGTCCTCTTTGGACTAAGACTTAACTTCTAGAACAGAAATGTTCAGTTGTTACAAACTTTCCATTTCCATGTTGACAACATCGAGAATGCTGAAGTGAAAGGATATAGAGAGAAAAAAAAGTGTTATACTGTTTAATGGATTTATAGCATGAATTGTTTCCACTTTTACAGGGCTGCCATGCAGCATCTGTAATGTAGATGTCAGTCACAGGACAGCTGATGGACTTTTTCTGTGCAGGGAGTCCGTATAAAAGCTGTCACTCTATTAAAAGATGTATGAATTCTTTAGTGTGTGCCTCTTTCATCTATTGGATGGTCTGGACACCAATAACTGGTATACATTGTGTAGAGTTTTAAATAGTATGCCAACATAACTTTGCAAGAAAAACAGTAATTTGTCTTTAATCATTGTGTTGACAGTAGTGAAAAGAAAATGGCTGTATATTAAATGTACGCCTGGTTTCTTCATTACATATTACTTTGCTGTAATACAGATCATCCCTTGAGACTGTTTTCTTAATCAGCATCGACAAAGTCCTCACAATCCATCAGACCCAACCTTCAGGTGCTGGCTAATGATGCCTTTTTAATTCCTCAAGAGGAGTCATTAGTTGATTTGGATATTTATGGGGTCTGAAGCGGAAGATACATTCCGGCAGATGAGGCGAGGATTGCTCAGATAAATGTGCCTGTGAGATTATGAATATGAAAATGGACTGTGATCCAGGGGCTGAATTATTTATCTTGGCCCTGATGCCTACTGCCACTCTTGTTTCTTTGCCTAAGGCAGGCCAGGTTCCTCTCTTCAATGCCATGGTCTGGAATCTAGCAGACAGAAGTGGAAGACTGTTATCCTCTAGTTAGCATTTGTAGAGTAGCAGTCAAGAACTGGTGTAAGGATGTTGGCAGTTACAAATTACATGAAACAATGGATCAGTTATCTGTGATCCTAAACTTACTTCATCAAAGGAAACACTCCAAATGTTAGCATGCTATCATGCTAAACCAAGATGGTAAACATTTAGCTCAAAGCCCTGCTCTGCTTAAAAGTGTTCTAAGCAATGTCATGCGTGTTTTAGGCTACAACATTTGATGTCACATACAGCAAACATCTCCTCACTATCCGCGAGCTGCTTGTCCCCAGAACACACTGTAAAAAAACTACAAACGGCAATACAAACAAACTGTGCCCACCTGCACAATGAAGCATACGTGAACAGTGTTCCAGCCAATAACCGACAAGAAGGGGTGGGGGGTTAGTGCGCGGAAGTACAGAAGGGAGAGGAAGATGGAGCAGGAGGGAGGGGCAAGCTACTCTTGTTTGCTTTGCAAATACTTTGAACATAAACAAGAAGTAACGTCACCCAAAATCGCTTAGAGCACCTTTAAGTACAGCCTCATAGTGCTGTTAGCAGGCCTGTAGACTTGTAGTCTTGTTTATGCACAAATAAAAAGACAATTACACATTTGTGGTGTGTTTCATTCATGAATGGGACTTTTGGATAGAAGAAATGTACAAAACAAAAAGACCACTGTTTTAAATGTCAGCACAATATTACTAGTTTGTTATTTTGTCAGTTTATCTCCTAAATTGTGATGAAACTTCCTTATTCCTATCCAAATCATGTTTACTATATAACTCCAATATAGAGTCTTGGTACAGAAGATTTCAGGCCGAACGAGGCCTCCGCCCTCCGACTCTCTGTGCTCTCATCAACACATCACATAGACAGAGTGCTGTTCCCCCCTATCCCGCCCACCCCTCGTCACTGACTCATCACAGCCTCTCAACATGTGTCAGGCTAGCCAGCGGCCTCCATCTGTCTCCCCTAGAGCCAGCCAGCCAGCCATGTCCATCCCAGAGAGCCACACAGGCAGAGAAAAAGTAATTCCCAAGACAAAGTGCGTTATGCCATGCAGCCATTCCCCCTGAAAATGAGAACTCCATTTGAGGAGCGTGGGTAGTTTAGAGGCAGGCCACTTCCCTGTGTGTCAGAAAGGCAAGGAAACATGGCCCTGGCCACACAGTGGAGAGCTGCATTGCTGTAGATAGTAAGAGGAGATTTGTCATCCTGAGCCATATGCTGACATGATGTACAGCTTTTTTAATAATATAGAAGAACAAACGCACACAGGCTGAAAGAAGTGCATATGGACATGTGTGTGTATATGTATATACATATGTGTATATATGTATATGTATATATATAATGTGTGTATTAAAATATATGTGTGTATGTATATATGTCTGTATGGATGTACAGTATGTGTCTGTGTATGTATGTATGTATGCATGTATGTTTATATTTGTACTGTATGCATGTATGTGTATATATGTACTGTATGCATGTATGTGTATATATGTATGTAAATATATGTTTATATATATATATATATATATATATACAGTATGTATATGTACAGTATATTGTATGATGTGTATATATGTATATTATATGTATATATGTGTATATATACTGTATATGTGTGTTTGTGTGTGTGTGTATATATATATATATATATATATATATATATATATATATAGTATGATGTCTATTTTCTTTCTCATAAGCTCTGGATACAAAACAAACTTAACTGTATTATTAAGGTTATGCAAGGTACAATCAGGCAACAGCCATATCTCACATTTAGACATTTAACTAACTCCGTAAAAAGTTAAATCTACTCACAAGTACTTATCTTTAATATTCAACTCATGTTGGGCAAACACAGCTGGCAGTTTTGGAAAACAAAGAGCTCTCACGCCATCTACTACCTACTTCCTCTAAGCAACGTCTCTCTCTGTCACACACACACACAAAGCTCACACACAGGATCTCGGCAGGTAACCAAAGCGATAAACGACAAAAACATTAGTACCCACTGTGTGTTGTCTTTTGGGATTTGAGATGTAAAATGCCTAAATGCATGGAGCAGACATTAATGCCTCAATCCACAGGGCTATGAGAGCGTGAGTAACACGGTCAGGGCCGAGAAGCATAGGACACGGAAGCATGTGGCTGTGGTGGATAGTCTGTTCAACAGCGTTATTTATGCTACAAGTAGAATATAGACTTTTAAAGTAATGTTTATGTACTTTCCCTTATTATAGACCCAAATGTAGTGACTTGAACCAGGTTCTGACTAAGCCTGTAACAACTATTACATAATGTCTAATCACAATTTTTTGTATGTAATAGCGGTTCTTAGCTGTGGTCCTAAGGAGTTTGTTTGACTGATAGTGATTGTTGATTTTGTTTAGATATGCCCAATTGGAATTATATCAGTGATTATTGGTCGGACTGTTGCATTAAAGCTATGCTAGCGGCAGTGTTCTATTATTACGTCCATGAGTTGCAGCTGTCACTTGTTGCCATAGCAACTCCAAACATCCTGGGCTGTAGCTGTTTCAAGCCAGTGAAAGCTTTTTCCCCCAAAACCGATATAGAACTGTTTCTGTGGTGATCCCAAGCCTTTGTGGAACCATCGATAAACCCTTGGCTGTTATCAAGTCATTTGCAACAACCATGCCAGAGCACGGGATTTTTTCCCGATTTTTGTGCATGTTTCAATCAGTTTTGCTTAAACGTTTTGGTAGAGGGGTGGCTTCTAGCTCACCCAATAAGAGCATGTGCCCCATGTTGGCTGAGTCCTGCAGCGGCCCGGGTTCTAATCCGACATGTAGCCCTTTGATGCGTATCATCCTTCATCTCTCTCCCCCTTTTATGTCTATCGGATATCATAAAGGGAAATGCCCCAAAATATAATCTTTAAAACAAAAAACTTTTGGTAGGGATGTAAAAGTTACTGTAGTTTTCCAGTTATCAAGCAATTTTCAAGACTCATCAGCTGTGATCTGAACAAATAACTTTAGGGTCTCATGACATGGTGCTTTTTGGATGCTTTTATATAGACCTTAGTGGTCCCTTAATATTGTCGCTGAAGTCGCTTTCCCAAAATTTTGCCTTGCTGCAGAATTACAGCCACTAGAGCCAGTCCCACAATGAGCTTTCCTTAGGATGTGCCGTTTCTGTATCTGTAACTTTAAATACTATTGTGAAGGAGAGGGGGGGGCATGGTGGAATTTGGGGGTGTGTCCTTTACCATTTGCCATGCTTTGCTTGTTTGCAAGTCATGATGTCTCTGTCTCTTTCTATTAGACGGGCGGAATTCTCTGGGCGAGCAAAGCAGAGAAAAGGGAGGTAACCTTTCCCCTTATGACGTCATAAGGGGGAGATTCCAGATCAGCCCATCTGAGCTTTCATTTCTAGCCACTGGGGGACCATAGGCAGGCTGGGGCAACACATATTAATGTTAAAAAAACCTTAATGTGAAATTTTTATTCCATGGGACCTTTTAAGTAGTATTTTTGCAACAGTAAAATATATTGGATTAATCTGCCCACAGCTGAGATTGTCCAGTAAGATATATGGATAAAGTTTTATTATTTAAAGAAATGAGGGAAGGAGATTATTTTTTTTTAGCCAGAAAAAAATATATATCAAAGCCACTTGCACAATGACAGCAATATAAAACACTCAAGACACTTTTATCAGTGTTCTGCTTAAAATTAATCTTGTAGCCTTGACTTATTTTTAAAGGCAGATTATTTTTGGAAAATTCTCGAGGCAACTGGGATGGCATTGGAAAAGGTGACACCTCATCCCACTGGCAGTGTGCTTACTTATAAATCACATTTCAAGGCAGAATATAAAATGAAATGACTTATTAAGATGTTTTTGCAGCTCTCACCCAACCCTGTCACAGCTCCCAACTAGGACATGGAATGGTGGTGTGTTTCTATTAAAAAAAAAAAAAACAAGGAAAAAAACAATTAAATCTTGCTAAGAAAAGATAGTATGGCAATACATACACACACGCACACACACGTGTCAATACACACTTTTTCACATGAAAGCATTGCAGCATTACTTTGCCTTTCAGTGTGCGCGCTCATTGTCACCGTGGATGCCTCCTCTGATAGTATGTTGGTAAAATGGACTCAGGGCTGTGCTGAACTTTTCACTCTCATGTCTGTTAGAGATTACTGCAAATAAAAATAGGAGCACAATGTCTATGTTCCTATATTCACTGACCCATTTTTCCCATATCTGTAAAACATATCACCTTGTCTCATTGAAATTCACCTACACATACTGTAACTGTTTACCAATCTGGGATCATTACATTTTAAGAGCAGCACTGCCAGGTTATCCCAAACTAAATCATGCAGTGAATGTGAAAGCCCGAATACTCTGGCTGTTTCTTTGTTGTCTTCTAAACTAAGAGCTGAATCTCTGAAAGGCACCGCTGCCTTTCCTGTTCACAGTCCTCTGTGTATTGCAGCTTGCTGTTTTGTGAAGAGAGATTGGGCTATGAGGGAATCTTGCTGATACACAGGAAAAAAACAGTTTTTCTTATGCCTAATAATCCCAAGGAGGGACCATTTATTACAGCGCCCTGTGCATTTTAAAAATGCTTTGCATTAATCACAGACCTCTCTGGCTGAAGGTCCTCTCAGTTTTAAGATGGTTTATTGAATTGCTGAGGTGCTTTCTGCTAAATGCATAGGTGTGTGTTTCTGTCTGTTTGTCTGGGAGTTTTTTTCTTATGCAATTTTAAATGTAGCTAGACTATTGCATGCATTGGCATTCCTTCTTTAGTGGAAAGAGAAGAATGAAGTGCTACAGAGTTCCATTACATGTGGTGATTGAACGCAGCCTATGATGACTTGTAAGTGCATGAAGGCCACAGATATGAGTAATATCAATAGTACAGAGACAACAATGTGATTTTGTGTGTGTATGCTCATATCTGTGGTTGAACAGTGAATACATTCATTTTGGTCTTGGCCTGTGCATTTTTGGCTATGCAAGTATCTGCATGTATGCAAACTCATTTGCAAAACTCATTTCTGTGTGTGTGCATGTACGTGCGTGCGCATACTGTACATGTGCAGCATTACTCTTCCTATTTTATATACCTACGCCTTGAGGGCCAGGCTTCCCATGAAGACAACAGGGGTCCTAACAGGGCGCAGTCACTCAATGCCAGATTCTGCCACTGAGCACTAAGACTCCTTATGTCCTCACTGCTCATACTCTGCCCTCTGCTCAGCTGTCTCACTGACCGATGAAATGATGAGAAGTGACAGCCAAGGACAGCTCTGTGCTCAGTCACAGCTTTTGAATTGAGTCACCATGCAAAGTAGTGGCATAGGGACAAACACACACATACACACTTACTGAGGAAGCAAGACATAAATGTCCGCAGACAGGCATGTGTACATGCAGGCCTGCACATTCAAACACTTACACAGGTGTGGCTGTGAAATTAATGTTAAAGGTCCCATGGCATGGAAATTTCACTTTATGAGTTTGTTGGGAGTTCCCCCAGCCTGCCTTTGCCCCCAGTGACTAGAAATGGCGATAGGTGTGAACCGAGCCCTGGGTATCCTGCTCTGCCTTTGAGAAAATGAAAGCTCAGATGGGCCGATCTGGAATCTTGCCCCTTATGAGGTCATAAGGGGCAAGGTTACTTCCTCTTTCTCTGCTTTGCCTGTCCAGAGAATTTGGCCCACCCATGAGAGAGAGACATCATGGCTTTCAAACAAGCAAAGTGACAGTTGGTGAAGGCCACACCCCCAGGCTCCGCCCCGTCACATCAAATATTAAATTAAGAATGAAAAAAAAAACTCAATGTAGCAGCTGAGACCTGGCCTACCATAAGCATGCTAAATAAACATACACTGTATGTTTAGTTTTAATAGCATATTTTAAATTGTAACAATTTAACAATTCGCCCTTATGAAATTCAATCGCAGCACGGCTGTCTTGGAATGTAATAGGCAGACGGTGGCTGAATGCCCCGACACTTAAATTCAGCTAAAATGTAACAGTGAACAATCAGTTCGACCTACAGTCTGTTGAGATGCCTCTCCAAACGCATAAACGAAGCGCAATCACACCATAAAACGTTAAGACATGTTAAGAAAAAAGATCCATATTTTGCCGTAATCTAATGACACTAAAAAAAAAAAGATTAATCTTAGCCTGGCTGTTAGCCTGCTCTGGACCAGGCTAGCCGCAAAGAATAAATCTCCATGGTTACTTGGCTGGGTTTAATTCAACCTGGTTTTGTGCAACCGAGTCAAAGCTAAATTCATCCAGGATAACTTGAATATCCCAGCTTAATCCCTTATCCTGGTTTCGTGCAACAGGCCCCTGGTCAACGGTTAAACGGTTGAACTTCAAGCATCGCATCTGCATATTTATGTGACAACAGCAATTTCCAAATCACCTCGCCAGGCCTCTATTAAGTATAGATTCCAATAAAATACCTTCATGTTTGATAGATATGGTAGTATTAGTATTTTTAATAAGGGTACCACTCTTTGTTCTTTGGTGAAATGTGTGCGGATATAGAATGATAATTTCACTAAACCCAATATGGCAATTGAACTGGTTTTAAAGTGCAAGCCTTTGGAATTCATTGAAATAAACAACAGGAGTGCTCTGCATTTATCTTGATGATGCATTATTGATAAATACATCCCTCCCATTATCTCGGCCAAAACATGAGGTGAGTTGAATCTTGCGAGTCCCAGGTGCCATAGTGAAACTAATGCAAGTACATCTTATTCATAATGAGACAGTGTTATGGGTCCTTCAAAGGCAAGGTTTGTTATATAAAATATTCATCAGTGAAAAGAACCTCTCCTACATTGAAGCATGATGCATTGCTAAACTGGTAAATCATGTATTATTAAAAGAAAAACAACACCTATCACATTTAAGCAACCTGGGGAAAGTGCAAACCTCACATTGGAACAATTTAGTGTTGGTAATGCTAAATACAAGGTGACATAACAGACTATTGTGAGCAGTAAATTCACAAATTAATAATAGATGCAGACTTTTGTTTCTGGTGGTGAAATGGGACTTTGACTTTGTAATTTGCTTCCTCTTCATAGTGGGATTGTCTAGTTCTAAAAGCCAGTGCAAATTTTAAAAGCCACGGGAATTGTTAATACAGATTTTAATGGCAGAATCTGCAATTCTTTGCTTATGCTTTAGAAGACAATTTAAGTGGAAGCTTTATAGGACACTTAATTTAAGCCATGTGGGCAGTTTGAAAGATTCAATAAAAAGAAGAGACCTTTTACGTTAGAGGAGTGGCGCATTAATACAACGGTTCCATTTCTCAGACAGTTGAAATGAGAGGAAAAATGAATACTAACCTTTGTTGTGAACAAAGACAACGGCATTGAGAAGGGTTCCACTCTACAGATGGCTATACTTGGATCTTGCTGAGACACTGACACATCTAGACATGAAAGAAGTGAGTCTGGGATGACTTCACAAACTTTGGTGCACTCCATCAGTGTTTAGCTCCCTGGGGCACAAAACAGATCGCGCCTCACACAAGCTGGATTGCATGAGGCCAGTGAGATGCTTGGCCTTGGTACACAGGAGCTGAGGCCTTCAGGGCTGAAACACCAAGCAACAGACAATGATGTCCTCTATCAGTCTCTCTTCTCAAAGCCGATTAGAGTACTGGGGGCCTAGGAGAAGTGACTATATCACCCCTATCCATCTGGAGACAGCTTTTTCTCAGCCAAACCTCCAGACACTAGCTGGCAGAAGTCTGAGGGATATGGCTAAAATCACACACAGAGTAGTTGCAGTTTAGGAAACTTTGCATCGCTGCAGAGTGGTTAACCTTGGAACGGGGAGTGGTGTTTATTGCCTCAATAAATCAGTCTACATTTTGACATAAAAACACAATCTTGACAAAAGCGCAGGTAGTTTTGGTTTGTGTCTGAAAGCTGGTTATATGTTATTTAAGGTCTGTCAAATGGAATGACAAATGTGCACAATCAGTGTGGTTCACGATTAACGTAATAGCCAAGTTTTATATTTGAGTGGGAAGAACTCATTTTTCACTGACACCCCACACTTCCCTGTCACTCACAGATACAGCCATCCTGCTCAAATACGGCCAAATACAAAAATGTCCTGAACTCTTATCTATCTTTCCATCTACTCAGTTTGAGCCAGGATTGCCTGGAAGGGGGTCAAATAAGTCCAGTGCTACTTTTCTTTTACTAAGTTTTCAATAAACAATACAAAAAAATGTTACTAACTAAAATCATATGATATAATATGATATATTATTTTAGAATTATAACTTCAATTATAACAGCATTTTGCAGGAATTCAAATTTAAGAACTTAATGATCTGAATCTGTATAAAGATTAGTATCCAGGCCAGACCAGTAGGTCACATTTAGTGATACAGTGGTGCTCAAAAGTTTACATACACATGCTTAAGTTGACTAAAAAGAGGAATAAAAAAATCATGTTTTGGAATTTTATAATACCTAAATTAAATGAGGTAAAATCCAACCTTTAAGGACACCAATTTCTTTGTGAATGAATAACGTATTGTAAATAAATAAATGTTCTTATTTAAATACAGGGGTCATAAGTATATACTATGTTAAATTCCATAGAGGCAGGCAGATTTTATTATTAAAGGCCAGTTATTTCCTGATTCAGGATATTATGCATCCTGATAAAGTTCCCTTGGCCTTTAGAATTAAAATAGCCCCATCATCTACTCTTCACCATGCTTAGAGATAGGCATGGTTTTATTTCAGTTAGACTAATACCTGGTTTGATTTGCATTGAGAGATGGTTTTATAGAAAGTATCATGCCTATCTCTAAGCATGGTGAAGAGTATGTGATGATGTGGGGCTATTTAATTCTAAAGGCCAGGAACTATGCATAATATCCTGAATCAGGAAATAACTTAATAAAAATCTGCCTGCCCTATGGTTTATACGGTATAACATGCTTTGACCCTGTATTAAATAAGAACATTTATTTATTTACAATACGTTATTCATTCAAAAGAATATCCTAAAGGTTGGATTTCCTCATTTAATTTAGGTATTAAAATAAATTTCCAACACATGATTTTTTTATTCCTCTTTTTAGTCAACTTAAGCATGTGTATGTAAACTTTTGAGCACCACTGTAACTGCATTACCTTCTAAAATTACTTTTAATATTCTAATGATTACATTGAAAAGTGGAACTATTTTTAGTTGTGAATTCTGTGTAGTTCTATACTTTACGATAATATTTATAAACATTTGGTCAGTAATGTCTGATAATTAAAGCGGAATACATCAGATATCAACTCAAATGATCCTGTTGACAGCACTGTCTCACTGGCTGCTGGGCTAATGTTAGCTAACACTGTAACTGCCAGAATGAACTGCTGCTCAGTCTTATATGTCCAAACATCCTGATTGAATTGATTAAGATAGTGATTAAGATATCGGTGTGATTTTTCTTAAAGTATAGCAGGGATTCCAACTGTTATTTATTACCTGCTATTATTAAAAGTATACTAAAGCAAAAGTATACTAAGCAGGATTTGTCGGTTGGTGTTAAACATAGCTTTCAAAAATGGCCCTTCCTCTTCGGCTCAACGAGACAGAGAGAGAGTGACAGAAAGCAGCGGAGGTTGAGCAAGCTAGAGAGTGAATGAAGAGAGGGAGCCACTCTGGCAGGAAGAAAACCATGAGTCAGAGTAATAAAACATTATTTTCTGACTGCTTCACGGCAGTTAAGTTCTGAACCACAAATGCGTACACCTCGGAATTAAGTGACCGCAGAGCTACTTGCAGGGCTAATTGGGGAACCATTGTTGCTGGCAAGCTAACCGTTAACTCGTTAGCTGGCATGGTCAGTCAAAATAGATCCCAAAGCTTTCTCTGTTTTCTCAATACTACTCAGTAGAGGCATTTTGTTCACCATCACACACCATTCTGTACAATCAAGTTATTACTTTTAGATAGTTTGTTCGCTAACGGAACATTCAGGGCTCTACAGTGTAAAAACAGAAAGACAAAAAAAAAAAAAAAGGCATTTGCGACTAAAAATAGATGTGTGCAAACTGTAAAATGTACTTAGAAGGGTGCGGATAACCTGACATTAGGTTATTTTCATACTTGCCTTTTTTTGCAGATGTGGCCGCCAGTAGCTCCCATGAACTTCTACATTTAGTTTTACATGGTTGTCTTTCTGTTTTTACTCGTCATCATATTATGTTGAAGAGAGCCTGCTACGAGTGTTGACTGTGTGGCCCTTTGAAAAGTAACTACATTTACAACCGCTTTATCTGCATTGCTGTCCCTGTTAACTGAACAAGTAGCAGAGCATGTTACAGAGGCAACGCCTCTCTGTCGTCCCCTGTACAGGTAAAGCCGCCTACACATGATCCGCGCTGAACCACTCTGTGCTGGCTGTGCCATTTTATTTACATAGACATGTTGGCGACACCGATTCAACTCTGACCTTGTAGCCGCTTATTTTAAAAGTTGCAACTAAAACCACAAGCAACGACGTATACATGGGCCACAATATGTCACTGTGCTCTGCGCCCTACGCTTAATACCATTTTCTTTTAATACATCCATGACCCTACCCTCTCAGTTTTAACTCTAATCATTCGGTTTTACAGCGACAATAAAACTGTATTTAACATGTATTATACATTTCACATGAATGCCAAACCATGGGAGTGGTCTGTTACACCACTGCTGTTAATTCACTTGATAACGGTTTGTATTTACAACACGTGTTGTAATAAATGTATCATTGCACACCAACAGTAATAGCAGTTACCTTATGTAAGTCACTCTATTATCTGACTGGAGGGAATTTTCCAAAGGTCTGTCTGGATTTAGTGGGACATTTGTTGTACAATGACAATAAATTAACCGTGAACCATGTACAGTTTAAAGTATACATTATAATTATTGAAGATATACACTTTGAAGCAGAAATAATCAAAATCCTAGTTTAGGCTACTTACTTTAAACTATATATTAAATAACTGAAATCCCTTTGCTTGTAAATGTCTCCTTGTATTCCATTTTCGGAAGGAACATTTTCATTGTGCTCCTAAAATTGTGTATGCGAGCCTAATTTGTTCTACTTCTACTACACGTGTTCCTTGACAAAAAAGTTAGCGTTGAGCCCTGACACAAAAGACCTCTCTCACATATACACAAAAGTACTGTACCGTATAGGCTGACCGTGAAACTTTGCACACACATACTACAAACCCCATTTCCAATTAGGTTGGGACGTTGTGTCAAAAGTAAACAAAAATAGAACACAATGATTTGCAAATCCTTTTCAACCTATATTCAATTGAATACATTACAAAGATAAAAACATTTTAATGTTTTTTTGGCAAATATTCACTCATTTTGAATTTGAACACGTTCCAAACGAAAGCTTGGACAGCGATATGTTTACCACTGTGTTACATAACCTTTCCTTTTAACACTCAATAAGTAAATGAGGACACTAATTGTTGAAGCTATGTAGGTGGAATACTTTCCCATTCTTGTTTGATGTACAACCACATTTTTCAATGGGAGACAGGTTTTTACTGCAGGCAGGTCAGTCTAGTACCTGCATTTGTTTACTATGAAGCCACGCTGTTGTACAATGTGCATAATGTGGCTTGGCATTGTCTTTCTGAGCAGCATATGTTGCTCCAAAACCTGTATGTACCTTTCAGCATTAATGGTGCCTTCACAGATGTGCAAGTTATTCTTGCCATGGGCACTAAAACACCCTCAAACTAGGGGTGGTGGGTGGAAATCGATACTGCAAAGTCTTGCGATATTTTCCGTGACAAAACTGTGTCAATACATTGACGCCAAGAATCAATCTTTTATTGTATAAATTGCACATGAAAATTTAACTTTTTAGTACTGAAATAATTAATTCAGTTGCTTTTTCCGTTCACTAGATCAGAAGATGAACAAACAGAGGAATATTTTTAGATAAACACTGTGACATAAGTATTGTGATAATATCATATTGTGGGGCCTCTGGTGATTCCCACCCCTAACCCATACGATCAGAATTGGCGCTGATAACAATCTGGATGGTCCTTTTCCTCTATGGCCAGGAGGACATGACGTCCATGATGTCCAAAAACAATTTAAAATGTGTACTGCTCTGACCACAGTACACTTTTCCACTTTGTGTCAGTCCATCTCAGATGAGCTCGGGCCCAGAGAAGCTGGCGGAACTGTGTTAACTGGCAATGGTTTTCCAAAGTGTTCCTGAGCCCACATGGTAATATCCTTTACATAATGATGTCAGTTTTAAATGCAGTGCTGCCTGAAGGATCCAAGGCCACAGGCATTCAATGTTGGTTTTTGGCTTTGCCCCTTATGTCCAGAGATTTCTCCAGATTCTCTGAATCTTTTAATGATGTCATGAATTGTAGATGATAAAATCCATAAATTACTTGCAATTGTACATTAAGAAATCTTTATCTTAAACTGTTGGACTAGTTGCTCACCCAAACCTCACTGCATCCTTGCTTGTGAACGACTGAGCCTTTTGGGGATGAGCCTTTTATACCCAATTATGACACTCATCTGTTTGACATTAATCTGTTCACCTGTGAAATGTTCCGTACAAGTGGTTTTTGAGCATTCCTCAACTTTCCCAGTCTTTTGTTGATTCTGTTCCAGCTTTTTTGGAACGTGTTACAGGCATCGTCAAATTCAAGTTCATTAGAATTGGGATTTGTACATCAAGGCAAGGCAAGGAAAGGCAGCTTTATTTGTATAGCACATTTCAGCAACAGGGCAATTCAAAGTGCTTTACACAAAATCAGTTAAAAGAAAATAAAACCGATAAAACACAGAAGAAACAGTTAAAAAATAAAAACAGATAAAACACAAGAATAAAAGTTACAGTGCAGTATAAAAGATTAAACAGTAAAGAAATGAACATCATTTAAAGAAAGGCAACATCGAAAAGAAAGGTCTTCAGCATTGATTTAAAAGAACTGAGAGTAGCAGCAGACCTGCAGGTTTCTGGGAGTTTATTCCAGATATGAGGAGCATAGAAACTGAAAGCTGCTTCCCCCTGTTTAGTTCTGACTCTAGGAACAGACAGTAGACCTGCCCCAGATGACCTTAGAGGTCTGGGGGGGGTCATAGTGTACTAGCAGATCAGAAATGTATTTTGGCCCTAAACCGTTTAGTGATTTATAAACTAGCAAAAGAACTTTGAAATCAATTCTTTGGGGCACAGGAAGCCAGTGTAAGGACTTCAGAACTGGAGTGATGTGATCCAGTCTCTTGGTCTTAGTGAGGACTCGAGCAGCAGCGTTCTGAATCAGCTGCAGCTGTCTGATTGATTTTTTAGGGAGACCTGAAAAGACCCCGTTGCAGTAGTCAAGTCTACTGAAGATGAAAGCATGGACAAGTTTTTCCAAATCCTGTTGACACATAAGTCCTTTAACCCTTGATATATTCTTAAGGTGATAATAGGCTGACTTTGTAATTGTCTTAATATGGCTGTTAAAATTCAGGTCAGAGTCCATGATTACACCAAGATTTCTGGCTTTGTCTGTTGTTTTTAACATTGTTGTTTGAAGCTGAGCGCAGACTTTTAATCGTTCCTTTTTGCTCCAAAAACAACCACCTCAGTTTTTCCCTCATTTAATTTCAGAAAGTTCTGGCACATCCAGCCGTTAATTTGTTCAATACACTTAGTCAGTTTTTGTATTGGACTATAGTCCCCTGGCGATAAGGTTATGTAAATTTGTGTCAAACAACCACATCTCCATATATGATATTCTGTAGTGTAATTGAGTTTGCTTTAAGCATTTTTATATTCTTTCACACGTAAGCTACACCTCATACCTAACATGTAATTGCAAGGAAGAAATATATTGGCTCCAACTTGACATATATAATCCACAATGCCCCTCAGCTACATTTTCTGTCCAGTAACACTTGATTCATTTAAAGTACAGGCAGGAAAGGTATAAAAGTGTTCACTGCAGGAAACCATGCCGCCAATTGTTCCAGGAAATGACCATTCGATACAGAGAGAACTGTCAAATTAATCACACCTGAAAAAAGCATAGTTGCTTGACAGACTGACAGCCAATGTCTAGGAAAGGTGCTACTGTCAAACCATCCAGGCTTCACCAAGACACATACTCCAACTACTGCATAATATTCATATAAAAAGTATGATGATATATTCATTTACAGGTGTTTCTTTGTTTCATATTAGTTGTAAAATTATGATAAGGTGTGCTTTTCCAAACACATTTAGTTCTGATATACACAGGCTCCAACAGACAATACAGTATGCTAAACTTCTGTCCTCTGTAGTACACTGTACTAAATTTTAACGATACTTTGTCAGCCAATCAGAATGAGCTATGAATCTTTTGCCAGATGTCAGATGTTTTTCTTCAGTGCCTGAAGACACAAAATCAAGATGACGAAACCATAGTCTAGAAAGACTCTTTTTCTACCTGTAGCTTGACTCAGTAAGTCAGTGTCCTTCCTGCCTGGCCTAACTAGTAGCAGCAAGAATCCTCTGCCACCAGTGAAATAGACAGAACCTGGTCATCCTGCAGCTCCATGATCACTGATTGATGATGTGATAATTATAAAATTAGATATAATGTATTTAAATACTCTCACTGGTTCAATTTGGTCCAAGCATTGAGCAACAAAGGCGCAACCAAGCTTTCCTATTATAATAATACTATGAATGAAACTTTATTTGTAAGAGAAGGATTACATCATCAAACATGTTTATTTGAAGGGCAGTGATGGTCTCCATGGGAGCTCTTAATTTTGCTTTTGTCATTGTGTGTTGTTTTTGTGATACTGAACTGCTACAGTAGACACTCATTTATCTTAGGATATGGATAATAAACACCAGATGGAAAGTTTATTTTTTTCCAGAAAGAAACCCTCAATAACAGATCACATTGTGTCACAAAAGCTAGTGGAACATTGGCTATCCCAGTAGTGGCATCGGGTTCTCTAAATATATGATTTTAAAACATATATTTGAATCTTCTAACCATTGCTTTGAAACAAATGTAGCAGCGTGACCATTACAGTAGTTCCCTCTGAATTTGGTGGAGTTGAAGAAAAATAGAGCAGAATCTCAACAAAGCTAAACATGTGAGCAGATATGCCAGAGTTTGAGTTAAATGTTATGTATGTGCCTTCAGTATATTTTGTCTTTTTGATCCAGCTTCCAGCAGGAGTGCTTTTTCTGCTGCCGTATTACCACCCATTCAGCTTCACTTACTGTTAATCAACTTTCCTTCAATGTTGACAGAGTTTTACAGCAGTAGGAAACAATAAGTGGAAAGAGTAGAGTGCATGGCCCGCTAATGGGACCATTTCATTCCATTTAAAAGGGCAATATTCAGCCCAGCTGTTTAAATAAGCATTGCTAATGTACCTTAGGGGCTTGGCGATAAGCATTATCCACCAAACAGGGCTCCATCTGGTAGAGGCACACTGATTTTTATTTTTATTCCCTACTGTTTTTACTCAGGTTTGTTTTATGGAGAACCGGGCAACCATACCGCTATAGCTCTACTATGTAGTTTAAGAATCACCGCAGTTCTCTCTCTCTCTGTGTGAACAAAGCAATGCCAGAGCTGAGCCTGATGTTTACTGCTTCCACATCGTTCCCTCTAAAAACAAAAAATGAATCAAGACTTGCTTCACACTCATTCAAGCATATTTGTGTACACTGAAACCATGCAAATCAGTGACTGGAAAACAACAAGCAATTTCTCTAAAGACAAAAATTTCCCCTTTCACAGGAGATTTTGGTTGCCAGCTGGGGAAACATGGACGATATTGTAGCCCCCTGAGCAAGGTATTTAAATGAGGCTGCCACATCTGTGTTTGCTCGACTACAGGGGGTAGATCTTGCTACATGCCAAGGAGCCAGAGGCTGGGATGATGAGCTTGTGAGGTCTGTGTTCAGCTTGGTCAGTTTCTCTCTGACTTCAATCAGATTCTCTGTTAGAGGAATTTAATTTGCATCATACGCCTCACCGGTCAAGTCTCCCATTTTATCAAAGCATTTTTATAGGCATCACCCCTACTGACTTCTCTAAGCCTGGTCTGAAATGCACCTTGGCATTTAACCTTTAAGATGGACTCCAGTGGTGAAAACGTTGCCTCGGCTATTTTGTTTCAAGAGCAAAATCACCTTTTTTACGATTCTGTGCACTGTATATTGTGGCTAAGCTTAGTTACACAGGAAGGCAGACATTATGTCAGAATTACTTAACCCACTCGAGAGCTGATTTTGACCCAGTCTGTCGACCCAGTCAGAGGTATCCCTCCTCCCTCTCTGTCAAAGTCTGCCTATCACAGAAAAGAGATTGTCAGGGTGATGCACCACCATCAACTAACCTAATTGGACATGAAATGTTATTAGCCCCCTAGCTACTGAGGTGCAAGTTTATTGGGGCCTGTCATTACATATTCTCATCTCCTGATTGGGGATAGGTGACCATGGATTATCATCACTGCTTGAGATAATGCTAAGTCCCTTTTCCTGACAGCTGAAATCTGTGCACCTTGGTCCCATTATGTGTTCCAATATGGTGATATATGATGAAGGGGAAGGTTTTAACAAACTCCAATCCCCAGTCTCCTTTATGCCTTCATGAAGCACTCATCAAGCAAGGTACCAAGAGTGACGCGCTCTGGGTGATCATTTCTCCTACAGTCATTAGATTGGAGTAATCACTGCTGGTGGTTTAGAGGCCAGGTCCAGTCAGCTGTAGAAAACATGCAACACAGCTGTCTCTTGGTACTACTCATTGCTTGAGCTCTGCATTACATGATCATTACCGCAAAGCTGGCAAAGCACATGGGTAGTGACATTTTGTTGGGCAAGGTCTTTTGAAACCTCTCCTGGCTCCAAGTTAATCCATTTTGCTTTTTTCGTATTTTTTTGGCAGACAGTGTGTATATACTGTACAAACCCCAATTCCAATAAAGTTGTGACATTGTGTAAAACATAAATAAAAACAGAATACAATGATTTGCAAATCCTTTTCAACCTATATTCAGTTGAATACACAAAGACAAGATATTTAATGTTCAAACTGATAAACCTTTTTGTTTTTTTAAACCCCTGACATGTTCACAGGGATGACCTCTGTGCAACTTTATAAGGGAATTTTTTTAGCTACCCAGGGATGCAAAAAAGAATTTCAGCCTTGGCTGACAATAAAGTTTGTGTACACCATAACAGAAACCTGTTGTCTCTGTGTGTAGTTTTCAGTGTGTGGGAGAGTTAATGTATAAATTATGAACTATACAGCCCCTCCCAAATAGCAGATGAAAGGTTCTTATCACTATAAGGGAATACTACTGATTCTTACTCAATTCCATTTAATGGTAATAATATGTTAAAGGTCCCATGGCATTAAAATGTCACTATGTTTTTAACATTAATATGCGTTCCCCCAGCCTGCCTGTAGTCCCCCATGGGCTAGACATGGCGATAGGTGTAAACCGAGCCCTGGGTATCCTGCTCTGCCTTTGAGAAAGCTCAGATGGACCGATCTCAAATCTCTCAACATTCCAGATTAACTCCCCTTTCTCTATTTTACCTGCCCAGAGAATTTGGCCCACCCATGAGAGAGAGAGACATCATGGCTTTTAAACGAGCAAAGTGGCAGTTGGTAAAGGCCACACCCCCAGCCTCTACCTTGCCCCCCCACGCTCTCCTCCTCAAAAGCTACAGATTCAGAAATGGCACGTCCTAAGGAAAGCTCATTGTGGGACTGGCACTAGTGGCTGTAATTCTGCACCAAGGCTGAATTTTGGTAAAGACACTTCAGATACAGTATTAGGGGACCACTAACGTCTATATAAAAGCATCCAAAGAGCACTATGTCATGGGACCTTTAAATGTTGAACCCTATATCTACATTTCTTATTCATTTTCCGTGATGCTTACATTTGCTATCTAAACTTGAGCTTCAGCTTTACCAGTGAACTTAATGACACTGAAGCAGTGTGTTGAGCGACAAAATTTGCCCCATTTGCCTAGTTTATCACATATTATACCTCATATCCACACTGACACATCTACATGGACTGCAGATGAATGGGCTTGTACAGGGATTATCTAATTTAAAATCGTCCAATCACATTCAACACATTGCATTTGGTCTCAGACAAAAAATTATAACAATGTATACTTTGACTCGTACTTTTTAATGTCAGGAACTGATACACTATAATACATATACACTATACACTATACTATATCTCTCTTACCATATCCTTGGATCTTTTTAATTTTTAGGCTGATTCTCATTATTCAGCAGCCATTAATATGAAGAAGCACACAGCTGTATTGACATTGATATACAATGAAGCAGTATATAATACAATGCAGAGTTTGTTCGTTATAAAAGTGCAACAAGGTTCATAAAATTGAAACTTGTGATGATTTTACTCAAGCTACTTAAATTAGCCATGCTACAATATTTTATTGCATATTGACAATGAGACTGCCAAATATATATTAAGGTTTGACAATATGGATTCAGCAAACAAATACATGATTTAATTTGCTAGCTGTACATATTAAGTATGAACTGAAACCCCAAACTATTTGGGCTGGTGTTGTATAGTTCTGACATTCATTTTGTTTTTATTTTTGTCTCCATGTACTTCCCCTCTGGCTGGTCTTGAATTTCTCTGGGTTCATGTGAGCAGTGATGCATGGTGACCAGACGGAATAATTACCCATTTTCGGCTCCTTTGTGCAAGAGTGCACATTGCTTTGCTGAAGCCATGACCACACACCACCTAGACCAACCATCTGACAGATTAGGAAAAGCACAGGGTGAGCTATCATAATTTATTTTAATCTTAACTGGACAGTCCTGGCTCAGTGTGTGTGTGTGTCTGTGACTGTGTGTGTGTCTCAACTGAAGTACTTTACAAGCACTCTGATTGACAGGTGACAATCTCTTGATGGTTAGGGTAGTTCTGAGCCAGGATGTTGATGATTATAACTTAGTTTTATCTGTGTTTGTGTGAGAATGTGTAAGTGTGTGCCTGTGTGTTGAGCAAAAGTTCCACTTGAGCATCAGAGAGTGATGAGCCGTAGAAAGTATAAGACATGTAATCAGTGGTGCTGTTCATCTCTCCATTTGGGTGAGTAAAATCCTGAGGGGCAAGTATGGAGTTTTTGATAACCCCTGAGGCCCCAAAGCACGGTAGCGTCTCATGCCTGCCTCTTTAGAGCTTTGTAATGCTCACACAAGAGAGGAGCTGATGCAACAAGAAGGGCCCCTACAGAGTAGATTTTCTTTCATATCACTCTCCTTCTTTCTGCATCTGCACGGCACTGCAAACAATCTTGCACAGTCTCTTTTACTTCGCCGCTTAGGACACGCTACCTGTCCCGCCTCGTCTTTCCTCACTTGCAGATACAGCCTCCCCCTCCCTTCCTGTTGCGCCATTTTATTATTCTGTTGTTGAATATACTGCAACCAATTGTGCCAAAGGAGTTGGTTTGCCATAATATGAAAATCTGACCTCATCTTGCGGAGGTCATGGGCAATAAACACCTGACAAGAGGGTGGGCTGACGGAGCTTCAAATTCTAATCTTCTCTTAGCACCGTGTTGGTTCACAGTGTTACTAGGGTCAGCTCGCTTCCCCCTCCCAGTGGTCAGTTCTAGACAGAAGAGTGTGGAGCATTTTATTTCCATGCCTCCGCCTTTGCCTCTTCACTAGCATCAGATTTATTGATATTGACCTTTTGCTGAAATTAAGCGTGTAGCTCCCTGAACAGCAAGAGCAAAGTTTAAACCAATTAAAGAGCACTTCACCAATCAGCAAGGCAAGGCTAGAGCTGTCTCACAGGCTAGCCTGGTGAAATTAAAATAATTTGCACTGTATCAAAACCTGTTCACAGGGCAAATGGTGACTAAGTAATCCGATTACCATCTGATTGCCATCTAAAAAAAGAGCTAAGGATCTCCTCGGGCCTTGGACTATTACGATATAAATGACAATAAAGAATACTGGAACATACAGTCACCTCCGGGGACCTATACAAATATTACTAAATGAGTCCTATGTTGCTGTCTGAATGCAAAACAAATTGAATTACTTTGATTCTGCTGTTTGAGTCTATGCATAAGTGCTTGCAATCTAATGTGTTCCAAGTGGCTTCTTACGCCTTCTTTAGATGAACTGAGAGGAAGCAATGATATTTGACATCAGAGTAATCTTTTCAATATTATTTATATTATAACTGTTTAATGCACATTTTGATTTTACACATAAAACACCTGGATGGTAATGCCAGAAAACAATATAGTAAAATAATTGGGGTAGACTTAATGCTAATAGACACAGATTTTATTAATAAACTACCAGTACATTTACATGCTAGAGAAACATGATTTAGTTGCTTAACTGGGTTTATAATATGGTTTATAATGTTAGCAGTGCCATAACTACTTGTAGCTGTATCCAAATGAAAACTATATAAATGATAATCAACAATGAAAATTTTAATCCAAAATGTGTCAGTTCACAAAGTTGTATTAAATGTGATTCCTCTGCTTTATGTCTAAGTAAACAGGTTGAGGAGCTTTAACATCTAGATGGAGCTCAATACCATATTGATGCTACTTTACATTGAAACGAGGGGGTTTGGGGCCTCTTGGACAGGAGCTATCCTGTATACTGGACACACAACTATGGGAGACAGTGTGATCTGTTAGAATCTGGGCAACCCTTTTTTCGGATTCTGCTGACTGAATTGCTTTAGGTTATTTGTCCAACCAGGAGGGAGCACACAGGCAGATTTGGATTAGGGTTTCCTGCCTCGTATTGAAGGTAGGACTATTCAGCGTTCATTGGCAGATCATAATAAAGGACAAGGCTCATAAGGGAATTCATGTAAGTGGGTGCCTTGTTATGAGGTTGCCAGAAATACTTTCTCTCTGGGGGTTTGAAATCTGCCCATTTGTGGTCAGAATTCAGCTTAAAACAGCTTAAAAAGTAAAATTGAATACCTGTTGGTCTGACATGTCTGTTTTATTATATGTGGTTCAAAATAACGTATTAAGTTCTCATGGCAGGCAGTATTTGTGGGGATGTTACAGCCCCTATGACAACATAAAAGGCAACCTCTTTAGAAGACACCAAATGTGTGGTCCCCTTAAAATGAGATGTTTCTTCCCTGGGTGACACCCATGCCGCTTTGTGCCAGTTGCCTTTTTGTTTTAACGGTGTTGTAAGCAGCAGCAGTCATTACACTGTGGTTGGAGTGCTGGCTGGAAGCCTAGCAGCCACTTTCCAAAATAATTCTGTTAGTTCCCATTTTCACTGCTATGACAGTCCTTACTGTCTTTGAAGATGAGGTCAGGCTCCCGTGTCCTTCATGCGTGTCAGTCCTTCCTCACACATCAATCTTGTCTTTTTAATGCCATTACCTCTACTGCATTTTAAAAGGCTCCCCCCTCTGTTTTCTTAATATAGATCCCCTTCTCTAATGGACTTTGAACAGTTGGAGGAGACTGGTCATTGGTGCCATTACCTGGTAGGTTTTCACCACTGTTAGTAATTAGTGTATCCCTATATAGCTCTGCTTTTGTTCATCTAGTCATGCTGTAGTTGAGCGACTTTGAACTTTCCTATTCTTCTCTGAGGCCCAGCTGCTCTCCAGGTGGTGGCTGTGTGTGTTCTGCATATAAACATACCTGTCAGTCCTAAAGACACGGTGTACAGTTCAACACAGCGCCCTGTTACTGTCAGAATACAGAGGCCTTTACCAGCGCAATGCAAACGAAGGAAAAAACGTGAAACTGTGCCTTAAGTGCATTTAGATTGCAAACGGGGGAACAGGGATTGTAGTAGAGTATTTTTGAGGGCCAGCAGGGGTGGCCTGCTCAACCGTGCATTAGCAATGGGGCAAAGCTGTGTTTCCAACCTACCCTTTTCATCATACTAGCATGGCCTGGCTTATGTATGTGTGTATACTCATTTGCATTCATTCACAAGTTTATTTGTTCCTTTTCTTAAAATGATAAGCAAACTTTTGGTGGTGGACTTGGCTGTTAACAATTCAGATCTTTTTAACTCACATTTCATTTCATATATTGATATTAAAAAAACTAACACTTCATTTAAGGGGTCAGGGAGACAAAAAGCATGCAGCATGCAACTACCAAGATCTTATAATGTTTGGGATTGGCTGTCTAATGTTACACGTCGCAAAGACAGGTAGGAAAAACTCTACATTACACATAGACGGGCTCATGTAGTAGTAGCTGAAAAAGATACGCTCTGTATTTTGGTAATTTATTTTTGTTTTATAAAATTGGTATCTAAAAAAGCATAGTTTGGAAACCGATATTGATCACAGTATTGGTAGAAAGTTTTTTAACACTACCCAAACCTAGTCATAAAATATATAAGCCCAAGTTGACGACAGTGAATGCAATACTGTGATGAGGTAGGAGTTTTGAACTGATAGTGTTAGCTATAGGCTACTTGTTGCTAAAGTAACCACTCATTGTAGTTAGCTGCCGTTAAGAAGTTAGCTCAGTTAGCTGTACAGCTGTCAAATTTTATGACCATTTAATTTTCTCAAAATGGTTTTGTGGACTGATGCTTTAACTAGGCACCCATTGTGATATCTTATACAGCCATGGTCATGTAATTTAATGACAAGTGAAAAATTACTATTAAAATGATTACAGCTTCAGTTTACCTTCAAGGAAACACTGAGGAAAATGTTGACACAGTGTAACAACTGCAGGTGTGTGAAATTATTTGTCTGATACAGCATTCACTTAGTAATCTAAATGAACAAAATATAGATAAAAATAAAACAATACACTTAGAGCTGCACTGTGAACATAGCACTTGACTAGGGAATGCAACATGACAGCAGTCACAGTAGTGATATGAAGTGACGGAGCTTCCCTTGCAGGTATAAACTGTACTTCTACACAAACATCTGTTTGATTGAATGATTGTCAGGCTGTCTAACCCACCACTTACACAATTTAAGATAGTTGCACTTTCATGCAGCAGTACAAGTGTATCTAAGTACAACATGTTCACTGTTAGATGTCTGTTGCTAACATAAGCTCACTGATCTTCTCCCAGTTAAACAACATAAGCTCTGGATAGATGAGCAGATCCATTGGGAACGTAAAAAAGGCATATAACAGCACTGTTACTGCTATCCAAACTTGGAATTAGTAGTAATTCGAAGAATTAGACTATTTGCCAACAGTGCACAAAGTAGGCTACCGTCTTTGTGTTTCCCATGTGACACGGCTGGCAAACAGACGTGCTTGTGTTTCATTATAGCCTCTTTTGAACAATGGGTGGTTCTTTCAATTGCTCTAAAGAGCTTACATATCATATTGTCTCCATATTCCAATTGCCATTTACAGCTGCACCTGTTAATTTTTACAAAGACATTGGTGATTTTGTTTGTAGCTCCCATGATTCTTACACATGAGCAGGCTGTTTGTGAAATAATAGCCTTAATAAGCTTTGACAAAAATCTAATTAACTTTGAATTTGACTGACATATGTTCACATCTTTAACATATAGTGATATTTTCTTTGATTTAGACTTCAGGATACTTAAGCAACCTTTCAATCTCCTGTACAGGGGGATACTGCTTTTTTGATGCCAAAGCAGGTCAAAGAGGGGAAAAAGTGGAAGTCATTCTTTCAGTAGTGCACATGAAATAAAGCAGATCAAAGTGAAACATTAAGAACAGAAATTCATCTGTAAAGTTTTCCCCCAACTGGAACTGTGTTTGCATCTGGATATGTGTGTGTGTGTTTTTGAGTATGTGTGTGTGTGTGTGTGTGTGTGTGTGTTTCTTTTGTTATCTAACTGACAAGGAAACATCAAACAAATTTTCTGTTGCTTGAAGATGTTTTGTCTGTCACATGAAAGTGATCGCATTTATTAAGAAACCACTGAATCCCACTGTATATATATATATATATATATATATATATATATATATATATATATATATATAATATGTGTATGATTTGATTTTTATATCAAATCACCGGTACTTGTGAGTGTTGATTTGTGAGGTTGTCAAATTCTAAATTCACTCCTGCAACTGCTACCCTTTCATCCCAAACTCATGTGGCTTGGCGTCTATTGCAATCCAATGCAAAGCTGCCGCGTGATTCAGTCGGATGTTTACAACCTTCTCATATACCATTGATCTACGCTGCATGGCTGCACAGGAGGCTTAGTACATACTCTGTATGCTTGGCAGTGGAGAGCTCCTGACCTTCTATTGACAGTTCTTATATGGGGTGTCACCTTGTGGATCAATTCCCCCTCCACAGTAGAAAACTGAATGCCACCCCACCTCCAGGGAGCCAGCGTACACAGCATGTCAAAATTCCATATGGATGATGGGGGGGAATGGAAATCTAATCATTCCCCCAATGCTCCGAATAAATCTGCCTGCAAAGCATTATTCCAATCAAAAACATAATCTCCTAAATGTTTGTATTCATCAACCCTGTCACCTCTCCTAATCCGCGCCTTTGCTCACTGCTCATTGGCATCCTGGACCTAAATGCTGCTTTCCACATGAAGTCATGAATATTTAACATCGCTGCTGAGTCATAGGAGAACAATTTTCATGCCAGCACCTAACAACAAAAGATTTCCATTTTTTAACATGTAAATATGGCAGAGACAATTACAAAGCAACAACAAGAGGCTTTTATTCCATCAGTGATTCACAACCCTAATCCCTCCTCTCAGGCGATTTGTCCTCCCACTGGTGGAGATTGAAAATGTGACGTGTCTGCAGCTTATGGCCCAAACTGCCATACCCTATTCATACATTATTTGTTTATTATTCTCCTCGACCTTTATTTTCCCTTGGCCCCATGACAAATTGTTGTGAAATTTCTTGACTGATATACAGTCCAATGTGTGTTGAATTCAGAGTGTACTAAACCATGCCTGCTTATATATATTCTTGTATAACATTTACTTTGAGGGCAAATAAACAAAACTGCTCATTCTGGAGAAGAGGAAAAACATTCTGCTGTAAAATCAAAGGGCAATGTACCACTGCTCTTTGAGAAGTGGTGGCGAGTGAGCAATCTAAACCCACAGGAAGTAACTTTTTTAGCTAGAGGCAAAAGGTGAGAGAGTGATGCTGGGCTGAACCATCAGGCCGTGGCCTCTGTTCATTATCCCTAAATGATACTAGGTTCACTACAGTTCCCAGATCAAGGGGACTGTGGAGGTTGGAGTCATGATTGATCATCACAGGAAATGTTGCATGAGCTAAAATCCACAGGGGCACTCAGTGGTCAGCTGAAGTGTGACAATGGTCATGACGTGCCGTAAAGGATCATTAGAGAAAAGAGGTTATTGTAGCTCGATTCAATTAATGGAGTATGACCATTTTCAGTATGCCAGTTTGAATTTTTAGTTTTGATTGCCAAGCTCAAATGTCAAGTAAATCAAGACTAGCCTATAAAAGGTGTCAAATACATGTTGAACTACAGTTGAAGAAATTATGGTAAGGAGAGTTGTATCAAAACATATAGCGAACAAAAAAATACACATTTGAAGCTATCAATCTGCCTGAATGTCTGTGATGAGGATATTTCTTTTGTTTTCGCTCTGTTTATTTTAATTAAACAATTAATCTCAGTTTGATTACAGCACTTACAAAATGTATAATGCACATGGTGTAGTCAAATGCAGGCTATCACATTGCATTTGTCTGTGAGAAATGTTCCTTGTTTTATCCCTAATGAGACAATTGATTTTATTTGACACATATTGACTTCTGTTGTTTCTTTATTTTTGCTCCAGCAAACTCTACCAACTGCTAGGCATTAGCTAGAAAAAAAAGACTGTGCCTTAAGATGTGGTTCGCCAGCTGTGTAGGATGCTGCATTCTCATGCTTTAGCATATACATTATGCAGCGTATTGTCCCGCAGCGATTGAATCATTTTAGAACCACACTGTGTCACTGCTACAGTGTTGTTACTGCTTCAGGCACTGGAGAACTACTCACTCCTTGTGATATACCTGGCTTTCTTTTGTTTAAAGTGAACATGTTGTACATGAAATATAAACTGTATTCTAGTTTTTAAAACCAAAAGTCGCTGTCATGAATCATACTATGCTTTAGTAGAATTCACTGACTGACAGATGTTCAAGCACAAATAGAAACAAGCTAATGAGACAGTCATAATATCGCATATCCATTGCACATTGACACCAGTACAAAAAGAGATTAACCATTGCTAATCAATTAACTACTCAGAAGCATGAATAACGTTGCGGCAGATGGTGAGCAAGAGGCATTTTGTAAGTTAGGGGACGTGCCACCACTGAGATGAACCTGTCCATTAATAACAGAATCCAAGGAAGTTGCTTTGCTCAGCCTTCCTCCATGGGCTATGTTTCATTATAAAACTACATCAGTAGTACAGTCATGAAGGCTAGAATCCTTTGCCCCCTGTAGAGTCCAGTATTTCCTATCTGGAATAGTGCATTGGGAGCCAAGGTGTATTGTCTTCCTTTTATATTATTAATGATACTATGGTCTAGTCCCTGTCAGAGCAGGATGAATTGGTCAGCAATGAACCCTGCAAAAGAGTCAACGACTTTGCATCAATCCATCTGAAGTGAACTTCAACCACTAAATATACACTACCGGTCAAAAGTTTGGGGTAACTTACCAATTTCCATACCACCCCATTATAGACAGAATACCAGCCAATCTGTGTGGGTGGCTGATCTTTAATGTAATATCTACATTGCCCATTATCAGCAACCTTTTATCCAATGTTCCAAAGGTACATTCCGTGTACTAATCTGATACCATTTTAAAAAAACTAACTGAGAAAACATTGGAGAACCCTTTTTCTATTATGGAAGCACATAATGTAATGTGAAAACTGCTCTGAAAACAATGTAACTGATCTCAATTGGTATTCGGTCTATAATGGCGTGCAATGGAATTTTCTAAGTGACCCCAAACTTTTGAACTTTTGAGTGTATATCAACCCAAGGTAAGGAGAAAAGAGAGGGGCCCTATTTTAACAACCTACGTCGTGAAGCACATGGCGCAGGTGCGTTTAGGGCGTGTCCAAATCCACTTTTGTGTAGTTTGAAGGCGGAAGAGAGGGTCCGTGTGCCGGATGCATGGTTCAAAAGGGTTTTACTTTGTGTCTTTATTAACTCATGGGTGTGTTTTGGGTGTAAAATGCAATAAACCAACCAGAGTGTCAGCTCCCATTCTTGCTATTATGATGGTGGATTTGCACTGTAATATTTTATTTGTAATCTTTTGCGTGTGTGTGCTGCTACACTTCCCTATGTGTCTGTAACAAGCATAGTGTGCTAGCGCTGTGCATAAGCCTAGTCACATTTTACTAATTTGCTGTTAAAATAACAGTGAAATGCTGCACTATTGACTTTAGACCAAGTTTTTGTTGGTCAATGGCGCAATCACTTCCCGCTGCCTCAAGATAGCAATACGCCCAGAATTCACCTGAACACACCTTCCAATAAGACCAGCACACCCATGGGCGCAAAGATGGCCGCAGTTGCATTTGCTATTTAAACAACGTGGGCGCAGGACGGTCTTAAAATATAGATATATAATAGATCTGAATCACTGAACACTGTAGTGGGAACCTTTTACTGCATTGGGTACAAAATGGCCAGTTACACTTCAAATTATGTTACAGGTAATTACATCTAAAAAGATGCTCCCGCTTCATTCACCTTTGGTGAACGTAGCATTTGCCCGGGAGGAGTTGATGTTGTCAGACAGTGTCCACTGTTCATTGGATGTTTTGACCCTGAACCATAAGACCCTCCCATTGGTGGGTCAGCAGTATTGGCCAAATCACTGCCCATCTCCTCCTCCTCCTCCTCCTGGCTTCCAGCTTGGGCTCCTCTCCTGTTCCATAACCACAGGAGCCTGTTTCTGCTGTCTCCCCCATCCTGTGAGCTGCTGACTTCCTCTCATTCCAATGGCTGTGAGCATTCTCCATACTGACTGGGCAGGGAATTCTCTACAGCCAACCTCGACTACATGTGCAGTGTTAGCACACTGGTTTAATATTCTGTCCAATTACATTAGCATCTGTAAGAAGTTGCCTGTCATCTCCATATTATTCACCCTTTTTTGTAGTTTGCCTTTAAAGCACTTTTAGAGGCTGTTTATCTCCACTGGACCTTGTTTTCCATCATGTTATCAACTGTGGCTCTGCTTCTCTTTCTTACTTAGATCTGCACCTAAGCTCAGCAGCATCATTGTTAAAAGGCAGTATGGTTTATCCCTGTCCCTTGTCTCTCTCTCTCTCTCTCTCTCTCTCTCTCTCTCTCTCTCTCTCTCTCTCTCTCTCTCTCTCTCTCTCTCTCTCTCTCTCTCTCTCTCTCTCTCCTCTCCTTTTCTCTGTCCCACTCGTCTTTATTCAAATAAACAATGTGCAAGTGTGGTTCACATGCTTGTCCTCCTAAAGGGTGCATCGGCTTATTCATTAACACGCAAAGCTTGCGGTTTACTCCAACTAACGTGATTGACAGAACGCCTCTTCTCTGACTGCTCTCTTTCCCACCTGTCACAGCTCTGTTCATCCCACTGACATCCCACCAACTCTCTCTCCCTGGATCAAAGGATTAAGCCTGGGAGGACAGCAATTGCTCTGCTTTACCCGGAAGAAAAATGTAAATCACAACGCAGATATATTAAATCCTGATCATCGTAATAAGGAGATACTTTTTCTGCAAATATGCAGCAATTATGGTGCATGGATTTGAATGTCTGGAATGTATTCACACAGTATTTATAAAACATTTAGAGCAGTGTCATTGGAGGCTTATAGTGTGACAGTGCTTTCTGAAATTCCATACGCAACGCACAAATTTTTTAGGTGTTGTTGGAGTAAAAAATATGGGGGCTTTACACCATCTGCTTACATCAGTGTGCATGCACACCTCATTCACAGCTGGTCATTATATACTGCAATGTAAATGAAAAACTGTGATAGCAAGAAAAGAAATGAATAATACAAAACTGTAAATGGAGGAACACGTGACTTTTGGAAGTTTTAAAAGAAATAAACCTATATTTCTAATTTGGAGTAACCCAAAAATATTTCAAAAGTATTTACCTGCACTGCACACTTAAAACTAGTAACAGTACGTAACTTTTGCAGAGCAGCAGCAACGAAAGCCTCTGCTGCCACAGGTGGTAGAGTGCTGGCATATTTAATTCTGTATAAGATGAGATAAGATAAGAAAAACTTTGTTTGTCACAAGTGAGAGAAATTTGTCTTTAACAGGGCAGGCTCAAATGACATAAAATACATATGAACTATAAAGGGTACACACCATTCTAACCGGTGGAAATCAGGTGTTGTACATTATTTCCATTGCTTAGAAAGCAAATAAATGTATTATAAGTATAAGTTATGTAGTGTCGCTTTGAACATCATTTTGTAACCCAACACATGCATGAGAATTTTTGAGCCATTTAATGAATCTTATATATGCTTTACGGGGCTGAGCTGCACTGTACACAGAACTACAAAGACGCTATAGCTACATGCAGTAATATGTGACATACTGTATATGAATCAGATTTTTTTCCTAATTGGAATTACTTATACTTCATTTGTGTGATCAAAAAACACCATACCTAACATATTAGGTGGTGTTCATTGAAATACAGTATACATGAAGTATTGGTTTTTCATTATAATGTTGCCCTGGATGCTGCAATAGCAGGGTCCTTCTATTTCTTTGTTCTGAATACCATTAAGTATGTTTCCACTGTTGCAGCACTGTGCACACGTTTCATCATGCATACATTTCATTTCATTCTCATAAGCTTACTAGGAAAAAATCTCAGCCAAGCAGGGAATGATATTTGCATATCACTGAATGGTGTCGTCAAAAAAAATTTCACAGCTCTTGATCTTCAAGATCTTTGTTAGTCGCCAATTTTTACAAGATCTGAGGCGCGGCGTGTTCTCAACCACATGAAAACGGAGCACTGGGAACACCAGCATGTACTGAGATGAATACATACAGAACACGGTGCAATTATTCAGAGACCTTCCATGGGACTGTTCAACCTCTCCTACAATAACAATTTTGTTTGTAGCCTAGTAGACAAAAGACTCCGAATGTTTAATCTTCTGGGCTCATTTGGGACTTGTGAATAACAGCTTTTGAGCACAGACAGCATTAACTGCCTCAATGTTTGGTTTTAAAGCATGACTTTGAAGCCAGGCGGGTCAGCTACGGTGTAGCTAAGATGTGGGAATGTATTTTGTGAGGCATGGGGTCTGGACAAACACATAAACAAATATTTGGTTTTATGTGTTTGTTTGGCTGTGGCTAACCTTTCAGTTTATGGTTGTTTTGCTTGTTTGTTTTTTTGGCACAAGAGCCAGAGGCTGTAGTTTCAGACATTAGGCAACAATTCACATTTTCGCTTGTTTCCTGCCCCACTTGTGACATTTTCCAGTGAAAAATAGCTAAAATGTTCTCAAAAAGCATAGTGGATAAATAATGTCATCTGAAAGGAATGTTCCTGGAAACTGCCCCATAAATGATGCCCATGTATTGTGTGTGTGTGTGTGTATGTGTGTGCGCATCGTTTCATTGGTGTGCACTGTGACATGCACGCTGCATTATTGCTCTTTCAGCTATTGAGTGTCTGCTCCTTACAGTAATCCCAAGGAACGTAAAAAGCAAATCAAAAAAGCAAAAGGTCAGCTTTTTTTTATTTCCACTCAGAAACACCTCTTCATTTCGTCTGCAGATGCCTACATTTGTGTGGAGTGATGAGATTGATTGTGTGAATAGTGAGTGCTCAGCAAAGTCTTGATGGACGTGGAAAAGGGAAATTTCCAGTGACAGAGTACAGTAGATTAAAGATTAAGTGATGGAGGTCTGAATGGAGAGCTTGGACTTCTTGCTGCATTGCAAAAGCTTTAAATAGCGTCTGATATTTGAAACAGACTCTTTGTTCACGCGGGAGCAAGAACTCCAGAGAGAGAAGGCCTTGGCAGCACTGCTCACTAGTATTATAATATGAAAAGTACTGCATATTAAAGCCCATTTTTGTATTGCTGCTGAATTCAAACAAAGAAATCTAAATTATTCCACTTTTTCAGCAAAAATTGCTGAGTTTTTCCAACAAAATTCATGTGTTGACAGTTCTTTGATACATTACTTTCATACATCTAAATATACAGTTTACCTGTAGTGTGTACAATATAATGAAAATGTTTCTGATTATGTTTGCTACTCTAAATACTTGCAGTATTTTAATAAATAAGCTGTGTTTTAGCAACTGAATAATGATAATTTAATAATGCAGTTTTTGATTTATTGAATTTAAAGGAGGAAAAATGAAATGTGTGATAAGTCAGTCAATAGTGAACTATTCTTTTTAGAATGTTTTGATTCTGTTATTTTTTAATTCTGGTTTGTTTTCAGACATTTTCCCATTCATTCTATTCCAATTTGGGATGTCCAATTCAATCCCTACTCACTGCAGTCTTTGTCACTGTTCTGCTGTTGGTGGCATGCAGACACACATATGCTTCAAACAACTGACCCGACGCTGAGCCACTACCCAAAAAGTTAAATGTCACAATTCAGCTTGGCAACTGGAAGGCATGGCAGGTCTGTCAGACTATAAAAGAGCCTGGCAGGCTACAGTGTTCCAAGCATGAGAGATCTGGGAGATGGTTCCCAGTTGCTTTTATAGTATAGTAGTTGTGTCCTGTTCTTTATTGGAGTGTATCTGATATATATTGGCCAAAGACATTTGTTTCTCATTCTTGACAACATTTACTTATATAAAAGTAAGAAAATAACTTAATAAATCTTGTTTGAGTAAAAATCCGAACAGATCTCAGTTAGCTACAACTAACTAACAGTATGATTTTGTGCATGTTTCCTTATAATACTGTGAACAATACATCTCCTTTTATTTCCATATCTTCTGCATGAATCATCATTTGGTAAGGATGCTGATGCTTTTTGCTCCTTTTTTGTTGCATGCTGCTACCTTGCAACATCCTGATTTTCACATAAGTCAACCAGACACATGAAAAAGTTAAAGATACAGAATTAGCCAAATTCCAAAAAAATTATAAAATCTTTAAGTGACAAGTTATCATTTCAGCCAGCACACCCACGGTCACTGAGCTTGCTTTTGTATAATTTGGTCTGAAGTCAAGGCCCAGGTAACTCTTTAATGCTGACCAGATGCAGACTACTTTCATGGGTAGCAGGAGACCACTAGTTAAAAAATGGAAATAACTCCTTTCCTTACAGCATTTGTAGCCTACTGGCTGTTTTGTTGAGTGGTCACTCTCATTTATGTTGAGGCATTCTTCATTCTGGATTATTTGATAGCTTACTCTTTTTTGTAATTGAAGTGATTGTTGCCAACAAGCCTACACTGCTTAGATGTGTCCCTCAGTTCCTGGTTGACCATCTATGGAGAGGAGATTGAGAACAGCTATTGAATACCATGGCCAAGTGGAGAAATGGCTTCCACATAACAAACACCAATGTGAAAATGTTTGTTTAAATCTAAGGGTCAGTAAAGTCAAAGTATTTTTGGAAGAGAAGAAAAGAGCAGGATACTACTGATTTGACTGGTTTGGAAGTCTGACAATCTGTAAGCCTGAAGCTCGGTCTGCTGCTAAGGCCTCTGGGAGGAATACTACAGTAGTTTCCTGATGGTGTGTGACAGGCCTCACAGAATTCAAGATCAATAGAGTCCCATCCCGTGTATTAAACTGTGATGAATCTGGAGTGCAAGAGTATTTTGTTGCTGAGAAGTTTGTAGAGAAGATAAGAACCTGCAGTACCTAGAGAAGAAAACATTGGCCATGTGGTAGCTGGATTTACACTTCTGGTGGCAGTTTTAAGGGGAAATTGTGTGGTGGTAGATCAACAGGGCTACATTGAAAACAATGTATGAAATAACGTGAAAGAAAAATAATCTGCAGCTCCCTTTGGCTATGTGAAGATTCAGCACATTGTTTAACTGTCTAACCCACAACTTTACTGTTTTGGTTCACTGTCATCGCTCTCAGTAGTGCTTTTTGGCAGCAGCAGGCAGCTGTTTTCAGCAAAAAAGCTATAAAAGTCCACAGTAGAGAGACACAGTTAGCAACTGGTAAACATTGTGGAACATTTACTAGCTGAAAAGCCAGCTAAGAGTTAATAGGAACCAAATCCAGGAAAGAGTGGACTTACATTCATCAGGTGGCCAGACACATGACTTCAAATTTACAATGATGTTACTATTACTGCTGGATGAGTAAATAATAATGGACTAGATAGCAAACATTAGTTATCTAGCTCTTAGACTGACATGGTCAATATGGCTAGTTAATGTTGCAGCCTGTTTGTATTGCTATGATAAATGGCTAGTTAATAATACATTGCCTTCTAATTTATGCTGAATGATCAAAGCCAGTAAGTTCCTCAAGTCTGCTCTACTGCAGTTTGGTCGTTTGCATGTTGAACATCAGACAGTAAATTCATCCGTGGCGAAGCTGACAAGTGACAACCATTGTTTCCTTATTACTGTTCCTCTGTAGGTTAGGTTAATATTCAACACATACATTATGTAATTATGGATTTAAAAAGTGGAAAGAGGTGTATTTCTCTGTGGATAATTGAAAAGAACATTTATTGCCTTTTGTCCAATAAATGTGATGGAAATAGGAAAGTGCTAATGGTTATAATGAAAAGCCAAGTTAACGAGTCAAATTATTATTATTATTATTATTATTATTATTATTATTATTATTACTACTACAGCTGCTAAGGGTGACTGGCTTTCAGAGTATTTCTGATTATCACTGGACTATTGTAAAACTTTGGTTTAAAAATCAAGTCGGTTTAAGGCTCCCAATGTGCATTAGGGAGAGAAAGATTCAGATTACTTGTGCCGTACCATCTGATTTGCACCTTTTCCTATTGTCTTCTTCATAGCCACCAGTGAGTCTTATGGATATTAACTGCTACTCAACATCCCAAACTAATGGCAATAATGTGAGTTGTCAGTAACAAAATATAAAATTTTTAACTGTTGGCCATAACAAACCCTGTAGTTTGTGTTAAGGATGATTGAGGATATGTTTAAAAGTAAACTTTCAAATGCACATTGACATTTGAAAACATACTACCGGAGCTCACAAGCCATGAGTTGTCATTGCACTGCAATGAATCACAATTAGCCAAATAAGTGTGGATACATACAAGGAATTTGACTCCGGCTTTCTGTTGTTCTCACGGTAAATACACAGAAATAGACATATGGCTAAAAACAAGGACAACAAAGCTAAACAAGGTAAACAAACTGTTTGATACTATGTACAGATTCACATGAAAAGGCATGCTAGCAATTAAGAATCATGAAAAGTTTTAAAATCAGATTTATTAATACAACAATGTCAATAATCAAGAATGTTTAAAAAAAAGAATGCTGTTATGCTATGATGAAAAATAAAATAGGTCTGTAGTGAAATTTCTCCCTTTTCCTTTAATCAGCCTTTCTCTCTTCCTTTGCTATAGTCCCAGAGATGTTGAAGCAAAATGTTCTTAGAAACTTTGATATAAGTTTCCCATGGCAAATAAGGAGGTTATGCAAATATGGATGAACGTCTGGTGAAAGATGTAGCTCCATGCAGCGATAGGGACTTGTGTGACCTCTCTGCTTTTCTCAGTATAGTTTAAAGGCCCCACACAGTGGTGGTTTTACTGAGCTCCCCCACCATGTGTAAATGTATAATGCATATTGAATGCATAATATGCTTGTGTTCCTGCCTTGGGAGGCATTATGTCTAAGGGTGGAAGGTTTTTTAGCCATACTAGCGGCATGGCTCTTTGAATAGCGTTGTCGGTCTGTCTGTCCGCTGGTCAGTCCACCACATATCTCAACCACTATGGATTAAAATGAAAATATTGTACACATGCATGAACGCCATGGGATTCTGCCTAATGACTTGTGAGTTGTCACTGTGGAAGCTGATGAAGCTGCATTACTTTGTATAAAAAAAGATGCACACTGAGCTGCTGAAGTAAAGCATATATGTAATGAGAGGTTAAAAAATATCCATTGGCGAAGACTTTGTTTTCCAATATGGTGATTTCTTCCCCTGGAAAACATGAGTAATGTTTTTTTGAAGGAAATATTGATCTTGTATTCATAACTCTGTATTTAATGAGCCAGTAAGCTGACTTTTTTCTTTCAACCAGATAGAATTGATGCTAAGCTAATTATGTGGCTACTGCTGAGCAACAAGCATTGGTGGGGGTTGTTATTGTGACCATATTTTGGATTACTGTTTGGTTCATCGCTACATTGCCTTGGCTGCCCTGGGCTGCTGTACACATGGGAGAGTGAGCAGTTTTGCTTTGGATGCTGTGTTGAAACTTAGCAGGCTGCATTGCCTCAGGTAAGGAAGCCTTGTGGTGCATTTTCATTTCCTTAATATCCTTATTGGCATAACTATGCAGAGTTCTGAATGACTGCTCAGAAAGCTAAAACCTCACTTAAACTGCAATCTTTGTAAGGAGAGAACTCTCACATCAGGTGCATGATTCATATTTTAAACAAAGCTATTGCAAGTGTGTCATAATATTGTGACCTATTTCTCTTATCAACACACTGTACTAATTGACTTTTGGCATGATGGATCATGGGATGAAAAGGCTGTCAGATGACTGAAGATCTAATCTTTTTCCATGTATTATATGAACTACGAATTAGCAAAGATAACAAGCATGCATTGCACGCCAAAGCATGATTGGTTTGGGAATCTAAAGGCTTCTGACTAAGTATGCTTAGTTTGCAGATCTGAAGTGTGACCCAGTTATGAAGGAAATTCGTTTGGATTTGTAGTGGAGTTTAATGCATCACAAAGTGAGCACAGTATGGTATTTACTATTTACTCCTCACCAAGATCACCATTTTAATATTCTCTGCAGTAACATGCTATTTAAAGGAATTAGTTTCACAGCAGCTTTCATCACATGAAACCTCTGTTTCTTAATTTTCCCTTTCATTCGGCGGTCTTTTAAGTGATCTTTACATTGGGTCTCTTAATGTCAAGTCTTGTAACAGTGATAATTTCTAAGGCACTTTAGATGCAAAACACTGCCAACACCTTTCAGGGGGTAAAATGAGAAAGTAGATTGCAATGCAGTCTCTCCCTTTCTCCAGGGACAGTAAATCCATGCGGAGCGTACTTGTCTGGAACTCCCTTTGAATACAATTGAAGTGTTCAGAATAGTATCATCTCAGGTCCTCGCCTATATCTGTGATGCTTAACATATTCTTAACTTCATTGAAATAAAGACTGTGTAATGAAAAGTGTTTGAGTCTGAAGTATACATGAAAAGGTAAATCATTAACATTTCTGTTTCAAGGACTGAACATAATTAAAAAAGAGCATTTTAAAAGAACCTGTGTATTGTTGTGTTCAGAATTACATAAGCTAGAACCTGCTTTCATCTATCACACACTGCACACACTTTGTTGAGTGTGATAACCATGTTTGTTATCTGTGTGTAACAGTTTTTTGTTGGTGTGTTCCCAAACTGCCAGTTGTAACATGAGCACGAGTCTACAGCTATGCTGTGGCTGTGTGAGCATGTACTTATGCATTTAATTAAATTCAATTTTATTTATAGTATCAAATCATAACAGTTATCGTGAGACACTTTACAGATAAAGTAGGTCTAGACCACACTATAATTTATAAAGTACATACATTTGAATTATCAAATGTTGAGATATTTCATTCTGGACCAATGTCAGGGACCGACCGGCTGACATACTGTACATAGAACCTAAAACATAGAGCCATAGTCTAATAAACACTATTGCATAACATGTATGCTTCATCGTGTATGAAAGTAATTCATAGTTCAGATATGGTTACTTTATATTAAATGACATAGAACACTTCGATACTACCTTAAAACAATCCATCAATTGATTTTATGGTTTCTCTGCATCAGAGCCTCGATGACTACTATTATAAAAGCAATTTCACCTCCCGTGTCTAAAATCCCTCCAAAGGATTAATTAGACAGAGACCCCCACCACCACCCAATTATCTCATCAATTAACTTTCTAAAAGCAAGTGAGGACTTAATTAGGGAAGTGTCTATTTTAAGGATGTTTTAACCCTAAGCTGTCACCCCACAAGTGATGATGCAGTCCAATGGACTTCTCACCCCTTCCCCTGTATTGTGGCATTGGTGTATAAAAAACTTAAAGAAGAATCTCTTCTTGCATTAATTCATGATTTCATTCTTTTCGAGGGAAAGGGGTAGTGGAACAATAAAAAAAAAAAAAAAACAGTTCATGGCTGGCTAAAAGTTTGTGTCTCCTCTCTTGGTTCTAAAAACTGAAGCACAGGTGATTGGACCACTATCTTGTCTATCTCGCCCTAATGAAATTCCTCTCTAGATCCACTGCTGTCCTGTCGGCTGCTCAAGTAAGCCTCAATACCTCAACTTAATACCAGTGATGCGCAGAAGATCTCTCCAACTTCAACAAGGCTTTTGTTTTTGAATCACGGGTCCATAAGTCAATCTGATTCAACACTGTATTGTATTGAATCAGAATCAGATGGGCACAAACAAATCAAAAGTAATTAGCTGCAATGAGAGACATGCATACAGTTATACTGTATGTTATATATGTTATAGTATAGTCACATGTAATCAGTAGGATCATATGAAAGTGGATTTGCCCAGGACTAGCAGTACTGTGGTGTATTCAGAATCCAAATGCATAGCCATATTTATTGATTTTCACATTGCACTGTTATTGACCTTTAAGCAGTGTAAGCTTTACCTGACTAAATTCTCAGCTGATACTCTACGCATGTTTGAATTTTGGCATTATTTGAGTGGTGAGTCCAAGGCTGGATGAATCAGTCCTGCATAAATCAGGACTTTATTTTAGTCCCGAATCAGTTTATTGCCAGCTAAATAATAATAAGTGAAAAATTATGTGAGCTTTGGAGATAAGACACAATTGTCAAACTGTTTTGACCTACAGAACTCTGTAGAATGGATACAGAAATAATGTTCTGCTCATTTTACATGGCTGTATAAAGCTCTAAGAGATAGAAAAGTGTGATGCATATATTGCATATGCAAACTTAAAAAAATGTTCAAGCATGTTTTTAGGCTCAAAGCCAATCAAATTTAAATGCTCAAAGTAAGTCTATGGGCAGAATTGCTAAAGCAAGTAAGCACAGATCATGTTACCATTCCTGTTTGACTCAGGATTCAGGAATTCAGACTCTGCTTACTCAATCTCATGCAAAAATGATCAGTTGGACAACTAAAACAGATTTTTTTAAACTCTATGAAAAGTGAGTTTGGGTTTTCACTGCTTAATTAGAAGTTACCTGTCTATGTATCTAGAATTTTCAAAGAAAAACATGCCTATGGCTTGTAGTCGTCAAAGACACAATAGGGCGGATATTCCTTCAATGCAGTACATCAGTAAGCAGACTACAATGTCAACAGACCTGTGCATCAAAGTGCTACACATTTTTCATTTATAACAGACAGGGAATCAAAGAATGCACCCTTCAAACTTAGAGCCAGTTACACAATGTCTTCTACTGCCCCCACTTCACTATCTGCGTGCCTTTCATCCCTTCCTTTTGGAGAGGGACAGCGGATTCTCTTTCTTCTGCTCCTCGGCCTCTCTGTTTGATCTCTGTAATTCAGCTAATGAGGCTGGGCCTCTGGCAGGCAGCTGGCACACACACTAAAGGCAGCCACACTGAAATGTGCCCCTAGATCTCAGTTAGCAGCATAGCGCCACCCCATCTGACTCAGCAGCCAACTCTGAAACAGCCAGGGCCCCGTTGAACAAGGTGGAAGAATCACACTTAATTACCTGCCGCTGGAAAATCAGCAGAATTTAGAAATAATGATATCTAGGTCAGCTTGATCTCAGTAGTAAAACACCAGAGAGCTTTGAGTTGAACCTGTCAAGGTGATGCCAGCAAATTCATTTCACTCTTAATTTTGTCCATGTTTACAGAACATAGTGATTAATCTTATTTTGCCAATGAAATAGGCGACTGGGCAATTTGTTCTACATTATGAAGCAGTGCTGAAATGTACTCCTGTAAAAAATGATTACATTGGAATTTTCAATGAGCAGTCAATCGTTCCATCGGTCACGCCCCCGTTATCAAATAGGTGGTGTCCCCATCAATTCAACTTTGGCACATGTCAGCAGCAATCTAAATTCTCTAAAAAAATATAAGTTATATGTAGTGTGGAATATGAAATGTGCCAGACAGATTTGTCTCTGGAGGGTTGGGGAACATCTGAGTCAGCGGTCTTTGAGGCAAATGCAAACCTCTCAAAAATGCTAATCTTTGATTTCTTTCAGATTAGTGGGACTAAAGCTGAGCTGCAGATGCAGAAACACAAGTAGCTGGCTGCCATCCTGCTTCTGTCTCCTAAGCATCTGATTACTGTAAACGGAAACCTGATGCTGTATCCACTTATCATTTTGAGAAAAGGACAGTCTTTGCTGATGTTATGAAAGATTATTTTCCCAGCTTGTTTTATCACCAATGTTTTGATGACGTGTATATCTAAATGTTAAAATTCTGCATCACTTTTGCGTAGAAGTTGATAGTGATAGCACACATGCCCTCTGCACTGTGATTTAACGTCTTAAACAGTATTCATAGAACTCTTGTTTGCGCTTTGTCCGCATAGTTGGTATCGGCCTCCCTCAAAGTGGCTCCCTTACAAAAAACGGCGATGGTGTTGCTCACAGCGATGAAAATAAATAGCGTATCCGTCACTGGGAAAAGGATGACATGCTCACTATTGATATTAATTCCATGTCTGTTTGCTGTGGTAGCCATCTGACCTGAGGTTTGTTCACTCAAAGTGAAAGCCTCCAGCCTCGTTGGAGCGAGGATATAGGAGCCATGTCTGCTCTGTGCCTTGCTTGAATGCCATGTCCTGGAGCCAGGCGCAGATGGCATGAAAGAAACCCTGAACTGCAGAGAAAAACCTAAGGCATCCACCTGGGGCTTCACAGGGTGGCATCCTGGTGGAACAAACTCAATGTTCACACCACCAGGATCCAGCTCTGCCACTCTGGCTTTTTGAGGTCTCGGAAATATTAGCACTCTCTGCTTTACTTTCTCTTCTGCAAATATTTAGACCACATGAAATAGGAAATATGATGGAGCATATATGAAATACCATAGTTTAACTGCTTACTGAAGATTTGAAATACTTGACATAGCGTTCACAGGTGCAGCAAACATGTACCAGCCTTCCTTGCTTATCGCAGCCGACAATTCCCAGAGCGCCCGGTGGTGTGGTGTGTGTCCTCCATGCCTTTGCGGTGACAAATTGTAGTTTATAGGTACTTCCACATAGTTACTGATATGGTTGTAACTACTACAGTGCTCACTTACCTATTTTTGAGGGGGTAAGAAATTACAATTTTGTCGCCGCAAAGGGTAGGACACCCACCACACCAACAGGCACTCGTGGGATTGTTGTGGGCTGCGGGAGGCAAGGAAGGCAGGGACAAAGGCTGCCTGCCCGGCTTAGGGAACTAGCACACAGATCGACACTGCCAAGCCTCCTACTCAACAACAACAGATCAAGTGCGCGCAAAATGGATGTGCTGTAAAAACACATGGAACTGCTGTGTTATGATTTTCACAAAAGCCTGGCTGAACACACTTATCACTAGCAGCTAACAACTAATAACGGCACTGAAGGCTTGCTGTTGCCTCGTGCTGTCTCCTGGTAATTCAGTTGTAGCAGGAAAAGGTAGCTAAACAGTAGTGTGCACATTGTGTGTGTAAAGAACGGAGTCATTAACAAGGGAAGAAGCTTGGAGTAACGTAAATAGGAGAATATAGCAGATATACAACACACAGAAGAGCCTTTTGAGTTTGATGGTTGTCCATATTTCTTCAAACCCGAGAATACAGACGAAGAACTCGCCACACAAGAGAGAGGAAAGAACCAGACAGGTGGTGCAACAGGCAGATGAAGCAGCTGCTCCAAGCGCGAGCTACAGCTGGCAGTAACGTTATTACTGTGCAAGCCACATGCATATTTAGTCCATTTACATGTAGTTACATAGTTACTGATATGGTCATAATCACTACAGTGCCTGGCTTACCTGTTTTTCAATAGAAATAAACTACAATTTGTCACTGAAGGCATGGAGGACACCCACTACATCCCCAGGTGCTCGGGGGATTGTTTTCGGCTTCGGGAGGCGAGGAAGGAGGGGATGAAGGCTGCCTGCCTGGCTAAGGGAACTAGCACACAGATCAACGCTGTCAAGCCTCCTACAGATCAATCACACAAAAAAATGGATGTGCTACAAATACACACGGAACTGCTGCTTTATGATTTTCACAAAAGTCTGGCTGAACACATTTATCAATAGCAGCTAACCGCTAGCAGCTAACCAGGCAAGCTAACCAGCAGCATGATGGATTATTCTATTCTATTCTATTCTATTCTAACGTAGGGTGACCAGACGTCCCCGGTTTCCGGGGACAGTCCTCGGTTTTGGTGACTTGTCCCCGGCTGGATCTGTCCCCCGATTTCACTGTGACTGACAGACCCGATATTGGAATGAAAGAAAGAAAACATTGACCAAACGTAGCCGTTAGTCGCACACCCTACACCCGCAGGCTCAAGACAGCCAGAGCCAGCGCTGCTCACAGCTCAGAGATGTTTGAGAAGCCGTATTTTACGATGCGAAAATAGTGATTATTTACATGGAGTCTGGTGGGTTTAGCGAACGCAATTTCGTGAACTTTCATGTTTTTTCAAAAAAGATCTCAATCTTTAACAGGAAGGTCAACCTCCTTAGAAATCCTTTCCATAATGTTGTCAGACACTTAGAATATTAATATGAGTGTGTCAGTAGCAAAACGAGCACTTTAATGAACGTAAATACAAGCTGGACAATTATCTAATTAAATGACATTGTAGCTTGTTTCTCTGCTGCCGACAGCAGCGATCTCGTTTAATACTGCGTCAATGTCAAAGGACAATATTTCCTCAGTAGTTTTTATTGTATCCGATACTCAATGAGCTGTTGCTGAACAAGCCTGAAGCAATAAAGCAAAAGCTGATAAATGTAGTTCAGTACACATTACTAGATTATGAAATATTAGGACTTTCTATCTTGAAATATTAGGACTTTTTATCTTGAAATATTTGGGCTTTCTATCTTGAAATATTAAGACTTTTAATTTTGAAATATTAGGACTTTCTATCTTGAAATATTAAGACTTTTAATTTTGAAATATTAGGACTTTCTATCTTGAAATATTCCCCTCTGAGGTGTAGTGGGGTATGAAGTAACAACACATGTTTTTATTTTTACAAAAATAAAAACGTGTTTTGGAGGTATATACGCTTCTGAGCTGAAAATGTCCCCGGATTTTGTCGGAGAAATCTGGTCACCTTATTCTAACGCCCTTCACAAGTAAAATAAATTATCAGTCCACTTGGGTGTTTTATTCAATTTTATAACATTTTGAGATAAAAAAGGATAAAAGAATGTTGAAAAAAGTGACAAAAATTGTGGAAAAAGTTTAAAAAAAAACATTGGATCGCATGTTCAAGGGTCAAGCAGAGCTGAAAACGCAGAGCTGAAACGCGTGTTGTCGCGTCTGGTGGACTCAAGCATTGTTTTCAGTGCCCATGATCACTCTGCAGCTGGAAATCAGGACAGACGCACACGGTGGAATTTAGGGGTTATGTGTTACTTTCAGTATTTTGAAGTCATACATCACACTTTTTGATTTTAATCATGTTGTGCGCTCTTACTTTGTCCTGACTTTTCTTTTGCCCCTGCATCAGTTTGACTCTGAAAAATGTTTCTCAAAGGTTCAGTATTTCTGTACATTTATCATGCTTAGTGGTGACAGTCTCTTTAATGCAAACTCTGAAATTTGATTACATTATACTGATGGAGTTTGGGGTGGCAGCAGAGGCAGCGGTTATGGGTATGTAGGCGTGAAGACCCAACCACAAGCTCCACAATAATGAGTCTGAGCAGGCCATCAGTGGGTGCAGTGTGAAAGTGCTGAACAGAAAAAGTGAAGGTGAGCCCCACATGACTCATTTAAGAGTAACACGGTGCTGAGAGCAGCTCTAAAGACATACAAAAAAAAATCACAATTAAACGTAATTACAGCTTCAAAACTGTAGGCAAAGGGGCTCTTTATCTGCCCATATTGGCTCAGCACTCCACTGTGCCTCTAATTGCTACTCTCCTTCTTGTGCATATCCGTTCCTGCGCCAGTTGCCATATATTGTTGAGGCGTGCACAAGGCATACCTTCAGCATACTGTACTCTACTGCTTTAAAAACTGAACTGTTTTGAAACTGAAAAGCTTTGACAATTGGTTTATATGCCCACAACTGATTGTGGGTTTTTCCACATCTTCCCTATTTCAACTGGGGCATGTACAGTGCAGTACACCCACCTGCAAACATTCTAGATAGACCTAGCATTGGTTTGTCTTGAAAGCTTCTTCACTTTGTGCACATATATCAGCGTGTGCTCAATCATGTTAAAATTGCCCACCCACACATCTTCACAATGCACTTTAGACAAACATGTCCACCACATGTTAAGATGTGTTAAGCTCTGGGAAAAAAAACATACATATACAGCGTGTGTGGTCAGTATGTGTGTGTTGGTTTTGGATAGTGTGGGTAATGTTGGAAATGACTGGAACCCCAGGGCTCTATACATAACAGTTGTTACAAACACACAATCACACACACACACACACACACACAAACTGATGTGATTTTTAACATATTTTTCATCTGCATTTACATCTTGTTCCTTGTAAAGTACACTGAGACAAACATGTTAAATGGGGTTTATAAATAAATGTGAGCTGACTACAGTATCTCAATGGTGCTCATTATGCAAAGTGGTGATCAGCTGTGCTGCGACTGTGGCAATTATCTAGATATTCTGTAGCTACTCTTTGAATGAAGAAGACTGTCCTAATGAATTTAGATAAAAGTCATGATTATCCTTATCATTTTATCAAATAATCTTTCAGTAACGTATGAAGGTAAAATCTAGTAGGGAGACAACTTAATTATTCATCAAGGTTAACTATTGAAAAAGTCAATGTTGACATGAAGCTGGAGACAGGACCCTTTTGACTTTTAAATACTTAACCAAAACTGGAATATTTTCCTCACCTTATCCTGGGGCTTTAGCAGCCTAAATCTACAGGATATGCATGATGGAAACTCTAGTCACCACTGTTAAAGTCCTGTGCTTTGAGCATCCATACATCTATCTGAACCTTCTCCTTCTGCATTATACATTTTTCCTGGATTGGAAGAAAAACATGTCTTGTGAACCGCGCAGCAAATATATTAACTTCTTCCTAATTTAAAAAAATATGTAAAATATGGCTTCTCCTTACTTTCATCTGTTTTACATTTGCTGCCCGACAAATTCTTCTAGCTACAGCATGCCATGTGTGCTGGTGTTCCTTTTACCACACCAGATTCCTAATTAGTTTAGTTTCATCCTTCAGCATGACATAATGCTATCAGCGAACTGTCACAACAATACGGCAATACAGTTCCCAGTTTTTATGTAAGAGACTGCTGTGTGATACTACAGTGCATAGCTATGGTGAAAGATGTATTCAAGCCCATTTAATGTGGTTATTTGATACACTGTGTGTGTGTGTGTGTGTGTGTGCGCGTGCGCTTATGTTACTATTGATGTTGTGTGTGCTTATGTTACTATTGATGTACTTTCTCTATCCACTCTATTGATATCTGACTTATTGCTTTTCTTGTTTATCAGATTTTTTTTCCGCTTGCGATCTCACTTTGTCATCATTTTCTCTGTGTCTAATGTTACCGTGACCCATTTGCTCCCTTCACAGCAAAATCCAATATTTGCCGATACGCTCCCTGCCTCAGCCTCTGTAAATATGTTTTCAAAATCCCATTGATGTGTTTTTTTTTCTCTGTGTGCAAATAGAAGGCTTGTAATTAGATTGATTATTTTAATATATCTATACAGAATTAAACCCGCCTGCAAAAGAAACTCAAATTTAGAAGTCATGAGCTATGGTAAAAAGTTTCCTATTTTAGTGTCATGATGTAGACCTCAGACACAATATTTAGATCAAATATATACTTAACATTATGCATGCAGCAGTGTTGAATGTATAATGTGCATGCCTTTGGCCTCCATTCCTCTTCTGATCTGAAGCGCTAGTGACATAAATCCATCTGTCGCTTGATGGAAGAAAAAGTAAATCTTGGACCCCTTTGCATATCATGTCTAATTGGCTTTAGTCTTCAAACAGCTCTGTCTTTTAGATGAATATTTATCAGATGGCTAGTCTGGCCCTTTATTGTTTAATAAACCTCTGTCGGATGGACAGTATGATCTCACCACACATCCTTCAAAAAATTGCATCTATACAATGAAGTGCTGTCCACTGAACCCAAACACCATATCCACATATATACATTATAGCATTGACTCAACATGAAACTCAAAATTAGTCAAATGAATCGAAGATTAACTTATATTACTTTTACGTTCTGCAAACTGCTAATTGAATGCAACAATATTGATCAAAAATGAATCAGTTTTAATGTTTAAGTGAACATTGCTTTTCAGAGGTGAAAATATATGAAATTGTATTGCAAGAAAATGCAATATTCACCTGTACCCACAGAATGATGAATGCTTTCAAATGCTCCCATCTGTCTACTAATATTGTTACATTACATTAAAACAGGCATAACTAATAAACTTACATTTTTTTTTACATTTTCTGATTTCAGAAACTAGGACTTGAAGTTCTGCAGAGTGAAAGTCTTCTTTTTACTCTTTGGTGACATTCTTGGGAATAAAACTTGAGTTGAACAGCCTTAGTTATCTCGACTTAACCAAACCTTGACCAGACAGATTGCAGTCATTTTAATGTTGTTGTTGACATGTCTTGTTTGCAAAAAAGTGTGTTGCAAACCCCTTTGGCCACTGTTTAATTGTAAAAGAGAAATAAAAAAACTTGGTTACTCAAGGTTTCACAAAATAATCAATCAAATAAAAACATACTCAATCAGCAACCACTAAGATGTCAATGCAAATCATAGCCCCTAATTTCAATCTTAAGATTTTGGAATTTAAGAATAATTAAATCTAAATTTTAATGTCAGTGATAATTGTAATTATTCCGGTCTCGGTCCTTAGACCAGGCTGGGTACATACTGTTCTTGAGCTGATGTCTCCTGCAGGGAGTTTCTCCATCTCCTTATCACTTTTACAATGCTCTAGCAGGGGGAGCTGGGAAATCTAATATTCCGCTTCATGGTTATGGAACAGACTAGGCCACTGCTCATGGTTTAGCAGTCTTTAATTGCATCAGGGAAAACCATGCAATGTACATTTTGCTCCCTAACTCCAACTTATCGAGCGTAATATATATATTAGTGTAGGCAAGTAGGGGAGTCAGTGCAGCTACAGCTGTCAGCATTACAGCAAGTTATGAGAGATTGGAGCAAGGGATTCCCACAGGTATAGAGTTCTCATCTACAGGGCTGTATGCTTTATTGCACAGCCTCTCCACATTTGCACATGATACCTTAGTTTGCTTTAGTCAACAGTAAATAACATGCGGTGGTTTTTAATACTTTGTACAAACAAGAAATAATTAGATAATAAGTGGCATTATCAGCTACTGCTTGATTTGAATAAGTGATCAAAAAAATAAAGCACTCGAGTGTTAAAGCACTACTGGTTCCGCTCTGTGTGAGCCTGCATGCTCTTAACAGTGTTCATGTTTTTCAGCATATTCCATTGACTAACACCTGTGCTCTCCTCACCATTTTAAAGAATGGTACAGTAAAATGTGAACTAATGTGCACCCACACATCTTGAAACCGCACAATGGCCCTTGAGAGGTTACAGGCCTGCCTTGGTCAAGTGTTGCTTTGAATTTATTTTTAACCTCTACTTATTCACCTGGGTCTAGTGCACATTTAGAAAAGACCAGGGGACACGATAAAGCAATACATTGTGATTTTAACCCAAGTTAAAGAGGGTTCTGGAGTGGACAGCCCGAAAGCTGAGGTCTTCATCTTTTAGACTTCTCCTTAGCTACTGTGTTATGAAGTGTGAACAAATTGGTTAAGAATGGTTACTGCTGGGCATTGCCAAGCACCTGGTGCTCTGAAAGTGAAACACCAACAGACACAGTAAAGCCCCTTTCCCACTGGACAAAAAAAACACTAACACTTGTCTTTTGTCTTTATTGGGAATGGTTATATTCCCAGGACTAATGACTCTGCAGTAGTCACAGGTATTTATCGGCTCCAGCTCTGATCAGCAATCATGGAAATAATGACACCTGAGTGTACATGCAAATTTTCCGCCCTTTTCTAGCACAATGCTATGATGCGATTTTGTCACCTAAACTACAAATTCCGTCCATCTCTGTGCAAGAAGCACTTCAACATTGTTTTAAATTAGTCTGAGTTTGAAAGAGAGACTGAATAGTAACAGATACCAAAAAGACATTCTCACTGGCCTCCATGCTGCTTTCTAGTGTTTAGAACCGTATCAGTTGTTTCAGCAAGTGCCCCCTCATCGAATGTTTGCGTATATGTAAGAAACCAATCTAGCAGCCATAGTAATTATGATAGGAGCAAAGGAGGAAGTCAAGTGATGGTATAATAGAGCGACAAAGTCTGTGTAGGGAAGAGGTCAGGGTGGATGGATGGTTGAAGCTTCCCTAACATTAGCCAAGAAGCAATTTTAGCCCATACCACGATAAGTTCACTGTCAATAACTGACTGCACGTTGTATCACTTTCAATCACTTTGTCTTAAACAAGACTAGAGAGGGTTTTTGAAGTTCCCATGGCATGAAAATGTCATTTTATGATCTTTTTTAACATTAATATGCGTTCCCCCAGCCTGCCTATGGTTCCCCTAGTGGCTCTGCCTTTGAGAAAATGAAAGCTCTTATGGGCAAATCTGGAATGTATCCCACCCATCATGGGATAATGGCTTTCAAACAAGCAAAGTGGCATTTGGTCAAGGCCACCCCTCCACCCTCTCTCTCCTCCTCAAAAGCTACAGATTCAGAAATGGCGGGTCCTAAGGAAAGCTCATTGTGGGACTGGCTCTAGTGGCTGTAATTCTGCACCAAGGCTGAATTTTGGGAAAGAGACTTCAGATATATGGTATTAGGGGACTACTAAGGTCTATACAAAAACATCCAAAAAGCACCATGTCATGGCACCTTTAAGAGAAATGCTGGAATTGGCTGCAGGATCTACAGCTGATCCTACAAGAAACAACCTTTTACAATAACACTTGATGGAAGGCCTGCAATTCCCCGACATTCTTGACATATTTGTTTGCACAATCCCCTGATTTAATGTACAGGGGCGTTGTTACGGAAACTTCCTATCTTCTAAGTCTTAAATTGAGATAGGAGCAAATCCTAGCTAACGTTAGGAATCCCATCTTATCTTACTTCCTCCTGTCTTATCTCAGGTTAGAAAATCCTAAATACAACATTGGTTAGCAACTTTTATGTCCGTTACCTAGCAACCAACGTTACTTTTTTTATCTCGCCAAGCTAAATAACTTTGTAACCATTATTTTTGTCATTGAAATATACATTGAAACTAGGGATGCAAGCAGACAACTGAGTCCCAGTTCACCCTAGCTTTGGACTTGCATGCATTGTCGGGGACACATACAGCCACTTTCCCCAAATGGACCTGCTTACCCGTCCACAAGACCAGTACAAGTCAGAAGCTCTCCGCATACGCAAGGTTGTCAGCTATGTGTCTGCCTGGCATACTCTGTGTGTTTGTCTGGCATACTCTGTGTGTAGGACCACTAATTTAATTTAGGAGCATGTGTTATTTAGCTGGCCGTGGAGCATATTCTTATAAGATTTAGGGAAGTTAGGATCCTTGTGTAATACACTTTTATTTCTTTAGTTAGGATAGGAACTTTGACTTGAAATGAAATAGAATTAAATGAAAAATGTTTCCTAAATGAGGTCCTAACCCAAATTACTATGATTATCAAACACTTGAGATACAGTAGGATTGGCAAGTTTAGAAAATTCTGTAATATGGCCTGAGGTCTAGTCTTTGTCAATGCTTAATCCACAGTTGGCCTGAAGAGGGTGTAGGCAGCCATCTGCTTCATCTGTCACACATGGTGTCCCCAGCTGCTTCTTTTAACCTATCAGCAAACAATGTTAGTGAGCAACGAAGAGAACCCTCACCTGCTTTCCTACTTGGGAACATGACCAATTGTAGGTGTTGGAGCCCATATCCAGTCTGGAGGTCTGGTACCAGGAATCTGCGTTGGTGGACGGAACTTGCTTCATCTTCTTTTACTGCATTCCTGGACCATTTTGTTGAGGAGAGAGATTGTTAATAAAATAGTGTTGCACAAGATGGGCAGTCCTCAGGTCCAAAACATTGGGTATACCTGCAGCTTATGCTGATGCCGATGCCTCTGTTTGCTTGTGCCCCCCCCCAGCCTGTTAGGGAGGCAACTTTAGCCCCAATGGTGATGTACAGGGACTAGTTCAAAGTTCCCAAATCATCTCTCTTGAATTTATTTGAATTATGAGACAGACAGATAAAGCTGGGGCCAGTAATAAAACTTCCTCATTGCTAAGATGTCCTAACCTCTGAGCCACTATGAACACTGAGTCATCCACAGTTTTCTACAATAATAGCTTCTTATTTGATGCATGTTTTTTTCCTCAACGTCCCACAACTTAGTGCAGCAATAACTTAAAATAAAACTAAAATGTCAAAATAACTAATAAATAACTAAAATGTTTATCTGAATGTGGGTTGCTACCTGACTGCAGGTTTTGTCACTGGAGTTTTTAAATGGCACAGGTACAAGATAATTTATACAACCAAATTGTTTCATTAATTTATCATATTAGGTTGGGAGGTTGCATTAAATGTGATGATCTATAGCTTGCACTGAGGTAATCTGGATCTATCAGATTTTTTCTGCCATATATATGATGTAGAGCAGGGGTGGGCAATTCATTTTCCCAAGAGGCCACATGAGAAACAGGGCACAGAGAAATATTAATTTTATTTCTTTATAAAAAGCAATAAATGGTAAGGTGCGACTGGTAACAAATGTTATGATTTGGACAAGAAAAAGGTGAAGCAGACATAATACAAAATGCAATTATGTCACTATTTAATCAACATTCACAAATGCAATTTGAAAAGCATTCAAAGAACAGCATTCAATTAACTTTACAAAGTGCTATTACTATTTAGTTTGTAGTCTAAGTATAGAATTAGCTTTTTTCTTAGAACATGAAAAAGTGAAGCAGACTTAGTACAAAATGCAAACATTATGTCACAATTTTGCATTTCATGTGCAAATAGGCCCTTACCTTGTATTTTGGTGTTTAGTTCATTTATTAGTGCAGTCACATCAAAAGCAAATGCAAGATCAGCCATTCAGTTTACATCTGAGAGCTCTGGGATGTCTTTGCCTTTTATATCACAAAACTCTCGAATCTCTGCATCTCAGGTCCCATACTTTTTCAAGCACCTTGCCCAGGCTGAGCCACCTGACAGCTGTGTGGAAGCCTATGTCACCATGTTCAGTTTCGCCTCTTTAATGAATTCCCCTCCAGAAAATGGCTTACTGCTTTTGGCGATCTTGTGGGATATCACAAAGCTGGTCTTGACTGCTGCATCCCTGGATGTGCAACGCTTGGTAAAAAGCCTTGTTGCTTTTGCAGTTAAACTAGCAAAACTTCAGATGTCCGTGCACGCTCTGCTTCAGTCAAGTTGTATTTCTCTGCGTGTTTAGCTAGTATTGTAGTGGCAATTCAAATTATAATTCTTCAACACTGCAATCACCAAACTAAGCACACAGCTTTACCTTTGACTTCAGTAAATAAATACTTAGAAGTCAATGTTTGGTTAAAAACCCGGTGTTCTTTATCAACCTTTCTTTTTTCCCATGAGCTGAAATCTTTGAGGGATAACAACTTATTCACGTCCATGTTAACATCTTGGACCTCAATTTGTGGCACTCCGACACATTGCAGTTCTTCTTCTACTACTTATTTGTAATTGTGACTTGCAACCAGAGAATAAGAAGCTGCATATGTTCACACAAAAAAACAGTCGGCTTCAAAATAAAAGCAATACAGTTGTATTTCATGCATGATGTACACTTATTTACGTTTGATTGCTAGCTTCCCATTGACCCCATGCGTGCCGGTTAGGGCCGCCCAAAGGGCCTGATGTGGCCCCCGGGACGTACAATGCCCAGATCTGATCTAGAGGATATAGATGTGGCTTATTGACAGGCAGGGTTATTATTTATCCTAAAATGGAAAATGCTGTCACCTCACACACAAATGAGGGACTTTTGACTCTTTCAGACTTCATGTGACCAGAAGCCGACTTTGGGTGTTGTGGGCAGCTCACAGCTTAACACGTGGTTTGGCAGTATAAATATGAAACAGGGTTATGCTTAAAAATAGTAAGCATACTCAGCAAAATGTCACTGAATCCTCTATATAAAATCGCTGCGTTCAGGTGCTACTGTTTGCGCTGGCTCTATTATGTATGACTACATATGAATTGTTGTGCTCAAATTTAATAAAATGGAAGAGCCACAGAGCCATATAATAATGGTGCATATTGAAACATGTATGTTAGTTATTCCAATCAAGCCAATAGAAAAGGTCTGGAAGATCTGAAGGTCTTATCTATAGAATAACATGCTGTAAAACAAAGAAGTTTGATATAGATCTGTTTTTCACATAGCAAGATAAATGATGCAACAGACTATAGCCAGTGCTGTGTCTTTACTCCCATCTAGCTTTCTGCCTGTGTGTGTATGCATTCTACTGTTTGACATGTACTAGTACCACACCTTTGGACAGAGAATCAGATAAGAGCAGATGTCCTGTATGCAGTTTTATATTTCAATTTGGCAAATCCTATTCCTATCCTCTCTGGAAAGGATGTAGTTTTATCATACAATTTACTGAATTCTAAGTTGACACCCTTTTAATAAATAGGTTATTGTTTATGAAATGTGATTTATGAGCACGTCAACATTAAGATGCAATGCATTTTGGTTTGTGTCCAGTAGCAAGATATTGTCTGCATATTTGTGTGTAAGCTAACATTCACATTGTATATTTTACACACATGCAATGGTTGCACATGACCCAGATCTACTCCAGGGAGCTGAATTTTTCAGTGTTTCATATGGTCTACACTCATGGGGGGAAATGCATGCAAATGAGAGGAGACTAGTAAGTGCTTTTCACTCCAACTAGCTACTTCCCTTCTGATACGTGAAAGCGTTGGGTCCTACTTGGGTCTTCTCTAAGAGTAATCAGCAATTTTGAGAAGCGCTGTGTTTAGTTGGGCCCTATACTAGCACTGTGACAATCCTATTAGAAAAACACTGTGTGCTGTTTGTGTGATGCAAACTGGCTACAAGTAGTCTGGCTGCTATCCCAGCATGACTCAAGGTGACGGCAGCAACACAAAGACACAAAGTTACTGTCCAGATCAATACAGGCATATTGAAACCACAAGGTAATTAGCCACTTGTTTAATGTGATACTCTGTAAAAGAACTAAAGAGAAGGAATAGTTACTGGAGGAGAAGCCAGACCAAAAGTTTATGATATTTGTATGTTGCTAAGTCAAGAACAAAAGAAGCAGATCACAATCACGTCTGTTCTCATCCTTTAGCCATTCATGAGATCCCCAGCAGACATAATCACTTCTCAGATATGTCATGAGAGAAGGGCTCAATGGGCAACAATAATACACTGAAACACACACAAACGTGCTGCCTTTCTGAAGAACGGCAGAATAGAGATCACAGATATACTTATGCAGTGGGTTAAGAGGTGACAATGACTGAATAGACATATTGTATTTTAGTTTTGATGCATTTCCTGTGCTCTATGGCAGTCTGGGAGCCTACAGAGGCACAAAAAAAAAAGAAAAAAACGCCACAAAAAAACCGCCTTAACAGATAGAGAAAGAGTACAGGGCGAAGACTGGCATCGCGGGTCAATGCTTGCGTCATGAAAAGAATTATAGTTCATATCTCTTGGAGCTAGGCTTGTGTTCCTTTTGTATTCAGTTCGGGTTCCCTTTCTTTTATCTTTTAATGCAACCATTCGTCTCATTGTCTAACACTGTGGCAGAAAAAAATAATAAGACAGCATCCCGTTTCCTTGTAAGGGTAAATAAATCAGATTCAACATGCCTTCGTCTAATCCATTCTAAAGCCATGTGTTAAATCAGTGATCAGGAAATCCTATTGTTTTGTCCTTAAGTAAAACTAATATACAAGTTTGGCAAAATTATGTCAGTAATATGAAGACATTTCACCTTATTAGAGTCATAATTTTATTCTGACAACAAAGGCCTTTTCTCAGCAGCACATGATTGATATGTTGGTAACTTGCTGTGAACTTAACTGCCAACGTGGGATGAGAGGCACTGCAGAGGGCATGTCAGTAGCAATCAAGCAGTACAATGTGATTTTAGTGTTGAGGCTTTCCTAGCTTTGCACTTAGATGAACTGCCATTTTCAGGACAGGTTGAAAGTGTAATGGCCAAAACATGTCTAATGTCGTCAGTACTTTGTGCATAAGATTTGGGTATTGGCCTTCCTCACACGGAAACACACACACACACACACACACACACACACACACACTCGTTCAATTACAATATAGATTAAACTAGAGCTTAAGCAATTATTTGATTGACACAAAAATTAATCTTCAAAACTATTATCAACATCTAACTAACATCTTTATATTCACAGTGTTGTTACATTTACTTAAGTAAATCATTTTAATGTGTTTCCACTACTGGTATACACCCCAGTATTTGCAGTTTGTACTTATTTTGCTGAATTATTGTTTATTATTGTTAGCTTTGCTAACACAGAATGTCAGTGCTTCCAGGACCAGTATGAGATACTTGTATAAAGAAAGAAAAAAACATTTGAGCAGGCATCAAGGAGTTACTTTCAGTAATAATGCTCTTTGTGAAAACATGAGTAGAAAACATTATTTATTTGTCTCATTTCTGTCACTGGACACACTAATTATAATCAGGCCAAACTTACTTTGCTAATGTAAAATACATTTTAAAGAATGCTCTTTTGGCATCACAAGGTCAAATTATTCTATGACAAGGGCTCCATTATTTGTATTAAATGCAGGGCATGCAGTTGTGTGCATTGCAAGCATTGGCCATTCACATCTACTAAGACTGGGTGCCTCTTTTCTCCCTTTCCCTCCTCTGTGGTCCATTTGGCCCTCAAAAGTGGTTTTGTGTTTGTTTGTTGTTGACAGAGAATCAACATCACTTGTCTTAGTAAACCTAGGTCCATTAAGCAAATGAATCATTGTTCTGAAAGAACATCAAAGTTGAAGATCAGATTCAGCTGACTCTTAGAATCACAAAGTGTCACCAATCATATCCAGTCAATACAATGAGGTCATCTTTAGAACTTGACAAGCTCTTACTCCTGTGCCACCACTGCTGATTGTGCTTTGTTTTAAAAGCATGGTCCTCACTGCTGTGTACTGGCCCAGGTGATAGACTTTTGCCACCACTACCCCTGCTCAACCTGTTCCAGCTTTTTATTATCACTCTGTAATGCTATATGTTTCCTTGTGCATGTTATATTCTCCACCAAGTGTTTCTAGCATGAACAGTTACTTTTGAAATGGCTTGTAGGGGGCATTTAAGAGAACTTAAAGGTAGCAGTGCATTTGTTATGTCTGATGTAAGCAATGTGATCTATTTAATTAAAGGCTTTGTGACATGAAGGGAGAGAGCTCAAAACATGTATTAATGAACATTTTAGCACTATTGGAAACAAAGATTTGAAAACCGTAGTAGCCATACATTTTCATCAGGGATCATTTTACTTTGACGCCATTGATCTTATCCGTTATGAATGAGTAATATTACTTTAGGCAGATATTGAAGGATATAAGAATCAAATCAAATAATTAAAGATATAATTAAAGATATAACTTTTAGCCATACAGTATCCTTACATAAATAAATTCACAAAAATATAGATGCCCCAGGTACATTCAACTATAATACTGATTTTCTTGGACGATGGTGTTTGTAAGAAGACATGCAAATAAATGCACAATCATGTGTGACTAAAGGCAAATGCATGTTCCCATGTGCTATACGTCATGCATGTACTGTGTGTCAAGAGGAACATAAAAATGCATACATGTAAACCATGTCTTATTGCTATTGAAGCTTAAATATTTTAAGGATGGAGTGCCTACTAAAATAAAAAATATATAATTCAAGGAAAAGTAGAAAAATTGTACATTCAAGGCATCAAAGCAATTCTATTTGTAAATAAATTAGTTTTATTCTTTTACTTCCTTGGGCCATAGCACTATATAAGAGTGTGTTCTTGCCTGCTAAGGGCTAAAAAATACATGTGAGAGCATTCTTTAAATAGAAATAAAGTATAAGCTCATTTACAAAGTACCTAAATGTTAAATTACTAGCCATTAAATTTGAGCTTATGGCATTTTTTATAGCATTTTTTACATTAGCAAATTGTTCAAGGTAAAACAAATTAGAGTCTTACAGTATTTGTGTGAGCAGAAGGTATACTTAATTTCTAAATTTACTGAGCTAAATTACAGGCTTTTATTCAAACTCATTATTGTAATCTGTTGTCTTGTTATAATCAGCTATCATTACAATAGATGATATCAATAATTCCCTTAAAGTTAAAACACTTATAATCAACATTTTTATATTATGATAGATCACATCATTGCTTGTGAAAAGGGTTGCTTGTAATGAGCTAGAGAATTATGACTCTGTGGTTTCTGTCAGCTCTATGGAGCTTTATAGCATATTCCAATTCAATGTTTTGGATTTCCTGCACGCAAAGTTAAGAGTTATGGTTCATTGTCATGCCTCTCATAGCATTGTTTTTTTAACAATCAACAATTTAACAACGTTAGCAAGCCAGTGAACACATTAGAGCAATCAGCAGTAAAGAGCATGCTATTTCCCTCAGGAGTTGGTGGAGACTGAAAGGTGAGTGAATGTTGGACTTATTAGGTGGTCAGAAAACGCAACTACAAATGAATGCTAATCTTGCTACGAATCTACTGCATGCATAGCTAACAACTTCTCCCTTTCAACTTAAAGAAGCAGCATGTAGGCTCTGTAGTGGCATTAATAAAAACATGAACATTATATTCCATTTCTGCCAATAGATCCCCCTAAATCCTACATACTGCTCCCTTAAACGGCAGTAATATCTGTGTTGTTCACAGCTTATTTCAGCTGCCCCTAAGTGGCCAAAGAAAAGGTTATTGCAGGATTAAAGAGACAAGCAAATAACAAAAATTACCAGAAGACTGGATTTAAATGCCACAATGAATCATGCTGCCTACAATATTTGGCAATGCCAGGAAAGGAAGATGTTTGAAGTCCGCCACCATTCTCGTCTAACACTATTATGGTTGTGGTAGCTTTTTTTTTTTAAATTTTGAATTAAGCAGCTTCTTCTTTCAGGCCTGTTTGGTTGAGTGGGTTGTCATTGAATGAGTAATCACTTTCCTTAACACTTTCGTTATTGACCTGGCGAATGCAAAAAGGGAGATTCTGTTTTTGTGTGTGTAATCTGAAATGAATAGGCTGACTGTATTGGCATTACTCATTGTCATGTGTACTATTAAAAACAGATGTCGTCTTGATGTCAAGCTATGTATCAAAAGAATGCTTTCAAGCACAAACATTATCAAGGGGAAAAAGATACATTCCAATGATGGAGAAACCAAAAAGCAGAGATCCTCAGACCTGGATCTTTGGAAATCCAGTGGTTAACCTGGGGGAAGTTAATACTCAGGGGCAACTCGGGGTAAGGTTTCTGCTGACTTCAGTACCTTTACTAACAGACAGCAAGGACAGAGATTACAGTGGGAAGAAATGAAGGCAGCAGGGTATGATGAAGTAAAGGGAAGGAATGAGGTGGTCAGTAGACATCTGGATGAACTGCTTGGACATAGCTGGCTTACTGTATTTAATTTTGTCTGTGCTGTTTGATGGCTGTTGTTTGTTACCTTGGTAGAAAAACTTGGGATTTGTTCAATTACAAATAATAATAGGGATCTGGAACAGGAGAGCGCTCCATAACTAACACATGAGGGTATATCACAACGGACTATATAATGTTTGCTTATTCAGTTACAATAGCTGAAACTTATGATAATAACATTAATTAGTTTAGTAGTGCCATTCTGTGGGCAAGTAAATACAATTTGGACTATTTCTTTTCACACGTTTCCGATGGTTGTACTTATTCTAATATAAATATTTTACCATTTATTTAGGCCCTTCTACATTATAGTTAAAGGGAATCAGTGTTTTTGGAAGCAGTTCATAAGGCCATGATGAACTCTGATTTTTGGTTTTGTCCAATCCAAAAGGACTATGAAATCAGTCACATCCAGTCTAATATAGAGGACTAATTAATCAAAACAATGTCGTAATTACAATCATTGCAGAGATCTGGGCTAATTACCCCCTCTGGATGCAGGAATTTGTCCAATTGAGTGGGTGCTGACAGAGCCACGCACTTTCCAGACTTCTAATTTCTTGGTGCTATGTGCTTACATCATTTGTCTTAGACAGAAGGGAATGGAATGCTTTCATTAAGTCATCCAATAATGAGCCTGTTTGTCAAGTACAAATGCCAGGGTGCTGTGGGAGGTCATTGAAGGGCCCATTTCCTATGCAGCGTCAATATGCTGAAAAATCTAATATCTGTCTTCCTGTAGAATATTACCTGATATTAAGAAGTTGGCATAATATGTGCGTGTGACTAGAGTTGAAATTTTGTTTCTGCAATGTAACAAGGCAGACACTTCCCAGTGTTTGTACTTGTAATCTTTTTCCTTTTCCTCTTCTTGCTGCTGATGTGTTTTTTCTCATCCAAGTTAGTTACACTGTATACATTTTTAATCGACCCCCCAGGTCTACTCACATGTAAACAGTCAATTTGCACTGTGATGGGGTTCTACCCCATCTGATCAATACACCAATCCCAGCAGGGTCTCTGACACTGTCTGTCAGCAGGTCATCTTGTAGCAGTGATAACACATCTCTTATTTTCTCTCTGTATAATGGAAAGGCCACATGTCAAAGAAGTAATTAGCCTGTTGGACGGTAAATTTCTGCAAGAGAAGTTGTTTAAGACAAGACAAGACTGATAGAGACTTTGTAACAGTGCAAACTCATGCTGCATGAAGACAAAAAACAGTGGAGTCAGTCATTAAGAAAAGTCGTGAAGTAATTCCCACTAACTTTAATTAACAGAACAGTCCACTCTCTACCTTTGCATTAAGTATTGAATTATGTTAACAGCTGTTCTTTAAATCACATTACTGTCTTTATCATTTGCTGCTTTTCCTTATGTTAGAATAATATAGTAGAGTAGTGAAGAGAATGATGTACAACAGTATAGTACTTTCCCCACCATCACCCAAAACACACCCTTGTGAAGGTGGCTGACATATTACATACAGTATGTGCACCAGTCTCCACTGCCTCTTAGGCCAATGTAATATATTACGCCTCTGAAACACAAGGGACACCCAAGCACAGACGTGATGTGCATGCAGCAGGAGTTTTTCATGCATTATTTAATACCAAACAAGGCCTGGGTAAGCGCTGAGGATAACAGTTCATTTAGGTAATGCATGGTGAAAGCACTGTCAAATTTCCCCCCAGATACATTCTAAACACATCCTAAAGAATATAAAGTCATATTGTCTACTAAAGTCATTCATCCTAAAGGTTCTTGAAAGTAGCCTGGCTTAAGAACAATTCAATGTTTATTAAAATGCAGTAATATCAGATCTTAAACTATGTATACATAGTGTGGTTTTAATATAAACTTCATAAGCTTCATTGTGATAGCTTGATTTAGAATGTGTATTCAACTTTGACTTTATAGATGGAAGAGAGGGCCTTTTGTGGCAAGGTCTACATTGCATACACCCTTAGGTGGAGTACAGGTTCACTGACTTGTGTGACTGAAAAAAAAGCTATTGAGTACCATTCCTGTGCCATATATGTCCAGCAGGGCATCCCTAACTAAAATAAATGATGTTTTATGTCTGGGGCTATGCTTGCTCAGCCATGCTTTGCACCGTAAACAAGCCACTAGGTGCAATAAATCCCAGACTAAGACATATTTCCTGCACAGACAGCACAATCCTAATCTACCCTAATACGCAATCACAGGATATCAGCTCTGTGCAGTTCCTGGTTAATCACCACACTATACAGTATGAAGTAAAGAGATGCAGTCTGACTGAAATACAGTAGATTATGGTGTATATGTGTGCATGTCTGCATCAGCGGTGTCCCTGTTGGTTTTTGAGTGACAGTGGGCGCTGTTGCCCAGAGGAGATAAGTTCGCTTTAGATGCTTTTTGCATCTCTGCCTTTCATGTTGATGTGGAGCATACCCAGTGTGTGCACAGTGTTGTCTCCGCTTAATGTTTGCTCCCAATGTAACCACATCTTCAACGCCTGCTGTAAAACACCAGGGGCTCCGCAAAGTCATTTTCCGTTGCTTTTGGTACAAATTTGCAAGCGTGAGCATAAAGTCTTGCTTCATAAGACAGCAGTCAACCCGCATTTTCCAAGTGTCAGTAAAATAATTCAACTCATTAAGCTTCCAAGTCTTATCAGTTGTTTATGGGATCACAAGCACCAGAACTTTATTGGTGGGTGATTCCCTCAGGCACTCCCTGCCTTTTATCGGGGACCGTATCTCTGTATCTTGTGTTAAGCTTACTGTTATGAAGGAGCCCTTTCTCATCTCTATCCACAGTAGTTATCACTGTCCCTATTAACACAGATCACCAGTGAAAAAAGCCCGCAGCCTCCAACTGATCTTATCAAGGTCATCCCCTGGATAGTGCAGAGGAAAATAAAACAGATAAGAAATCTTCCATAACTTAATTAGCTTTTTATCACACAATGCAATTACAAAATTGTCAAGCTGTTGGTGTAAGAGGCCAGGAACACTTTGAAGGAACTAACAAAGTGGTCAATGCCACTAGGAGAGCGATGGCCCTTTTCTTCTCTTCAACTATGGGTTGTACATCAGTACTGAGGTTAAATCAGTGGGAGCAATGTGGTTTATTTAGCATCCGCTGAGTAATGGTAGCCCAATGCAGAACATACCATTCTGGGGGCCAGAGCACCCACTGAGAGGCTGATAAGAGAGATTAATGGTGTTGTCTGAGGGGCTGGCATACGATCAGTGCTTGAGCAACCCAAATGTGTCTGCTATCTAAAGCATCTGTATCCCTGCGAAGCACTGAGCTGGATGAGGCAAAAGGACAAGATGTCACATGAATAAATAAATCGACAAGAACAGAAGGGTAAAGCAGCACTGTGGCCGTACATTCTGGTCAATGCACAAAACCTGCATTAAGCCAACACATGAGGAAGAGAGAGAAAGATGGAGCGAAAGGGGGAAAGGAAAAAAGTATAAATAAATCAAAAGGTTAAGCAGAGTAAACCGAAGGTTTGAGTCAAAATCACACTGAATATGGAAATCTTTTTGTAAGTGTGCTCAAAATTTGCATGGAAATTGCATTTTGGTCCCACGTTCTATTGTGTGTATGTGGCAGATAGGGGGGTCTATTATCACCTTTGTAATCTCACGACTGCAGAGAATCATGCTCTGGGTTGTGGATGTGATCTGCTTTTTCTCACATGGAGCATCCAAGTTTTACCAAGTGCGCCAGCTTGTTTCAGTGGAAAAAACACTACCAAGCAAACACTGTTGAAATGCTGTCATTTGCAGCTGAAATCAGAGTTTGTATGGTCTTTCTTGCTGTTGTTTTACACTATGTCAGCAATAGTTGAATGTTAGATAATCAATATCATTTCAATGGAACAACTATAAGTAAAATATTGGGGGAGGGACAGGGTCTTATAGCAATTTATGAGATTTGTTTCTCATAAGGCAGGTTCTCCTTTGACCAGTCACTATTCCAAAATGTGTTATGTGTAATAAAGTATATTATCCAGTTTTAGATGAAAAACAAATCTAGAAACAGAAACACACATTGTTTAGTAACTTAAGAGACAGAGAAAAGAATCATGTTTGTTGGTTGCAACGCTGAACTCCTATGATATCCTCAGGGTTAGAAGCAAACACTGACTGCTTAAAAGAGTGGCCAGCTCAACAACATCTGTGCTGGCTTGAGAGCCATGATCATTCCCCCACAACAATGAATTTGAAAATGTCAGCAGAGTCAACTGAACTCGTCTCAGTCAGACTTTTAGGACTGACACCACTACATTGTCCAGACTCAACATCCCACAGTAATTTGTTTTTATGAGATTATTATATATAGTATTATAATTATACAGGTGAAACAGGCCCATACATAGCCATATTATCAAGGGCGTACTTTGATTAATTCACTAAAAGACCACTTCAGTCTATCTTTTTGTCCAACCACCCAAATCCAGATGGAAAAGCTTTGAATGTTCAAAATGTGAAAATGCTCATCTTGAGTCGCCTACAGTTATTCTTGTCTTTCAGGAAACATAAAAGCTGCCCTACCTTCCTGCTGGAGGTTGTTAGGGCTGTATGAACACTGCAGACTGCTGTAGAAATTCCCTAAACTGCTTTGTACAATGGGTTTCAGATAATTCTCCTAAAATGCACTAGAACTCATCATAAATACAAAGATAATGTTGTAAAAGACAGTGCTCTTTGTGATAAAGTTGGAATTTTTATATAACTGTTACATAACATATAACAGCTAACCTACTAACCTAAACAGGCAAAACACTGCTAACAACTTATTAATACAATGGGAAAACCCATAGAAAAAGAAATGTTAGCATGACACTAACAAAATATAACTATGCCAATAGAACAGTTCTTCACAATTAATTAATGTGATCAAACAGCTTCTCACAACTGCAACAGGAACAACAGAATAACATCACGAGGGAGCATTAAATTGGACATGGCGATGAGAGAATCCTACCACTTTTTGCTGTTGTTTTGTGATGGCTACCAGCTTGTTTCTGTGGTGTGTCAATTTTTGACACGAGCCCCCACATCCAATAAGGAAGTAATGTCTGTAGCCATGGAGAGAAGATTGTCATGTCTTGTAAACAAGATGTGAGCTCCCTGCACCCCACTGTGGGCAGGCAATTGATCTATTACTACTCAACCATCAAATATAAATGATGACACTGTTAAGAAAAAAGGCAATACAAAAACTTTGAATTGTCATTTTCTTCTATCTCAAATTGAAATAGTTTTTTAAAAAATAAGCTTTTTTGACAAATGCAAAAAGTTCAGATGAATCTCTCTAAACTAAGTATATCATGACAATGAAATATAACACCTAGCTGTTCACCTACAGTTTACACTCAAGTCAGCCCCTTTACACGTTGGACAAAGCTTAGTTTCCACCAAGCAGTCCAGTATAGTTCAGTTATGTTCATTACACATTAGAAAGGTTATTTTTGAGTTTCCATTGTCAAACGTTGTGGATAGTACCAATAGAAGCGCTCTCCTCTGTCCTGTTTTTTTCATCATCAGTTTTTTTTCATCAGTTTTTTTGTTACCCCTTTGTTACAAAAAAACTAAAGGTGTGAGCAAAATGCAGAGCAACTTATTTAAATCGCTGATATAATCAGCAAAAGTTTTTAGTTAGCCCGCTAGCTCGGTTAGCAAGGAACAACCGTAATTCCCATCCAACGAAAAAGTCAAAACTAAAACTAAATGTAACATTACTTACTGGAACACTATAAAGCCGACTCCTTGAGTGTCTTGTAGTTCAACCAAACGCTGAATAAGTTATTTTTAGGGAAACAAAATGTTCAAATTCACTAGTGAAAATAGCGTAAGATGACAAACAAGAACACAGACACAACCAGCCTTTGTCATGATTGACAGGTCGTGAACTGTAAATCACAAAGTAGCAACGCCTCAAAACATACCCTGCTTTATCGTCTATTTTTTAATCAAACAGAACATCATTCTGTATTGAAAAAGACTTAAAACTAAAATGTGAGACAGGAAAAAGGCATTCTGCGAGTCTGTTGTTTCTGGGTAGGCTACCGAAATTATAGATATTATATATATATATATATATATATGTTCAATGCCATGTCTCAATATTTAAATGATTTCTGCAATGTGGATAAGGTTATTATAATTAGATGGCCGCCCGTATTCATTTGAGCCATGGATGGGCTATGGATGAAGAGCGGACGAGGGGAGAAAGAGGCTGTAGTCGCGGAGTGTTTCATGCAGTCCATAGGCTAAACATGCAAGGTTTATCTAAACAATTTTCAATAAAAAAAAAATGGTTTGCATTTGCTTTTGTCTCACAGCCCTGTTGATCAGTGGGGGAAATCCTCTGAAGTGGTAACACAGCATTGTGTCCGAGGTATATCACTGGACACATTAAGACCACCGATATCTGGCAGCAACAGGTCCCACTCCTGACAACAAATTCTTTGGGCATATAGGGGCACAGCACCCACGGGAGCTCTACCGATATCCCATAACTCGCAGCCCTTCAGCCGGTGCTTCACTTTCCTCCGCCTGATGCCTCACCTTCCTCCGCCTGCTGCCTCTTTCTCTCTCTGTTGTCAGAGCCTACTTTTAGTAACAATGTGAGATCCTATGTGAGCCTATCAGTAGCAAAATAAATTACTTTTAGTGGACAATGATGAAGGCTGCACATCTGCCCCATTAGGTTACACTGCAGCTCGGTTCACACCAGCTTGTGACTGCGATCTTTCTCAATACTGGACCAATTTCAAAGATTTTTGTTATTAGAGCAGAGACACACAGTTTTGCCATGTTAAAGCCCTTTCTTGCTTCTGCCATTATCCTGGATCTTAACGTTTTTACTGTTATAATTTAAGTGCTAGTTGCACTGATAAAACATCTTGTTGCCACAAACAGTAGAATACGCTTTGTCTCGAATTGATCTTCACAGTACGGAGACCTCCAACGTGACATTGGCACCCCTTGAATGCTCCTGATTGATCAGTCCCCAATGATAATAATGCATTCCCTTCAGCACTGTAACTTCCAGTAGTCATGGTGTGGATTTAGTGTACATTAAACACTCAGCCATGTTCTTTACAATCTGCATCCTGCTGGGTAGTAGATAATTTAAAGGCAGAAAACGATATTCTATTGATCTGAGGGAAGTCTGTAAGTGTCCTCATCAATACGAGTTGTGCTGCATTCAGGATGGTTTACAATGGTGTTTAGATTATTTTTTAAGCATACAGTATGCCATAGCCAAATTGGTGCCAGATTTATCAATCCCGTTCATGCTCTGTGCATTCATTGAGAGCCCCTGATTACCCTAATGCATTATTCAGTCAGTTGGTCTTGGTTGACTTTGTGAAAAAACAGGGTGTAATTTAAAGGGCGGGGAATAGAGGCTTGGCCTGTCTTGGAGTTCAGCCTGAACATTATTGAAATGAAACGGCCTGACATTTATCAACAGGATTGCTTTAATGGGGATATCATTGGAGGAAGACAGGAACCGTCTCACAGAGCATCAGAAGAAGCACCATGATAGAGATGAAGAGCCATGTAAAGAATGGCCTTATCTCCAAATGAGACCTCCAGTCATGTTAGAAGAGGGAAATTGTGTTTGTTAATCTGTGTCCTATTTATCGTATTACACTAATGGCTGTATCCAGGCCCTCCAGGTTGGTGGCTTGTTGGCCTCACTTAGTAAGTGATGCAGGATCAGTCATCCTGAGTGTCCAGTGACTCACTTTAGGATCACAGCTGGTAGGTTGCAGGGTGATGATGATAACATGTTGATTTCTGGTGGTGGTACAACCACAGCTCATTGACTGATTGGTTGTAAAGAGCAGTGTGACAATTTTTGCTTCCTGGAATGATCGTTATGCCATACAGTGACCTCTTGAAGTGGTATTGCTATTTATTGCCATCTTGGAACAAGAAAATCTGACTTTGGTCAGAAAGGGACCCCTAGGTGAAGTTCAGGAGGGTCACATAAGGGATATCCACCACGGCTGATTGTGATAGACAGAGACATCTGTCAAGTTAGCACAGATGAGCCAAAGCCCAGATTGAATGCAATTTTTCATTAAAAAATTGGTTCATACCAAGTTAACGGAAAGATACAAATCACCCTTTGTCACAGCAGATATTTGAACTCATCCAAGCAGGAAAGGCACAAGTGTGACTAATAACATTAACAAGGGCTCTGTTCTACTCAAGTGTCCCAAAAAGCTGCAACAGTGTCATGAATTTCATTACTTACCACTTAATTATTATTACTGTGCTTTTCCTGTCACATGTCAAAATGTCATCTATGAAACAAACAGGCAGAGTGTATGAAATACATCCAGTTAGGTTTAAATGTCTTAATTCAAACAAAATTATTGTCTGAACTTCTATAACTACATTTTCAAATGCACAAAGACTGGATTAAAAAATGCAATAAAAAAATTACTTGTTAACTAGGAAACAGCAGCTAAATTCACATGGATTTATGAAGGAAAACCTTTTCTTTGCGTTCAGCCTGAATACACCTCTAGGCTCTAAAGCAGGGATCTTCAACAGGAGGTCCGGGACCTCTTTGGGGGTCCTCAGATTCACTGCAGGGGGTCTCCAAATTATTGTTAATTTTTAAAGGTTTTAAAAAAAAATTTAAATCTCTTAACATGAATCAAACATATTATTAACAGATATAAATCCTCATTGATGATAGGATTCCTGGCCTATTGGTAAGGTAGTCATTAAGATAGCCATCCACAGATACAGTATACCTTAAGGATTGACTGTGCCACATGTGTGTAACATTAAATAATGATTTATAAAATCATGCCAATAATTACCATTTTAATAACTTGGTATTCTACGACCCAGAAAATGAAAATAGGCGGAAAAGGATTTTATATATATATATAGGTATGTAAAGGCTTTAGGCGGCCCTACACTTTATTGTAGGCTCAGTTTAATATGCAATTTAATTTTGTACAATATTAGTATTAGCTCCGTCTCTCTTTCAGTGAAGGGCTCCTTGGTTTTAAAAACGTTGACGACCCCTGCTCCAAAGCATTAGCTTTACCACTCAGGAATACGGTTTTCTGCTTGATACAGCAACACACATTGACATAAGTATACACAAAACCACACTCACAGACGTACAGTATAAGCCTGCGCACACATAAGTGGACATCCCTATGGAAAAAGGTGATCATTGCGTAAAGTGTTTCACAGCATACAAAGTGACATAAAAACATCCACTGCTACATGGGATTTAAATCTGTTTAGTTTGCTTTAGATGTAAAATGCATACTATACTATACAGTATGGTGTTTTTCATTAAGGTATTTTTCTCCAACTGTTCCTGGTGTTTTTACCAAAATACAGCAATCTCATGTGAATGCCCTGTAAAGACAATGTACAAACGGTGTCACCCTAATGTGCAACAGCAGCTCTAATCATTAGACAGAACTATTACTTATTATTCATATTTGTACTTGGACTTTAAACTATCTAGGTGTTTTTTTTTTAAATGCAGACTAGCATGGCGTTATTAATACCACTGCTGATATAAAGTCACTACTCAGGCAGTAACAAATACAGTCAGTTCATTAATTGAGGTCACGATGTGGTACACTCAAAATGCGTTTAGCAAAGTCTGACTGAAATAATCAAACAGTAGAAAATTCATTCTTATTCCTCTTACATACTGTGTGTGCACAGCAGTGTTTTCTCTTTTAAAATTCATTGTTTTTATAAATATTCATGTTCTTTCTAGATTTCAGGGCAAAATGCTAATAATAGAATTAAAAATATAACAGAGATTTATCTATTAAACTAATCTGAGTAAAAACAAAACAATGCTTACTCCTAATTTCCACCATTAAAGTCAATGTGTGTATTTTCATTGACTGCTGAACGGCTGCGTTCCAACTCCGTCCCCGCTCCGGCGATCCGCAGCCCTCCGAAGCAGATACGCAGAGCTTCTATTTTTGCTGGATGCCGGAGAGCTCCGCAGCAATTCAACACACGGCCGAAGTGCGAAACAGGACGTTGAGCACAAAAACAAAATAAACCATCCAGTTAATATTCCAAATACAATATAACGTGCTTACGGTGGATCATATTTCCCTGCACTACACTTTGTAAACACAGCGCAGAGTTGTTTCCCCTCTACTCCTTTGGATGGAAACATACTGTATATATAGAGAGTCTGGAAAGAGAGACAGCTTTTTTGGAAGATTTGTAAATCAGACACACTTCAACAGACGTTGCTGCAGTGTTTATATTTTACATAGTATAATGGTTGCCGATCTTAATCATTTCTCTATAATTTCGGATCATGGTAGAAAGGGCCACTATGCTACGTTACAGTCAGTCTTCGGCTGCAATGACAGACGTAAAGTGTATTGACACATATCAGGTGTGATCAAGCATCTACCCATAATTTGGGTCCTTTAAGGTTAAGGTTCCATAACCTCTGTTGTCATAGTTACAATAACAACCAAATAGTTAGGATAAGGTAAAAATATCAGTTGGAAACAAGAAACAAACAGCAATGCTATACACTCCGACCTCCTCCCTCTGAGCTGCAACAACGACATGAAAGATGAATAGAGAAAGTTTATGGCAACTGTAGATCAGTAATTATCTCCTGACAATAATAATATACTGATCTGTTTTAATTTGACACAGAGTGGTAATGTACCATCTTTAGTTACAAATGCTCTGACTTGCTTGAACTCCCCAAGTCAGTCAATGTAAAAAAAGAAAGAAATGTAACTCAGGGGCCAGGCGAGTAGAATGGCACACTGTATGGGGGGGAAATCAGTTATACCTATGTAAAATAGAAAAAGTAAAATAGAGTCTGGTGAAGCACATAAAAATATTCTGTGATGAGTTTTTAAATAATCAGGAATGGTGCATTGTTGATGCAGTCAAGGGCAATCTTGCGTAGCAGACGGCTCAGTACCTGGCAAGGGGCAGGTGATAAGACTCTCTACATTGTCGGCTTGCAGCCGAGTTGTGAGCGGGATGAGCCAGGCTGACAGAGAGAATTAATAAAAAACACTTGAAACAGTAGTCTGGATAGAACAGCAGACAGGCTTTTACTGAGAGGTGCTTCAGCACAGGTGGATGCTCTATGCATACACTTGTTGTCTTTTGCTTTACACTCCCACTTTTGCTGTCCTCGATATGGCCAGTCAATTGGATTTGGACTATTATGGTAAATAATAAAGACTAATACTCTTAATTTTTGGTTTAAAATCAATACGTTCTTTGAAGTTTAAGTCATTTTTGTCATTTTTTAAAAAAAATTTTAAATCCCCCATAAGAACTTACAATAGGCTTCATAATTCTAATGCTAAATAGTATTAAAAAATGTTAAAGACGCAAAAAATACACTAAGAAAATGCAATTGTAGTCCCTACCCTATAAAAAAATAAATAAAAATATTATCAGAAGTGCATTCCTGTGGTGCATTTGTTAATTACCATCAGGAGGAATGTAAATACAAAAAAAGCAATATCTAAATCTTAATGATGATGAACTGCTTTCATAGTTTTCACCAACTGTATACAGATTCTGTCCACACTCTAGTTTATATTTGATTCATTTTTTTTCGTCAACTCTTTGTTTTGTATTTTTTTGCGTAAGTAATGTGTAACTCTATGTTGTCTTGCACGTTTTATGCCTTGTCTTGGCCAGGTCGTCCTTGCTAATGAGAATTTGTTCTCAATCGGCTTACCTGGTTAAATAAAGGTTAAATTAAATATATATATATATATATATATATATATATATATATATATATATATATGTAAATCCTGTTATTGATGTTATAAAATCTCAGAGACTTCTATTTTTCAGTCTGACAGCTACCAAAAAATTGTTAATATTAAGATGGAACATTCCTGATAAACTTTAGATTTCCCAATGAATTCTTCCATTACTAGACATCATCTCTCTTGAACTTTCTATAGTTGTAGAACCAACAGTGCAAATTGAAATGTAATTACAATATACATTTTATCCAAGGCACTGGAGAGAGTTAAGTTGTATGACCCAGACTGTGACATAGCGCCTGTGACCGTATACAAATGTCCATACCCTTACCAAGATACTGCATGGTCTACATTGTTTCTCTGAGGCACTTTTTGAAATGTATAAATGATCTTCAACACAACATTTTTCACCAGCCACGTTTTATTTTACTGTATATTGTCTGTCATACTGATGTAGGTTACATTGTTTTAAGTTACTTAATATGGGGAGACTTCTGTAGCTTTGTACAGTACATCTTCATCCTCCCATGATTCCTCCTATTCTCAAGAGGTGTTACAGTGGGTTGTTATTACGAATCTAAGTACGCCCTTTAAGATTATTTTACAGATTTACAAGTCTACTACGAACACAGATTGAGATAGAATGAACACAGCTCCACACACATTTTCCATTACAATAATGATTCCATAATCTTTTGTTTATTTTACTTATGTATTACTGATCCATTTATTACTAACATTAATTTATATATCTTTATTCATTTTTATGAGTTGTATTAAAAGTCTGATATATGATAATGAGAAGAAAATTAAGCAATATTCAAATGCCAGTTTATTGTAAAACATATTGTATATTATATGGAATTCAGTACATAAATAATACCTAATAAACACATATTTAACTTTTTCAAGCAGAGATCAGACTTTACAAACCTGGACTATTTTGCATAAATGTCATGGGATACTTCTGTTGTGGTAGAAGGTCTCATCTAACTCTTTTCTACTGTACCAGTCACTATTTCTGGGAAAACACTTCCTCTAAACATTTCAAAACAAAGTAAAGCTTTTGAGTGTATTCTTTAATTTCATTCCTTGCCATGCCACATTTGCTTTTTTCCATGTGTGCCTCTATGAATTGGTATATGATATCTCTGAGACTCAGTGAAGCACACTACTGCTATTCTGCTTCTGACCTCCAGCCACCATCTGTCACAGCATCCCACCTATTCATTATATCCTCTGTTCTCCCCGGCATTTTGGAGCATAGCCAGCAGGCTCTGTGGTGACTGTCCTTTACTGTGGCCATAAGTAAATCATGGTACATCAAGAAAAGGATGAGCTGCTCTACTCCGAAGGCTCACGCCCTGGGCTGACCTGGGCTAGTTGAGGATAAAGTAGGAAAATGCCATTTACATGCACTTTTTGGGCTATAACACATAGGTGATGATAGCTAACGATTAAATGTGAAACCTGCTTGAATAACTGTGACCACTGTTTCACAAGTTCAGTTTTAAAAACTAGAGGTTTGTGGTTGGAATAAGCGTTGTAGTTTTCTCTCTTTTTTCTATATCATGATGCAAACATGTATAGCAACACACATGCAGGCTTCCCAAACACACATTGTTTCTGAAGTGCTGCATATTTAACCCAGCATTGTGCCTCATCTATGCGTCAGATATAAGTTTCTTGAGTAACTTGTTTAACCGTCTTTTGTGGTGCCATAAGTTAAAGGTTTGGCCATAGTATCTGATAAAGGATGATCAGTCAAAGGTCATTGGTTGACCTCCCACTCCTTATACACTCAAGCCTTTTAGTAATGGAATGGTTCAATCAAAATAATTTTTATATTAATAATATAATTATATCATTTTTTTTTAAATTTAACTTAACTTTTTTAAGCGGCACTGTATGTTGGCTGCTTAAAGTGCTCATATTATGCTCATTTTCAGGTTCATAATTGTATTTAGAGGTTGTGCCTGAATAGGTTTACATGGTTTAATTTTCAAAAAAAACCATATATCTTTTTGTACTGCACATTGCTGCAGATCCTCTTTTCACTCTGTGTGTTGCGCTCTCTGTTTTAGCTACAGCGGGATGCATCTCACTTTTCTTCCATCTAGCGCAGTAGCTAGGTAAGGACTGCTACCCAGTCAGAAACAGAAAATGAGGGTGTGCCACGCTAGCATTATAATGTGTGTAACAAAGTTTACACATGTTTGTCACAGAAGTAAAAGGCTGCACTACAATAGAGCTGTTTGGAGCAGTTTGTAAACAATGTTTTCTGTTGAAGATGGTACGTCCTTTTGGGGTGGACTTTGGGCTTTTTCACTTTGTAAATGTATAACATGCACAAAAAATATATAACACAATAAAGGAAAGGGAAAAAGGCAAAAACCAATATGAGCACTTTAATATTTTGGCAAAAGAGTAAAACAGATTTTGCACTTCAAATCACTATGAGATGGTGATGGATTATAAAATTATGTTGCAGTCCATAGCCTGACAATTGCTCTCAGGTCGGCCAGCTTGACCCCAGAAGCAACTCCTTAACCACTCATCACTGCCAAGCAAGACTTATGGGCTACAAGCACCTGAAGCGTAGAAAATAGCATCTTATCAAAGTGGCTTGGCAGAGTGATGGAAACTCTTTCTCATTTCACAAAACCAACAGCTGTTTGCTAAATCATCTGTTAAAGAAACCAAAGTGCCAAAATTTAGAGAGTGCCAGTTTAAATATCACACATTAATGCCTCTCATATTTAATCGCTCACTGAACAGATGCCGGCTTCTTTTAATTAAGCAACCTCTGAGTTTTCTTACTACTCTGCGAGGGCTAATGCAGTCTGCTTCACAAACCTGTATCTACAAACGCTGAACATCCCATTTTCCACGTTGCTGAACTGGTTCTAATGATCAGTCGATAATGGCTTCTAACTATATAACTAAGTCCTGTGGGGGTGAAGCCGGCAGTCAACAGGTTTAATTCAAGTTCAACTTTAGTGATTGACTTAAAAAGTTATAATCATAAACTCTCCAGTCAATAAATTATCCAGTGTTATGCTACTGCTATGATACATGAGGGAAATACTTTTGAATTAGTTTGACCTCTATTGCATTACATTTTATTTTTACAAACGTATGATACTAAATAAATACAAAGTGCCTAATTAGTGGCCAATACCTATGATTGCTTGCTCAAGGATCATAGCCAGAAGCAATGTGAGTTCCTCTGAGAATTTTTTTTCTTTGTAAAGTAACTTGAGGTAATGGCATTTCTCTCACATTTTGAATGTTGGCAAGGAGGCAGTGCCAGCCCCTATGGTCCGTGACATTGTTTGCATGGTTTAATTAAGTCACAGCCCTTCTTGATGAAGTTAGTTAAAGTCATGAGCCCCTGTTGACTTTGGAATGGCTGAGTGAAGCACATTCATTTTGTTGCTTTGATTATTTTTAGTCATTAAAGAATCAGGACACAAAGTTAAGGAAAGAGTACAGCCAATTCCATAGAATCCTGAAAAGAAAACAGTTATCCATGGAGGGCTATGTAAAACCTTTAGATTACTGGAAGCTAGGTCCTAGTCCACTCTTGGGTTACGTGACCAAGTAAGACAGCCCAAGGCATCAGTAGTTTCAGTTTTCAGTAGACGTCCTTTGTTGTCTTGGACTGTCAGAAGTAATCAGCAAAAAAAAAGTAAAAGTAAAGTTTAAAAAAAAGCACAAGGTTCCATTAAAACGTTGTAAAACTTAAAAATGCTGCAACACTACACTTGTTAATTAAACTTTATCTATAATGTATACAGTTTATTGATCCCCAGTGCTGCAGCGCCCTGAGCGGTTGGGGGTATGGTGCTTTGCTCAAGAGCACCTAGCAGTACCAAGAGCTGAACTGGCATCTCTCCTGCTACCAATCCACACTCTGTACTTTGGTCTGGACTGGGACTTGAACTGACGAGCCTCCGGTTCCCAACCCAACCCCTAAGGATTGAGCTACTGCCACCCCAGTGCTTATTTTCAAATGTCAATTTTACTGACATGTATTCATTGTGACATAAGCAAGGCACCAAACATAAAATCCGCAGCCAGTTTGTAATGACCCGAGTCAGATAACTTCACTACAAGGAACCTCTTTTACATTACAAATAATCATTTGATCCATTGTTTGTTAAACTTATTGATGCAACTCGAAAACAAAATCAATATGTGATTTAAAACAATACATTTTTAGTCACGGACATAACTGTAGATGGCATGGTATCAATTAATAAAGTGGTAACACAGAATTTTGAAACAAGATGATTTCTGCCTTTTGACGACCACAGAATAGGGCAGATAGGGGGAGTAAGCCTTTAGGCCCTGACTTAGCAGGCGGGTGGATCGCTTGTGACTCAGTTTCCTGGCCTCAGGTCAGATCCTCCTGCAAAGCTCCTTAGCTACACAAGAAAGCTACCACACTTACCCATGCAAATCTGCCTAGATAATGGCATTAATGGCTGCACCTCCAGGCACGGCAGTTCCTGTATTACTTTGATAACCCTGGAAACTCTGTACATCGTCATAGGGGGAGTGAGGAGATCTTTACTAAAAGGTCTAAGATGAACATGTTTATACAGAGATTGGAATGTATTTGTGAAGGAAGCGATCACGTGGCCATGAGGTCTGTGTGTGTTCATACAAGAATGGAAAGTTCTACAGTGGTGACAACGAGCATCATTCTGTCTCTCTCATGCTCTCTTAATCTTTCTGTCTGTATGCTCTGGTAAAGCTGAAGGCCAGTTTGGCTGCATTTGCAACACAAGTCTCTTAATCCCTGGAGTCTCCAGAGTAGACAGCTGGAATAATTCAGGTAATTTTAGAAAGCTGAACTTTTTTTTCAGCCTTTCTGGTTTTATCATTATTTTTCCTCACATCATGGCCCATGAAGCTTCCTTTCCTTCATTTCCTTTGGTGAACAATTTGTTCAGATTTTAACAAGAAGGTTAAAGGGGAGATTATATATATATATATATATATATATATATATATATATATATATATATATATATATATATATATGTATATATATGTATATGTATATATGTATATGTATATATGTACCTCACATTTTCCCTAATATTTACAGTTAATTGTTCAGAGAATTTTCCTGTGTGAGTGTTCCCTTCTGTAGTAATGCCCTATTTTACACTCACTGCTCATTCATGTGTTAGAGCTGCCCAGTAAGACCACAGTTTTCAACTGCAGGTCTCTAAATAGCTCCACTTAAGCTTTTGGGGTTAGGAAGAAGGGATTATTCATTCACTTTCAAAGACAAGATTGTAGTGCTGGTGAAGAGTTTTGGCCCAGCAACCTTCCAGTCAAACATTTACTGCCATCCGTTATGGTACGTAATTTGACTTCCTCTAGCATATCATGACCTAGCAGTGAAAACCTGAAACAAGAGACCATCCAGTTTAGTGAAGCGTTGTCACAAATCACTCCATCATCTGGAATAAATCCTTCCACTCTGTCTGAGTGGATGGGATTCAGCAGCCCAAACACCATCAACATCACATATTTAGCTATTAACGTTTGTACCAAGAGTGGCTCGACCTTAACTTGTGAACCATGATTCACCATGCTGGATTTATACACCTTTACTAATCACAGACTGAAAATCTACAATAAGAGCACATATTTAAAAATAATAGCTGTTTTCAATCCCGTTTTCGATCCCAACTAAAACCACTCCTACTTTATTCAGATCCTTAAATGCCAACATCTCAGAATTTTATAGTAAAAACAATTAAATTATTCAAAGTAATTTGTAGTGTTGCACTCAGCTGTTTACACAGAAATATAAAAACTAACACCACACACTTGGCCAGTTTTAAAGTGGGCACAGTTGTTGCATTGTCAGTCCCCAAAAAGTTAGCAGTGAAAGCACTCACTTGTATATACATAAAGCACTGTGCAGTGTGCACAGCAATCCTTGCACTGAGTTGGGCTCGAAAGTCAGCAACACTAACTGTCCAGTCTGTCATGAGTGCCTACAGCACAAATGTTTTACATTAATACAGGGCTGAAAATGTCAGAGATTCACTCTTAACCTAACACCCCTCTACAACAGTCTCTAATCCACATCTTGATTTATGTTTTTCTGTATTTTTTTTAATTTATCTTGAATAAGATCATGTCTCATGCATTCATAATTTCTGCGCTCTCAGAACTTCCTAACGGGGCCAATTTTTTTTTTTCTGTGGTTTGATCATTTGCATAACTAATGTGGTATTTACATTCATCAATTGCTTCATTAATTAGGTCAGTGATCAAAGCAGGATTTCTCTATCACTCTGGAGGGAAGGAAAAATACATTTTGGTGGCTCTCTGCTTTGCGCAGTAACAAAAAGAAATAAAGCAGGGAATTTGGGTTGAGATCTTAAGCATAATTTCTTATGGAGAGCCTGCTGAGAGATACTGCACTCTTATGTAACTCAGCAACATCCTTATAAAGACAGTCAGAGATGGCAAAGGGCCTCCATCTTTAGCCACTACCTCTGGCAGAACAGTCAGATCGCCCACGCCATCTACTGGTGGATAGGTAGAGGGATTTTAACCACCTCTAATGACCACCCAGGGGAACGGGCACGAGGAAAACTAAAAGTCCCTACAGGGATTCCAGACTTTTGAACACTAATGACATGTATGATCCACCATTGGTATCATTATTCATGTGAGACAAATCCATGCTCGGGGACTCGCAGTGCTGTTCTCCTGCTTTCCGGCTCCTTTGTTAGTGGTGATGTGTAATTTGTCTACCTTCCACATATCTGACCTTCCTCTTGACAAGGCATCGTCTAAAAGACAGGTTTGTGTGTGCTGGGCATTTGTGGTATCTTGCTGACACACGCAATGTAACCATCGAACAAGTGCTAAGGTCTCTGTTCTACTTCTCCAATCGCTCATCTGCTGGCAGCACTACATCATAATCTGGAAACGCCAAGCAGTGGACAGGAAAGGTACACAAATAGAAACTGCTGACCCAACTGTTTTATATGCGTGTAAAAAGATGTTTATTATGAAATGTGTTCAAAATAGAAAAGGGCATGATGAATTTGATAGGCATGACTGGATTGAAAAATGAGTTTTGCCTTGCTTTAATTGCACATTTTGAAGTTTGCGCGCCTTGCTGAGTTAAGCATTCTATTATTTCATAAGTTCACTCATTCTGTTCAACTTTTTTAAAATAAACCTTCCGCAAAGAGAGAGACTGCAATAACCATTATTCATATGTAGCTTTATTTACTGTTATCAAGGAAACCAGTAAATTAGCAGCACACAAATAAGTATCATTTTAGTTTTCTTACTCTTTATAGTCAAGGGTATGTGATTGAAACTATACCCAAAACACATAAATCATCAGTTTTACAGTAATTTCTTACACAGCTTTGTGCACAACCATTACCTATTTTTTTCTTGCTTATCAGAAACAACAAAACTCCCTAAAGGAAACTGTCCACCCCCGCCCACACACACATACACACAGACACACACACACACACCACCCCTTATTCCCTCCTGCCCCTGCACTTTCACCCACCCTTCAGGGTGTGCGGACTCAGATACTAATGCAATGTTTTTCAGCAGGCTGCCAATTAATCCATGTTGACCCTATAAAGTTGCACAGGTCTGCCGCTGCTCTTCAAATACCCAGGAGGCATCAGATGTTCTTGAGGTCCTAACTTTCATAGAACAGAACCATTTCTGACCACAGATGAATGCAGATATACACATTTGTGGTTTGATGGCCAACATCCTGTCAGCAATAGGTTACTGACCTGTTCTCCATTATAACATCAAAAGAGGCTTTGAATAAAACTTTGCAGTAAAATGTAAGTAACAATTCCACATAAATGAAGAGTGAAAGCTGCCATGGATATAGGTTTTATAGCTAAGCTTTCGTTGCACCCGTAGTGTAAAATGGAACAGAAAGGGACGTATTTTTTGTGTGTTATTTACTACATGCAAAATCCCAAATATATAAAAACGGTATGTTCACTCAGTATTGCGGCATCTTTTAGAAACAACAGCCATGACTAATCCAAGATTAAATGAGCTATGTAACCTACAAATATTCACTTGCGTTTATACAAGTCCCTCTATGAGCCTTATAGTATGGAAGATTAAATTCCATTAAATTGAAAAGTGTGCTGATTGCACTTCCAGATTTATCTAGGCATATATATCTATGTGGGACATTTAAATGAAATAAATTGAATATATATATATATATATATATATATATATATATATATATATATATATATATATATATATATATATATATATATATATAGTGTGTGTGTGTGTTGCTGAGTCCCTTTAGTAGCAAGTTAGAAATTATATAATAGAAAGTATGCCCCAGCTAGACTTGAGAATTGGGGTTGCTACGGTGTTTTGGAAACACTGGAGTAAACCAGACCTATATTTTGAGTTGGGACAATTTGAAGGTAATAGCAAAAAACAGCAAATCACAGATCAGGCAGAATTGTGTCACCAAAGATTTAGTGATGGCTCTGTCCCAACCACAGGTTAGAGCCTCCAATTCTCTGGTGAGCTGCTGAACTGTAATTGCCTGCTGTTGCTCTTATCAAACTACTGCCACTTACATGTTGCCCTTCCTTTTGCTGCCCTACATTAACCCCTGGGAACCTCTTTGGAGTAAACAGAAATGAACAATGCAGTTTTTTTGTCTTTTCTTACACTGGTAAAGAATTTGCAAAGCACCACTGGCGCTACTGTTACAAACCCAGAAACGCTCACATCTTACAGCAGCCTTGTCCAAACCTGCCTCCCTTAGTATTGACCACTGACCACCTTTGGTGATGCAAGAGGAGGGTAGATGCCTTGCTTAAAGACAGCTCAACAGGAAAGGGCAAAAGTTACTATTTTACATAATGCAGTGTGGTATACCAGTGCAATTAGACTGAGAGACTGAGGAAACTGCCACTGATGTTATGTGAGTTTTTTGATATTCAATGATCTAACAAATCTAACAAACATTGATCTGTGAAACAAAGTGATTTTGCTCTTTTGGAAATGTGGCATTGTGCTTATTACTACCAATTTAGTTGTGTTTTCCTCTGACTTGGCTTCTTTCTCGAGATAGATAGCCTTATTCTCTCTCTATAGAAAATAGACCACCCGGTTTTGGTATCTGATGCAATTTTTACACAGCGACTGCACCATTTTTAATGGCAGCAAATTGTCGTTGGATATTGTAGGTATAGGCTTTGCATCTTAGTGGCCGATGTTTGTAGTAATTTGCTATTGTATATTGTGCTGTGTGAGATTTCAAACAAATGCTTGGGATTATATCTATGTAAGGATTGATACACACCTACCTTTTGCATTGAATTAGAGAAACAAAAAGAGAGGAAAGGTGAGGTAAAAGAACAGGAGAGAAATATAGCAGAAATGAAAGTGTGTTTAGGGGACGTGCAGAGGGCCAGGGGAGTAAATAAGAGTGTGGATGACAGCGATGCACCTCACTGTAATAAGTAAACACATTACAACCCCATGTGATTTATTGCAGGGCCAGCATGACATTTTCGGCTGCAGGACAAGGAGCCAGGGTCCTGTTTTTCACTGTTGTTTTTTTCGTAGAGGACAAATCCTGCATTCTTATTCTAGCATTTCCCCAGTGAAGAAAGGGCAGTCTGCTTATCTGGCAAGAAGAGGAGAATCCAGCCGCTTGGGCTGAATGGGGTAAGAGGTATGGTATTGGAAAATAGGGGTGGGAGGTTGCAGCTTGATAAAACCCAAGAAGTGCACCATGACAAGAATAATGAGTTGTTCCTGTCATTGATTCCTTTTTATGTATATTTATTCTTTGATTAAAGCTCCCCACCTCCTCCAAAGGGCACACTGAAGATGCAACAAGAATCCTGATTTTGCAACAAACAGTTGGTCGTATTTACTTGAAATGTTCAAGTTTTAATATCTTTTTCTGTTTTAGCAACTGAAATCCTGGACCATAAAGTCCACAGTTCTTGTTTATTATTAAACCATTGGGCCTTGTCTAAGAGCTCTAAAATTCAAATTGCACAAAATAATGATGTGAATCATATGAGCTTTTCTTGTTACTTTGGTAGAGCTGGCCTAACTTTAAAAAAAAATAGTACTTAAACTTCTTTTTAATTCAGTCCTGGACTCAACATAGTTAACAAGAGAAGAAAGGTCTGCCAAAGCAGATCCCAAGTCAGCATTCCAGGGCTATTATGCCTGCCAAGGGAAGCTCATACACAATAAAACTAGAAACAGAAGGGTGTTGACAACTGCTAAAGTAGTCAACCGTCCACATGCTGAAGTAATATACAGTAATATACTGTAAACTACATTTAGGAGCTATCATAAAATCAGACGGTGCAGTGACACAAACAGTGTATAGTCACCTTCATCCTCAAAAGGGCCACAGTAGGCAGCATGCTATCACCTTATCATAGCTATGTGCTTATCTTTCACTGAGAAAAGCAAAATGTGGGCTTATTGTCCTCATACATACAGAGCAATTTGTTATATCTTGCCACAGATAAGACATTGCATTATCAGGAATTCAAAGTGAGAATAATGCTAGTTATTCTATCACTTATTTGAGATTATCTTTTTGATAACAAAGAGGATTTCGCTATCCATGACTACAGTTGACACAAACAAGATAAATAAATGTGTGAAAGGATTATGAGGGGATGTGTGTTGACAGGTCTAAGCTAACGATTTTGGGTACCAGTAAAAGCTGCTAAACTGCTCTGTGAAAATGGTTGAAATCAATGTCATTCAGACAACTTTGCTGTGTCAAACATTTATGGAAGACTTGAAGACATTAATATGCCCATAAATAGACCCACAAGGGGGCAGTAATTTGTTGATGTCCTTGTCAGTATAGATGTGGCTGCAAGGCAAAGTTGAGGTGCATTTTATTGCACCAGTAATGGGTTGAAACAAGCAACCATGTAAGGCCGTTACACACTGACCATTAGGCCAAGCATGTTATTGACAACCTCTTTCGCCATCATTTTTTCCTAAAGCTATACATGTACATGCATATCGTGAAATGGTCACGTTATTTAATCTATTGATTTGTGTATACGGACATGTTCATGTTGTTTTTTTCGGGATGGTGAGCACAAATTTTAAACTAATGTACAGTATTTTAATGGGAAGCATTTTTCGTGATCACCGCACAACTACTTTAACAAGTTGTATGAAAAGCCAAAAATCCACGCAGGGAGATTGGTTTGGTGGTGGATCGGTCAAACAAAACAGGACTTTCCCAGTTGTTCTTTTCCTAAACTCAACCGTCCCATTGTGGATGCGCGTCTCCCGCATGTGGAATTTAATTTCCCAGTTTTGAGTCCCCCAGAGACCGTGGATCATGTCCTGGTGCACAAATGAGACTACATAAACATGTCCGTATGCATGAATCAATACATTAAAAATAATGTAACCATTTCACAAACTGCTGTAAAACCTTGTTGTGCATATGGGAGGTTTTGGCAAGTTATTACATATGTATTACCATGGTTAAAAATACCATGAGAACATTATAATTTCATACTTCACTGCAATTCACAACTTCTCTAACATTGTTTAGACTACCCCACCTATCCAATTCTGTAAGCATTTTTTACTGAAAATCCTTTGATCCAGTTTTAATTTAAGTTAGAGACAATTAATAGATGGGAGTTTTCCTTGCATCCTACACAGTGGAAGACAAGAGAGGGAAGAGAGAGCATGACATCTCTATCAGGTCATGTGCATAGGTTTGTTTGCCAATATGTATCTGCTTACAATGCGATTATATGGAAATGCCTGGGAAGTGTTTTAACCTGCCCATCCAAAATGCCAGAACACTAAATTAGGCAGCCCAGAGCAAATATTCCAGTTGTTTTTTTGGCTTGGCATCTGCAGTGCACAGCACTCTCACTCTTTTTCTTTTCTCTGAAGCACTTTGGCATTGACCCCACATAGCAGCATACATTACAGAAATACTCTGCCTTTCCACTGGGCCAAGGTAGTGTAATTATGTGAAATATTTATTGCACAGCTTGTTTCAACTATTGTGCTCTGGAGCAAGGCACCAGACACTTTAGCGTAGATGCACAGGGGCTAACAGTAGAATACTGTGTTTGGACTGTGCAGCTTTTCAGTATGACTGCATGTGACTGTGAAGTAGGGCGTTATTGCAACAGAGCACATGTTCTCAGCACAGCTCTCCCAGGATAAATAAAGGTTTAAAAAGCACAATCACTTAGGCATTGGCCTCTGACTGCAGTATATATAACAGGGATATTCTGTCATCTTGTTGGGACTATCCAGCATCTATTGGTTTAAGATTGATTCCACATGTTCTTGTTTTGGGTCTTAAATCAATGTGAAATTGGATTTTCCTATTATGCAGTAATTTCACTGCACATCGTAGATAATCTCAGTAGTGGCTCATATTGGTGGCAAACTTTATCTATGCCGTAATTATTTTGAATAATAAACGTAAGATGACTTCAACCGCTCCGGGGAAAGGCAGGATAAGAATCTGTGTTCTTTCCCAAAGGGTGTGAGGTTGTGATGAAGCTTAAATTCCCACCCTTACAGTCCTAACCCCTGACTTCAAACAAGACAAGGTTTTAGAGTGGAATTTCAGGAAGAAGCTCCAAATTCAACACCTGACCGAAATGATTAAGATGCTTCCCATTTCTGAGGAAATTCTGTCCTAACTGGGTTTCATGTGATATTTCAAAGTTTTTTCCTTCAGGAAAAAAGAGACCAATAGTCTTACTGCGGACCATTGGTGTAATATCTCAGAGCCTATAAAATGTAATCAGTACTGAAGGCCTCGGATCAAAATGAATAATTATATCTGGCCGAAAAGGCCAGTTCTCCTTTAAGGAAACAGCCTTTTAGAGGAGATAAGAGGAAAGAAAATAGTTGTTTCACTATTCTCTTATCAGTGAGAACTGCATAATGTAATCTGACTCAGTGTTGTATAAGATCAATCACTCTGTCAGGGAGAGAGAGAGAGAGAGAGAGAGAGAGAGAGAGGGAGGCCAAGAGACTTAACAGATGTAGGAAAAACTAAACTCCAATAAAAATGTACTTAGGCAGAAAGGAATCATCTATATTTTTTTAGATAAAGATACATTTTCCTGTTCCTTGTTGCTATTTGATATAACACAATGAAATAATGTATACGTAAGTAGTGAAAGCTTATATACATACGATGTTCATCTAAACTAGAGGTCTTTTAAGCCAGTGAAATCAAATGGTCGCAGAGCAGAAATGAAAAGCTTGAGTTTGTCTACCTCTGTACCTGAAATCAAGTACCCATTGTTTAAAAAAATGTTTTTCACTGGTTAATCTGCTCTCAGCACAAGTATTGCATCATACTACTGACATGATAACATTACACTGCCCTCTAAGAGATAATTCATTCCACACCTTCACACATCCACTGAAAGCAGGCCTTACCATTATTTTTGTCCACAATATTCTGAATGTGGGTGTATTTGAGTGTACTTGCCTTTGTGTCTGTACAGAGAAGGGCCTTTGATGACTCTTTCTCCTTGAACAATATCAAGCGGAGGTGTGAGATGATTTCAGATTCAGCCTGTTGTCTGTCTCTATGCTCTGTATCCCGGCTCAGCCAGCATCTGATTACCAGTACCTTGTTGTGTTGTCTGGAGAATGTAACAAAGAGGGGATGAGAGAGTTCAGAAAAGAGAGAGAGAGATGGAGAGAGAGAACAGAGGAAGGGTAGTTCTCTGGGATGGGAAGACAACGGCATACAACCCATCTGTGGAGATGACTCTCTGGAGACCAGCTGTGGATACTGGGGCTAATAGATTTGGCTGCACTAACAAATTTACAGTCTCCTCTTTCTTTGTGAAACACATGACAACGGAATTCTTCCTTTTGCATCATTTACCTCCGCCCACACCACCTTAGCTACCTTGACTTTGTTTTCGCTCTTTTCCTTTTTGCTTTCCCTGCATTCATCGTGGTGCATAGCGTATGCTAGAGGTGCCCACAGACAAGCGGTAGGTGCTTACTATGCCAGTCACTCCGCTCCATCTCAATGTCCCTGAGAGATCTAATTGATATTCCAAAGCAGAGTTGAAGCTGCATCTCAGGCTCACCTTAGTCATTAGTGAGCCCCACAGGCCTGTTTGCATTATAATCTCTGATTTAGATTGTGTTGCCTCCGTGTCCTTCTCTCGAGGTTGAGCTCTGAGTGCAAAAGGCCACCGTCGTAGGGGATCCAAGCTTAAATTAGCCCCTACCTCTGAAGTTTGCAACTGAGGTGAGGGCTACAGGTTGTGAACTCCCACTTTAACAGACACCCCCAGTTCTGTTACAATGTGTGAGGAGTGAACACCACCATCTAAAGGTCCATTTGTATGGTAAATAGTGAAGTAAAAGTGCTCATAACTCATAAAATCGGGCATATTTGTGGAGGGAGCCTGAGCGGAATGACAAAGCTTTGGGATCTTCAAATGCACACTTTCAACTGTTATATCTGTGTATGGATAAATGAGCCCGCTATATATGCGTGGGAAGGCACATCTGGTGGATTTTTTCTTGAGTGTAACAAACCCCATCGGCACCAAACAAGCACATATATTCCCCACAGCGCCTAGTTCCCTTGGCTAACCTCAACCAGAGTTAAACATCAATCCACTATTTTAGGTCACTAGCATCCAGGGACTGAATAAGCTCACCGCCTTGGCACACTAAGTTAATACATTATGTCTTTCTTTAAGCAAATACTGTATCTAGCCTATTTAAGGAGAATAGAAATGTCCTGCTTATTTTTTTAGGAATAAATGTTCTGTAAAACGCCTTCATGTGTTGTTGCTCCTACATCCTCCTCCTTCAATCCAATTGATGACCAGAACAATCTAGATGATGTAAGCAGCACTACTGTGTCCAAAATGATGGGATCACTAGAAAAAAATCTAGTCAATTTTGGCGCTCATATCTGAACATTAATATGAAGGAAGGGAGTTACTGTAGAGGCCCAATTTAATTGACTTAAACTTGAGAATATGAAATAACACACTAGGGGATTTTAGCTTGGCACATGCAAAATAATAAATGTTGCTGTAATGTGTACTATGAAGCAAGTGGTATTGTCGAACAAGATCCTAATCGCCTCAGCTGCAGGTGTATTAGTTTTTACTGTTGATCGTTATATTGAACTTTACATTACACATTATCACAGCAAGCATTTAGGAACTCATAATTGAGTTTATAGCTGACATTACAAAAATGCTCCAGAAAAAAAAGAAGGTCACAAGGTTTATTTTGATGTTGTGCTAAGAAAGAAACAAATATTTAAATTATTTAATGAGTGAAGGCATTTTTATGGTCTCTGTCTCGTGGTATCTGATACCGAGCCAAGAACCGAGTGTAGGTGTCTGATGACTCTCCTTGAATGAAAATGAAATTAATGGAAAGCAGGTGGGTACTTCAACTGCTCCAACGGTATGACCAAATGTGCTTGCAACCGGTGCCAACCTCAGCTGTTGTCTCTGCCATGGTGAAGAAGAAGTTAGTATTGTAAATGGAAGTAATTACTCAATATTAGATACAGTGTAAAGTAAAGCAGATGAAGGACAAGGGATCTGATGTGTTCCTCTGGAGTCAACAGTTAGTACATGGCCGGAAGTCACGTGATCGGCTGGACAGAGATGGCGGCTTAAAGTGTAGCTCCTGGCCCAACTTTGCCAAATAGTTGTTTTGTATGGTTCCGACTCTAATATTCTACCACTTTGTTCTTGTTAGAGTTACTTAAAGCAGAATGGCAAACAAGAACAGAACCTAATGCAGCAATACTGATGCTATTGCAGAGGCATTACTGGAGAAACAGAAAAGCTACTTCAAACCACTCAGATTCAACCGGCGGGGATCGACAACAACAAGAAGCTAACTGTTATCCATGCTCAACTAGCATCTCTAACTGTAAGCCTTGGCTCTATCAGATCGGATGTGAGCAACCTAAAAACTAAAAGCAACTCAAGTAGTATTCATGACAGCCATGGCCATGCTTTTCAAGAGATGGAGGTGACGCTAGCAGACATGGAGGACAGAAACCGGAGAGGCAATATCAAAATTGTTGGGTTGAAAGAGGGGTTAGAAGGTTCTAATGCTATCCAGCATCTCTCGTGCTCCTTGCCTAAGTGGTTCCCAAATTTAGCGGATATTCAGCTCGACATTATGAGAGCCCGCCGCATTTACAGTGATAGCCCAAAGATGAAACCACTAGTAATCGCACATTGATTTTCAACATGCTCTGCTACTCAACCAGGCAGTCAATTCTATAGGCTGCTCAGAAATCTTCGCTCATCGTTTGGGGCCGGAAAATTTGCTACTACACAGTCAAACGACACCAAGCTTTTTATCAAACCATGGACTCAAAACAAGTCAAGGGTCTGAGTCAAGGGTCTGAATTTTTCCTGCTTCATCTGGTAACCCTGACGATCAGGGAAGGCACCCAGTAAATAGAATTCACCTCCGCCGAGGATGCTGAGGACTATGTGAAACGGGCTGCACCCCATCCTCCTGCTCTGCGGCGGAGGATCGACTCATCGGATTCTGTCACGGAGAGGGATCAGGACTGAAACAACTGCCTCACAAACATGGACCATTGGTTTGTCTTGTTCTCTTAATGTGTCCTGGTTTTATTGCACTGTTATCTGATATGATTGCAGAGACTGGTTCTGAATGCTATGTCGATCTAGTTTCCTCTCCATAGGTTATATGGGCCACTACTACGCTAGAGTTTCCTTTCCTGTCTTCTTGCTATTTTCTGCTTTTTATTTTTGTTGACGAGAAATGCCTTTATTTTAATGTTAAATGTTTAGTGTGGAACCAGTTATTCATGGGCTAGTGTTCCTTTTTGTTGCCCTATATCCAATCTTGATCACAGACCTACTTTGAGTGTTGGCCTTCTGGCTATGTTTCCCCCCCTTCTCTCGCTTTTCCTTTTGTGTCACTGTCTCGTATGTTCTTGTTCTGTGTTTTACATGTTTTGTGTGTTGAGGGACTTAACTTTGAATGCACTATTGTTAGGATTTAATTAAAGGAATGGCAGTAGCAATATCCACATATACTGTACTTTCATTTAGAACGCAGCTTTTTTGATAATGGGTGATACTTAATTTTTAGTTTGTAATTGTGGCAGACAGAGTGCTCCTCATAAACGAGCCAGCACTCTGGGCTTACTAAAAAAGAAAACTGTTGACATTGCATTATAACAGGAGATGCATTTGCTGCAGGCGATTACTGGCCATTTAGACAATAGATTCTATTGTGGAAATTGCAGCAAGGTGCAAGAGACAAGTTCTCACGTTGAACACACAAATGCGTGGCCCGTTTATTCAACAGGAAAAACCATAAAAACAGGATAAGGTGCTGAGCCTAATGCCAACCCCATAACGTCCCACGTCATCATGCATTCCCAACATTTAAAGGGGTAAAAAAATGTTGGTAAATGGCCAGATTCAGTTTGTAGTTCAGCATTGCCACCAGTTTCTCACCAGTTTCAATTACAAAGGGCCTACTAGCTTGGGCTCTTTTTTGTCCTTTTCATGTCCATGTTTATCTTTTATAACTTATAGCTATACTGCTATAATTCAGTGAGCTATATGTCTGCTGTATTCTTACACTTACTGCTTTCACTGCACTAATAGACTCCTTTCCTGCAGCCATGTTTGAATAATTTAACTGACCTATATTAATATACATGACCAATCAAATCAATGCTACGAAACAACAAAGGCACATTCCTTAATGTTTGGATTTAAGAATAAAAATAAATAAATCCCCACCATGACCCAAAACATTCTTTGCAAAATAGTTGGAAATGTTCCACAGAAAATGCAGCCACAGCAATCTTTTAATGTTTCTCCAGCAGATTACAGATGGGGAGGAAAGCTGTCGGACAATAAAATGCTGAATGTGTCAAAATCCTAACCGACTTCAGGAAGTGGTTTATCATCATGTCTGACATTAGTAACAAACTTAGCCATCACAGAAGTCTCAGTTTTTAACAGAATTATTTCTTTCTGAATCCTCAAATACAAAATGCATGATTGCCCATGGATGCAGGATTTGAGGATGCAGGGTGGATAGGAACTGTTCTACAAGGGAAGCCAATATCACTTTTGCAACTTTTCTGTGTGTTCTTCATCTAGCTATCTTTTATTTTGTATATTAGATCATTTCCTTTTGGAATAAGGAAAGATCAAACAAGTAACTCTTGCAACATCTGACAGCTGCAAAGTTGAATGATTTATTTTCGTATAAAAATAATATCTTTTCAGTAATTATGACATCTCTTCTCTTTGTTGTTGTCCCCTGTCAAATTTTGTATGAAATCAGCATCTCATAATACCTGATTCCAAAGAAACAGACAGGAAGAAAGTGGTTTCTGACCTTATTAAAACATTTATCAGTTTAAACCTTTGCCAGTTTGATCTCAAGTCTGTTTGGTCCCTTTTTCAGGCAATACTGCTTGTTTTTTTCTTCATAGTACACAGAACCAGAACACAGTTTTCTTTATACATATTGTATTAGTTTGTTAGTTTTTATTGTATTACATCATTGTCCAAAATATTGTAATTAATAGAGTTCTGGACTAAAACACTGAAAGGTTTGTTGGAACATTACTATCTTGACTCAGAGGATGAATGTAGTCATATACAGTATATAAAAGCATCCCTAGCTCTGATTTTGTACAGCTTAAAGTTGCTCTCAACAGGATGCCTAGTCCCTGGGCTTTCCTCCTGTGCTTTATAATCACTCAGATCAATGTGTTCCTACACTGAACTTTACAAAGTACAACAACAACCAACCTTGCCTTACAATGTAGACTAATCTCTGTGGAATGTTTTAGTGACAGGATTTCAGTGCATTCAGAGGCTCTTGGTTGGTGTCTTTTTAAAGCAGCAAGTTCTATGTCTGAAGGAAATCTCCTGGGATAAATCTGTAATTAAGATTAAAAACCCTCAAGCTTAATATAATGGAAAAAAAGTTGAAGGGGATGTTATTAAAATCTAGGAGTGAGAGCTGAAAACAAGACGGATCCAAAAGGTATAAGGCTTTAAAAGGCACTAAACAAAGTAGGACAGTGTGAGCCAGGAAGAATCTGACAGTGTCCTTCCTCAAGGAATTTCTCCATTTTGTGTCACTTTCAAGTAAAAATCCCCTCACAAGGTATCACAGCAAAGATCTACACATACTGGAAAGTGGGTAGTGAAAAATAAATTAAGAAAAAAAGATAACTATCTATAAACTATATATATACTTTACTGCCTTGTGACTTGGCAATAGCATATATGCCAGGGGTGGTGTACTGATGGCAAAATGTGATGCTGAATATAAAGTACAAAACATAAAAATGGCTTTGTTGACCTCTCTGAAATTCTTATTGGTATTGTATCTAATAATCATCCTTCAGTAAATTAGCGTTTTATCCAGTATTTTAAGTAAGTAGGATATGTTTCATAAATGGGCTGACATTTGTTACATATGCTTTTGTCAAAATAGCAGAAAAAAATGTAAAGTTAAAAATATTTGGTTTTCAGTCATGAATGTCAGCCTTTTATAAATGTGTTGTGAGTCAATGCATGGCAATATGAGAAAACAGCTATGTAGACCCATATGTGATAAACCAACAGTGTATATTTAGTAATGATATATCCAAATTGATGCACTCTGCTACACTCTCCACGACCATCTATTTTCCCTGAAGACTTCTCACTACATTCCATTGTACAGGAATGATCATGGTGGAGCTTCTCTTGTGCATTTGTGGGAGAGGATGTAAATTTAAATCAACGTGTGCATCAGGTTGTTTTTCTGCATCCTGTTTCAGAGAGGCAATGTTAATGTTCACTGCTACAGCCCTAGAGGAATGTTGTCCTTTCTTTGGTCTGTGGCACATTGGGGCCATTGCCCATGCGAGCCATGCCAAGGAAAATACCTTGCAAACTGATGACTTTGATAATGGGGGGAAATCTGATTCTGTTTGCATGTGCTCACTCTATCAAGGCAAGCAGTAACCAAGCTGTTTCAAATCCCACATGAATGTGTTGACTAATGACTTGTCTCTCAGAACATTTGTGTAAATGGGGTTCTCTGAGTGCAACAGTTCAGCATTAACAGTGCTAGCATTTGCAGACAACAGCACACACAGTGTTGTCTGCATGTATGACTGTCTTTTGTGCATTTAGAATGCTACTGCTTTGGCAGGGGAGGGTTTTGAACACTTTCAGACCACATTTTCTAACATACCCACCACATAAATAGAGGATTGTGTTGTAAAGACTAATGTATTCATATAAAGTTATAATACAAATTACCGGACAGTATATCCTCATAAACTGCTCATTGCTTGTGCAAATGTTGCCTCCCTGTACATCAGCATTGTGCAACAAAATGTATCTTGGATCAAATGGATTAAATTTAAAATAACCTGTTGTCCATTGTTTCATATGGTTCTCTGTGACCAACTGCCCATTTTCCAATTAAGGCATTTCCAATTCACACACGGTCATTGCAATTTTAAAAGTTTTAAAGGCAAAGCAAAAACAGAACAAGCTTTTGAAACATCTGTGGAAAAATCAAGGTCATGTTGTCCATATCCAGACTCGTACTTTACAGGATGAGAAGAGAAAGCAAAGCCCTTGAAAGTGAGATGTGTTATATGTCTGAATGCCTTTGCAGATGGTAATGTTGACTCTGGAAGCCTTATGGAGCCCTGGCTGCTGCAGGCCAGGAAACATCACTAGCACTAGGGCCATGTGGGACCTCTCCTTAAAAAAAGTTTGAGATTTTTTCACAGCCCATTGTAAGTAATCAGGCAAATAGAAACTTGCAGTTGTGCAGTGCACAGACACTTCTTTCCAGAAGGCAGAGAGCAATTCTCAGTCTCCTGACAGTCGAGCCAGCAGAGAAGTCAGGACGTATTCTCATAGCACTAACAGACGATACCACCACCTGGGTCTTCTGAAGCCCACTTTCACTCTCCTGGGTGTGATTGCTCCTGAATGCACATTCAACCTACTCTACTGCTGGCAGTGAAGACCTGCAGATGCACTCAACCACAGGCTTACTTTTCAACACTGCTTCTGTCTCAACACTCACACCAAAGCTGTACCCGCAGGAAGAGGTAACACATGTTGTATTGACAGAGCTACAGGTGGTTTGAGTTTGAAGTGCTGGTGGACTGGAGGAGTTTTTTTTCCTGTGGTGAGCCGTGGCATCTTTGGTGCCAGTATGGTGCCTATTGTTGTGGCATTTTTAGTATTCATCCTGCTGGGCTTGGGGCAGGCTCAAGATGCCACACAGACTCAGGAACAGAGCCAGAGTCGGGGCCAGGGGCCAGGGCCAGGACAGCTCTGCCACCCCATGGAGGCAGGTGATTCAGTGGGAGAACAATGGCCGGCTGTTTAGCCTGCTGAACAGTGGAGCTGAATATGTTCCTGCCAGGGCAGGGGCCCAGGACAGAGGTCCCAGCGTGGTTGTGGCAAACACTAGTCCACGCTCTTCGCGTAGACCTCCGGGAGGCAATGTCCGCCGCCAGGCTCCATCAAGAGGATCCTCTGAGACTGTCCGTGGGCAGGCAAGGCATCCTTTTGGCTTTGGGCAAGTGCCTGATAACTGGAGACAAACTGCAGGCAGCACAGGTGGTAGCCAGTTCCAAGGATCCTCTAGCACACGCTTCAGGCCATCTACAGGCTCTTCGTCGTCATCGTCATCCTTTTCATCATCTTCTTATAATATACCATCCTACCCACAGAACCCATTTCCTCAACAGCCTCCCTTTCAATCAGGACCTTACGACTCTAGTGTTGTAGAGGGACCAGTCAGGGGCTACGAGCCCCCATTTCAACCTGTTGCCGGTGGAGGATTTGGTGTTGGAGGGTATGGCGGTGGAGGGTATGGTGTTGGACAGGGGTATACTGGGGCAGGGTTTGGAGGTGGTCTGGCCCCAGTGCTCCCAGGCTCTCCTTCTGATTTTATTGACGATGGCTACCGTTACTACCAGTCTTATGGCTATGGGCCCAATCCTGTGGTTCCTGCCCGTGCTGCCCAACCACCATTTGCAGATGGTCTTGACCGCAGATACACCCACAGTCTCTTTAACGGGGACACTGCTCCTGCCATCCCTGCTGCCCCTGCCCCTGATGCCAACCAGGCAGCTCCTGTAATAGTGGACAGGACAGGACCAGCTGGTCAACCACAAGTCAGGAGCCCTCAGTATGAGCAGTTTCCTCCATATGGAAGACCCCAGCCTCCTTTCCTGCAGCCCATTCCTCCAGGCAGATATTCTCCCAACTCCGGCCTTGAGAACCCCGGCATGAATGTTGGGAGTGTGTACCGACCAGAACAGAGAGGTACGGTAAGCTTTTTGTTTTGTGACCATGTATCCTTTATTTAAATCTGTGTAATATTAGGAGAGGCTTTGACACATGGGTGGGATGCAATCTGTATATGTTTGGTTTTCAAGAAAATTCAAGGGCACTCAAATATTAAAAATGTTCAGTGGAAACAGGAAACATGTTCACTTTTAGGCATTCACCCAAAGGTACTTCTGTCTTTGATTTGATTTCTGGACATATGAATTTGAAATATGTAAAACCCAGGGGAGCAGAGCGCTCACAACCCCCTCAGTACACAATCATGTTGTTTTTTACAACATTCTTTGTCTTCTTTGTCTTTAAAGTTGCAAATATCTGGAGTAGTTAGAATGAAATAACTCATAAACATGAAGTATAAAATATATTTTCTTAGTTTACAAACAAAGCAAAGTACATAAGGACACAAGGTTCATCTTTTTCCATTTGTGTGGTTATTGAAACCAGGTGTTGTGCAAGCCCTGCCAATAAACAGAGAGCACACACAAGAACCACTGTTTTTGTGTGGGGAGTTCTGTGGTATACGCCGCGTGTGGAGTTAGGTAATAATGGTGGTGACCTCAAAGGGGGTCTTGTGACATGGGGTGTTGGTGGGATGTGGCTGCGTCCTGGGCTTGAGGACAGGAGAGAGGAAACAAGGGAGGGGGATACTGTACTTCACCACTCCCCGAGGGGAATGGAGTGCATGGAAAGTCCCTGAAACACATGGGGTCCATTGCCTCAGCTACAGAAAATCAAAGAAATATTTAGTCAGAGTTCTTAGGGGAAGATTGAGTGTCAAAAGTGCAATACCCTGGCCTAAAAATATATATTTTCATAATAAATCACTGTACTATGGAGGAAGGAAAACATGACTTAGCTAAATACAAACGTATTAAGTTTTTCTATGTTCTGACCACCAGAGGCTGTGTTTGGTCTGAGCTGGGAGGAGATGAAAACCTCCAACGAGATTCCAGCTCTTAATAATGCAGATTTACCTTTGTTTTCCTCAATGATCTGCCTTACTGTGCAGCAGTCTCTTTAATGTGCTGTATGCCTTGAATTCATCATCCATTAGCCAGTCTAGTGCTTGGAGCAATTTCTACAGCACAAAAAGCCAACATGTGTGCAGATACCTTAGTGCTCCCAGTATCATCATGGTCAAGGTTCAGCCATTGGGGGCCATTAGGCTGTTAAAGTCCCATAAAACCTATTGGGATCTACTAGTTTAAAATTTACTTAAAACTAAAGTCAGCAGACACGCATATTTATTAACCATATGTATTTATTATTTAACATCATTTTAAAGGCAATGTTGTGTCGTAACAGAGGCTGTAAAGTGCATAAGATACACTGATATATCAAAATGATATGGTATTTCCATGAGCAGGCTGCAGATAAAAAAAATAAAAAATTCTTAAAATTTAAAAATATATTATCCAATGTGGTCAGTGAAAATATACCCAAGGAAGGAATAGGTATAAGGCCATAATATAAGTTTCAGTGCAGAAACACTTTCCAGTTATTTCCTTTAACTGTTTAATGGTTCAACAGACAAGTTGTTCCCAGAATCACACACTGAATAGGGCTTGACCAGCAGCCAAAGCTACAAGGGGTTGGCAGTAGAAGCAAAGTGTTGTACAAAGAGAGTAAGAATATTACACAGCACACTGTATATACTATGTTCAAAGAGATCAGTCAAAAAAGTTTGCATATTGTCCCCACTATACCCATTGCCATTTAATCTCACTCTTGCTTGCTCTCATATTCTCTGACAAAGCCACGAGCAGTCATGTGTAGAAATCATTAGACTAATTAATTCATTAAGGCAGCTGCAAGGCAGAGCTGCAGTTATTTCACTCATTAGCTTAAACGTAATATCTTCAAATTAAGAGAACAGGTTTTAGCATCTCACTTTTACTGAAATAAATTTGTATTAAACTGACCTACAGAAGTAAAATGATTGATTATTATGAAAATAGATAAGATATAATAACAACAGAAAACAAACTGGCAAAATAAGCTGTAATAAACTTTATACTGAATACAATCATCAAATGACGTTGTGATTTTCATTTTAAAATGACCTCAATAAATTTCAAGTATTCCAATCTGCAGTTGCCCTGCAGCTAACAGTATATCCCTCATGTATTTTATTATGCTATATTAGTTGGTATAAAAAGCATGGCAAGATTCAGTTTCTTTTCTCCGCGGCCCACTTAGAGTGTAATGTGATGTGGCTTTGTCACATGCTGTTGAGAGCTGATCAGCTTTGGCTTTTCAATACACTTTATCCCTCTAAAAGGGACCCAATTTCATATTTCAAAAGATTAGGAGGCAGAAAACAAAGCTTTCCTTGGGTGAGGAGGAAAATGGGGTTGAGAGTGCTGTTGGAAAACTGTATTTCAGTATTAACGTGGTCTGCCCCAGGTAGCTTTCCCCTGTCCTTCACGTCTGCCTCGGAGAGAGCTGTCATATAGGATGTTTACACAATGCCCACAAAGGCAAAGTCCTTACTTAAACTTGCAGCTGGGGAGGGAGGACTCACCGGGATGTTAAACTGGACAAATGGAAATCTTCATATCTGGTTTCCATTAACAGACCATTGGAGAAATTAAAAGACATTATATTATCTATTTTTATTTTTGTGGCTTAAGCTTGCTGCAACAGAAATGATAGGATGTGCTTAATTTTTGTTATTTTATTAACACTTCCAGGCTAAGAGGTCAGATAGTTTGACTTTCAGTTGCTTAAACAAGCTTAAATTTCAGCATGTCTGGCCTTTGGGATCTAAACAGAGAAGGGTGATAAGCTACACAGACTCTTGCTGGCATTGGCCTACACTGAGAACAGGATGAAGTCAGGCTTATTTATTTTTTTACTTGTTCCTCAGATTTTCTGACAGACTTGGCCAGTGACCCACTTTAAAGACAGAAGTGGTGTGAGACAGAAGTGTCAAAATATTCACATTTATTACTCGAGTAGAAGTATAGATACTAGGGTTTAAAAAGACTTATGTAGAAGTTGAAGTATCTACTCAAGTAAAAGTGTAAAAGTACTGGTTTCAAAACTACTTAAAGTATAAAAGAAAAATTTATGTAAAGGCAAAACCATGATTTGTGTCATGTGCAGATGCGATGATGGCGTACAAACCAGTAGGGTATTGGAATGGTATATTTATACTTCTAATCCCAACACGATCAAATTCACTATCTGGAGGGTGCAATTTATCTGGATAGGTTTTAGTTTTAGGTTTTAGTGGTCCCACCACCTGTGGGAGGAACCAATGTGCACTGCCACTTGGGTGGCAGCGCACCCGACCCCATTGGAAGGTCAGGGGCTTCGACAGACCAGACCCGGGCGGCAGAGGCTGGCTCTGGGGACGTGGAATGTCACCTCTCTGTGGAGGAAGGAGCCGGAACTTGTGCGGGAGGTGGAGCGCTACCAGTTAGATCTGGTGGGTCTTACCTCTACGCACAGTCTCGGTTCTGGAACCGTACTCCTGGATAGGGGTTGGACTCTGTCCTACTCCGGAGTTGCCCAGAGTGTGAGGCGCTGGGCGGGTGTGGGGATACACAAGCCCCCGGCTGAGCGCCGCAGCGTTGGAGTTTACCCCGGTGGATGAGAGTGTCGCCTCACTACGCCTGCGGGTGATGGGGGGGGGACTCTGACTGTTGTTTGTCCATATGCACCAAACAAGAGTTTGGAGTATTCGGCCTTCTTGGAGACATTGAATAGAATCCTGTATTGGGCTCCAGTATGGGACTCCATAGTTCTGCTGGGGGACTTCAACGCACATGTTGGTGATGATGTAGATACTTGGAAAAGCGTGATTGGGAGGAACGGCCTCCCTGATCTGAACCAGAGTGGTTGTCTGTTGTTGGACTTCTGTGCTAGTCATGGATTGTCCATCAAAAACACCATGTTCGAACATAAGGATGCTCATAAGTGTACTTGGTACCAGAGCACCCTAGGCCAAAGGTCAATGATCGATTTTATAACCGTTTCATCTGATCTGAGGCCGTATGTTTTTGACATTCGGGTGAAGAGAGGGGCGGAGCTGTCAACTGATCACCATCTGGTGGTGACTTGGGTCAGGGGGTGGGGGAAGACTCTGGACAGACCTGGTAAGCCCAAACGGGTAGTGCGGGTAAATTGGGAATGTCTGGAGGAGGCCCCTGTCCGACAGACTTTCAACTCACACCTCCGGCGGAGCTTTTCGGGCATCCCTGTGGAGGCTGGGGGCATTGAACCTGAATGGACAATGTTCAAAGTTTCCATTGCTGAAGCTGCGGAGGCGAGCTGTGGTCTTAGAGTCTTAGGTGCCTCAAGCAGCGGTAACCCACAAACACCCTGGTGGACACCGGTGGTCAGGGAAGCCGTCCAACTGAAGAAGGAGTCTTTCCAGGATATGTTATCCCGGAGGACTCCGGAGGCAGTTGCACGGTACCAATGGGCCCGAAGAGCTGCAGCCTCTGCCGTGACAGAGGCCAAGCAGCGGGTGTGGGAGAAGTTCGGAGAAGTGATGGAGAAGGACTTTCGGTCAGCACCAAGGAAAACCGTTTGCCACCTCAGGAGGGGGAAGCGAGGAATCATCCAAGCTGTGTACAGTAAGAATGGGACGTTGTTGACCTCAACTGAGGAGGTAATAGAGTGGTGGAAGGAGCACTTTGAGGAACTCCTAAATCTAGCTGACACGTCTTCTGTGGTGGAGGCAGAGCTGGAGGATGATGGGGCATTGTCGTCAATTACCCTGGTGGAAGTTGCTGAGATAGTCTCGGCCTATAGTCGAACTTTGGATTGATGAGGAACAATGCGGATTCCATCCTGGTTGTGGAACAACGGATCAGATCTTCACTCTCGCAAGGATCTTGGAGGGAGCCTGGGAGTATGCCCAACCAGTCTACATGTGTTTTGTGGATCTGGACAAGGCGTATGACCGGGTCCCCCGGGAGACACTGTGGGAGGTGCTGCGGGAGTATAGAGTGAGGGGGTCCCTTCTCAAAACCATTCAATATCTGTATGACCAAAGCGAGAGCTGTGTCCAAGTTCTCGGCAGCAAGTCCTGGGATCAGGTGAGGGTTGGCCTCTGCCAGGGCTGCGCTTTGTCACCAATCCTGTTTTTAATGTTTATGGACAGGATATCGAGGCGTAGTTGGGGTGGGGAGGGATTGCAGTTCGGTGGGCTCGGGATCTCATTGCTGATTTTTGCAGATGATGTGGTCCTGATGGCATCATCGGTCTGTGACCTTCAGCACTCACTGGATCGGTTTGCAGCCAAGTGTGAAGCGGCTGGGATGGGGATCAGCACCTCTAAATCTGAGGCCATGGTTCTCCCTAGGGAGGTGTTCCAGGCACGTCCAGCTGGGAGGAGGCCTCGGGGAAGACCCAGGACTAGGTGGAGAGATTATATCTCCAACCTGGCCTGGGAACACCTCGGGATCACCCAGTCGGAGCTGGTTGATGTGGCTCGGGACAGGGAAGTCTGGGGTTCCGTGCTGGAACTGCTGCCTCTGCGACCCGATACCGGATAAGCGGATGGATGGATGGATGGATGGATGGATGGATGGATGGATGGATGGATGGATGGATGGATGGATGGTTTTAGTTTTTAGACAAGCCGGAAAGAAAACAAGCCAAACTGAAATAGGAGTAACAAGGCTATTTTTAAAATGTAAGAAGTAGAAAGTACAGATAATTGCGTGAAAATGTAAAGCGTAAAAGTAAATAGTCTGCTGTAAAATAATTACTCCAGTAAAGTATAGATACCCAAAATGTCTACATAAAGTATTTGTACTTTGTTACTTGATACCTCTGGTGTGAGATCACTGTTTTTCTTGCCCTGCCTTTCACATTCTCCCTCTCTGTGTCTCTGTCTGGCTCTCTTGCTTTATCTCTGTGCACCTATGCCTTCCCTCATCTCTTCATCTCTGTCACTTGTTTGCAGAATCTAAAGTATGAAAAACACAGGCTGCATTGCAACACGCTCCCCTGTGATACTGTAGCGCAGATTTTTCCAAGTTTAGCCTTATCCACAACAGATAGAACTAGTCATTCAACCTTTACTATATTAAAGGTTAAGCTGAAGTGACACATTCTTATTAAAATCAGTGCACATAGAAGGTCATATCACATTAGCCAAGAAGGCAAGACATTTTTGGTATAAAAAAATTCCCTTTTACAACTCTGTGCTCTCTCACCTTAAAGTCAACCTTGTTTGACAGGCCAATGGAGCAAAATTGTCTCATTAGAAAACCATGATAATAATCTGGAATGCACAGTAATTAGTGGCCAAAGGCTCTTTCTTGAGAGACCCAGTCTTGAAATGTGCGCCCTGTCGCTGCACGTTTGCCCATCATATTCTCCGATCAGAACTAGCATAATAACCAGGTAATAACAAGTTGATGACAAATATGCCTAAGAGTTCCTCTGTTTCTGTGGTGTATGCTGGCACTGATGGGAAGGAAATACATTTGTAGAGCTCAAAAGGTGACTACACTTGATAACATTGTATATGATGTGTATTATCATGTTTGAGTCTAAAACCTCCCTCCCTTTGACTAATCCTATAAGTAATTACTCTTTTGTTTTCAGTATTCTGAGCACATCTGAGTGATTTGTGAGCAAATTACTTTTACTTACTGAAACAAGGTTGTGTATTGTTGAATGACAATAAAGGGTGAGCAATCTTTCTATCATTTCAGGTTTGCCTGACCTGGTTCCTGATCCGAACTATGTCCAGGCTTCCACATATATCCAAAGAGCCCACATGTATTCTCTCCGCTGTGCTGCAGAAGAAAAATGTCTCTCAAGGTAAACCCAATTGTTGATGTCCTTTGCTGACTTGTGTTTACTTAAGTATTTATTCAGCTTTTCAGTGGGTTCATTCTAATGTCACAGTATCTAATGTCCTTGCCCCAATGGGTTCTGTTTTCATGTTAATGAATTTCAAAGACATTCAATTGTGGTACATTAGAAACAATAAAAGATTTCCTGACTCAGGGTATCATTCTTATAGCCTTATCTTATACTGTTGTTAGTTTCATTTCTTTGTGTTGGTAGATAGCATCCCCTGAGCCCCAGGCCTGGGCCCTCTGACTTCCTTTGCACTAAAGACACTATTGAAATGATGGAAGTGTGCTGTCCCCATGGCTGCTCTATTTGCCCTATTCCCAACACAAGCACAGCCATCCCTCAAAGCCCTTTCATATCCTGTCTGACTTTGCTGCAATCACCGACAGATGGGTTGTTGTAATTTGCCATACACTCCAATGTCAACAACAAGCCATAAGATGAATGATTTAGATCCTCAGTGCTATTGTGAACTCGGGGTTGTTCCTCCTTTTTCACACAAAAAAAGTGAATCGTGCAACAGAATGTTTCCTCTCCCCATATGGAAAGTGTGTTTGGAGAGATGATTGTAATCTGTAGAATGAATTATTTAGTAGATATGCTTCTGTCTCCAAGCCTTTCCAGTCTGGCTCTTTTTTTATTTTTTGGTCTTAGTTATGAGAAACAGACATGCCAACATTCTTTTTGCAGGGTTAGTGCAGTTTATCTTACTGTTTTTTGTCTTGATGTTTGTGTCCGCCATTTAGCTCTGCCTATGGCCCCGAGATCACTGACTATGATGTAAGGGTCCTGCTACGGTTCCCACAGAGGGTGAAGAATAAGGGGACTGCCGACTTCATGCCTAACAGGCCACGTCATACCTGGGAGTGGCATAGCTGTCATCAGTAAGTACTTAATAAAAAACAGATTTCACCTAATCACTAAAATATGCTTTACTGACCACAATATTAGCTGTTGCGGTAACTAGGGAGCTAGTGAGCAAGCTTCTTTACATGAATCTGATTTTATTCTTACTAAGTGTATTTATTACATAAATAATGTCTTTACACATAGACTGGTATATGTTGATCACATTACCCATAAAAAGGTTATTGCAATTTTACAAAGAAGATAGATCTGGTTGTTAGTTTTGCTTGTAAGATTCTAAAGGTTTTAAAATTCCTGATCTAGCTTGTGAATCATAATAATTCATGACTAATATTTAATCAATGTATGGAACCATGATGGATGGTGATGTATTAGGATTAGCCCAGACACAGAGTCAAGTCAAGTAAATTTAATTTTTACACATAGCCCAATATCACAAATTTTATCAAGCACATTTCGTACTGTGTTTCTTAGTGGGTATGTTTTAGTTGATTGAACAAGTCAGTTGTGGCTCTGAGGGACTGCTGATGAGGTGATTTTGGGGGTATCGTCAGAATTTTATGACATTACATTCCATAGACTGGCTTTTATCTCACTTTTTGCAAGTCCGGCCACTGATGTTAGTGCCAGGCTCTGCTGCTTTGCTTTACTATCCTCATCTTAGAGGAATGTTGACTGGCCGTTAGGAGATTGGCAGTGTTGTTGCTGTTTGACATCAGTCTGCATTTACACAGTGGTTCCCATGAGGCAGAAAGCCAAGACAATAATTCCACTGGCTGTGTGATCAGAATGACAAATCCATCAATTTTTCTTGTCAATTTGTGACGCCAGATCACACAGCTGCTGAAGTATGATGGCATGGATATGGGTTACTGGGATAGAGTGTTTCTTAACAAAGAAATGTCTGTAGGGGAAGAAAATCTCTAGGCTAGATTCTCACAATAAACTTTGCTGCCCTACATTTCGGTTCTGTTGAATAAGCTGTGTAGTTGACAGTTCTGCTTTTCATTACATTCACCCCTATCTTTCTCACTGGAGGATTAGAAGAAGGGAAGGGAACAGCATCCTCTTGGGTATCATGGTGTTGTAAAAATGTTGGAATTCTCTTTGTTATTTTATTTTTTAAATCGAGGACACAGAATTCTTATTTGGTAGTTAATAATAGAGTTCTTCAACTTGTGCTTTTTTTGTCACAGTCCCTTATGGTAGTCATGGCCAAATTAAGCTTTGTGAACCAGTGTCTTTATTTTCTGAGGCCACTAGATGGCGCTCTTGGTTTTAAGAGAAAGGCCTAAGGCATTGCAATTCAGTATATTCTCAACCAGTTGTTGAACAGAGAGCGCACACAGAAAATAAAGACACTGGTTCACAAAGCTTCTTTCGGCTATCACCACCTTATGGGACAACTTTATTAAAGTGTGGGACCTTTGTGGTCAGAGATCATAGCTGCTGTTTATGCAGGTGCTGGGATGTATGTCTTCATATCCTGTTCGCATTTTGTGGAAGGCAAATGTCAGGCCACTGCTAAATAGTTTTCAAAGAACATACTGTAGTTCTTTGTGTTTTACAACCCAAGCTGTGATCTGAGAAACCCTCAAAGTTGTGTTTGTTGCAACAAAAGTGGAGAGTGACTCATGACTTTAAAGAAGGTTCGGAATGTTTCGTAAATTACGATTACAAATTCTTCTTCTCAAATCCTCTATCTGTCCTTCCAACACTACATTCTCTATAGTTGACAGTGAGTGAGGTGATCCAGGAATCCAAGGAGGCAGGGGACCCTTTCAGGCACCTCGCCATCCAGCCCCTCCCACTTTCAATCTTTTTTTCTGCTTCCCGCACTCTTTCTTTCTATTTAACATGCAAACACACACACACACACACACACACACACACACACACATACACACACAAACACACACACACACACACGCACGCACACTCCAGATAATCATCTCAAGACTGCCACTGAAATGAATGGCAGTTTCTGGAACACAAACAAAGACTGTGCTTCAACCTTCCACCTCCCCCCCAGCCCCACGTACCACCACCAACACCCCCGCCCTGGTTTATACACGTGTGAATACACTCAAACATTGCACAAAAATGCCTGTGTGCCCCACATACAATAAGCCTGTAAACACACTCGGCCATAACGATTTGCATGTCAACAGAGACAGAAGAGTCATTTATCGCAGTAATCACAAAAGATAGTGTTCATTAACAGATAATAACTGACAGGTTTCTACCTGAGAGAAGCTCATAATTAGGTGCCTCTCCTATGGAAAGAATGAGTCCTTGAATGGTCACTTGCTTTGTTAGTGGAAAGTACCAACGTTCCCTTCCAAGTCATCCTTCAATCTTTAATGACTGTTCCAGTAAAAGCTGTTGCTATGTTGAAATATGGACCATGAAGTAAGGCGAAAGGAAAATATTTATATAGTCTGATTTTGTCTGAATGTAGATCCAGTGCTTACCTCACCTTCTGCAGCAACTAAAGTCAACACCAATTAAATATATTGTGTGGCGCAATTTAAGAATCAAAGGATAATGGAAATAAATACTTGCAATAACAGCTGGTCATTTCAGGTGGGTGTTCCCTTTAGGATCATAGTCATTTTGATGTAGGCCATTTTGTATCTGAAAGAATCAAAGTGCAGCTATTAACAGTTTGAAAGGTTTTGCTTTATGGTGTAATCTATAGCATGATGGATTGAAAACAGTTATACCTCGCCAGCTCTTAAGTATTATCTGAATTTTAGGAATAGTTATTTGGCTAATCTTTGTGTGATTTTTATTATTAAGGAACTTTGGTAACGTGAAAATAAAAATAGCTTTTATGTGATCTCTTATGTCCAACTTAAGAGCTATTTCCCCCCAAAAAGGCAGGTAAAGCAACTATACAGTGCACAATAGTAATAACAACATAATAACTTAATAACATTATCCTACATGCCTTGTTGCCACACTGAAGGAAGCATGAAGTTAGGTTCACACAAACAATAGGACATATTAGTTGTTATTGTTTGTCATGACTTACTGTATTCCTTAAGACAACTGGAAATGTACTTATTATTATTTAGTCAGATTTAAAAGGGACAACAAACATTAATCAATATGAGAACATGTGATCCATATGAGTCCATTATGTAAATGTGCCAGATATAGCCATGCAGGCTAATTTTCATTTGCACTCCCCATATTGCTATTTACAATGACTCCCAGTTATTTGGGTACACTTGCTTATATATAAGGTTTCTCATGCTCAGCTGTTGTGGAGATTTTGTCAAAGTTGATTAAATTCATTTGGGACAATGTACTGTAGTTTGTTATGGTATTAATTATATGTAATATGTTATATATAAATGTATGTTTTATTATAATTGTTATACAATAATATATATTTTGTCAGTATGGGTTTAACAAAATCTAAAACATGTATATGAGACGATACAATGCAATGCACACACATTTTCCAAAATAGGTTAGATAAACACCTCAATGAGCTTAGGTAGAGTTCATTGTGAAAGTGCTGCATTAGATTGCAATAGATTTAGCTACTTGTGCACAGAAATGTGTACACACTGTAGGCACGTTGCTATCTTAGTTAAACAGACCAGAACGCTTGCTGCTATCATACTGTATTTGTTGAGCCTGTGACAAATGACGTCATGTCTGGATACATTATAGCCGTGCTTCATGTTCAGCAGTGCTCCACCGCCACTGCCATAGTCACATTCTGCTCCAATTTGTGTCACCATATACCATATACCAGTCCAAGTTGATTGTCAGCAATTTTTATGTGCTATGGAAAAGCATAGTTTTCTCATGGAACAGTATATTTTGGTGTATGTTGACTTCTGCACTTTGTAACACAATATGGTTCTCCTTTGGCTTTCTATGTGCCCCCAAGTTTACAGGGAAATCATGACATCATCATGACACTGAATAGTGATGACTTGTCATATATATATATATATATATATATATATATATATATATATATATATATATATATATATGACAAAAGTCATCAGGCTTCTGATAAGTAAATAGCATCCTGGGTCACTTTGATATTTGGGATAAGTCCAAGTCATACAACAGTTAATATTACAGATGATTTCAAATGGACCAACACTTTGACAGAGTCCCTTGGTTCATATCCCAGTGCAGTTGAGATGATCAGTGGCCATGTGCATCCAGGCTTTTCTAAGCTGCTAAAGCTGTGCAAAGAAAAACACTGCAACCAGCACACAAATACACGCATACTATGATACACACACGCAGATATCTGCATGTACACATGAAAATAAACACACACACACACACACACACACACACACACACACAGAAGTGTTGTGTTCACACACACAAACACCTCTGATCTTGCTGACTGATACAAGCTAATTAACAACATTCATACTTCATTAGGGTGTTAATGTCGTGCTTCAGAAATACTTTATTGTTGCTATTAATTAGTATCCGTTGTCTTTTGATACTTTATGATGTGTCAAGTCAAGGTGTCATCTTTGTTGTTTGTCTTTAAAGTCGCACTTTAACTTGGATAAGCTTAATTGAAACAAAATGGCAATGGAATTAACAAACGTAATAATATAATACTGAAAATGTGTGCTGCTTAAACATTGCTTCTTAGGCAAACATGGCATTACAGATAACACTAAAATAAACTTAAACTCTTTGATTACCAACCTTAAATAAGACGTTTGTTTCACTTTTCACTATATTCACAGTCTTTTGCTTGTTCTGACAGGCACTACCACAGCATGGATGAGTTCAGCCACTATGATTTACTGGAGGTCAGCACAGGCCGTAAAGTGGCAGAGGGACACAAGGCTAGCTTTTGTCTGGAGGACACCACCTGTGACTTTGGTCACCTGAAGCGATATGCATGCACCACTCACACTCAGGTAACACAGCAAACCAAAACATGAAATATTATTTTTATCTTCATTTTGTGGTCACCAGAAATACTCTTAGGTTGTCTTGGTTGTTACGTAAAAGCTGGCTTTTATTCATTGGATCGCCTAATGTTTTTTGTAACATCTTAACTTTTTGACCGCTGACTTAAAATTGCAAGTTTTTTTAAATTTTTTATCTTGGATTAGTATTCCTCACAAGCGTCTCTCCTCCCTTATGTTTCTTTAGGGTCTAAGCCCCGGCTGCTACGATACATACAATGCGGATATTGACTGCCAGTGGATCGATATCACCGACATCAAGCCTGGAAACTACATACTAAAGGTAGGAGTCAAGTGAGAATATGTGGAAAGGTTGTGGACAGAGCCAGGTCACATTTCATGGAAGAGAGTGAAGGTCTAGGTCACTAAAACACATTCATCTGGGCTATAAAAGAGTTATAAAGTTAGTGAAGTTTTCTTGTTCTTTTAGTGTGTGAACTGTTCATGTCTCAGTGGCACTGGTTTCCCATCCATCTCATTTTCTATTTTCCATGCATATTTTATTTGGTCGGTATGGCTGCAAGATGAACACACAAAACATCTATACATGAATGTGTTCAGTGTTATCCATCCCAAACACCTTCTTTCTTAACCCATTAGCTGTTTCATTTAATTTTATGATTATGCTGAGTTGTAATGTGCCATCTGTCTTTTGTCTCTCAGCTCCAGGTCAATCCTAAATTCTTGGTGCTGGAATCAGACTTCACCAACAATGTGGTCAGATGTAATATACACTACACAGGACGGTTTGTTACAACAACCAATTGCAAGATAGCACAGTAAGTAAGAGAGAATGTATACACTTGTATCACATAGTTGGCAATTGATTATTAATAATTTACTGGGAGAGTGTTACATTTATTTGCAATGCTGCTTGTTTGTGCAAGCGAAACCTGGGCAATTTTCAGATATTGTGTTTTTATAGAATGGGAACTGAAAGGCAAACCGTAAATCAGGTTTTGTGTCATGTTCTCACAGCTGAGTTACACTGAACCAGATAACAGGGTTGAAGCTAAATGCAGTTTTATGAAGAGCCTCACAGTGTTTTGAATTACTTAGTCGACTTAATGGGTTCCTGGGTGAAATATTTGATGATTTAATGAATTATGTTCTCATTCTCCAGTTAAGATTAATAGCCTCTAAAACTTTCATATTCTCTCTCAAAGGGAGATGTAGGGGTGTTGAACTTTTGAGTAGTGCTATTAGGAAGTGTATCATTGCACTCAGAATTGCTATCATATCCTCTTGAAAAGACTTTATATAGAGATTGGTTATACATGAGGAAAGCATAATTCAAGTGCTCAAGTCAGTTTCCTTTAAATTCACCAGTACAGTGAAACCTGAAACATGTACTTAGACATATGTTTGCCAAAGCATTTCCACAGTTAACTGAAAGCTGAATATAACCCCTATTTTCCACCGGGTGCGTCTGCGCTGCGTTCGGGAGCTGCCACGGGCCCCGTGAGCAATCACTGCCATTCAAGTCAATGCTTGATATTCCATCCAGCTGTGCCACGGCACGTCCCAGAAGGGTACATGAAGCGGCTCTCTGCTCCGCTAAAGATACGCACCAGGTCTATTTTCACGCGAACCGCAGGTCGTTTAGACAGCAGAGCAGGAAGTGAAACAGCGCTCCCCTAGCCTGCTTATGGTCCCCCATTGGCTAGAAATGGCAATCCTAATGGTATCCTGCTCCGCCTTTGACAAAATTAAAGCTCAGATGGGCCAATCTGGAAGGTTACCTCCCCTTTCTCTACTTTGCCCACCCAGAGAATTTGACCCGCCCATTAGAAAGACACATCATGGCTTGCAAACCAGCGAAGCATGGCAGTTGGTCAAGGCCACACCACCAGCCTCCATCTTACCCCGCATCTCTCCTCTTCAAAAGCATTTAAAGCGACTGGCTATAATTCTGCACCAAGGCTGAATTTTGGGAACAAGACTTCACATACAGTATTAGGGGACCACTAAGGCATTAAAAGCATCCAAAAAGCAGCATGTCATGGGACCTTTAAAGTCTGATATTTAAAAAGATTTCACAAATAAAATAAATCCACTCATATCACTAATGGCAGTAATCATGTCCATGCTAATGTAATTGCAGTTTAACTGACATTTTCTGCCCAATGTGGTATGAGGGGTGAATGTTAAAAATGTGCCATCTAATAAAGGTAGATGTTTCAAAATACTACAGTTTATTTTTATGGTATTTACGGTAAATACCATAAGTTGTTCATTTTTTAAATGTATTACATTTAATTTAATTTCAAGGTAACAGTTTGATCTGAAAGATACTGAAAACAAGATTTTATTTAAAAGATGTTGAAAACAACCACCTACCTTGGGTTGGGTTGTCTTATAATCAGGGTCGTATTATATCCAGGTGTCCAATATGGTATATACTTATGCTTACTTACTTACTTACTTACTTATCTACACAAAAAGGTTTTGATGTATTATGTGTTTATGTACTGTAGATGATTACAAAAGTATGAAAGTCATTTGATTAAAGGTCTCAACGCAGCAGGCCAAGGATTAACTGTTATTTTTGGATGCTGAATCCCTCCTCCCAACAGCGATTTCCCAAACAGCAACAGCTGATCCTAGAATCTAGAAGCTATCAGAGTTTTGTTAGCTCTGTCCTGCTCTTTATTAGATTTGGGAAAGGTGACACTCCAGCAACCTTCAGCAAACACATCGGTTAGTCCTCATCCTAAAAGCTTTTTCCATTGTAACATTAAAAGTGAGACATATTGTTAATACAAACAAGCATGTAGCCTACATATAAACTACTCCTGCGTTATGTTCAAATTAAATATCGGTCGGCTTTTATGTTTTTACTTATCATCCTGGCTGTACACTTCAATACTAGAACAATGCTTTTTACTTAATGTAGTGTTACATGTCTTCTGCATTAGTCATTACTGTTGACGATGCTGACTTTTTGCCACTTTTACGTTTTCAACCAATGCATGAAGCTGCCATTAGCTTAATTAGCTAGCTAGAAATCTGCCAGCGACAGGTGTCATTTCAGCCTGGAAAATAGATGCACACCACCAACAAAACATAGCTGACTTTTTGTCTACCTCTGCCTGAAATCTAGGAGCTATTGTTTTCCATACTTCATTTCAGAATTTAAGTGGTAAGTCTGCCACTGTTGTCACTGTAAACTGTATTATAGAGCTCAACAGTCGCGCCCACAGCGGGTTCCGGAAGTAAAAATACAACGTAATTTCTCCATTGAAAATTAGAGTACAAGCTATTAAATCATAACCGTCGATGATAGACTATAAACCAGCTACGACATGACTAAGCAATTGTATATATGCTAATATACTGTAGATGCCAAAAGTTAATGGGGCACCAACCTTGTTTTGAGATAAATGTCTTTTATTCACAATGTCTTGGATAAGTACTTCATTACCCACAATCCTGAACAGTCCCACAATCCCACAGTGATGCCTCTAATTGGTGGAACTCATCCTGGTGAGGAGGGGGAGCTACCGGTACCCGATCTGTGCGCATGTGCAAGATGATAATCCTGAACACTGCACAAATCACGATCTGTTCCACGCTTCTGCCATTAGCTAACGTTAGTTTAGCTAACAGCTAATTCGGCTAACTGCTAACGCTAGCTGACAGCTTGATTTCGTATAAAATAATGTTAACTCAAACTTAACACTGGGAAAAGCAGGTTATAGCTGACTTAAAAGCTGTTGTATATATTAAGGGTTATTTTTAGATTTTATTTTGAGTGTCTTTTAAAGTTATTACATGCTGTCTCAGCTAGCAGTTAGCCACATTAGCTGTTAGCTAAACAAACTTTAGCTTCCTTTATTCAGTGGTGCGCTGTGGTTTGTGGGATGAGTAGTTATTTTGCTCAATAATGAAAATATGTACACAGTCTTGTACCTTGGACAGTCTTCTATCTTGGACCGTAGCTGGTTAGCCTAAGGCATGGGTTAAAACTCTTTATATACGCATGTTTCCAGATGTCAATGAGAGAAATGAATGGGAAATTTACTTCTGGAACCCAATGTCTCTTGGAGGAGGGGCGGAACTGTTGAGCTGTATGTAGTGCAAGAATGTAAAGAATGACAGGCATAAAAACAGTAGCTAAGTGCGGCGGAGCTTAGCGAACAGCCAAACTTCTTATCAGATGGTGGTATTTTGGATTGGCAATAATGATTTTTGTAATTCATGGGGTCAAAGAGTGCATAACTTTATCTGAGCAGTTATTTAGTTCAAGCCCAGTCAAATTGTTCATTATGTATAGTATCTCATATTGCATTGAAATGCTCCACTGAGTCTTAACATTCCTCTAACAAAAGTGTTATTTGTTGTCTGTTTATTTTACAGGTCTTGATCTGGCACTGGAAGGCTGCCATGCTAGAGTGACCCTGATTGCTATTCCATTGAAATGTGAATGGAATCCATTTGTTGTTGGTTCATTGTTGATGCTGTTTGTCTCTACTATTTTGTGCTGTCTTGGTATACTGAGCCCATGGCCAACAAGGGTTCCACTGGCACTGAACACAATGTTGTGGTTTAAAGTACACATGCACACACACACACACACACACACACACACACACACACACACACACACTACGTTGCATAATGCATATTGCACGTTGATTTCCCATTAATGAATCAACAGTCCACTTCCCTGCAATCTATGTTATAATATTGTCCTACCAACTACATTTCTCATATTGCATCTCTACCAGTCTGGTTTGGTTAATGGGCACATCATTGCCTTCCAAAAGAGATGTTTACTGTATTTGCACACAAACATCTATGCACACCAGAGTGGCTCTGTTTGAATTATAAATAAAGCGTGAAACGGTGCCGATGCTGAAATGAGACAAGTCAGGGTTCAGCTGTGATCCAACAAATAAAATTAGGGGACAAAGTTGTCCCAGGTGCATTCATCCATGGTGTGTGGGGACAGACAGAGATGCCCAGTGACTCAGAAGAACTATAATGTTAGTTGTTTGTTGCTTTTTTTCTCTTCACTGCCTCAGTGGGTCAGGCTGAGATACTGTGATTCTCTTGGCACACCCTGTTTAATGTTGTTGACAGCAAGAGGTAGACAGCAGGTCATATTTGCATTTGTCAACTCCATGAAATTGTAAGTCAACATAAGAACATACTGTCAGTACTTGCGCTGTACTCCTCTAAATCCTTGCATATTCGTGTTGTGTCCCCATTCGTCCTTTCTTATTTCAGTAAAACAGGAACAGGAAGCTCAACTAGCAGAAAAGGGTGCTTTCCAGAAAACTAGACTCACAGTATGTAAGCTGTATTTTTACACTGTCTTGGGGTCTTTTCTTCAACTACCAACACTGGTCAGATGGCACATAGGTCATCTATACCTTTTGAAGAATGTTTATACAAATATTCCACTGATGCATGACTTTAATGATGGAGATTATTTTGTTGTAACTGATTGTACTTTGTTTATCTAGTTTGACCTGTTACTGTAAATCGTGGAATTCAATGAACTTTATATAGTATTTTTGTTTTCTTGACAATCTGAATTATTCAAATACTTGTTGGAAAGAAAACACTACTGCTACAGACTAAGTTTTATAATGCAGAGCGTAAGCAAACCGTCTCTACCTACCTCTCTAATTGAGTGAGCTGTTGTTTCCTGTTACGCAATGGTTCACTTCGGCCTCCTACCAATGTGTTGCAGCACACCGCTAAAACCCACAAATCTGTTGAATATATCAAAGATCACATGATTTGGGATGCATAGTATGACTTAGATACATTCCAAAAGACTTAAAGTGAGAATCCTTAAGATTTCCGTCCTGGTTGGTTTGGCGACACTTGCTGTTACTGATGGTAAAAGCAAGTGCAATTTGATGCTACATCAAACACTCCTCGAGCAGCTACTTTGTCAGTAGCAGTACAGCAGAAGAGCAACTGTTTGCATTGGAACCAAACAAACTCAAGTTTTAATAAAGAAGTCCGTCAATAAGTGGCCTTCCTCCATCATGCCATAAGCAACTGTGATGTAATTTCAAAGTGCACACTGGGCACTACAACACAACAGCAGGGCACAGTACCAAGAGTTGGTTACCTTGTTGAGAAGTTACTAGTTGTGCAGCCTGCAGTTGACTGTGGCTTAAGAATATTAGCTTAATATCTATAAATATGATTAGGAAAGTTTAGGTTTTATAGGAACAATCTGGTCTCTATGTATTGATTAAGCAATGAAAAAACCCCAAAATTTGTTTTTCAGTGTTTGTAACAAATTAGTTTATTACTATGTTTTTATTCTGCAATTTCAAAGTTTTCGCTTTAAATGAAAAATAGACCTTCTCTTTGGTACACAGTAAATAGACAATAATTTAATTTGATGTGCATTTTCCTATGTGGGTAGCTCATGATCATACTGTACACTCACTGACAAGATGAACAACATGACATTCAGTGGAATAACAGCACAAGAGTTGGTGACAGTTATACAGCATCTTTGACATGTGGTAATGCAATTTGTATTTTTCTAACAGTAAACACCTGTCAAAAATGTCATATACAATAAAAAAATTACATATCTGCTGTGCACACTGAATGAAATATGAATGCTATGCACCACATTAGATCCCTGTGCTTCATATGAAGTTTATACAGAATACGTATCAGTAGATTCTAAGGAAATGCTATGTGACAAGTGTGACAAGTTACTGAAATAATTCCCTTCATAAGAGATTAGGTGTAATATGTTAATTCATTAAGGTATTTTCCTGGGTAATGTATTCAATTTTGTCATGCATGATTCAGGCAGGGATGCAAAGTTGACCTTTATGAATACAGAAAATACACACTGCATATGTGATGTCTGTAAACTCACAAACACTAAATGCAACAACTGGGTGGTGGCACTGCTGTTGTGCATAAATGTATCAGTCAAACTAGATGTGCGTTTAGACATCCTTTAAAATAATCTGCTCGGGTCAGACAGTATCACAACACAACCAAAGATCCATTTCTTTTTTCAAGTTAACTGTCTTCATTATGTTTTTTGTTGCCAATTAACATCTGACATTTCATCTGATTTCTTTTTCAGCAGCAAACAGAGCCCAATCACAGCATGACTAGTCATCACATGAAACATAGCCCTGTGCTGCAATAGTAAGAGAGGATCTTTTGATGTTATTGAAACAAATATAGAACAACACAAAAAGTATGGTTTTGTCAGGGAAGTGATTATCTTCTGTTTTGTTTTCCTCTAACATCGTTGCCAATTTCCCAAATAGTAACAATGACTGGAAAAGAGTTAGCAATGTTGTACCACATTGACATTTGGAAATGGAAATGTAGACTAATAAGCAATACTTGTGGAGTGATTACAAGCTTCATTACACTTCTCTGACAATTATTGTTATGATTAAGATTTTTTTTTACTTTAACACAACACCCTAAACATACATTTTGCAGCATGAACAACCCCCCCCCTCCACTGCCCCTTCATCATCACCACCAACCCAAACAAAAAGCAAGAAAAAAACAACACAGTAACTACAAAATTCAAGACCATACAACCAAATAATAACAAAACAGACAATAACTTATATATATATATATATATATATATATATATATATATATATATATATATATAAACACCATAAGCCCATCATACACATCTCCCCAACACAAAGCTCTTTAGGAGCCCTCCAGAAGCTCAAGTACCTTCCCCATGTTCCAGTGTAGACATCTGATCTGGAACAGTGTTTTTATGACAGCTTTTCAAATGGCGCCACCATAGCCACTCCTGGATTGACAGCACCCTTTCATTCCTCCATCCTCTTAAAATAATCATTTTTTTATCATTAAACTAGTTTGGACCCAACTTCTTATATGCATATCCATCCTGTTTAGGTTTGATCCATCTCCCAGAACAAATAATCTTTGGCTGAATGGAACCTGGGTCTCTGAAGTTCCACAGAGGTTATCATGTAGTCCTGTACCTTATCACAGGACCATAGGACACAATGTAATTGGTTGTCGTCTGGCTTACATTTCCAAGAATTTGGTATGTCATTCAAACCAAATTTAAAAAAATCTGAAGGGGGTCCAATTGTAAGGTGGATCCATTCTCTGAAAAAATCTTGGCATAGAATCTGGAAAGGAAAAGCTTCACACATTTAGCTACAGTATCACATTTATTGAAGGCCTGTTGTATTTGATTTTATTTAATTGTGCGGTGTCCCAAAAAAACTGGAAACTGTAGTTTTAGTTGTGAAATATGATATTTGAAAAACACATACTTTAGACATTCCTTGTACAAGTATTTCCTGTCCACCCAGAAGAGTGAGAATCCATTACCGTGTAATGTTTTGAAACGCTGTTCTCACTCTCATATTTGGTCTGTCCTAACAAAACCCTGACCCCTGTGATGGGACTTCCTCTTGCTATGGGCTGTTTGTTCAGGTTGTTCGCACGGAATCTCCCAATTCCAGCTCTCTTTGCCACATTATGTTGTTTTGTGAAAGCGCTGCAGTACGTGCCATGTACTTGACTTTGACCGTATGTGTTTACGTTAATGTGTTTGTGTGTGTCTCTGTATATTTTTGTGTGTTTGTGTAAAAGAGAGAAAGACAGATGGGTAACTCCTAATGAGGGAGAGAGAAGCCAAATGATGCTATGAATTGTTTAACTTAGGGGTATTACTTTTCCAAAAATAATGGACAGTCTGTGCCTGTCCTGTTGAAAAGTCTCACTGGAATATATCCATTTTTTATAAGCTTGCCTCTGTTTTTGCTCCTATGTATTCTCATTCAGCTGCTGGTTAAGCAGCTTAAATGAAGCCGTATATTCCTCTGTGGGGTATAGGCAATAATGCCCAATGTCCACCAGGAGCCTCTTTCACAGTCCTGGCTTCGTGTTCTTGTTATTGGTAATGAAAGGGACATACTGCAGCACATTCCCGACAGCAGTGTCAGCAATGGCTGTTAAAGCATTTGAGATTGGTAAATGATTCAGGACCATTTCTTACAACGAGTATGCAATTGTATTTTTCAGATATGTGCTAGAGGGTGTTTCCCAAGTGAATCCCAACAGTGTATAATTCTGAGTAGAGCACATTCCTTTAAGGGACGTACAGAACAAAATCCCACACATACTCCATCACCGAGATATGGAATATACATGATGCACAATGCCAGAGATACCAACGCAAGCATGGTAGTAATAAACTAGAACAAGAGGAGATTTGGGTGGGGCACAAATTTGCACAAGTAGCAGGATAAAGTGTTTGTATGCTGTAAAAGTTCGGAACAGCTTTTTAGATTATGAGGTGATTGTAAGAGATGATTCTGATCCAAAAGTTAAACCATGGTAATGTAATCTATGTAGCACCAAATATTCTGCACTTGGGGCTCCATCCCAAGGGAATTCAAGCAGCAGAAAATATCTTGAAACTACTTTCCTAATAATACATTGTCTGATGTATATCTAAAGCAACAGACATGTTGTAATTCCCCTTGGATGTTGGTGGCCCTTTCTCATTTAGTGTGTGAGCTCTACAAACATGCTGGCACCTGATCAAAGGAACATGTGGCAAGATATTGCAAGATAGTGTAGTAGTATCCTGAGAAAAAGGAAAGATTCATAAGAGGTTGCAACATGAAAAGAGCAAATCTATTATGTAAATACTCCGCTTTGGGCAGCAAAATGTTCGGTCTGATCATCGATAAGCCAAAGATCTGTAGGGGCAGGGCTATAAAGAACCTCGAGACAAATATTTCCCCTTACAACAAGCCAAATTCACTTTACCAGCAAACCTATGTAAAGCAACAACCGTTTTGCAGCTGCAAGCTTGCAACCTAATTGAGGAAACAGATCAAGTGACGTGAAGCAAGACTGATTAGATCTTCCAGCGTTCTCCATGTAGAGACGTCATTGAATACACAAAGCCCCTACGGGAACAGGAGCCATGCGTGCTAATGCTGCTGATGCTGAAAATGGAAAACACACAGGAAACACCTTTTTCTGGGTTTAAAGTTGTTAGTCACAATCAGATGAGGGCTGGGTATTGTGAATCACGTTTGGCTTACATTTCTGGCAGTACAAGGAAAGCAGGATGATAGTGGGCCATTACAGTTGCACTGACTGCACAGTGATGAAGCTGAAAGAGGTCGGACCTTTGGGATCTGCAATTATTACAGGCAGATTGGGGAGGTTGTTATGCCTGTCATGACAACTTTGACCTATTATTATCTGCTGAGTCTGTCCCTCTAAAACATCCCTCACATCTTTGCCAAGCCATGATCACAGTGTAATCTATGTGGCATCCTAGGCAGGTTATGAATATGATAATGAACACAAATCAATTAATTGAATAGAAGAAAAATGATCCCTTAACCTTTTCCATCACTTAGAAAAATATGATTACAAAAATTACATTCCTGCTTCTTTTTTCTAGCTTCTTTTTTTTTTTTCCTGTCGTGCACCAGATTGTTTAGTTGATCTTGATTTATTTCACTCATGCAGCACATAATCACAAGTTTGTGGTGACACTGATGACAAGGTGACAACATTCAGCTTCAGTAATTTGCTCACCCTCCCAAGCCCTGTCCCATTTTAGCCACAGTGTATGTACTATGGTAGTTCATAGCGAGGTCAGGTCATGAGGGAGTGTTTGTGCTCAAATTATAATTATTTGTGTTTAATCAGAATTTTTAGCTGGGGCGCTTTGCCTTGATAATCTTCATGTAGCATGTAAAAGAGCTTCATTAAGCTTTTACTAAATGCGTACATCTTTTTTTAATAGGTTGGCCTATCTCTCCGGCAGTTTTGTATTTTTCATGGTAATTTGCAAGATTTATATATGTAATTTAAAAAAAAACATAAGTCCTTCTAGAGCAGAGAACTCAACTTATTAACACTCTTTGTCCAGCAAGTTACAAAGTTTCCATATATATTTCTTAGACGTTCTCCCATATCAATGAAAAGACAATTGACTCAAACCCCTCCACCCTATTTTACCTGCCGGCTTAAGATGATACAGGACTTGAGACCTTCCTTCTCTACTCCAGCAGGTTTATGTGAGGATAATTGAATTTAGTACAAAGAGAGAATAGGGACTAGTCTGTGAGCCGGCATTGCCAAAACGCCCACCTCCAGTCTTGAGGTCTAATTTCTGCAGAGCCTACTGTGTAGAAAATTCTGTGGCACAATATCAAGGCCACAGGTAATTCATCTTCTGGTTCTAGCTTTGCTTTGCGACCTAATTAAATGAATAAAGATGTGAAAAAATCTTCATTTCCGTAGGGATAAACACATTGCTGCATGGGAACGGTAAGAGGAAAGGCTGGCTTTGTAAATGAAGAAAAGAGGCAGATGAAAAACCACTGCCTGGAAGATAGTGAATGGCTAAAGACATTTGAATAGTGACGGGGGGGAAAATGTTCAGATTTACATGCAGCTGCAGTTGCTGGCTCATTTGTTTTGAAAATACCTCATCCTGCGCACACTTTGCAGCGCTGACTCCACCATATATCTGAGTTAACAAATATTTCACTTCTTGTGTTAGCACTCCACATGGAAACCGATGGGCGTTATACGAGACAAATAAGCAGCTTGTGTCATAGACACAAGACACACTCGAGTGCACTGCATGACAGTTTAAATACCGCCTGCCTCATCACTGAAACATCTGGCTTGTATTTAATGTTGGTTGCAAAAAAAGCACCCTCTCTTACAACGTAGTTTCCTCACTTTCCCCACTCATCAATTTTAAGGAGTATGCAAATGGTCAATTCCTCCAGCATCCCTAGGAGTCCACACAGTTACAACAACAAGGCAATACATTCTTATTAAGATTTTTCTTCCATGAAAGGCAGAAACTGAAGTTGGGGTATTCATGTTTATAGTCCCCGGCAAATGGAACAAATGAGGAGATCTTGTGGAGGGAAGATAGGCTTCCTGGGTTAATCGGGTCCCAGCAAAATCCCCGCTGTCGCACCCATCCCACCCACCCATTCCTCCACTGGCTCCATTGGGAGTGTCAATGATGAAGTCAGTCACGGGGCGCGACGGCCCTGCACCACTATGCTCAGGCCGCTCTGACAGGCCCATATTTCACCAGACTCATTCTCCAACCTCCACTGTCACCGTTTCCTGTGCTGTCAGGGGGATGACTCCCATCATCAGATCGGTTATTTCACAGGCTGGTGGCAGCAGCAGCATTTTCTCGCTGTAGCTGACAGCTGAGTGACCCCTCCTTAGTAGCTGCCTGAATGCTCTGATTCCTTTCATCATGCACAGGTAAAGATGATCTAGGCTAGGATTGTTTTTGCTGCATTATGCCAATAGCTTTTGGGTCCTGATTGTTGTAGGGTATTTGATTGTGTTTGTATCAACAACAAAAAAACTAATTCAGCTGGGACTGCACCCTTGTTGTATTTCCGAAGCTGGGCAATGCCAGAAGTCACTGTTAAAGAAATAGTTCGACATTTTGGAAAATACACTTAGGCCTATTCGTTTTCTTGGGGGAGTTAGATGAGAAGATTGATACCACTCTCGGCTATCTGTCCAGTAGGCTAAATATGACGCTATACAGCCGGCACCTGGTTATCGTATATTGGCATAAAAACTGGAATTAGGGGGAAACAACTCGCCAGGATCGGTCCAAACGTAACAAAATCCTACGATACCTTGGTAGCAACATCCGGAAGGCATGTCACTGTCAACCAGGCAACCATCAGACGCTCCAGGAAGTTACCTGTCTCGGCCAAGAAATAGTCCGACATTCAATGAGCCCCCTGTAAAATCCCAACTTGTCACATTTAACATTTAACGGGACAAGATTTGGGATTGGAAGCATTCTGGTTTTCGTTTGTAGTCTAAGTAGTATGGGCCAATCACGTTTGAGCGAGTCAGTGTGGAAAGCAAAAGAGGCAGAATCAGTGCATTGGACAAATTGTAATCTCTGAACTTATGGACTATGGTTTAACAAGGATTTAGCTTTTTTTCTTATTTTTTGCATTCATGCAGATATCTGTGTGTAGAGATTAGACTAAATGTAGTCCTGACGTAAAACACCCGCAAAAAGTATCAAATCGGACTGTAAACAATGACCGACGCACTAATACTAGAAAGTATTGAGCCAGATCTGCGCTATTCTTTATCCAAATATCATATATTGGCCGATGATCCTAAAGGCTTTATTGTTGTCAGACCGATAGCCGATGGGTTCCAAAATGGATATTGTGTTTATTAGTAAGCTTTAGAGGTACTTGTAGATGGGTTTTGTAACCTTTGGACAGAGCCAGGCTAGCTGATTCTACCTGCCAACCGACTGCTTGTTGAAGCCACAGTTAGAGAGTGGACAGAAATCACAATGTCATTGATATTGTCATACTGTAACTATCACACTTCCCAAAATATCAAACTTTTCCTTTAGCGGTGACATAAACGCTTATAGATTTTCAGTGTTGCAGTGTCATTGTGTATTTTATTATAGTTAGATGTGGATAGCTGAAATCAGTAGGCTATGTCCAGCTAAATTTTAATAAAATAAAACCTAATTCCTGTCAAACTATATTTAACTATATTTAGAATTATCCAAGTGGCCTAAGTGGCACTGCTGTATCATTTGGCATCTTCCATTACCACATTTTAACTAACTAACAGTCTGACATAATATTTCAAGTCACAGCAAACTTTGGCTGATCTTAGTGAAAGTATTTGATTTTAGCTGCTTTAATGTTACTAATGACATCTTGCAGTGTGATCAGAGATCGCACAAAGGCAGAGTTTTTTTTGGGTCACTAGCTTTAAGGGCCATAATTAACAGAAACCACTTTAGAGAGATGCAAAACATGATTTTGCAAACAATTATGAACATAATTATTTTTTGAACCCTCTGAGTTTTTATTCTATTTTAAGCCAGCTTGATCATTAACTGCCCAATTTGCAAAACCTCAGGCTTCAGATGCACATTCACAGAGGCAGTGGTAAATGACTCACTCCCAGACATTGATTACAGTCTGTGTCTTGAGGTCATTTGGGAAACTCTATCCAAACATTTGTTTCAGATTCTTGTCACGTGCTCATCATTAGTCTTAGTCAACTTTGTCTCCCCTAGACCAAAGAAGGCAAGTCTAACCAGGTAGCTTATAGAAAATGGCAAATGACCAATGTGTTAGCTACATTTCCAACCCTGTGTAAATTACCTTGTTTAAGAGTTCCTACCTAACCTTCTTGCTCATATCAGCTGTGTAACATTTCACCCACAGGATGTCAGTCGGTCTATGACCTCAGCACATGTTGGGTAGTGGGACTCCAGCTCCATGTGCATATGTGTATCAGCATGTGATACACAAGCATAAATGCTTGCCTGTGTGAGTGCGTGGCTCGATATCTGTACGCCTTTGTCCAGATGGTAATATGTGTGTGTGTGTTTAACAGCATGAAAGGGCACTCTATCTCCATTTCTCCTGAGAACTTAAACAAAAAGGCCCTCTGTGCTCTGTCAACTTTAGGCCACACTGTGCTCTTTTTATGTGAACCTCACATTCTCCCTCCTTCCTCCAACCTCTCTGTTCGCTCCTGTTGGTAAGGCTGATAATGAGAAAGAAGAGCCGCGTATCAGAGAAATCTTCTTGGTGTAAATGTAGCATTAAGAGGATTTATAAATACCTCTGTCTTTATGGATTCCCACAAGAAAATAAATGTCCTTTTCTTGTTCTTCTGTGGCCATGCAGCAATCTGCAGATGTCTTTGTCTCATCAAAATACCAGGTCTTAAAATTAAATAGATGACTTGATGGCTATAATCAATATTTTTATATGAACAGTGAATCAAATTAGTCACTTGTAGTCTCACAGTTCAGCATTTTCAGCTCATTGTTTTTGTTTTGAGGCCCGCAAATACTGTTTTGGTTCTGTCCAGACACAGCAGGCAGCTATTTGAGAAAGTTAAAAAGCTCTAACAAACATTTAGCAGCTGGAAACCCATATATTTCTGTTGGGAGCTGTAAACCAAAAACAGAGCAAACAGGAGAGTATACTGGTATTTGTAATGAATATTGGACTTACATTCATCAGGTGGCCATTAAAAACGACTCCCAATGAATGCTACTTTAATGTTGCTCTGTATTTACCAGATATATAAAGAAGGTGATAATATGTAGGTGTTGTGTTTACAGCTGGCTAATGCTAAAACGATTATGTTTTTGCCTATGGAAAATACAACAGCTGTTGGATGCCAACAAAATGAAATTGTCTATGCTTGTTGAATGTTGATGAAGTTTAGAAACACCAGTGCAAGAAACTCTCTATATAAACGTTAACACAGACTGCAACCAGCAACACCAACACATGTAGGGGATATCAAGAAACTTGCTTAAGAGTTCCTTGTATGAGGATCACAAACCACAATAAAATCTGTCCGACTGGTTGTGACATGCTTCAACAACCAATAGCTCACTGTAAGACACAGCTGGCATTTAGCTTTTTTTGTTGTTGTTCCAGACAGAATTAAATGATTAGAGGCATGTTTTACAAGTGGACAGAATTGAATTTTAAAAGGAAAAGCATCTGTTCAGTCTTGATTTGTTATGAATCAATGACTATATTCTGTAGCTGACAACCAGTCCTGTTTACCTGAGGGTGGAAGTCTTTGCTGTCACCACTTGTCACAAGAGATTTCCATGTGTATGGCAATTACAGTGTTCTTGTTGGTGGCTGCTGGTGGGTCCCTTGGGTATCTATATCGCTGTATAATTCCATCCCTCTCTCCACAGAGTAATTTTATCACTCTCACAACACAGGGAGACGCAGACAGTAGAGAAGAGGACATCCACCGATAAATCAATCTAAAGTGTATTTTGAATCTGATCGATGATTGTCACCTGCTCACAGGATGTCAAGAGATAAATTGTGTTGGCCCTTGTGTGAGTCTACGCAAGTAGTATCAATCACCCCTATCTCAGATTTCTTATGCACTTGTACAGACTTTATAAATAGACGACTGTCAAGAAAAGCAGAGGTCATAGAAAAGCAGAGGTCATATAGTGCCCCTGGTGGACGGTCAATGTGACAATTAGACGGCCACAGAGAACCAATATTACCACCTGAAGACAAAGAATGTGCCTCCTACTTTAGTTTCCAATTGCACAGTGTTTAAATGTAACTGCAGTACCATTTTCTGTGTGTAATGTATTGGAAACATTTTAAAATCCCATTTTAATGATTGAGTACAACGTCTTGATTCAATGGGGCAAATATGACAAATTACTCAAAGAAGAAACTCAGAGGTTCTAAGGAACCTCCTAGAGTAACTGCATAATAATAATAATAATAATAATAATAATAATAATAATAATAATACAATGATGATGTTTGCAGTCTTAAAGTGCCCATATTATGAAAAAAATCACTTTTTTTATTTTGTGTCTTTGGTGCTTCAAATGCATACAAACTTGGAAAATAAAACTATCCATGCTGTTTTGAGTGAGATACATGTTTCTGAATGTCCTCTGCCTTCAGTCTTTGGGTCAATCTGCACGGCTTTCTACGTCACTAGCCGAGATGAGGTGGCTAACCATAGCACTAGCATGCTAGCTCATTCTCAATGGCAAAACACTGCTACAACACACTAGTTCACCATAGACATGTCTCTGTTCTGCAGGTATTCCACAAGTGCGCCCTCGTTTAGAAGAAGTCTCCCAGCTAATCCTGCCTTGTACTGACCAAAGTTGGAAAAAGAGTTACTGTATCTAGCTGATGTGATCTTACCTAGCTACTACGCATCTGTGACTCCCCACAAAGATAGTACAGAAGTAAGATGTCTCACTCTGTAGCTAAAACAAGTGAGATGTCTCAATCTGTAGCTAAAACAGACACTTAAACACACAGGGTGAATAGAGGATCTGCAGCAGTGTGCAGTACAACAAAAATATGGTGTATTTTGAAAATGAAACCATGTAAACATATTCTGGTACAACCTCAAAATACAATTATGAACCTGAAAATGAGCATAATATGGGCGCTTTAAACTTAGCAGCTTGTCTCAAGATTACCAATACGAGTGCTCACTATGTTAAGATTCCTGACCTTAGTATAAAGGTGATAACTATCAAGTGGCTGAACTGTATGTACAGTAGCTTATAGACACAAATAGTTATAGGAAAACAAAACCAAACAAGATATTAGTTTGATATGTGTTGCTATTGGTTGGTGCACAGTGATTACCTTGATTTCCAAAAAAACTCATTCAGTGTAATGGGGCGGGGGAGAGAGAAGGCAGAGCAGAGGGAGTGACACAAAGGAAGAAAGACAGAAAAAAAGAGAATTAAAGGGACTATCATAAATGCAGACTATAATCTGGGAAGGATGAATAAATGTAATCTGTACATGGTGGAACTTTTTTATTTCATAGTAAATCCATCAGTGCCTCTCTGTGGTCAAATATCCATACTGCAGGGGAACACATAAATTGTCTTTTAAATTGACATTCTGCCCAAAACTGGAGCTGATTACAGCACATGGCTCAGATATTTCACTTGTTTTCTTGCTGAATGTATACATAGAACCATTCACACTGATGTCATTATTCTGTGATATAAATCTGATGTTTTCAGTGTAAGGTAGACATTTCAACAGAAAGCTTCAAGTTACAATTTTCTGCTACTGCTTCTCATTGTAATACAGACAGATTTCCTTTCAACACTACAATAAAACCATTTATGAACTGCGTAGAATTACGTCGAGGTAACATAAAGTAGCATTATTTAAATTAAAATTACAATATCCCATTGAATCTTTGGTTTACCTTTGAATTTAGATACAAGACAACAACAGCTAAACATTAACACACAAATAACAAATAAAATAACTTTATACATCCTAAACAATGTAACATTCAAATCAATAAATGCATAAATAAATATATTCATAACATAATACTAAATAATGAAATCTTCATTACAACAGAAGTTATTGTACATCCAAAAATATTATTTTTTTGCTCTCTTTTGTCAAAATGGCTAAAACTGCAGGTCAAATACTCTGGGTACATTACACACAGCTCTCACAGAGCCATTAAAGTAATACACATTCAAAACTACTTTCATTTCAACCTCCCAAACAGAACACAAACAAGACATGAAATTATATAAATCACTACAGATATCAGCATGCCCCTTAATACAGGAAGGCAAAAACCAGCTTCCCACAGATGCTCAGAGCTATTTGTTTCCCAAATGATGAAATTACTTGAAATCACTTACAGTTCTGCTTTTTTAACTTAAACTTTGGCATTACTATTTATCTCGAAGAGGCTATATCTGGTTGTCGTTATATTGTGGGCTGGGGGAGTAGGAATGATCCTGCATGGCTCCAGCAGCCGCCCCCATCGCTGCCTGCTGGGCCGCTGCCTGGACATGAGGGTTCTTCCAGGCTCCTGTGGCCCATTCCTCCTGAGCTTTGGACATGCTGCCCCCACTGCCACGGTAGAAATTATGGATCTGCAAGCAGGGTTATTTCACAGTTATTATTAACGCCTTCATGTGTGGAAGGTAAGAGTTATTTTACTACTTTAGTTAATGTTATCACATATATTTATACAACTGTATTCCATAATCTGTGTCTGTTTAAGGAACAATTACTTTTATTAGTCCTATCATTAATCAATTTAAACCTAACAATGATGCTTTGTTGACATGAGAGGAAATGACTCAATCTTAAATCCTAGACCGACAAATAATAGATCTGTAACTTCTGGCAAAACAAATCTGGAAGTTAAAAACAATGACAGAAACTGTGTTTTATAAATGGCCTGTGTTGAGTTAAATTCTTACCCTGGTGAGGGCAATGAAGGACAGTGAGGCCACAGCAGTGAACATGATAGTAGGTACCAACATGACCAGCGCAATGAAAATATTATAGCTGAAGAAGGAGATGGTAGCCAACCAACCACTGAAAAAGACAGATGAACATTAACACAATTTTAATTAAAAAAAAAGATTAATTTTAGATTATGAACAAAACACGAACCATAATTATCTGTAATTGGATTGTCTGGTGTTCCTCATCATGATACCACCACCGAACATCTGGACGTTAAATGTCAGTAATTTTTGTGGACTTTAAGTACTGTGATATAAAGTTTTAAAATTTTATAGCTCATACATGAGAATATCCAATTGCATGTGGTGACATTTATAAACTTTATGGAGGCTGTCATAATATTAATTTCTGATCATCAGCCTGAGTGAGGTGACATTTTGAGAATCTCTTTAATGGCCTCTCAAAATCTAATAACAGGACTATCATAAAAGTTATATGAGGGCAATTTCTGATGTTCAATCACTGTCATGTTAATGAAAGCAGTGACCAAGGTCTTTAAAAAACAGGACTTATTGCTTGAGCTCAAAATGTTCTTTCATAGGTAGATTTTGTAGTCTTATTAAAACAACTTCTTCTTCTTCGTGTTAATCAATGCATGCAGAGCAACAATGAATATGTCACTCATACACGCGTGTAGAAATATCTGAACTTCAACAATGGCTCTGGTACTTGAGTTGCATTAGACTGGTTTCCTCCGTGTAATGGCACTTACTTGAGTTTATTTTCTCTTACTTGAGTACATTTATTTTTCAAAATAAGTGATGACTCAACATAAAATGAAACTGTTTGAATAAAAAGTTGATAAACGTGCAAAAATTTGATTCTGAAACATATTCCCATTGTATTCTGTATTCTGTCATTAAAGGCCTTTTTAAGAGAAATATTTTTCATAAATGTTCAATCTCTGACTCTTACCATACTCCCCATCCAGGAATGCCTATGCACTGGATAATGCTGATGCCAACTTGGGCCATGAACACAAAAAAGAACTGCATGAAGTTGAAAGAGCTGTCACTCCTAAATAAAAAAACAGAAATAAGAAAAAGAAATATTAACACGTGCATAAATGCACTACTATATGCATAAATCACTACTATATGTCTAGTTTGCATGCTGTATCTTGTGTAATGTTATTCATGTTATACATACATTTGAAGGAATTCAAGCCCACAAGGTGATATAGGTTATTCCAAAATTGCAACGCAGGCTTCACCCTTTATTGTGGCTCTACAGGCTATAACTTATGTTTAGGAATCCACACTATTCTTTCCAGGTTTATTCACAGCCAGTCATGATAAAACTATCACTTCTCCCACATTTTCCTTTCTGTAGTGATGACAACGCAGCTGTGGATGGCCTTGTCGGAAGACTGTGATGAGTTCTTTCCCCTGCCTTAGTACTTTGGTTGGTCTGGTTTGATCTTCACCAGAGTGGAAGGTAAGACCCACATATTGCTTCGGGGCATCCTCTACAGTACTAGACAACACGTTGGCTGCCCCTGACTCAGCAAACTGATCAAGGAGCAGGAAGCATACCTAAGCCTAAAAGATAAAGGAATAATTTTAAGATTTCAGATAGTTCTATATATGTGTCACCTCATGATATGCAAGATCTCCATGTCAGCAGTACAGGGTTTGGGATAGAGGGGATGTTCTGGGTGCCCTTCTGTCTCCAGAGGGAGTGATTGGATCCTTTATATCTGCTGCCATTCAACACTTTCAGAGAATGGAGGAAAAATTAACTTAAAGCCACCATCCATAATGGACCATCGCCCTAGATAAGTATATATTATATTAATTATACTTAACTATGGATTGCATAATAGTGCCAAGGTGGAGTATTTAGAAATGACTCAGCAAAAGCGAAAAAAAAAAGTTGATTGAGCTTCTCGACTGTAAATTGCATCTTCACATAAAATGTTCCAACCTGGCATTAAAGGAAATATCCTTAGATCTGTAGTAGTCCTCTAATCTACCAGATTTGCACATATACATAGATATACAAAAGGGTGATGGCAATGATCATAAAAGTACTATTACAGTATGCAACCATAATTACAGTAAAATGTCTTAGAGAGAATCATCTCTCTGTCACTCAGTGTTACTTGATAACATAACATAGATTATGTTATATGTGATACACAGTTATTGTGTCTGTTGAGCAAATAAAATGCTAAAAGGTAGCATTTTACGTTATGAGTGAATACCTTATATTACAATATAACATACTATTACTACAGTGTGTGTGCTATTTAGACCATTATTACGGTGTTGCTTTAACTACAACAACTGTGTCAGCAAAAGAGCAGCTACACAAAACACAACTATATAACGAGTTAACGCTGGAGCACCGACTAACAATATTTTGAATGTCAATATTTTCTATTTGACTTACTTGAAGGCCTTGTAGATGGGCCTGAACCAACAGACATAAGAGCAAGGCGTGAACATGAGGAGCCAGATGATAGCCAGTCCAAAGTTGGTCACACCCCCTCCACCAAACATCCAAGCAAAGCAGCCAATGAGATTCACCGCGAGAGTAGCACTATTCACTGTAAGATCAAAACAGACATACTCTATCTTAAGTGCAAACAAGTATCTATTTGGTACACAGACATGCACATGCAGGACGGCATTGATGTGTGGATATGAAGGTAGCCAGCATAAACATATTGTGACGCATGTAATTGCAATGCTTGACTCACAAGAGGGCTTATGTTCCAGGAAAAGCTTTTTTGCGGGCGTTTTCTATTAATTTTCAGTAATGATATGAGGCTACAGTTACTCCTCCTTTAAGTTGCACTTAGTTCTAATTGGAGCTTTGTGCTTTTGTCCCATCTTTCTTTTCTAAATTTGCAAAGATGATTGTTATGATTGGGGACAACTCCTCGTCAGTTGCTCCTCTCTCTTGTGGGGTACCACAGGGATCCATTCTTGGCCCCATTCTGTTTTCTTTGTATATGCTGCCTTTAGGGGTGATTATAGGAAAGCACAACCTGTCTTTTCATTGCTATGCAGATGATTTGCAAATCTATTTGCCTATTAAGCAAATGACAGTGTCGCACTAAACTCCCTGCTAAACTGTTTTGCTGATATTAAGTTGTGGCTTTCAGACAACTTTCTTAATTTGAATAAAGGTAAAACGGAGTGTATTATTTTCAGTACTCCAGGCATGCAGAATGGTCCAGCTTTGAGTTTGGGAGCTCTGGCATCTTGCACTGGATCAGCTGTCAAAAACTTGTAGCATGAAATTTGATAAGCAGATCAGTAATGTTGTTAAAATTAGCTTTTTCCAGCTTTGTCTGCTGGCTAAAGTTAAGCATTTTCTGAGCAGGCACAACCTAGAAAAGGCCATTCATGCATCATTTATTAGTTTGAGGTTGGACTACTGTAATACTCTTTATGTTGGTCTGAATCAGACGTCCATCTCACGCCTCCAACTTGTGCAAAATGCTGCTGCTCGCTTTTTAACAAATACATCTAGACGTGCACACATCACTCCCGTTCTCTACACCCTGCATTGGCTCCCGGTGCGTTTTAGAATAGATTTTCAGATTTTATTGTTTGTTTTTAAGGCTTTAAATGGTCTCGCCCCAGAGTATTTGACTGAAATTTTAACTTTGCGGGAGCACAACCGGTCCTTGCGGTCTTCAAATCAGTTGGTTTTAGAAGTCCCAAGGTCCAGGTATAAACGGTGGGGTGATCAGGCGTTTGCAGTTGCTGCTCCGAGACTCTGGATTACAGATGTCGCTCTTTTTAAGTTGAAAATCAAAACATATCTGTTCAGTCTGGCTTTTAATACGTAGCAGCATAATGATGAGGCCCAACACAGCTGCAATATGACAGCTATTAAGAACCAAGGTTCCAAAATACACAAAAAAAAATATTGGCATCAAAATATTTTCACAGATGAAATGTGTGAAAATAACACTCAAATATGCAAGCTATGTGCATGGCATGCATACAGAACATAGGGAAAGAGGATAACAGCACATCCAAAAGCAGATTGGGACTTTAAATACCTGCTTATGTGTATCGGTTACTAAAAAACTCGAAACCTGCAGAAAGAACAGAGTTAAATTGCAATAGCTCAGAGTAACAGATACATATTTTGTTTTGTGTAGAAGTGATTATTTCAAATGGAAAACATTTTGTTTTGTGGGCACTGCAAACACAATCAAAAATCAATCTGTGGTTCACAGCATGCATTTTGGAGTGGAGAGACACTTCTAGACTGGCTACATTTGGCAAAATCTATTGCAACCTTGCATCGACACTCCAGCTTCACCTTTGATTTCATTATCTTCATCTTACTCTACTATATGTTGGCTTATGGCTCTACTCATAACTGCTAGTGTCAGTGCACCCGTGTAAATGTTGCAGCAGCTTTGAGTTATTTCGCTCTCCCTGCACTCGGCTCCCTTGCATGTCTTCATGGACGGGCAGGGAGCTTCCAGACCAATATCACAAACATCATTGCACGGCTTGTTTATGGTGTAATAAACTTTGATGAAAGTGCTTCTGGCAAAAATTGTTGAACACAATTTCAATGTTAACTGCCCTGCTCAAACCAAGGCCATCTGGTCAGTGCTATGACTCATTAGCAAATAAACCAGTCAGGATAACACAGCCACAGCCAATAAAAAGAATATATTTTTGGACCAACGGGACCCTTGTAAACCATTGCCCTTCTGTTACATAGTTGTTATCATGCGTTAACCACAGAGAAGAGGAAAGTTTATGGGACCTCAAGGAAAATCCTGGCTTCTGTTGCTCTATCAGATGGTCAGGTAGCCTCTGCAGAAGAAGTCAGTTTAAAGTTTTCCTAGTGGAAATGTAAACTCCAAAGTTGATTGGCCTGATGCAATGATAATGTAACAGGGAATCCCATACCACTTTTATAACAATACACTTTTAGCCACTCACATATCCACAGGTTGTACATTTTCTTGCACATGCTGCGGTGCTGCTCAGGGATCTCCTCAAAGTCCTGGTAGAAGCATGGCTTGAGTGGAATGAATCCCGGCAGTGGGGGGAAGTTGGGCTCTGAGACAAATCATTTCACAGCAGTTAGACATAGCAGATTGCATAAGGCAATTCTTACCAAGTATATTATTTTATAATCACTGACCTGCCATGTGGATAAAGTGTGGAGTCCGCTGTTAAGGTTTAGACTCTTGAGCCTGCCAAATAAGAAGAAACTGGAGCTTAGGACCTGGTAGTTGGTTATTTCTGAAGCGTATATAACCTGTGGTCGTTTGCAATTATTTTTGTATGCAGTCCATTTGGTTTGGGAGCATTAGATCATTACGAGGACAACACACTTATGGTAAGAAAGGCGTTTAACGGAGGGTGAATAAGCTAAGCTTCGCCGTCTAAGGCGTTCTGCCGGGGGGATTTAATGTGTGCGCCCTAAGGCACCATCTCAATGGTGGGGTTAAGATTTTTCCACCACTGAATCTTTCCGGTTTCAGTTAAACCACCGGGACATTTTCACACACACCCCGGGAGACCGAGCACACACACACGCCTGTTGCAATCACACGCAAACTCCACTTCACTGAATGAAATGAGGCAGCACTAATTCGCTGTATACTTACGAAGACGGTTGGATATTTTGACAGAGAGCTGATCACAATAGCCAGGAATTACGGATTCCACAGGAAACGTAATCTGCTTACCTCCTTCCGACAGCAGAGCTTCTCTGTTTAAAGTGCACAGTCTCCAGTGGAAGCTTCAGCTGCGTGTTAAATATAGTAAGACTGCCAATCGGACGATATGTGCAAGCAAACAATTAGACTATTATAATACTTTATTCTGTGCGGTATGAACAGAACCTTAAATCCCAACTATCCTGACGCTCGACCAATCATCGTGCGTAAATCTGCTGTCACTTTTTTTCAGACCAATCGGCAGATTACTCTAATCCTTGACGTAGAATTGTTGACCCAATCACTGTGTAGCTCTCTGTCCATGGTGCTGAACCTGTCCCACTGACGGAGGTAAACAACGTGGAGTTTAACTGCAAACTATTAGACTCGCTGCTGACCATTTTCAGAGACATTATATAATAACCACAATGCATTTACAGTTCATCTGAAGTGAAGTTGTAACACTTCTAATCACACGTTTGTGTTGTTTTGTAGTTTGATATTTTTCTTAAGTTTCTTTTTCCTGTCCTGTGCAGCAATGCTTGTACTTTGCTATGGAAAAACAAATGTTCTAAACAATATTTAACATGTACAACATAGTACTGTAACATATAAATTATGCAGCAATATTAGAAAGATACAGTAACCCTGGATGAAATAAAAAACTAGGCTAGAAGTAATTTCCTTTACATTCTGCAATTTCAGATGTACCACACCCCACTTGTTACAGGACCATTGTTCACATTAGTACCCAAGCCAATGGCCCGAACTTCAACATCAAATACTTAAGTTTGCTGCTGAACTAAATACTAAATTGACTCCTGCTCTCCAGCTAGGGTTGCTGTTTCACTGCAATGAGAGAGTCTGGAGGAAAACTGGGACACAGGAAACAGTCTCTTGGCGGTAAACACACTTGTTGGCAAACATTTGCTTGGCATACTAAGAAGGACTTTTTTCAACAAAAGACAAACTTTGTGACTGTTTTGATAAGCATACATACAACCACTGATGGTGGAGGCACACAGATACTTAAGTAAAATTAGCAATATCACAGTGTAGAAATGTCACAAGTAAGTCCTGTATTCAACATTTATTTTACTTAGGTGTGTGTGTGTGTGTGTGTGTGTGTGTGTGTGTGTGTGTTTGTTCTCTCTCTCTCTCTCTCTCTCTCTCTCCCTCTCTCCCTTTCACCCAAACGGTCAGATGGCCACCCACTAAGAGCCAGTTTCTGTTAAAAGAAAGTTTTTCCCTGCCGCTGTCACACAAAATCCATGCTCTTGTGGGTCTCTGTAAATTATAGAGTGGGGTCTAGACCTACTCTATTTGTAAAGTGAGATAACTTCCATTATGAATTGACACTATGAATACAATTTAATTGAAAATGGAATTATACTACTGTGTAGCTTAAGCTGTAATACTATAGTATATCATATTTTATTTTTTAGTTAGTTTTTTGGTATTTAGTTGATCATTTTTTGCATTAAAAATCAGAATCTGTAGAGTATCAAGTAACTAAAGTTGTAGTATAATACAATACACTTTATTGTCCCCAGGGGGAATTCAATTTGGGCACAATGATACAGCATGCATTACAAACAGTGAATAGTACTTTACTATCAGATTAAAAGATAGATAGTGAAATACAAAGTACAATATTTCCCTCTGAAATGTAATAATGAGGTGATTAAAGGATTACTGCAAGAGCAGTGTTACTTTTATATTGCCATAGCAACCCATTTACATTATTAAGTAAGCCACTTGAGTTCACTCAGAGAAAATGATTAGAAAACTCTTTACTTATTTGTCAAGCCTCATTGGTTTTCAATAACATAAATGATTATTATATTATAGTATAGTATTTCCTATAAGGCACTTTTTTAATCTATCAAAATTCAAAATTGAATATCCTCACTTTAATTTTGGATTTTGGTAAACATACCTTCATCTTGAAATCATCTTTGAAAGGACTGTCGTCCCTCTAGTCAAAATGCAAAATATACTACTGATAATTGTAATATTAATAAAAAAATGGAAATACATGTTAATTTGACTGATTGTATTGTGAAAATAGTGGCAAAAAATTATAAGACAGTGACATTTACTTTCCACAACAATTTACACAAAACCAAGAAGAGGAGGCATAACATGTTTTCAATTTTTCAAAGTATAGAATATCAAAGAGTACTCATTCCAGGATGTAATCAGCAATATTTATTTTGAAATAAACAATTAATAAAACAAAGTTGGCCGTTACCTCACACTGTTTCCTCAGTCAGTCTTTCATTTTTCCTCTCCTCTCTCCATTAGTTTTTATCAGGCGGAGTTTCAGGCTAGACAAGCTTCTGACAGGTGGTTCTAAGGCCCTAATGGTGTAAACCTTAGATAGAAATCTACAGAAGAGTTGGCTATTATAAGTGGCCTCTCTTTCTTACCTTTTGGTCTCTCTTTGTCTCTCATTCTGCCTTTCTCGTCTCTTCACCAAACATGGCCATCATTGAGATGAGGCTGATGAGCTTCTTTCTTTAACGCATTGTATTTTTCAACTGAGATTCTATCTACTACTACTTTAAGCTAATTAGAACAAAGGCCTGTTCTTTCAGAGAGTATTGGTCAGCTCACCAACAGTGCTTTACTCTGAATAGAGTAAAATGGGAAAGTCAGTTTTCCCACATGCGCTCTCCCAACACACCACTGATGCAATACAATGAGTCTTTTCTGGGTCGTCTTTGCTGTGGGCTTTGTCATCATCCTGAATGGGATGTAGACAGAAGGCAGGATATTAAGTATTGAGTAAGACAGTGAGAGAATGAGAGGGGTATGATGGAAAAAGAAAGAAAAACAGAAAGAAAAAAAGAGGAAATGAAGCGTGATATATGGGCCAGACGTCTTAGCATCAACATTAGAGGCAGAGAGATATAGTAAGATTTAGTTTTTTTGGAGTTTAATGTTTACTTTGGACCAGTGAAAATTCTTTCACTGCTTCCTCTTTTGGGAGGTATCCCACAAATAATCCATAAATCACTAAATATTTTCAGTTAAAAGGAAAGTTTTGCATTAAAAATCTGTTTGTCATCCAGAATTGTGTTTTGTTTATGTTTTAAGTTAGATAATGTCCTGTTAAATTTTATTTTCAGTTTATACGGAAATTTCATAAAACATCACATTTTGTTAGTTAAATGTTGAGGTGCTACACCACCACACGCAAACAGTTGCACACACACACACACACACAAAACTTGTTAGTCCACCTGTTTCATATTGAATACTGAAATACATGTATTAATGTAATCTTTATCATTGGGTGTGTAACTACACTGTAAATGAGGTAAAAATAATTGTCTGTTGTTCGACACTCAACATCCCTTATTGATGCTCTCAATTGAGGCCCTGCACCAGTGCACCCTCGTGTCATTGTCCTCCTAAAGAAAAAAAAACATTTGCCCAATCGCCCTCTAAGCACTGTGCCGCCGTTGTCTTGGTTTCTATGGAGACGCTTTCCTCTAGACTAAGCATGTGGAGGGCATCCCTCCAGTGGAAGGCGGTGGAATAACACTGTGGCAAGGCAATCATACACCAAGCTCATTTACATATCCAAACATGGACCATGGACTGTAGCATACAGTATTTGTTCACTAAACATTTTAAAGTAGTTGATTCACCCCAGCTAGAAATGGAGCCCTTATATATATATATATATATATATATATATATATATATATATATATATATATATATATATATATATATATATATATATATATACATACATACAAACATACATACATATTGTATATGTATATATATGCATATTGTATATACAGTATATGTATATAGTATATGCAGTATATACAGTATATATAATATATATATATATACTGTATATACTGCATATATATAATGTATATACTGCATATACTGTATATACTATATACATAAACTGTATATACTATATATATATATATATATATATATATATATATATATATATATATATATATATATACCACTCCATTATAGACAGAATACCAGCTTATCTGAGTGGGTGGCTGATCTTTAATTCAATATCTACATTGCCCATTATCAGCAACCATTCATCCAATGTTCCAAAGGCACATTCTGTTTACTAATCTAATATAATTTTATAAAAACTTTGGAGAACACTTTTGCAATTATGTAAGCACATTATGTAATCTGAAAACTGCTGCCCTGGTTAAGAAAAAATGCATCTGATCTCGGCTGGTATTCTGTCTGCATATATATATATATATATATATATATATATATATATATATATATATATATATATATATATATATATATATATACTACAACAGAAAGGAAAAGTTTAGTTAATTCTGAAATTGTGTGAAGAAAAGAAATCAAATGAACGAAAGTTACAGTGAAATACTCTTGTTCTCTCAGAGTGTAGAAAACATCTTTCTTTGTGCATGGCGATTGCTCAGCATTCAGGTCACCGCTGCTCCCTCTGTACCGTTGACATGAATGATGCATGCTTGTCTCTACCCTTTGTGGACACTCCTTCACACCTCCAGCTGGGGGCACTGTTTTGTCTGACAGTCAGTCTCTGTGGTATTTTCTTACCTATTCACGAGACACTCTACTGTCAGATGGAGCTGTTTGTCTCTGACCTTGAGGAAGATGAAAGACAGCCACATCCCAACGGAGGCTACTGTACTCAGCATTCAAATACACAAACCTCTCAGAGACAAGACTGTCACACTTGCAGCCTAGAGACAAGTGCACAAACAAAGAAGGGAAGAGACAAGGTGACAAATGCCTTTACTTTTTTTCTAACCACATTATAACTGCTGTCATTTCACACTACTTCCTTTAAAAGCTACTTTTGAAGCTGCACTTGTGATTTGGTCAATATTGTTTGCTTTATTTTTAGATTGCATGCTATTTGTTTACAACTTTTATTCAAAGTCAAGATGGAAAATTAAAGCTTAATAGAACAATAGACAACAGTATAGTTTTCGCACTCTTTTAAATACTTTTCACTGATTAATAGGCTAAATAAAAATGGAACCAAAGAAACAGAACTGCAGCTGACCATTATTTACATATTTCACTGGGGGCATAATTGCACCGGTGACTGATTGCCACACAGCCACAATGATTTCTAATCCAGCACTGAATCGCTAATTGTAACATCCCCCGTGAATGACAGTAATGCAAGGCAAGACAGCTTTATTTGTATAGCGTATTTCAGCAACAGGGCAATTCAAAGTGCTAAAATACGAGAATAAAAGTTACAGTGCGGTAAAATAAATTAAACATTAAAGAGCAGTTAAAACAGTTAAAAATATTAACTTCAGTATAAGAAATTAACAATTATTTAAAGAAAGGCAACATCAAAACGAAAGGTCTTCATCCTTGATTTAAAAGAACTGAGAGTTGCGGCGGACCTGCAGTTTTCTGGGAGTTTGTTCCAGATATGTGGAGCATAGTGTGAGTGCTTAAATCAGTAAAACTCTCTATTTTTATATTATTAGTACATACATTTATTCACAATATTCCTTAGGGTAAAATACACTCATTTAATCTAACGGTGTTGATAATGTAATGTTTCACCTTGTCTTTTGGCAACGATGGTAATGTATCACCAAGCATTTAAGAATGGTGGTAATGACCAATAAATGTGTAATCATCATTAGACAGCCCACTTAATGTGTTATTAGCTTGAAATGATACCAGAATAGATAGTAACTGTTCATTTTATCATTGTTTGTGTTCGGTTATGCTTGAAGACTTGCTACTGATCTGTGGAAAGCTGAGCCCCACCCGCATCAAGTTCCACATCCAGGCTGTGTACGTCTCGGGTCAAAGGTTAGACACCGACATTGCCTTCTGTGCTTGTAACTGGGAACCATAGAGCACACCCTGAGTTGCTGCCCCAAGGCACTAGCAGAGGGCCAAATCAGATACCGTTGGTACCATCATCCAGTCCTAAAGATAATTACAGAACAAATCAGCACCAGAGTTGAGTGGAGCAAGCGATCCCGTCCCTCAAAACAGGCCATTACTTTCCTCAGGGCAGCAGAGCAGCAAGGACCCTCAGTTCTGCAGGAATCTTGACTTCTGCAGGGGACTGGAAGCTGCTGGTGGATCTAGAGATACAACTCAAGTTTTCTAAGACCAAATATCATTCTCATGTCCAAATCGTCCACGCACGTCACCATGTTGGAGCTAACTGTCCCAGGGGACAGTTAGCTCCAACATTGGAAGATTGCTTGGAGTAGGCCTTTGGTGAATGCAGGCAAGGTGCTTCCATGTTTAAGTTTGATGCAGCGCGTTCCTTGGCAAGAGCCTAATAGAAGAGCCTGTCAAGTTCATTTTTATCTTATTTTTATGGCCCAATATCACAAATTTGCCTTAAGGGGATTTACAATCTGTACAGAACGAGAAACCCTCTCTCCTTAGATCCTTGATTCAGAAAAGGAAAACCTCCTCCCAAACAAACCCTTTAACAGGGAATACATGTTAGAAAGCTCAGCATGAGCAGCTGAGGAGGAATCCTTCTCCCATGACGGAAAGACATGCAATAGATGTTGTGTGTGGTGCGACTGTTGCAGAGAGAGCCTTAAGATGGTTGGGGGTCAAGTAAAATGATGTGGCAAGATAGCCATTTGGACACAAGCTGAGGTCTATTCAGCCAAAGCAAGGTGGCCTGGCGGAGGGTGTATGATGCTGAAACACCTGATTAAGGCAGATTTCATTTCTTCACTTGATTCAAGAATATTCTTGAAACAGAGTAAGTGTACTGTAAACAAATGTATAGTCTCATCCCATGCAGTTATTTTGAGAAAAGCACTTTCGGTCACATACTGTATATGTGGGTTAAATATAACCCTCGCCAACCAATTACAATAGTGTCTATAGTAGAAAGAACGAATTTGTTAACAAAAAAAACAGCAACACCAACCTACTGTTCACTGCCAAGAGAAACGACTAAAACCTCTTGCAATTTGACTCAAACCAGATGAGCTTACTATCCTAATTGGTCTCAGTGGGTAGAGCATCAAATGTGTAAATAATTTTCATAGCACTTGGCCTGCTCTATCTTTGCTTTCCTTCTTCTGTAAAAGGAAAGCTGTTCCTCTTGGAATAATGTCCTGTAATTCCAGGAGCACATTGCTTTTTATCCTTTAGTCTTAGGTAACAGACCAGAGTTCAATCACCAATCTTTATTATTTTTTGTGATCCACCAATGCACCAGCCACCAATCTTGTAATACATATCAACCAGAGTGCTTGGCCAGCAATGTCTGTTGACGATAACAAATTGCAGATGAGGTTTTAACTGTTTCTGCAGCATGTGCAGTGAATAGAATAGAATAGAAAGCCTTTTTTGTCATTATACACAAGTGCAGTACCTGTGCAAGGAGATTGAAGCAACCCGTTGACACGAAATATAAATATAAAATATAAAGTTTAGGTAGTGCAGAGAAAAAAAAGAGAGGGGGGGGGACCTGGTGCACAGTCCTGAGTCCTGAGAGTAACTACATATATAGAATAGCTTTGTATACACATTGTGTGAAAACTAATTAAGTATTGACAACAAATAAATAAATATTGCACAGTAATGAAATGGTTAAATATTAAATATTGCACTGTATGACATTGCACAGAATTCCAGTGTCTTTTAGGTATTATATAACAGTATTGCACAGTAGGAGGGAAGAAGAAAGTCCTGAGTCTGTTAGTCCGTCCTCTGATGCACCTGTAGCGCCTACCTGAGGGCAACAGGTCAAACAGATCAGAGCCGGGGGGGGGAGCTGTCCTTGATGATGTTCTCTGCTCTACTGAGGCAACAGGAGGTGTAGATGTCCATCAGGGAGGGGAGAGAGCAGAGGGATTGAGGTTTAAGGGAATCAGGTTACTCATAATTAAGAACATAGCTTGAAGCAGGTCGTACCCTCCACCGGATCAGCTTTTGTGGTTTTGATGGGACAAAAGTCATTTAACTTCTGTTTGTCTGGATCATAGCACGGCAACATAAACTTAGTTTCACGTTGCATAATCATGTCCTGCATTGTACACTGGTACTGCTTTTATGTGTTAAAGGTGCCCTGCTACACAAAACCGTTTTTATTTTCATTTTTTGAAGTATGTTAGGTCCGTATGTGTTTGTGTTATGTCGGGAATGTGAAAATGAACAGCTACATCCTCTGGCAGCTCTAGCCACTGAAAAGAAATAAGTGGAGAAATCAGGCCAGTTACAAAAGCTGATGTCATGTTGCCTGAGCTCATTACTATGCATGAGCTTGCCAAGTTGCGCTGGGTAAAGGATGCTGATAGCCAGTATCTATACCGCACTAGAATGGCTTGAAACAAGGTAAGCAATGCATTTTTTCCACAACAAATATCACAGAATCCATGGTAGAATTTCAGGCATTACCACAAAGTTATGAAATACGTGTGGCAGGGCACCTTTAACACTTTCTACAGTATCAATGTAGCACACGCACACGCACACACACACACACAGTCTGAAAGATATAGAGACAAGCAAATAGAACACCAGCAAATAGTGAAATGTCAACATTTTATGACAAACCTGAATGAAAGCGATTTCTTATAGATGTTTAGTGCATTCGGATCTTAGCACCATTGTAGAGTGATTTGTGAGCAGCTGGTAGTTCATTGTTTTACGGGAGCTGAGGAGGGAAAAAAGGGAGAAGCTGCATGACCACAATCACAGAGGACACAGCAATGCTATTAGTTTTCCAGTGTAACTACATAATCCAATGGCCCAGAGATTTGCTTCAATCAGACATCTGGGAAATGCATCCATCCCATTTCATTTCATCAACTCCAATCAATCTCATATCAGCATTAAATGAATATGCTGAGACGAGATATTTTTACCAAAGGGAACTCCTTCATCACCTCCTTTTATGATTGCCTGTCTCTTTTTCCATGGTGTATAAAGCATTCTACTCCTACATGTTGTAAACCCATTTTGAAAAAAAAAAAACTACACAAAAAGAGGCTGTATTTAAAAGCATACATTTGCACTCATATTGAAAAGGATGATTCAACAATAGGCTTACTTTCATCCCAAAAAGCAATTTTATGTAAGGTGTATAGCTCTTTGGAACTTCAAAGAACAATGCTTTGTTTATTACAGTGTTACAAGTAGCAGCTTTGATATACATGTCGACTGCTGTATAGCCATATATAATCCAGTGAAAGCTTGTGGTTTTCTCCCCTGCTCTATCTTTGTATGCTGGTGGTGAATATGGGGATGCTGCTGGTTTCAGTGATGGTGAGAGTGCTGCACGAGGCGAGTCTTTGTTAGCTCTGGGAAGGCTGGGCTCCAGCTGGCTCATGCTATGTGCAAAAGTCAGAGACTCCCTCAGCACAGGGGAGGAGGCGAGCTGGTTGATTGATTGGGATGCACACTACAAATGCCCCCTTGTTTCCTCCTCCTCCTCCTCCTTCTCCTCCTCCTCCTCCTCCTCCTCCTCCTCCTCCTCTTCCTCTTGCCTGTTCTTGCTCGTGGAACACATGTGCCTCTCCTACTCTCCATTTTTTACCCAGACCTGCTTTTTACACAAGCATTCAGGCTGTCATGCATACACATCTGTACATGTGGATAAACAAAGGTGCATGCACACACGCACACACACACACACACACACACACACACACACACTGAAGAAAACTATTATTTTTGCATGATTAGAACATGTGTATCTGGATGTGTGAATGCTCATTAAAATAACTGATGTCTGCAACATTGGGTTCATTCAGGGCAACACATTCGCAGTCATTACAGATAACTGCCAGAGCATTCTCCACACTTCGTTTTGCTCTAGCAGAGATCCCTAACGAATTCATCATTCCAGACAGACAGACAGAGAGAGAGAGAGAGGGCGCATGGGTTGAAATATATTTTAATTCATATTTGGTGTTGCAAGTGTTTCTACAGCTTCTCCACTTTGAATGAATCTTCCAAGTATAAATGGGAAGCATGGAGTTGAACAAACAGGAGGAAGAAGGGGTGTGTTAGAATCACCGACCGCTTTTCAGGACTCCAGCGACGACCAGCCACCCAGTGTCTGGTGAACGCGCGTGTGCGCGTATGCGTGCGTACATGCGTGTGCATGTGCGTGTGTGTGTGTGAGTGTGTGTGTCTGTGTGTGGACCAGCAGCTAACACACACTTAACATTCGTTCGCAACATGGCGTTGAAGCGCCGAGAGACACGACGGCTCTCCCCCGACTAAGCTTATTGTTCGGAAATCCTTGGGACTGTTAACCAAAGAGACTTTAACATTTAGAGAGAGTCGTTTACGCACCGGCGGAGACAATAGCAGATTCCAGCATGTCGCTATAACGGTATAGCTGGTTGTATAGACGTACGCTGCTACCCCACTGTTGGAAATCAAAGGCTGTACATGGCGTTGGAGAGTACAATTTGGCTGTTCTGTCTTCTTTCGCTGTTTTGTGGTCCATCCAAGCAAGGTAAAAGCACACACTTTGATCATCTGCATGTGTTTTCAGTGGAGTGCATGTGTGAGGCAGCGGGACATATTACACTGAAGTGCAGTTACTAGAACATAAGTGGGCTGTGATAAAAGATAGGAGAGCTACTTGGTGAATTTGCACCTTGCACGGTAATATCTCTCCGTGTTCTGTGTTCACCTCATGTGGCCTCACCGGATCGTACGATGTAGGGTTGGATTGTTACTTCATGGGTTTCTCTGACAGGATCGCGGTGTGAGGCTTTGGCGTTACGAAGTTGCAGCCCTGAACGGTGCCACAGAGCGGCCAAAGGGCTTTGAACCGACCGGGGAAGTTTGGGATCAAACATGGGATGGATATGGGGCTCATTAGAAAGACGTGGGCTCGGCCTTTGGTGTTTAATTAATAAGAGTGGAGCGCCCTGGAAGCATCTCAGTCTTGCATGTGTCGGTTGCTTTGCTAAAAAAAAAAAAAAAAAAAAGAAAGAAAGAAAATATCTGAAGTTTTTCTCACGATTTAATAACCGAATACGAATGTGCACATGGTTGTACACTGGCTCAGAAAGCTGAATGAGAGGGTTTTAAGGAAAGAGTAATATTGTCATCAAAAGGACGTTCATCTATGCACAATCTTGATAAAATTGGAGAGGAATGTGTCTGAGAGCTGATGGTGAAAGATGCACAGTAGCAGTTTTATTTCCTAGACATAAAAAGTCTCCCTACACTAGTGGCGACGAGTGGGTGAAACACTGACCACAGCATTTACATGACCAAGACCCGTGCAGAATGTCAGTGGATAATACAAAAATGTAAGAAGCAATACAAATATAAAAAAAAATGTATAGAAAATTGTTTGCCACATTCATTTCTGACATTCTTTGAGTTATAGATTGAAAGAGAAAAACAATTGGCAGATTTATCAATTAAGAAAATGATTGTTAGTTGCAGCCCTACTTTGAATTCCCACCCAAGTATTATGGAGCAGGGGCACCAGATGAAGTGAACTGAAGTCAACCTTACTTTGACTTAAATCCTAACATCCTGATGTGAGAACAGGCACACTATCACATTGGGCTACCTGTGTCCATTACCTGTAATGTCTACAGTAGTTTATGCCATATTTTACTGCTGATACCTTGTACTGATTGATTGGTTCATTAGCCCATGCAAATACTACACACCCTGTTATAATTCACTATTTCTCACTTTGACACTCCAATTTTAAAGTACATCTCTTGGCAAAAAAATGTCTGCTTAAAGATTTACATTGTTTTACAGTAATGTGGTTTGTGGGTGTACATATGTAACACACACTTTCTTTCAAAACTTTGCTTCTATTTCCTTTTGTCTCATCAGCCAGTAGAGTTGTGCTTAGTGCATAGCTGCATTGTTAAAGTTTTTCTTTTATTCTTCTACTTTGTTTGGGGATAGTACATAGTTTTGCTCCTTCTGCAACTTTATTTAATCTCTTATTATGACATAATCTGCAGTAATTATTACCAACATGATAAGAAATAAAGGAATATTGTGCATAATGATTGCTGTGGTGGTAGAATCAATATATCACAAACTCTAAATTACTTTGGCACATCCAGGTAGACACTAACTCCTGCGAAATACTGTAATCTTATCACGAGTTCCATTATTCATTGTTCAATTATGCATATAAAGGCCTTATAGAGGGATGTTTCCTTGACTTCCATCTGATCTAATGGTGGAAGGTCAGATGATGCAATTTATATACAGTTAGATTAACCTGCCCTGCAGACTTCAGCAGTGACAGAGTAAGGAATTACTACCCTTGAGATCCTCCTGACAGAAGAGTAAGTGCTACACACTGGGGGCAATATCATCCAGATGATGAAATCTCTTGCGGGTAAATGGTGATTGTGATTAAAGTTGTTTGTGATAAGATTGAAGAGAAAATTGAGTTATTTGCACTGTGAAGTTTATTACTAAAAGTTGGTACCAATCAGTTTTGACATTTGATCGCTTTTATAAAATATCACATTTAAAAAATGACTGAAAGAACGTTAAACATATCCAAGACTAACATCCATTTAAATAATTAAGAATTGTCATCAAAATGTGCTTTACTTCAGAGCAGAAGCCACATTTGTATTGCTCTGCACAAACTGACAGCATCCTCATACATGTAGTATGGCTAAATAATTACAATTTGCATTGTTATTAGTCCTCAAGGCCAGTTAACAACATGGCAACAACTTGGCTTGTGCATGTTTCTCTGTGTGAATTTTGTTGAGTTTAGAAAGTTGGAGCATGACTGTTTTTGTGGTTTTCAGTGGTTGTGAGAACAGAGACTGGTGAGTGGGGGCAGGGTGTGATTCTGGGACGTGGATGAATTAACAGGCGCTGGCGGGGTGAATTTGAGGGCAAGGGCCATTGCTACATCCACAAAGAGCTTGTTTTGTCCATTCTAAAGATCAAAAAGAAGTATGTCAACTTCACTTAACATATCACAAGCAAATCAATTGTACAAAAGTGTCTGGGTGTCTGTGTGGTCACAGTCCATATAATTATTAAAAAAAAACATCTGCACTCCTGCGAGACTTTATGAGCAAATTAGTCTAATTATTGTAACGTCTTTAGCATTTTTGTATGCACATGAAAATTATAAACACGGCAACAGTTGCATGATGAAGAGTTGGCACTACACTGACACAGAATGTCATATGAGGTAATTTACCCTGCGCCAAATTGGTATTTACTGCTTGTATTAACAGTTTATATTAACTCTTATTAAACATCTCAATCCTCCTGGATTTGTACCAGCAAGTGTGGATTGAGCTCACATGATGCTTTTCTGCATTGTCCAGCTTACACAGCAACATAGTTGGGAGATGCAATGCAGTCGCCTGTAATTCCACTGGAGGAGCATAGTGTGATAAGGCTTGACTTAGGGGAAGAGTACTTCCCTTCACATTTCTTTCTCCTTCTTTAAACTGCTTATTCTGCATGTCTGTGGGTAAAAGTATGTCTGCAGGAAAATAGTCCGCAGAGACAGAGAGAACATACAAACTCTACACAGAAAGGCACCATGATGCCCATATGCAAATTGAGTCTTACTAATATTAGGTGGTATTACAGATTTAACACTTTCAATCAGGAAATATGAACTATGCTATGACAACAACATTGTCTCCCAACTGGTGAACGGCCGTTCTAATTCGCAAGCATGGGTTGAGAGTAAAATTCATCTAAAGACGAAAAAACGTGAGTGAGAGCTTTGGGGGCTTGAATATTTGAACACACTGTAACCCAGTTTAGCTAAGTGAATACTATGATGACCTTAATTCTAAATGAAGGTGTCCAAATGAGCAGCATTTTCTCACATCCTTTTGACATGCCTGTGAGGGCCTGTGGGCCAGCTCATTATTGTGACCACACTGCTGATGTCTTGTTCTTTGCTTGCTTTGAAATCACCAGACTACCTCCGTGTGATTTCAGGAGAAATTAAATTACATTATTTTATGTGATTTTATGCACATTTAACATCCAATACTGCAGTATAGGGATGCACAATTATGACCAAAATGATAATCACGATTATTTTGATCAAAATTGTGATCACGATTATTATCACAATAATTTGATTTTGACCAAAACATATTTTATTGTCACATAGTCTATTTATAACTGCTTTCACATCCATAGTATGCTACATTCTTCTTATGTTGAAGTTGTATGTTGTATAGACATACAGCTGCAACACATGTAAATGAAAATTAGCAATCTGAAATTAATAGCCTAGGATTTTTTTTATGTATCTAGGGAGAGAGAGGGAGTGCGATGGACGTATACTCACAGGGAGACGGCTGATTCATTATGAATGGGTCCAGCACGGGTCGAATGGCGGGTCAGCAGAGTTACACACGTCGTGTGTATGAAATGTCTGTATTGTCACTGTGCTGCATTTTTATGAACTATGATATTCTGGCCATGGCTCACATCTCTGTCCCAGGTCCAGCAGCTCCGTCTCACACAGTGTTACTCTACGAACTGAAATTAGTTGCATTCAGTAACTTCTTCTGTGTTTTTCGCCGTGGCCGCTGCGATAGCAGATAGTTTACCAGCGGAAATACAGGTATGCCTCTCATGCTTAACAATATACAGCTGTTTTAGTAACAATTAAAACTGTAGACAAATATCAGAAGTGTGAACCGGCGGCCGCTGTGTGGCGGGGCTGCGCGGAGAGTAAGAGGAGAGTGAGTAAGAAGAGAGATCCAACACAGGCACGGCTTTACAGAAGAAATTGGTCATGTAACGCAAAATTAAACCATATTGAAACAACATTGCAGCGGGTGCGAGGATATTTGGTGCACCGGTGCGACCTAGAGAAAAAATATTACTTGCGCTCGAGCCCTGTGAGCTAACAAATGCTAACTAGCACCGACTAGCACTGGTCACTGTTGTTGTCTGAAAAACAACACAGACGGGACAAAATGTTGCGTTTACTGGTAAACTGGTAAACCTTGAGACCACCGTATAACCGACTGCTATCTGTTGATTTTTCCTCCCGTTACTCTGTCCTCTGTGACTGTCTCCATCTAGAAACTAAGCTGCACGGTGCAGGAACAACTCTGTCTGGCTCATGATCAGACATGGTTTACGGAGCGGTAGATGGGCTTTGCAACAAACCCGGAGCGTTCTATGAAATGACACATTTAAAATATCGCTCGATCACGCAAATTTGATCGTGGGAATTCAAAATCGTGATTAAAATTAGATTAATTGTGCAGCCCTACTGCAGTAATTTATATGCTATAGCTATGTACATACATCAATACATTATTCTCTATTGTTTAAAATCGTGCAGTTTATTTCACAAACATTACTGGTGATAAAAATCACGCACCAAATATGTCTTTTGTTACCTACGTGTCTGTGTAGTGTTAATCATGTGAGTGTATATATAATATTCTGTGAATGTCTAGCTTTATTGCTAGAAGAGTTTTGGCTGTGTTAAGCCTTGACTGTCTACTCACCTGAGCCACTCCTGCATTGTACTGTGTGTTGGAATGTTCCAATTAGAGGGTCGAGCTGCAGGTGTATTTAATCTAGCATCTTCTTTTGCTTAGGGGAGACAGCTTTAGGAAACACCAAAGTGAGAAGGACGTAAGTCTGTTGGATGTCCTCAGTGCAGTTATTTGATGTAAGGTCAATTTAGTGAACAGTTGTATTCTTAATTTATGGGATAGTTTCTTTTGACTCACCAGTCAATTACCGTTATTTCTTGGAAGTGTGTGTTCTTCCCATGAGTTTGTTAATGTTTGTGTCTCTATTTTGCCTCCACGGCTTTAATTGAGAGAGAAATAAAAAAACCCATATTTTTCTTTTCTTTATCTCTGACTCATTCTGAGTGTTTTACACCTGCTCACGACTACGCAGTGACATCTACCTACAACAAGCTTGTTTTATACGAAGTTAATATCTGGACTGAACACCCAAGGAACATTAGCTGTAGGGAACTGCTGAAGTGACCCCGTGCAATGTTGGGCATGGTGGTGGGAGGAATATGTTTTTTTTTTTTTTTTGAGTCAACCATTTATTCCACACACTGCACCAGGGTACTGTGGGGCAAAGTCCATTCTCTAGCTTAAATATCATGGATATGTAAAGTTACACAAGGGGTTACATTCTTTTCTTGGCACTGTATTTAGAGGAAGATATTTTTAATTCAGTGAGGTTGGTGTGTTACAAACATTGCATCTTTAAAAAAAGTATGAACAAGGTTATTTGTCATGACATTTTAAAGTTTTTTCTCAAAATGCAGAAATGCAAGTTTGCAGCACAGTGAAGTGAAGTGAAATTGCATCACTTGAATGGCATTATGCATGACAATCAAATAACAGCAATTTCTTCCCAACAAATTTCAAAATGTACTTAAAATGTTTATTATTTTGCTTCTGTTTACTTACATTGTGTTTCCATCAAGCTAGGGGTGTATCAACTCCAGAGTTATGTCAAGCAAAACAGACCAAATGATAAAATTACTAACAGTGTTAATAATAATTGATTGTTGGACAATTTGAACAAGATAGTTATACAAACCTGAGATACCAAACACTTACATTTGAGTCATCATAGAAGCTGGACATTTCAATAGAAAGTGCAAAAACAGCTGTGGGGAGCAATAAGCATTTTCTTTATTTTGACACTGTGTAACATTTACAGCAGATACAAAGCAGCATGGACATCCCACATTTTCCTCCTTGCCACATTTTAATGTAAGTCCAATACTCTTGTCTAATGGCCTCTGTTGGTCTTCCAAATAATGAGAAAAAAATCTGGCTCAGAAATTGAAGTTTCCTTTTAAAGCTTGTTTTTTGTTTCTGGCAGTAGTTTTGTGGCTGCTGGCTGCAGTTATTTATGGTACAGATACTCAATACTCCTAACACAAAACACAAACCCTACACCGTCAAGTTGTTGCTCTATTGTTCATATATTCTTTAAGAGTCCAAAGGGAGCCTAGACCATGATCATAGTATGCAAGGGTTGCAACTGCATTCTCCATAGAAAGAAAGTCCAGAAATTCCTTAAATGAGTTACATTTACTATAGCCGTCTAATTTGCGTGTTTTCCATGACTGTATTCCTCGTTACGGAGAGAAATGCTAGCGCAACTATCCATTGTACAGGTTCTTTGTATATTCTTCAATCTCCTCACCAATATACATACAATAGGGCATTTAGGAATATGAACATTCAGACTAATTTTTTAAACATCTATTACCTCAGTCCAAAATCTCTTGCACAGTCGCACAATAAATGCAACCTACCACAGCCATGCCAGCACAATTCCAATGCATTTAGGTCAATTTTTTAAACTTATGTGGTGTAATATAAGCTCTATGTATGATCTTAATTTGTATAACTTTATACCTTACACAATGGGACATTGATGTTGAAAGTTTCATTATGGAATCCCAATGATTAGCTGCTGGCTGATCTGATTATATTGTGCCAGTCCACTCCATTGAGCTAGCGGTATTTTTTGGAGGTTATCCTTCATTCTACAGTTTCACACACTCCGTGGTATCAAAGTGATATCAGAACAAGTAGTAGATTCAAGTCATCAACCAAGTACAATATGCATGCACATACAGTGAAGGAGTTGTCAGTGCACTTATAGGAAGTCGATTTGGATAAAAGTGTCAGAAATGTAACAACAAATAGGCCGAGAGGTAGAAATAGCCACAGAAAAAATGATTGTATAGACTGAATAAACAGCCCCTCTGGCAGGTTGATTTTCCATATCCACTGCAGGAAGATGGAGTCATTGTTGTTTCCACCTTTAGATCTCTTAAGAGTTGACATCCATCTCCTTCTGAACTCATCTGTAATTTTTTGCTGTGTTCAGCTCCAGTTTGTTATGTCCACACCAAAAGGCCAGCTGTTCAACCTCCCGTATAGTGGCAGCTACAGAATTGTGTATGTCCAGTGGATAAATGTGGAGAAAAATACATTAAACCCATTCTTACCTTCCGTTCATCCATGTCCTGTAGCAGATTGAGAGATCCCCTCCTTAATGACTTCATGTGATTGCATTTCTAAATTAATTGATGTGTAAATGAGGTACTTTTTTATATTTCAGCCTTACTGACTATGTTCTAGTTGCTAGCCTTGTTTGAACATTGGGCCCAAACTTATTGCACTCTATCAATATGTATGTACATACACAGATCTCTTGAGACTTAAAAGCAGATTTTGTTGGACAGCAGTGCCTGTGAAGAATAGCTCATTACACATTAGCGGTACATTAAGTATCTGCGTGTGTGTGTGTGTGTGTTTGTGTTGAGGTACATTCACCCCATGTGCCTGTCTGCTCGCTTGTGTGTAAACCATGGGTGTGTCAGCTGCAATTTGTGAGTGCATCTTGATCCCCTCCCCAGAGACCATGCTAAATTAGGATGCATATTATTTAAAGATGCCCTGGGCTGAGTTTCAGCTGGGTATATTTGTGCAATGAATATGTTGATTTTTATGGTGCCCTGTGTGTGCCTATTCACGCTGCCAGGGAGGCAATTTTAAGCACAGAAGTGTTTGTATGAAAGCCGAAGTCTTGATTTTGTCTGCAATGTTTTTAAATGATTTTCTCTCCTGGGATGTTCACAGCACTGTGATGAATGTATTTTTTTTTTCATTAATGAATAGCACGGTCTCTTAGAAATATAGAAAAATTAAATCTTGTAAGCTAGTGTTAAGTATAAGTAGACGTGTGTTTACAACTAGCCTTGGTTCGATCTTAAGTAAAAGAAAGAAAAACAAAAAAACCTATGACAGAGGTTAATATAATATAATAAGGAAAATGCATTAATTTCCTGACAATTTTAACCATTGACCATTTTCAAGTATAAAACATTTCAGGGGTTGTCTATCTACCAAAGTAATGGCTTTCACATGTGGGTCTCAGTGATGGAAACGTCCCATTTGACTCTTTTCAATACTGACAGGAGGGTTACTTAGAGCTGCTTCAATGGCATTTGGAATTATGTGCACTAGACAAGCCAGGTGCCAAGGTGAGAGATTTTTAAATGCAATGTGCTGTAAAGCTATCTTGTTATCTTGCCATTTGAAGGAGAGCTCTTTCTCTAATTTGGCCATCACACCAATTTCTATTTTTTTTCAAAAGAAGTACAGCTTGCTTAGCTCACAAATGTCACATTTCAGAGTTAAAGCTTCACCTCACAGTCTTTTGTGAGCCGTTTGTAGACTATACACAGAAATCACATGTAAGAACATTATACTCTTGAGTGGACCTTTACCAGAAATTGTACTGCTTTATTCACCCTTCTTTCACAATAAACACATTTTTTTTATCAAGGTAGTCAGATAATGCCAATGTATAAAATTGGCTAAGCATTTACATTACAGACAATTCCTTATAGGACCTAAATGTAATATTCTCTATGGCAATGTTTGCCTTGAATGCACCTTTATTGCATACAGCGACCAAATGTGTCCTAGTCTTTTGTAATGCTGCTATTTGTTAACTATTTGATCCCAGGAGGACAAATAGACATTACTGCTGCAATGATGCAACTCAGATGGATTGTGCTATTTCATCCTGTTGGTTTACTAGTTCATTGATGTTAGTCACATAGTGTGGTTGATAACATTACATGATGTGCTTCGAACTGATGCTCGGTGTAGGGTTACAGCTGCACTGAAGTAGCTATACAGTATTTGACCTCAGCAAGACAGCAATAACCTCAATCCAAGTTCTAATCTTAATCTAATTTCAATCCCAGCACTTGATCCATCCATAGCCCCAAATCTTGGACTTGTTCATTGTTCATGGTCATGTTCATGTTAAAGCTGCATCAACATCAAACATCAAAGGAAGCTCCATATAGTAGTGGCTATTCTGTCATTCCAGAAGTTCACTCAGGGATTTTTTTAATAAAGTATTCAGTCACAAAAAGTCAACTTGTCACACTAATGAGACCTGGGAAAACTTGATTTCTCACTGACATTTTGGCTTATTCTAGCTGTGTAGCTTTTTCTGTTTGTGTGTGTGTGTGTGTGTGTGTGTTTTTGTGTGTGTGTGTGTGTGAGGCGTAGAAATAGCCACAGAAAAAATGATCGTATAGACTGAGTAAACAGCCCCTCTGGCAGGTTCATTTTCCTTATCCACCGCAGGAAGATGGAGTCAATGTTGTCTCCACCTTTAGGTCCCTTGAGCGTTGACATCCATCTCCTTTTGAACTCATCTGTAATTTTTTGTTGTGTTCAGCTCCAGTTTTTTATGTCTACACCAAAAGGCCAGCTGTTCAACCTCCCGTATAGTGGCAGCTACAGAATTTTGAATGTATGCTGTCTGTAGAACCACTTGCCTTGGCCTTTACTGTTACTGCTCATGTGTCTTATACATAGTGTGAAACGGCTTTGAGCTCACCAAAATATTATGGTTATTTTGGTTAGTATGTCCAGTTGGTAAATGTGGAGAAAAATACATTATACCCATTCTTACCTTCCGTTCATCCATGTCCTGTAGCAGATTGAGAGATCCCCTCCTTAATGACTTCATGTGATTGCATTTCTAAATTAATTGATGTATAAATGAGGTACTTATTTATATTGCAGCTTTACTGACTATGTTCTAGTTGCTAGCCTTGTTTGAAAATTGGGCCCAAACTTATTGCACTCTTTCAATATGTATGTACATACACGGATCTCTTGAGACTTAAAACCAGATTTTGTTGGACAGCAGTGCCTGTGAAGAATAGCTCATTGCACATTAGCGGTACATTAAGTATCTGTGTGTGTGTGTGTGTGTGTGTGTGTGTGTGTGTGTGTGTGTGTGTGTGTGTGCGTGTGCGTGTGTGCGTGCGCTTTTGAGAGAAAAACAGCAGTCTGGCGGCGCTCACTTGGTCAACTAGTCTGCATTCACATTCCTTACATTCCTCCTCACTGTCTGCTTGGTCACATGAGTGCAGTGGAGGTTACACTGAAGATGGGAAGATGTGGGTAGTAGGTACACTACCGTTCAAAAGTTTGGGGTCACCCAAACAATTTTGTGTTTTCCTGAAAAGTCACACTTATTCACCACCATACGTTGTGAAATGAATAGAAAATAGAGTCAAGACAATGACAAGGTTAGAAATAATGATTTGTATTTGAAATAAGATTTTTACATCAAACTTTGCTTTTCAAAGAATCCTCCATTTGCAGCAATTACAGCATTGCAGACCTTTGGCATTCTTGCTGTTAATTTGTTGAGGTAATCTGGAGAAATTGCACCCACGCTTCCAGAAGCAGCTCCCACAAGTTGGATTGGTTGGATGGGCACTTCTTAAGTACCATGGTCAAGCTGCTCCCACAACAGCTCAACGGGTTCAGATCTGGTGACTGCGCTGGCCACTCCATTACCGATAGAATACCAGCTGCCTGCTTCTGCTCTAAATAGTTCTTGCACAATTTGGAGGTGTGTTTAGGGTCATTGTCCTGTTGTAGGATGAAATTGGCTCCAATCAAGCGCTGTCCACTGGGTATGGCATGGCGTTGCAAAATGGAGTGATAGCCTTCCTTATTCAGAATCCCTTTTACCCTGTACAAATCTCCCACCTTACCAGCACCAAAGCAACCCCAGACCATCATATTACCTCCACCATGCTTAACAGATGGCATCAGGCATTCTTCCAGCATCTTTTCATTTGTTCTGGTCTCACAAACGTTCTTCTTTGTGATCCAAACACCTCAAACTTGGATTCATCCGTCCACAACACTTTTTCCAGTCTTCCTCTGTCCAATGTCTGTGTTCTTTTGCCCATTTTAATCTTTTTCTTTTATTGGCCAGTCTCAGATATGGCTTTTCTTTGCCACTCTGCCCTGAAGCCCAGAATCCAGCCGCCTCTTCACTGTACATGTTGACACTGGTGTTTTGCGGGTACTATTTAATGAAGATGCCAGTTGGGGACCTGTGAGGCGTCTTTCTCAAACTAGAGACTCTAATGTACTTATCTTCTTGCTCAGTTGTGCAACGCGGCCTCCCACTTCTTTTTCTACTCTGGTTAGAGCCTGTTTGTGCTGTCCTCTGGAGTAGTACACACCGTTGTAGGAAATCTTCAATTTCTTAGCAATGTCTCCCATGGAATAGCCTTCATTTCTAAGGACAAGAATAGACTGTTGAGTTTCAGATGAAAGTTCTCTTTTTCTGGCCATTTTGAGCGTTTAATTGACCCCACAAATGTGATGCTCCAGAAACTCAATCTGCTCAAAGGAAGGTCTGTTTTGTAGCTTCTGTAACGACCTAAACTGTTTTCAGATGTGTGAACATGATTGCACAAGGGTTTTCTAATCATCAATTAGCCTTCTGAGCCAATGAGCAAACACATTGTACCATTAGAACACTGGAGTGATAGTTGCTGGAAATGGGCCTCTATACACCTATGTACATATTGCACCACAAACCAGCTAGAATAGTCATTTACCACATTAGCAATGTATAGAGTGTATTTCTTCAAAGTTAAGACTAGTTTAAAGTTATCTTCATTGAAAAGTACAGGGCTTTTCCTTCAAAAATAAGGACATTTCAATGTGACCCCAAACTTTTGAACGGTAGTGTACATCAATAATTTTACTGCCGCATTGTAGTTTAGCTTTAGAGTTATGGCATATTGATGAGTATGTGCTTCATGAGCTTCAGAGGAAACAAGTTGTAAACACAACATTGACAATTTTATTACTACCAGAATGGCCCTAGCGGTCATACATTATTTGCATATCATTTTAAATATAAGTTTCAAATCAAATACATTGACCTATAATGTTATGATAGGAGAAGGGCTATGCGTTTCGGTAAACAAGCTGTTTAAGGCAGCAAATATTACTGAAGTTGCAATTGCAATCCGAACACCAGGTGTTTCCACTAGTAGATCATCACAGTTAATAAAACTGTGACGATACAGACATTTTGGTTTTTCTGGAATCATTTGTCCCGTACATTCATACTGAGTACACTTGCCCTTTACTCCTCATTCAGATGCCATATATTGCCCAAAAATCACAGGACATCTCTCTTATATCAATGATGAAAATGTTATTGAGAATTCCAGTGTGAGCATAACAATGTGTGAAGCTCGCTCAGTGCAGTATGCCTTTCCTTAGTGCATGTACCAGGTACTGTCACATATTCTCATTCGTCATTCTGACCTATTGTGAGATGCTCGACTCTGATCTGTTTACATGAGCATTATAATGTACATGTGTCTCACTACAAAAACCAGAGTCGAGTAGGAGGAGAGTGTTTTTCAATACCTTCCAGTAGGTCCCATTGTCCTGCATGTCTCTCTACATACTAGGAACCGTTACATTAATACCAGTATACCGTCTAATTCACCATTGTCACAAGCAAAAATTCCTGTTCATTCATTGTGCTGCTGCATGAACAAACAAATTCTGATTTGGATCTCCCATGTTAGTTTTGTTGCTGTGCTTTGTTGACTCTTGCAAGTGGGCCTGGCACTTGACATGACCATGTGGAGGCCCCATGCTGTTGGGAGGCCCTGCATGCAACGCTCCTCTGTGATTGGAGGAAGCCAGACTGGGATGAATGAACACTGTACATAGAGCAGGAGGCATGAGGGACTGCACTGGTACGCCCCCTCTCTCATTCTCTATCGTTCTGCTCCCTTTCTCCCTCTTGTGCACACACATTCAGTGGGACACAGGAGCCATGTTTGTCTCACCACAACCCCTCTTTTTTTCATTCTACACTTTCATGGCTTTTTTTGTTCTGCTAGCTTTGAGAACAGAGTCACGGGTGATAGGAAATGTCATGTTTTTGTTCATTACTGTATGCAAAATATGATGTGTGATACAGTGTGACAGGTGCAAAGGCAGTTTGACAAATCATTACAAGTTGGAGTACCATGTTGGGCTGAAATGATTAATATTGTAATTTTTTAAGCAAAAATGCCTTTTAAACCAGCTGCCAGGACTTTTGTATGGTTGTGATGTCACATGTATACTATATATACGTAGAAAGTGTCACTACAGTGCCATTACAGTCATTCCCCGGCTGCAATGATGGTGCAGAAAGACCAAGAAATGCCGACCAATCAGAGCAGACTGGGTTTTTTGGGAGGGGCACGTGCTAAAACAGAGATTTTCAGACAGAGGGTGACTACAAATATATTCAAACAGAGTAAAATAATGAAAAATAATGTGGCTTTTTTAAACATGAAACATCTAAACATGTTCTAGAAAAAATAAGTGTGAACCTGGATATGAGCATAATATGGTACATTTAAGGAAATAATGATGATGTGGGTGTGCATTTTTCACTATTTCATTGACCTAGACTAAAACATATAACAAATTAATTAATAATGAAAATAACAAGTTGTTAGTTGGCTTTTGGGAAGTCATTAGATTGTAATAATTTAGTTTTTAAATTTAAGATTTTTATTTTGCTCTTGATCTAGAGGGCTGGGAACTTAAACACAGAACACTTAATTTAGAAGGATGCTTCAAACAAGGAGTGCAAGTTATATTAGCAATTAGTTAGCTAGTGGGAGCACTATTTCCGTTGTTAATGCACTTCTAGCATTGCGCCGCTGTATGCAGAGGAAACACTGGAGCCATTGATAGAACTGCAACTGATGTGCCCTGTAGCACGATACTAATGATCTCTCTGTAAAGGCAGATTGAGGACACATCAATCACATCGTTCACGATCTAATATCGCCATATCGCACACCCGTAATTGCAGCCCTGTCAGTATTTAGAAATGCAGTCAACTCCCCAATGAAAAGAAAATCTTTTGATTCATTGTATTAGCTTTCTGACAGTGAGAGTGAGCGAGTGTGTTTGTGGTTACGATGACGGGGTGTGAGAAGAACCCTTCTGTATCGTCATGGGAGGAAACACAGCTTGAACGCTTAACACCTGACACGGCAGCTGTTCAGATTGTCAAGTGACTCAGAGCCTCACTGTGGATTCAGTGAAATGTTGAGCTCTCTGTATGTAGCATTACTTAACTATTAAACAGAGTTATTTGCCAGCAGAACAATTTAAAGTGCTCATATTGTGCTCATTTTCAGGTTCATAATTGTATTTAGAGGTTATATCAGAATAGGTTTTATGGTTTAATAAAAAAAAAAAACACCATATTTTTGTTGTACTGCACAGTGCTGCAGCGCCTCTTTTCACCCTGTGTGTTGAGCTCTCTGTTTTATCTACAGAGTGATGCATCACACGTCTGTTCCGTCTTTGTCGGGAAGCACGCATGCACAGTAGCTAGGTCAGAGGCAGAGAATGAGGGCGTGCCACGCTAGTAGCTAGGCGAGCGTTATAACGTGTGTTACAAAGTGACGTACGTTCGCCACGGAAGTAAAGGCTAGACTACAATAGAGCTGTTTGGAGCAGTTTGTCAACAGTGTTTTCTGTTGGAGATGGTACGTGCCGGGTGGACTTTGGGCTTTTTCCCTTTGTAAATCTATAACATGCACAAAAAGATATTTAACAAAATAAAGCAAAGGGGAAAAATCCCCAAAGAAATAATATGAGCATGACTCATGAAGTGGGTTGAATGTGTGGCATTCTTCAGACTCCTGATGGCGCTTTACATTATACATAGAACCCAATGCCCAAGGCAACATTTTTCACATGGAAAGCCAGGGATGAAACCTGCTTGATAAAAGCCTAAGTATGTAGACAGTAGTGAGGCAGTGAGACTTTCTGTTTCTTGTTATTGCACAGGCATTTCCACTGCATACCGTAACCTGAGAGTCCTCATCTCCCTACAGGTTTGATCGCTATACTCAGATTATCACAACTGGGGCTTCACAATATCGATTAATTCACACTCCGGATAGTTTTTGGCCACAAGTACGTGTAAGTGTCTGGGCTATTTTTTACCTTGTTGTTATCGATATAAGGTGATTTAATTAACAAACAAAGACTGTGCTGAGACAACAGACGAGCACTAGTTGATTTTGATTTGAGGCTTCTTTGTGGCATCGAGACCCACCACACACACAAACACACACACACACACACACACACACACACACACACACACACACACACACACACAAACAGGCGTTATCCTGCTGTAAACGGCCCAGTGCTATCAATCAGACCATCTGTCCCTGTCCACTCAGCCTGTATTTAGGTTTCAGTGCATAGTAATATCCTAAAACGCTGGTTTACCGATATAATACATTACTAACATTATTAAGGAACAACTCGTAGCAATAATCTACTGTTGCTGTGTCAATTTAGAAGAAGGTACGAGGCACTCTGGTTATCCTTGCTTTTGAGTGATTTAGTGGTCTCTCTTCACAAAAGCGTTTGTAATTACATTTCATTGCTCTCTGTCAATTGACTCTCAAGGCTGCACTGTTCAGTACTGTATTTAGTTATTTAATTCTGGGTTTTCTTCCGATGGCTCCTATCTTCTCTTTCCATCTCATGTTTGTGACCTCTTACAGCCTATTTGGCACTTATTAATGTAACACAACAGGTTCCAAGGGTTTTTACTGAGCTGGGAATAAAAGCCTTCTCTTACTTTGTTCCATGGTCTAGGTACAACTTGCAAAACTTTCTACATCTAAATGACCTGGTCCCATTAAATTAATTTAAGGCCATGTTAAAATGCCATAGAACTCAAAAACTGCCACATGTGATCTGTTCCTTTCCTTTATGTGTGATGCTTGTTTGTTTGTTTTGACTATGCTGTATTTCTATTTAAAGTGTAACTGGTGTGCCATCTTGGCCAGGTCTCCCTGGGAAAAGAGATTTGAATCTCAAGGGACTTCCTGGTTAAATAAAAAAAAAAAACACTAAAAATAATATTTTTGTAAGATTATTTTTGGGCATTTTCAGCCTTTATTTTTAATAGGACAGCTGAAGACATGAAAGGGGAGAGAGGGTGTATGACATGCAGCAAGGGGACGCAGGTCAGAGTCGAACCCAGGCCCGCTGCGTTGAGAAGCATACCTCTATATATGGACACCCGCTCTACCGACTGAGCTATCTGGGCGCCCTGTGCTTGTATCAGATTTAAGCCACGCTTGCAGTGTAGTTCTGTGGTTGGCAATGTCAGTCTGACGGTCATTCCACCACCTTGGTATATCTTAACAATAGGATGTATTGACATATAAAGTGTTACAGATAGCCTTGTTCCAATCATGATGAATTGTAATAACTTCATTAAGTCCTAAGCAATTCATCTAGTGCCACCATGAAGTCCAAATGCCTTTTGTTACCTGAAAAACAAATGGCATTCCTATCAACCTCAGCTATACATTGTGTTTAGTGCTAATATGCTACTAGTAGCATGCTAACTAACATGGTGAACATGGTCAACATTATACCTGCTAAACATCAGCATGTTAGTATTGTCAATGGGAGCATCTTGGCATGCCGACGTTAGCATTTAGCTTAAGAGTTTACAGAAGCCAATTTGAGGTATATCAGGACAAGCCAATAACTGTGCAAAACAGATGACATATACAGGGTATATCAGCATTAAAAAGAACATTAATTTGCACTCGCTTAGCTGAGCCTCTTTGTGCATATCTTTAGTTCCTGAGAGGCCTGAGGTATTGTATAGCTTCACTTTAGAGACTGTGGAAACCTGAGCTGTGGCCTCTTGGTCATTGGGTGTCCAGTCTCTGTTGACAGTGAGCTGGGCCAGGTGAAATATTCACTGTGTTGGGTCACTCTCCTGCTCCTACTCCTCCTCTTTCTCCTTCTGTTCTCCCAAATGTTTTGTGAATAGGTGATCCATTAACAGAAATGGAAGAGCGGAATAGCGTTGATGGTATTGAGAGCGCTGCCCTCCTAACTTTTCCATTTCCCCAGCCCTTTCTCTCGTCTTCTCTATCTGAGTGACATACAGGGACAGCCTGTTTCTTTGTCTCTGTGTGTTTTGTTGCTTTTGTCTATCTTTTCTGTGTATTTCCTTGTGAATAGAATTACAAATCAGTCTTTAATCTATCCTGTTATCTATTAATCTACCTCATATATGGCAGTAAAATGGAGGTAGGTCTACACCAAATGTGATTCAATCAAAAGACAGCATCTTGGGGATCATGCCACCACTGTATTCTTACTTTATCCAAATGGATGTTATTTGTGCAATTTAAAAGCTATTACGGGTCCGGATAAGGTATCAACATTGTTACTGATCGGCTAAAGGGGCACTGTATCCTTTGTGTTTGGTACGTTTGCGTCTTTGTTTCTTTTTCTCTTGTTGTCTGTTGGGCTTTATTTCATCCTCTCTCCCTTTTACAAACACTGTCCTGTCTCTACTTAGAGTAAGCTATGAACCTCTTGGCGCAGTGCCATCACAATCCATTCACTACAACTCAGTGAGACCTCACAGCCGTTACTATCCCAGAGCACACCCTGTCCTCTCCAGCAGTTCCCATTTGTACAGTAAAATGGCAAAATGGCCACTTCATAGATCCCCCCCTCTTCACCACTTTGTGTCCTCATGAGATATTGACAGTTACTCTGTGTGCTTACACACATTTGTGTGTGTTGTAAGGACCATGTGGGTACATGTCAGCATGTGAATATATAGTATGTGCGTGAGTGCGTGCGTGCGTGTCTGCATGTATGTGTGTGTCAAATGTCGAGCTAGCTGGTGTGAATGTGTGTCTTATTATGTGTTTTATACCCATGAAATAGCCACTACTTAAAATAGCTTACTATGCCTAATTTTTAGGACGTACTTGTCCTGTTGTGGGACTCTACTGTCACAGCAACTTTTTTAGGTTGGACACCTATGTTTTAACTAGTTTTACAAAGGTTAAGATGTCCAAACCTAAAATAAAATTTGTGTTTTGCAGTTTTTTTTCTCCTACTTTGCATGTTTATCATCACACGTCTACTCCAGTTTTGTGAGGCATATAGGCTTTCATATCCAACACTCAATGATCCCCACCTCTCGCCAAGTGAAACCATTGGCAGTGAGCTGGGAAATAGCTGCTAACGTTTTAACGACTTAATGAGACCTAATTAGTTGAAATGGGAATCAGGAAAAGAGTAGCCGTGGCAGTTATCTGTGTGTTTTGCCATGCTTGAATGCAGGTGTTTCTGTTCCTGTTGTGAGCATGTTTAAATGTATTTTACATGTGTCATGTTTATCTGTTTGTTTTCGGTGCATGTGCATACAGTATATGTTCATGTTGTCTCCGTGTGTGTGTGTGTGTGTGTGTGTGTGTGTGTGTGTGTGTGTGTGCATGCATGCATGCGTGTTTCAGAGTGCTGTGCCGCCTTTTTCAGCATTACTCAGCCTCTTCATCAGGACGTGATGGTGGGGGGTCAGGCCTCATTTAATCAAGAAAAAAAATTCCATCTCCCATTAACTTAATTAATCCAACACTGGAGAAAGAAAAGCTGAAAGAAACCTGCCGGTGCGTGTGTGTGCTAATGTGCGTACTGTTTGTGAGAAAATAGTGTTTCTATGCTGGAATCATGAATAGGTTTGTTAAATGAACTATAGAAGGGAAGTTTAAATGATATTACTTGCACCGGTACAGTAATAACTTGATGAAAAAGACATTTTACTTAATATAATATTTGTCATCTATTGATGAACCGAGGTTCAAGGCGGAAGTAAACAGTCCACCATGACTGTAGTGGCACCTCACTAGTACGACCCTGTGCATAACACTTTGATGTATGGAATGGATTCCACTGCTTTCAGTGCTTTTGCTTATACATATATCCAATATATAGGCTATACCTTTTACATGTTTCATGAAATGAAAATAAATGCTATAATTTCAAATATGTAAATGTTTCTCTGAAATTTAGTTGAGTTTTAAAAGATAACTGGATGTCATTTATTTGCTGTTCTGTAATCAGCTGCTCCCCCAACAAACTGAGACTTCGCAAAAGAGTTTTTTTCATAGAGTGTGATGAGTTAAATCATAAGCGGTGGGTTTAATTGCTGCACCGTACATCTCAGCTTTCACTGTCAGTGTAAATGCGTTCAGTAATTGTGGCTGCACTTGGGAACACAACACATAAATAAGCCGCCAGGTTTGTCTACAGAGGAGGCCAGACAATAGGAATATAAATAATATAAAGGTTTTCAAAGGTTACCCAAGAAAACAAAACTCACATATGTTTTTGCTTTCTTTGTCACTGCTGTGCACCTGATACACTTCTTTTTTTAAAGATTTGGAGCTGTGCTACTTTCCATTATATCTAATGCTATCCAGCCTGTTCATGAAAATTAGCTGCTGTTGTGTCAGTCAAGGTTTGAAGTCTTCAGGGCTTTTTATCTCCCATCTCTGATTCACTCTTGATCTTTCCCCTCATCTTTTTTCATTAGTTCTCAAAGAACTCAATTAGAACTGCGTTTCACAGCACTTACTGATGTATAATAGAGTACAAAAACACAGTTGTGTAGGTAAGATACAGTAATGTAAAGATAGGAGAAATCTGTTTATTTTCTTTATGGTTTAATGTCTATTTTATTATTTTGAATATTGTAGTTACTGTGTCATATTTTCTTGATTTTTGTCTGGGTGGGTGATGATGACAAAGGGGGCGTTCATGTGGCTAGTTGTATGTTTTGTGTAAGTAAAATTATAAATTGCTAATCACAAAAAAAAAAGATAGGATAAATCTGCAGGTAGTGTGTTAACCATGGCATTTATTTTCTTGTTATAAATCATTTGCAACTTTATTTCAAAATTATGTTTTACATCTTTTTTTAAACAATGACATTTTAGCATGGTAAAACTGCTGATTAAACAACATCATCTCCTTTAAGTGAGGTTTATGCAGCTCTCTGCCGCTCATTTCACACCAGCTCATCAACCTCTCACTCCAGGACTCTCTCACTGACTCTAATGTCCTGCCGCTGACATACAAAACCTTTCATGCCGCCGCACCCATTTCTGTTCCAAGCTCCTTTTTCTCCCTTTTTCTCCTCTCTGTCCCCGAAACACCCTGCCCCTGCAATTCACTACCCCTATCCATCTCTGCTGCCAACACTATTGATTGTTTTGAAGTTATGCTATAACATGACAAATTTCCAAATGCTGAAATGAATAAAGTAGACAAAAATAGCCAGAAATGACATATGAGGTAGATGTGTAAATAATTGGATCAATTGAGAAGAGAAGTGCAATATTTAATTCATAGTTTAGTTGCGATAGTGGCTGTGTGGCTGTGATATTAGTGTGGTAGTGTTAACAGAGCAATATAAATGCTCCTACAGAGGGTTGCAGAGAGGCACTATATATATTGAGCATATTACACATGACAAATGCAACTGACAAATAACTTATTCATTTATTTATTTTGTCTTTGTCTCACACAGAAAAGCCTGTTTCGGTGGAGCTGAGCTGCGGGGCTGGACCCAGCCATGTAGTATTGGAGCCAGGTTTGCCCCTCTTGCTGGACTGCAACCTTGGGGCCAGCGATACACCTTTCAATGTCACCTGGCTTCAGGATGGCCAGCCTCTGCCTCTGGAGGGGGGTGACTTCCTGCAGTATTTGGCTAACGGATCCCTCCTCCTGCTGCCGACCTCTCAGGGCGTGGAGGGTGGCTACAGCTGTGTGAGTGCCAGTGCCCATGGAGCCCTGACCAGCCGGACTGTTAATGTTCTCCTAGCAAGTAGGTGTCCAGCAGATACATTTGCAAATCCAACAGTGATCTTGCATGTTCATGCCTATGTATGGCATCTGTTTTTTGATTAGTAAAATGTATCAATATGAATGCAACTCAAAGCTTGCATGCTTCAAGTGTAGGTCCCTGAATTAGCTGGAAGCTCAGAATTGTGTATAGGTGCAATATGTAAATATGATATATATATATATATATATATATATATATATAGTGGTTTATTCTGTGTTTCTGTATCCCTGATAGACAAAGAATTTGTCCAGGGTGTATCCGGTCTTTCATTCAATGCATGCTGGGATAGGCTCCAATACCCAAGTGTAGAACGTTCATGGATATATAGATGGACAGAAAATAAAAAATTGAATAGATGGAGTACAACTGAAACTATTAGTAAATTAATCGATTAGTTGATCAACAGAAAATTAACTCGCAACAATTTTAAGTAAAAATGCCACAAATTTACTGGTTCCAGCATCTCAGATGTGAATATTTGCTGGTTTTTGGAGTCTTCTTTAATAGTAAATATTGCATGTCTTTAGGTTTTTAGACTCTTGGTTGGGCAACCCAAGGAATTTGAAGACTTCACCTCTGGGGAATTGAGATGGACCTGACATTTTATCAAAAGTAATCCTAAAGTCGGGGCTACAAAAGTAATTTTAGTGAGATTAATTTGTTGCATGAAAAATGATATATATATATTAAAATTATGAAAGCACACTTTCTGCCTGGAGATTTGTGATTGTATCATATGAAAATACTGTATACAACAGCTACTTTATTGTCATTACATGTGTTGTGTGTCTGACAATGTTGGGAAAGACAAAGTGCTTGAAATGGCAGGAAGAGGTAGGTTGTAGTGTCACTGATGTCATTTGTCAAAGGAATTTCCTTGCATGGATAGAGTTGAACTTGGTTCTCCTCTGCCTCAGAACCCTAATTTCAGGAACGGCGGCGGAGTCATTAGGTTTCCATTAAAGTCAATGTGTGTATTTCCATGGACTGCGAAACGACTGCGGAACGGTTGCGGAACGGCGATCCGCAGCCCTCCGGAGCAGATACGCAGAGCTTCTATTTTTGCCGGATGCTGCAGTTCTCCGCAGCATTTCAGCACACGGCGGATAGTGCGGGACAGGAAGTCAATCACAGACACAAAATAAAACATCCAGTTAATTTTCAAAATAAAATAGACCGTGTTCATGGCGGATCATATTTCCCTGCACTACACCTTGAAAACACAGCACATAATTGTTTCCCCTTTACTCCTCTGGATGGACACAAACTGTTGTGGTTTTTGTGGTTCTATTCTACATGAATTTGCAACATCTTTTGGGTCCTCAAGACTTCAGCTGACGGACGGCAGAGCACGGAGCCGTCACGCAGCTGTTACGCATCCGGTGGAAATTGGGGGTAATACTCTGGTGGAGTGCTAACAAGTGTCCTGGGAGCAGGTACACTTTTAAACAACAGTCTGTTAAAAGGCACATATTGAAGGAGGAATGGTGGGTGGAAATGAAAGAACTTAACAGGAAGATGAGGGTGTGAAGGATGAGAGGACTGTAGCTTTTTAATCGCCCCTCCAAAGAGGCCTCTTTCTCTCACACTTGTAAGTGGTAGTCTTTATTTAGTCATTAGCTTTGTGTAAAATGAGACAGTATCCTTTGTGGATGCCCCTGCTTTTGTCTGCTGTCACATGCTTATTTATGAGGAGCTCTTGTTTAAGGGACAATAAGGAGTAAAGGAGGGGGATGGGGTAGAAATGGTGAGAAGGCGGAAAAGGCTGAAGAGACTTTGCAGTGGTGGAGAAAGGAGAGGCTTCAGAGACCATTAGGAATGACCTTCAGTTTTCATCTGTGTATACGCGCATGTACAGTTATATGTGTGTGTGTGTGTGTGTGTGTTGTGTGTCTATTGAATTAAATCAGTGGCAAGAGACTTTGAGATAGATGTGACCAGTGTGCAGGAGGTCAAAGCCAAACTGCCTCAACGTTGACATTGAGCTGGCATTCTCATTTCTTACAGCGTCTTTGCCAGCAAAAATGAGACTGAGGAGAGAATGTAGCAGAGATCACATCTGTGAAAACACATTACAAAACCCACCTTCTCCACTTTCCCAGTTGCAGTTTATGCACGTGGCTTTGTCTAAATGCATGTGAATGCATTGCAAAGGGAGAAACAGTGAAAGACACCTGCTTCTTCTTTAGATACGGCTAAACAGTATTTCAGTCTTTAGCTCACCCTTCTCTCGGCAAAATGCCAAAGGCAGCATGCAGTGTGCATATTACATTTCCCAAACACATCCACGGGTAAATGATGATGCAAGGGGAAAAAGCAGCTTTTAATGTTAATTAGACCAATTAACCTTTCACATTATGAGACTGTTGAGGTGAATGTCATATTTTTCTAAATCCTACCAGCTTTTGCAACCCATTAGAGTCAAATATCTGATGTCATAATCATAAACGTGTGCTGCATTTTTGCTCTTCATTTACAAAGGACCTTGTAGCCAAAATGGATTTCTGTACTTTTACTGTTTCTTGGATGTAGTTCTCTTTAATTTCAAGCTTAAGAAATTGATATTTGGTTGGTGTTTTTATAACAGTGTATTTCTGCCTCTTTTCAACTGTCACACAATTTTAGTAAATTTGAATGCATACAATCTTAAATAGTTGCAAAATGTACAACTCTATGCACCCCAAGAGAATCAATTTTCAAGATGAGAAATGATAGTTCATATGTCTCACATTATTAGAAAAAATTCAGAGCGGAAGGCCTGCACGATTAATCGTTACAAGCCGACTGCATCACAAACGCTACTTCTTTCTTCTGTGAGTTTTAAACATAGACGGTATAAAATAGGTTTTAAAGCTCTCCAAAGCATTGCATTGCTCGCCCTTATCTTCATTGAAGCCTCTGCGTATATTAACAGGCTTGTGTTGATGTGCAATGTGCTATTGTGTCAATAGGTAATTATGCATCAGAGCATACAAATATGACTTGCGGAGTTCCCCAAGGCTCCATTCTGGGGCCTCATCTGTTTAACATCTACATGCTTCCACTGGCTCAGATTATGGAAAACAACAAAATAAGTTACCATTGTAATGCAGACAACACACAAATTTACATAACCTTATTGCCAGGGGACTATAGTCCAATACAAAAATTGATCAAGTGCATCGAACAAATTAACGGATGGATGGACCAGAACTTTCTGAAATTAAATGAAGGAAAAACTGAGGTGGTTGTTTTGGGATCAGAAAAGGAACGATTAAAAGTCTGCGCTCAGCTTCAAACAATAATGTTGAAAACAACAGACAAAGCCAGAAATCTTGGTGTAATCATGGACTCTGACCTGAATTTTAACAGCCACATTAAGACAATTACAAAGTCAGCCTATTATCACCTTAAGAATATATCAAGGGTTAAAAGACTTATGTGTTAATAGGATTTGGAAAAACTTGTCCATGCTTTCATCTTCAGTAGACTTGACTACTGCAACGGGGTCTTTACAGGTCTTTACAGCTGCAGCTGATTCAGAACGCTGCTGCTCGGGTACTCACTAAGACCAAGAAAGTGGATCACATCACTCCAGTTCTGAAGTCTTTACACTGGCTTCCTGTGCCTCAAATAATTGATTTCAAAGTACTTTTGCTAGTTTATAAATCATTAAATGGTTTAGGGCCAAAATACATTTCTGATCTGCTAATACACTATGAACCACCCAGACCTCTCAGTTCATCTGGGGACAGGTCTGCTTTCTGTCCCCAGAGTCAGAACTAAACAGGGTGAAGCAGCGTTCATTATCTATTCTCCTCATATCTGGAATAAACTTCCAGAAAACTGCAGATCCGCTGCTACTCTCAGTTCTTTTAAATCAAGGCTGGACCTTTCTTTTTGATGTTGCCTTTCTTTAAATAACTGTTCATTTCTTATACTGCACTATAACTAGGGCTGCACAATTAATCAAATTTTAATCGCGATCACGATTTTGACTTCCCACGATCAAATTTGCGTGATCGAGCGATTGTTTTTTTAAAGCGTAATTTCATAGAACGCTCTGGGGTTTTTGCATAGCACATCTACCGCTCCATAAACCGGTCTGCTCGTGCCAGTCAGTTGTTCCCTGCACCCCGTGCAGCTTAGTTTTTAGATGGAGACAGTCACAGAGGACAGAGTAACGGGAGGAAAACTCAACAGATAGCAGTCAGTTTTACGGCGGTCTCAAGGTTTACCAGTAAACGCAACATTTTGTCCTGTCTGTTGTTTTTCAGACAACAGCGGTGACCAGTGTTAGTCGGTGCTAGTAGCGTCTGTTAGCTGTTAGCTCTTCTAGGACAAACCGGTGCTACTGTCCTCGCATCCGCTGCAATGTTGTTGTATGGATATGGTTTAATTTTGCGTTACATGACCCATTTCTTCTGTAAAGCCGTGCCTGTGTTGGCTCTCTCCTCTTAATCTCCACGCAGCCCGTTCACACAGCGGCCGCCGGTCCACACTTCTGACATTTGTTTACAGTTTTAATTTTTTATTAACACAGCTGTATATTGTTAAGTATGAAGGGCAAACCTGTATTTGTACCAGTGTTTCCGCGGGTAACTTCTATCGCGGCCGCCACGGCAAAGAACACAGAAGAAGTTATTGAATGCAACTAACTTCAGTTGGTAGAGTAACACTGTGTGAGACGGAGCTGCTGGATCTGGGCCAGAGATGTGACCCATGGCCAGAATATCATAGTTCATAAAAATGCAGCGCAGTGAGTGATTTCATACACACGACGTGTGTATACGCCATTGTGCCCGTGCTGGACCCATTCATAATGATCACAGTTATAAACAGCCTATGTGACGATAAAATTTGTTTTGGTTAAAATCAACAAATAATCGTGAGCATAATCGTGATCAAAATTTGGATCAAAATAATCGTGATTATCATTTTGGCCATGCAGCCCTAACTATAACTTTTATTTTTGTGTTTTATCTATTTTTATTTTTAACTGCTTAGTCTCGTGTTTTATCTGTTTTTATTTTTTAACTGTTTTTTCTGTAAAGCACTTTGAATTGCCCTGTTGCTGAAATGTGCTATACAAATAAAACTGCCTTGCCTTGCCTACAGGTGCCAAAAGAAATCTATATTTGGCACTGCCAATTTATTTAATTTTTTGTCATGGTTCATGTGTGCAATAAACATTACACGTTGTGAGAAAGAAATTGCGGCAGAGAATCGAGATATCAATTATAAGCAAAATAATTGTGATCCATATTTTTCCCCGAATAGTGCCGGCCTACCAGGCAGAAATATTTTACTCAACAAAACGTACAACATAATTACTGTAAATAGCTTCCTTTTGGCAATGTTTCTGTTTGACAGGTTATTCCTACATGAAAACAAAACTGACAGAATTGAACACCTGTATAAAACTAGAATGGGCAGTGTACTGTAAATAGGAAATAAAAATGTCATACCACACACATTTCCCAGTTGCTATTACAAATATCTGTTGAGCCCACGCTTACTTTTTTTTCAGACAGTTAGTCGGCCTGAAAGCTGGGTAGCAAAGAGGTCACGGGTGTAATTATCTGCTTGCACAAGAGGAGGGGAAAAACACTGCAATCTGATAGCTGTGGGGCCAAAGAGTGGGGCATAGATAGAGGGACGGACAGAGAAAGAGTCCGAAGTGAAGTTAAAGACAGGAGAGAGAGAGCGAGAGAGAGAGAAGCAATGAAAAAAGACATAATGAGAGGGAGCAAAGAAAGATGAGATGGGGACTTCTTATGTAGTGCATCAAAGGGTTACACACTTTAAAAAGCAGTGCCCAAAAGCTGCGTGAAAAGGTCTTTTTAAACATAGATAGGTCACCTTTTGCTTGAAGTTTTCCTCTGAAAAATGGTGCCAGGCAGTCTGTCATGGAATTTCATTGCAGGGGACATTCATAGAGTCCTGGGAAAATACTATTATGATTGTGCTTTGACGGAGTGGAGGTGGAAGCCCAGTCAGTCATCATTGTTCCATCACCGCATGGGCTAATGGCCTTCTCCAAACACCGCCCACCTTTCACATTGAAGTGTGCTCATGTGCACTCTTGCTGATCAGCTGTTGTTCACCACTAACATACAGACAGTATGTGATTCAGTAATGTAATCAAGCAGTCAAATGTATAGGCATCAAGGCCCACATTAGTGAAAACACGTATGTAAAAGTAGCTTGGCACTGATGCACTCAAGTTCACACAAACACACGCAGCGGGTCTGACACCTTGCTGGGCACTCTTCAGCACTGTTAATCATGCTACGTAATTACTGGAAGTGACAGGGGTTAGATGTCAACTCCTCCTGCAAAGCTTGCTAAACAACAAGCATTGCAAGTGTTTCTGAAATGAATTTAATATGTTATGCTACAGTGGTCAGCCTCCGTATACTCTTTAAAAAACTTTGTTCCTTCAGCACAGTCAGAAAACACAGATGGCCAGTTTGTTGCCATGACTAATAGTTGGTGTGATAGGTGTTAGGGTATTACTGGATATTCTGCCCTTTGTCTCCTTAAGCTTCCAGTGGTTTAGAGGAAATCTTTTTTCCAAAGAAATAGGGTAGCTTGACATCTTGAGGCAGCCATGTGATTGAAGTTTGAAAACACCAAGAAATAGAAACAAGTTTGGGACCGCTGTCAGGCTGTGCACTCAGTCTGGCCTTCCATAGTTTTGTTTGTATAAAGTCACATGACATCCCACTGTGTCTCCACTCTTATGCAACTTTTTACCACGCTAGCTGGAGGCTATATGCATGTATGTTGGTCTGTTGGCTGGTAGGATGACCACCACTTCACTTTGGTCCTGACCAGTATATCTTGACAACTATTGGAGGGATTGCCATAAACTGTTGTACCACCATGATGCCCTGAGGATGAGTTGTTATGACTTGGTTGGTCACCTGACATTTCATATATCCTGCACCAGCAGGATGGATTGGCACAAAACACTGTACAGATATTCATGATTCCCAGATGATCCTGAAATTTCCTCGAGTGCCTCCAATGAGGTTGAACATTTGTGGTTTTGAGTTTAATGTCTCAACAACTATTAGATGTATTGTCAGTTATATTTGGTTCACACATTCATGTCCCCATCTGGATACATTTTAATATCCTTTAACTTTTCAACTGGTACCATTGTCAGGTCAAAATTTCACTTTGTCCAATGTTTCGGTTGATGACATTCCCCTCAGCTGTATTTTTTTCTTCATAGCTAATAAGCAAATGTTAGCATGCTACCTGCTAAGATAGGGTGGTAAATTTTAAAAACATTATACATGCTAAAAATCTTCTTGTTAGCATTGTCAGTGGGAACCTCTTAGGATACCGACATTAACAATAAGCACATAACACCACTGTGGTTAACTACAGTCTCACATACTGCTACACTCATGAACATTTCATGGCCCATTTACATGGCTTGGTCCAAACTAGAGTGACACAAAATAAAGAGCATCCAGAACTTTTGCCAATAGAAACAATTTCAGAATCAGAGCAGTTTGATTCAGCGCAGCAGAATTTGTTATGAAAGTGGAAATTGGCCATAAGTCACTTCACCGAGTAATATCAAAAACTGCCATCACTCAAATACTAAGCAACTTGTTCAACAGATAAAGCGAAAGGGCTGGAAGAACTGACAATCTGACAATCTTGCTGATAAAAAAATTGTGTGGTATAAAGTGTGGTGAGTAGTGTCACCTGATGTAAAATGCAAATACAGTAATTGAAATTGGGATCTTTGACAGCAAATTACATGTTACCTCTAAGTAAACCTAATATTTTGTAAATAAGCTGTGTAATTTCTTCACACAGTATCTCTTCTACCAATAGTTCTTTGAAATGCATGGATCAGCTTTGTCCTTCCTGCAAGGTAGATTTGTGTATGTAACAGTGCTGGATAACATGTTTTCATTCTGTGCAAATCTGGTCTGAATTGGTTCATTAGCATTAGCTTCACATGGAGAAAATGTGTTACAGAACAAGGTAAAGAAACCATAAAGAATGACTGATTACAAACAATTTCTGTTTTGAGATGCATTTATTTATTCAGATGCCTCGACTTGTTTTGGTACATTTTACTGAACGTGAAAATGATGTGATATAATGAAATAATGGTGGTTTTGTGCCATTACTATGTAAATAGGCCACTGTGCTTTCTAGCCTAGTTGTATCAGTTGGAATTTGGAGTCTTCTTCTGTTACCTTCCTGCTTTCTTCTTGCCTTTGGTTGCTTTCTCTGTCTTCTTTCTCTGCTCTTTCCTTTGATCCACCCCCCACTTTCTACTCTTCAGAGCCACAGGCGAAGTGGCTGGGACAGCCAGCCAGTTTTGTTTTCTTCTCGACAGCCTGTTGAGGTCATAGGTTAGAGGCCCTGAGACAGTGCTCACTGTTGCCCCTGGTGTTCAGTATTATCTACAGTTGGAAGAGATTTTTGTGCGTGTGAATGTGTTGAGGCTGTGAAAATTGCAGCCCTAACAAGACTCAACCTAGAGGAAGAAATAATCCAACCAAACCTGATTATATGAAAATAGGCTCCTTATGATGACATTCGAGAATATTTAAATGGTTCAACAAGTCTTAAATTAAATTACAAAATTAAAAATGCTACCTTTTAAAATCTATAAAATGGCCTGAATGCAATACATAATTCTGATAAGTATGTATGGACAGATTCTGAATTTGACTATGAAGGTTTACTCCCATTCATTTGCTATTTCAAACAAAAACTGTGAATTGGATCATTGTTTTATTGTGTTTTATTAAGGCTTGAACCCACAATTAGTGTATTGAACCCTTTCCCCATGTGACCATTTAATGTAGTGCGTGTGTGTGTTCTAATGTTGTCCATGTGGACTCTGATGGAAATGGAGCTGTCCACCAACTGTGGGCCGAGCCTTCAAGATAATTACACACGTCAGTCACATGATGTCTACGTGATGTGACCTACATCAATAAATTGTGTCCTAGAGGTAGACAACATGACATACACATTTCCCATTAGGAATAGGTCATTTGCACTAGCAGTAGTTTAGATACGGGCCACTTTTTGTGTCTGTCCACTGGGAAATTACCAAGTCTGCTTTGATAGATACACCTCTAACCTTTATCACCTCTATACCCCCCAGGTCTGTCTAAGTTCCTTCAGGAGCCATCGCCCCAAACGGTACCTGCTGGGGGAGCTGCTCGCTTCAAATGCCAGATTGAGGGAGTACCCACACCTGTTATTAGATGGGAAAAGGACACAGTGGCTGTTCCTGAGGAAACAAGGTGACCCTTTTATGTGTCATTGCTGTTGTTGACCTTTACCTTACTCTATCTTCTCTTCTGTCTTTTCATTTTCTCACAATGAATGAATTATGTGATTACTCAGGTTTGTTTCAAGATTTCTGCCGTTTCAAAACAATTATTTTGAGTGCATATTCTTTTAGTTCTTTTTAACCTGATACTTTTCTCTGTATGTGTTCCGTCATTAATATCCTAGTATTGATCATTGATTAGGGCTGGGACGGTATGGATTTTTCTTACTGCGGTTGAAAAGATTGCAGCACAGTGTTTCCATTTCAACTTTCAACAAGGGATATTTTATCGCTGGAAAGATGAATATGTATTAAATTGAGTAGGTTTATATAATAGAAATGTGAAAAATGTTTAAAAGTTGGTGCCTTCTAGACCGCAAAAAGCCATAAATTTTATTTTTGGCTCATATGGATGAAAGACAACTCCCAGAATGCACTTGCAAACGCAATTATCCACAAAACTGTTTTAAAATTGAAACCTGGAAACCTGAGAGTGAGTAACTTACTTTGATACACAGTAGAACATATGCTTCATTTACAATTGGTCAAATCAAATTACCCTTACAAAAACATGCTGTCATAAACGTCTACAGGTGTACTTCATAATGTTGAAGTTGTCATATTTTAAAGACGTAATCAGAATTGTAATCAAGAAATCTTTGACAGTGTCACTATAATCTAACTATACATATTTTCAAATGTAATCTGGGTTGACTATAGTTATTTTTTTTTTATCTGATTATGTAATCTGGATTACATGTAATCAGTTACTACCCAACACTGTGCATTACATATATAAAACATACATGTGCATGAAAATCATTTTAGTGCTGTTTAATTACAGTCTCGTCATTACCCCATTATTTCCTTGTACTGTATATTACACTGGAGCATACTGTATTTACAAGCTTCATTGGGGGAGTCACACAAAAACACACTATTTTGACCATGACAATACAGTTCTAGACTTTATAATAGTAGTATCAATTAATAGAACATGCGGTCATATCAAGTACATTCAGTTTTTCACTGCTTTCCACAATTGGCAGCACTTAAAAAATAGGGTTTTGTAATGAGTGACAACTCTGTGCTGTTTATTTGTACTGATGACTGAAGTGGCCTACATTTCTCAAATTAAAATGTAAATATTGATGATATTTTAATACTTTTCTCATTATCATTTTTAATGATTAATGAATGCTTAAACAAAGGGTATACTGAATCAGATGCCTGTCCAAGCCTGTTTCTATACAGGGGTTTCAAAGTAAATATTCAGGATTTCCGATCCTATGAGGACATTGAAAAGATCACTTATAACAAGCTACTCACTATGAACCTTCCATGCTTTTAAAGATAAGAAAGAAAAGAAATTTTTTAATTTGAATGTCTCTTCTCTCTTCTCTCTCTTCTCTCCTCGACAAATCTCACTTAACGATATTGACATTTCAGTGTGACTCCTGCGCCTTGGAATTTGTTTACAGCCTTATTGCACAGGACTAATGGCCGCTGTAGCCCAGCATGACTTGCAAACATTATGAGGTCTCATTGGTGGGATGTAGTTCTCCGACCTGAGGCGCTGTTAATGGCCCCTCACAAAGATGAGCCAAGGGGCTCGTACATAACTGGCATTTACTTTCTGTGTTCTCTTGCTCTAATGTGCCTTTTTCTCTCTTTAGGCCCCTCCTGCCATCTCTTTGTCTTTATTATTATCCCCTTTACATCTCTAATTCTGTTTTTTCTTAATCTTAGTTTTGCTCATCCACTGCTCTTTATTCTCATGCTCTCTTTTTTCTCACCTCCTCTCCACTCCCTCTCCCTTCCTCCCTTCTGAACAGCCTACCACTGGTCACTTTTTGGTGGGATTAATAGGCTGTGATAAAGACTATAAGTGTGTGATGGCATTACATTGCCAGGGACCTGGGGGCCTGGAGTAATATGCCTGGAACATAACCTCCTTAAAGGAGAATTCCGGGCGATCACGGGTCAACACATAGATCTGTTGTTTGGAAATTTGGACTACTTTCAGTAGCAAGAAAAATGAAAACAATCGGTGCTGCCTAAACCGTGTTATCCCCCTGCTAGAGTTAGCACCCAACAGGCTCAATCAGGGCACGTTTTAAACGTGTTTTTAGCCTCTAAACATGTTCAAAATGTCATTACAAGTGCCTACCCATGTGCATTGATTCCTTCCAAGGGAACATAGTGAATCTGACTGCAGTAGATGTGACAGAAAGGCATACAAGTTTTGTTAATCCATACCTCTGTTTATTTCCTGTTTTCTGGTGAAGTCCACACCAGTCAATTGTCGAACTCATACAATCCAGTATTACAAATTGTATTTTTTCTACTCAAAGAAAACGATTTGCCATTGTTATGTCCTTAGTAATGACTATGTAGGAACAGGCTGTAACCTGACACCACAGTGGAGCCAGGAGAGCTGAGCGGCCAGCAGGTCAAAAGTTCAAGTGCCCACTGCTGCTTAGTTACCTATGCTCATGCAGATAGCTCTTGAACTCTTATAGCTCTGCCGGCTCCACTGCGGTGTCAGGTTACAGCCTGTTTCTACATAGTCATTACTATGGACATAACAACGGCAAATCGTTTTTTGTGGAAAAAATACATTTTCGGAATATTGTATTGTATTGTATGAGTTTGACAATCGACCAGTGTGGACTTCACTGGAAAACAGGAAATAAACAGAGGTATGGATTTGCTGTGTTCCCTTGGAAAGATTTACTGCACATGGGTAAGCACTTGTAATGGCATTGTAAACCTGTTTAGAGGCTAAAAACAGGTTTAAAACTCAAAATTTTCACACAACAGAGCTACGTGTTGAAATCAACCGGAATTCTCGTTTAAGAAAGGAAGAAGAAGAGAAATGTAGGATTAAAGTAGAAATAGTAAATGCCAACACAAATAAAATAAACATGGTACTCAAAAAGATAATGTAATTAGTATTTTTATATGCTGCATTTTGGGATATTATATGCTTTTATGAAGCTCAAGAGCTTTCACTTTCATCTTTATACCTGTATTTAAGTCACATTTTGAGTTGCATGGCTTGTAATTGCAACCCCTCCTTGTTGTGGTTGCACACAATAACCTCTCTCCTGAATATAGAAAGATGGAGTCCAGTGCAGACTCTACAGGCTTGATCAGCTGAACGTTTCATGCTGCAGGGCACACAGCCATTTATTCAGTTGTTTTTCTCTCTGTCGTTTGTCTTCTTACTCTTTCTTCCTCTGCCACCCATACTCTGTTATGCCCTGTGTACAACAGGTTCATTTCCCTTCTTAACGGGGTACTCCAGATTCTGGAGGTGACCAAGGAAGATGAGGGTGCCTACCGCTGTGTCGCGTCCAACTCTGCCAGGAAGGACATCAGTCATGAAGCCAGACTCACTGTCTCCACAGGTGAGGTCTGTTGCAGTGCGTAGTGTTTGAATAGGCAGCCAGGCCCCGCTGGGAGCTGCAAGGCCAACCTCAAAAAATTGAATGTGAGTGAATAGATGCTTGAAATGTATTAGATCTATCTAGTGCTAATACAATGGCTCTTTCTGACCATGTATTGTATTGTGTGTTTTAAATATCAGTGGCTAATCTAATCCAAATCAAAAAGATACTGTTTTGGCTACTATTTTGCAGACTGAACTACAAAAACTGTTTTGCATAACAGATGTGGAATTGCATTATTTGGACTATGATAATTAAAGGTTGGCATAATACTAAAAATCCCCTCACAACATTTTATTAAAGACAAATTTCTCTGCCACTGTTGAATTTTGAGCAATGATTGTCTGTGAGTCAGTGAGCACAATTTTGTCTCTCCAACTGATGAATGGAAATCTAATGTCAAACTCTGCTCAGACATCATTCTGCACAATAAAGGTCAAACATTTAAATAAAACATTCCTGTATAGTAACAATAAGCAAAACAGATTTGTTCTAGTGGAGGTGGCATTATAATGGATTGTAATATAATAGACTAGAGTGGTTGTGTTTGCTTTGGTTTTGGCTTTGCCTTCTAAGAGCTATTGCTGTTGGGTTTATCCCTCGCCCATGCATAGTTGTAAAGATTTCTTTGGCGCCCTTGTGCCCTGCATGGGCCTCTCTTACGTTCACAGTTACTGTATATAACAGCTGCGTGAACAGCTGAGTTCTGTTCCCATTTCATCAGTGATACAAGCAGTAAAGTTTGTGAAGAATATGAGGAAGTCTAGCGGTGTTCGGCTGTGTCAGACCTTCACACCAGCTGTGAAGCTTACCTCAGCCCTGTCCATATCAGGCTGACGCTCACCCCACAGGCCACTTTCCAGTTTTGTACCGACGACATCCCCAATATCCCTTAGGAGATCTGCTTACTCATCTTCCTCCATAGCGGGTTCTCTTTCTGGATCTCCCTCCTTCACGTTGGGAGCACTGGAGCTTAAAGAAGAAGAGAAATAGGGAGCCCTGTGCTTGCGGCTCTCTCCTCTACATCAAGCAGGTCTATTGCACGTCTCTAAGGTACTTTTTCTAGACCTGCCGGGCATTATCAGGCAGTGGATCTGAGAGGCTGTGATGCCTGCAGAGCAACCTGCACCTGCTCATGGACTCTTAGTGTGGGACGTCTATGTCCAGAAACCTCCAGTCAGACTTCCTCCGTGGTGGCCTCGCTTCCAGAGCTCCAGCCCTTTATGGAGGAGGCTTTTTCTGACCCTTGGAAACTGAAGGCTCACACTACGAGCCATTTACAGAGTCCACATGAACACAGAAAAAAGGGTTTTCTGCAGTTCCGTAGCTGGAGTAATGCCTGGCATCTATCCTGCTTTCAAAAGCCACATTTTTCAGCATCAGGGAAGCCCACACTGCTGTCTCCCTGGGACCAGGTCTATGCTTGCCTCATGTATTGCTTGCACCAGTATGCCACTTGGCAGTATGCAGGTGGCTGTGGCTCAAAACCAGACCCCTCGGGGCATCCGGGCACACTCCATAAGAGCCTTATCCAAAGCCCACCTCAGAGGGATGACAGTGGCTGACATCTGCACAGTGGCAGCTTGGGCATATCCGTTCCCTTTCATCTATCTGCAAGGTGTGTCTAAGTCCTCCATGACTCATTTGGTCTTATCCATGCTAGACGGCAGATGATGCGCTGTTATCTGGCATTTAATATTGAATGTAAACGGGATCAAATTTGCCTGGTTGCTAAACGCGCAACTCTAATCCCATCATCACAGATTAGTAGGCTGCAAAAGGGCCCAGTATATGTTAACATCCTATCGTTCTGCAGCAGTAGTGCAGCTGTGAAGAGTGTGTATTATCACTGGATTCCTCCTGGTTTTCTACTAAGGCCTGTCATGGAGTCAACCATGATGCAGGCAGTGCCCCCCCTGTCCTAGTATGCATCTCATTTACGATGCTAGAACTGGTCTATGTTATCAGCTTGTGGAACTACATCAACTTTGTCCTTAACCAAATACCAACAGCTCCTTGAGGGCAAAGTCCATACAAAATACTTTGTAGAACGATAGTCACATATTGTAACTCCAGATTCCATGAGTATAGGCATAGACCTCTAAGACCCTGGCCCCCTCTGTCACTTAGCTGACGAAAATGCTGATTGTTGGGAGCAGAACTCAGGTTACACTGCTGTTATATACAGTAACTGCAGACTTAAGAGAGGCCAGTGCATGGGCACAATGGGCTATGTCTATACTCATAGAAACTGGAGTTACAATAGGTTACTATGGTTCTTTTTGATAATACATTTGTGAGTGTTGTATTCCAGGGATGCAGTAACTTCAGCTGTAGGAATAGAATAGTTGATGCTGCAAACATTGATGTTGTCAGTGAATGAAGAACGTACAATGTCAAGACTAATCTCTCTGTTCATTCCCTTATAATACAACCAGAAATGGGGGGATAGAATGGGTTTAATGTGATCAAATATTTGCACTAATAGAGCCACATATAATCACTTGATTAATTATGGGTATTTTGATGTGGCTTAGGGACCTGGGAATGTGAGAATAAAATATTTTAATATTTAACTGTTTCCATTGGAAAACCTACTTTTTTTAAACAATTAGGAAACTGCCTTTTTATTATGAGTTCAGGCTACTAAAACTTTACCATTGTCCTTTGTGCAATATTATGTCTATAAGTCCCCCTCTCATTTCTCATTAAAAGCATTCCCATTATGCAAAGTACTTTAAGCTGCTGTTTTGTATAAACTGTTGTGCATTTACTGTCCTTCAGACTTCATGTGCTGCAACAGATACAGATATTAAGGTATTGAGGCATAGTTTTTATACTGTGCACTTTGATGCACAAGTGCCTTGCAGTAACTAAATATTTTATAAGCATAATGCATCTCAAGTTATGCAAATCAAATACAAACTTTATTGAATTCATAGGTGCTGTGGGGAAAACCTTTATATATATAAATCACTTTATCACCAATAATCTTAAACTGCATCATTGATCAATGTTTACAACCCACAGTGAATAGACTAAGGAGGCTTACTCTACACAGGCTGTTTTCTGTAATGTACTGTGATCAAAATGTCCACATATGCAGACTCCACAGGCAAGAAGAAATCAAATCTTCAAAATGTCATGTACGCCATTTCAGAACAACATGACAGCAAACAAAAATTGTGATCTAAATCTGCTCTAATCAATGAAACGCAAGGCTGTCAATTAAATAAAGCGAGTCATGCTGTTTATAGAACAAAGTCATGTCTTTCAGTATACTTTTTCTAATGTATTTTACTATTTTGACATCCCTTCTCTCTATGATCAGTCTCCCAGGGTGACTGTAACCTACAAGGACTGTCATTAGTGGATTACATAGTGCAGTGAATCAGTGAATGGTATTGTGAGGTGTGTTTTCACCATTAGGCAGCCCGCATTAAAGCCAATGTGGTATTAGCTGACTCTGTAGCTAGAGATCAGTCAACTGTAATTGGCTGCTCTGTGGGAACCATTGTGTCCTTTTCAAGGCACAGCCTTTCTGTCCTTTACGAGAAAGGCAAAAAGAAAGAGGGAGAGAGACTGACAGATAGCTAGATGAGGCCAAAAGAAGTGAGTCATAAACAGCATTCTGACTTTAAAAGTGTGCATCCCATCTTTACAGCCATCTTAAATTACTCTTTATCATGCTTCTCCTATCGTCATTTGACTACAAAAAAATATAATCTTGGATAAAGAGTTCTCTCTCTTTTGCACAACGGATTCTCTACTCTTCTGATTGCCAAGGAGATTTTTGGAAATAAGTATCTTTAATGGATTTTCGCACCTGTATTGACAAGGTAGCTGGTAGTGGTATTGCTGCTGTTGTGAAAGCCTACGAGGAGACAACTTAAGGTTCTATTGCGAGCCATTACAGATGTCAGGTCTTTCACTTCAATCGCTTGTACTTCAGAGATCTATAAATAGGACACCTCTCCACTCATAGCCAAGTTTTGACAGCTTGATGTTGAGGTGCTCAAATCCACATACTCCAGCTGCATTAAACCTCCAGGTTGTAATTTCTTCCATTTCTTCTTTCCTTCACCTAGTTTTCTACACGCTGCACCCACACCCATCATACCCAAGACCCTTATGAAGGAGCACCCTGCAGGGCAGTCCTCGCAAAGGCGGACTGACCCAGTTAATGCCTTATGCATAAGCAAGGATTGCTTTATGTAAGCTCAATGATTAATTTATAATGTTTACAGAATGCCAGGCTTCTCTCTGGAGGTCATTAGCATTATGTTCTGCTGCTGAGTCTGCCTAGACTGAGCAGAATTGCAGGGTAGTAAGGCCCTCTCACAATAGCAGACTGATACACACCCAAGAGTGTCTGGTCCCTTAAACCCATTAACAGTATAATTTGCATAACAACCTTCATCACTGAAGGGCAGAGATGTTCCACAGTTTAATCATTGAGGCTGTTTAACTGAGGTAATGGTTTAGGTTTTTTCTCATACAAAGATTCTTACTTTCACATCATCTCCTCTCAGTCAGCCCTTTGGTTTAGAGTTCATTACAGGTTTTGTACACCATGTCTGCAGAATATGTCAGATGTTCAGAGGTACATCACAACCTTTAATCAAGACTTTCCTCTCATCTCGTATCCATATTCACCATTCACTAAGAATTGATTAAGCCTCTGGCAGATACCAATCAGCCAACTATAGAGGATTTTTTTAAACTTATAATCAAGTGACTTAGAAAAGAAAGGAAAGGAACTGTATCTTCAGTGTTTTGTTGAGAACACAAGGGCCTGGAAGCTTTTTGGCTCACCCTTACTGGAGTGTCTACATGCTGGGGTTAAACAAGGAAACAAGTTAAAGAAACTTTTGTCCAATAATCAGACCAAATTGCATTCATATGTGAGGAATGAAGTATTTGAATTGCTGAAAAAACTGTAGATGCGATCAGCGATTCAGAAGGTGGGACCAGGCTGACAGCATCTCACATTCAGTCAGTGGATTCAAACAGGGAACATTCCAGCTACAATCACAAACATAGCTTACACGTATTGGTTATATTTATTTGTTGTTTTTGTCATAGGCTTGACTGAAGCCCTGAACAGAGTTGCGATTGTTGCACCACCTCAGAATGCAACAGTCGTGCTTGGCCGTCCAGCTGTGATGGAGTGTATGGCACAAGGCCAGCCGAAGCCACTGGTGTCCTGGAGCAGACAAGGTAACACTTGCAAATGTTCTTAGTGGTTCTCATCCGTTTTTTTTTTTTTTTTTTACTGCATCTGTCCACACTTTCCTCATCTGTGTCTCGCTCTCTAAGAGGCCATCCACACGGAAACACTTTTTGGTGTAAACGTGCATGTTTGGCATCGTTTTGGCTGATGGTCCAAACGCCAGCGCCACCTATAGGCCTGGAATATGAAGTAGCGTGTTGAGTCATTTACAAATGGATCCGTTTGGACACACATATTCTTGAAACGATGCCTGAAAAGGTGTGTGTGTGTGTGTGTGTGTGTGTGTGTGTGTGTGTGTGTGTGTGTGGGGAGGGATTGCTTTGGTACGTGTGGATCTGGCCTAAATATCTCTTTCTCACACAAGTATGATAAGACTTGTGTACCTGCGGCTGTAAAGTTGTTGTTTTACTGATTATAGCTGTCTCCTCTCAATTAGTCCTCCTTTGTTTGTGTTATTAGTTACATAAGATGATATGTTACTTTCATTAACACCTCCATAGAATTGACACACACACACACACACACACACACACACACACACACACACACACACACACACACACACACACACATAGTCCTGGTGGGACTGATGTCATGTGCAGCATTTGGAATTCTTTCGTGCTGTGCTTTGGCAACATCTCTGCAATTTGTTTTGTGTTACATTTGAAATTCTTCCCCATTCACTATTAACATGTCACTTTACAGGGAAGTCTGCAATTCAAAAAACTGCACTACACTACATTATTCAGGTCATATGCAATGCAAAGTGGTAAATTGTACTTTGTCACTACTTTCTTATTTATGTTGCATTGTGAGATAATTCGTTATGTAGGTGATTATCATTTTCTGTAAAGCATCTAACAAAATGGCGGACAAACTGAATAGGGGTCTATAAAGTGAATAGTGAAGGATTTTACACAGCCTAGTAGTGTGCCAATGCAGACACTTCAGTGAACCCAGATTAAAAAGTTACAGAGCCACCTGTTGGTCAGCTTGTGGAATTACAGGTCAAATGCTCTGCTGCTCAAAGTGCTGCCTTTAGTGCTGTTTCTCAGGCAACTGAAAGCCTGAAAAATGATCTATACTTTTCTCAAGGCCAATCTCTTCTTCTTTATTATCTAAGACTGTCCTGTTTTGTTTTTGTTGCTTTCATCTTTGATCAGATGGCAAGCCTATTTCCACTGATGTGGTCGTCCTTGCAACAAACCTGGTGATTAGAGACACAAGGCGTCACCATGCCGGCATTTATGTCTGCCGGGCCAACAAGCCCATGACCAGAGAATTTGTTGATGCTGCTGCTGAGCTGCATGTGCCTGGTAGGCTATGTTTGTATGCCATATAATTACAAATTAGATATTATAGACAGAGTAGGGCTGGGCAGTATACTACATCGATATCGATATATGAGGCTAGATATCATCTTACATTTGGGATATTGTTGTAAATAATATGACACAAGTGATGTATTTTTTTGGTTTTAAAGGCTACATAATAGTAACGATTGTTTGCCATATCCATGGTACTGGTGGTTATTTATCAAAAATCTTATTGTGTAAATATTTTGTGAAAGCACATACAACCCTACAATATTGCCACAATATTGATATTGAGGTATTCGCTCAAAAATAACATGATATTTGATTTTCTCCATATTGCCCAGCTCTATCTGAGACCTGTTTTAGCTAAGACTAGTATCTGTCACCAGCTTCCCATTAAGTCACCAAATAATTGAAGTTCTGGTAGTGCTGGAAAAGAACAAATAGAATAATGCAGCTGTTTTTAACAGTTATTGCTATCTGTGTAGTCCCCTAACTTTATCAAAGTCCAATATACAATCTTTGGGGTGTCAATTTAATTGTGTAGTTCAGATATAATCAGTGTCCCCTTTAAGTCAGAGCTTTGTTTCCTACTTTCAACAGCCCCTCCGGTGATTCTCCAGCCCCCAGAGACAGCATCCCTCTCTCGGGGAAACACAGCCAGGTTTGTGTGCAATAGCTCTGGGGAACCTCCTCCAGTGTTGCACTGGCTAAAGGACGGTCATCCCATCAAGACATTCAGACGGGTAAAGACCCAAAGCCCTGGAGTCCTGCTCATCAACCAGCTGGCGTTGGAGGATGCGGGCTACTACCAGTGCATAGCAGACAACGGGCTAGGCACGGCATGTGCTACTGCCAAGCTGACAGTCATTGTGAGGGAAGGTCTGCCCAGCTCTCCTCGCCACCTGTCTGCCACACCCTACTCCAGCACATCTGCCCTGCTCATCTGGGAGAAACCGGAGTATAACTCGGACCAAATCATAGGCTACTCTGTGCACTGCCAACGTGCCGCAGGTCTGTCTTTGTTCATAAGTGTGTGATGCTGTCCACATTTTCTTTAAAAAATGTTACTTGATTTGAATATTGTCATCCATATTCATTTTTAGGTTCAGATAATGTGGAGTACCAGTTTGCAATGAATAACGACACCACAGAGTATCATGTCAAAGAGCTTCTCCCCCATACTGCCTACACATTCTTTGTGGTGGCTTACTCTCCCATGGGTGCCAGTCCACCTTCCCTGCCTGTTACAATAGAAATGCTGGAGGATGGTGAGTAATCAAACTAATACACACATAGAATATGGCCAGGCTTGAATGCTTTACAGACTCACAGATCATAGCATGCCAGCCTTATTGCTCCTCAGGCTTTTAAAGAAACAATGAATCATCAGTATCATCCGTTCATAAAGTTTAGTTTATGTATTTATTTAAAAATGTGTTGAATATTTCTTTTTAAAGGTTCACTAAGTATAGATTAGTTATAGACAAAGTGTGTTTTACAGCCGCCCAGTAACTGTGCAGATCTATAGGAAATGCCATGCATGTGTATCATCAAACAGTTCAGTATCTCCTTTTATTCCCTCCTGCAGTGCCAAGTGCACCTCCTCAGCTGTCTATAGCCAGCACCTCCCCCTCAGACATCAGGCTGATGTGGCATCCATTGTCCTCCCAAAACAGCCGAGGAGCTGTTACCCGCTATCGCATTGAGTACAGCACTCTGGATCAGGGTGAGTAAGGCTGCTTTCACACACAGTCAGACGTTCATCAGGCAATTCAGCTAAAATGCAGGGCTTTCCAAACCCGCAGTGCAAACTGCAAAATGTTGAGATGGATTCAACTTTTGGAGAAACGCAACCCGAGGTCACGTTGAGTTGCCCAAACATGTAACAACGTTCAGACTTTTCAGTCCATTATAAGGCGGTGTGAGAGTCCACAAGAAGGTTTTATTAAACTACCAGGGTAAAAAACAAAACACAAGCATTAAACTGCCCAGGAATTTCCTGCAACAAGCTTGTTCGTCCGTCTCTTTTCTTCCTTTATTTTCTTTTTTAAATGAAGCTGCCTTCAAGTGCTGTCAAAAATGTTAAGATCTAAAAACTATCTCACCGAAAACAATAATTGTGAAATATAAAGTCTAATTGTGCTACATTGGGGGCTTGAAGAAAATAACATGACGTCAGACAAATGGGCCCTTTCAGTGACACTTCCATTGCGCACAACCCTGCGGCAAATCCTGGGTCGTTTCCTTTGATCAATACGCACCCTAACCCCTGTTAAACTGTAAGTTGACCTTACATGACGGTAAAAGCAACATTTACAATTTCCTACATACTCATCCAAACTATTTCTTATGTCACAGTAACCACTGAGAGGGAATTCTGTGTTTTTGTTCTTATATTCCCGGCTATCTGGAATTCTGTGCTTGCACAGTTGCCTGGAAGGACAGCCGCAGGTATACAAAAGACATATTTTTAGTGTTATAAAAAAATATTACTACAGACATTCCTGCAATTACGTCACAATGTCTGCTGTTGCTATTTAAAAGCCGGCGAGCCTCAGTGTTCAAAAGCAGGGGCCATAAAACGGTTTCATTTCCTTTAAATAATTAATAATAAAAGTCCCTTCTTATTTTGTTATTTAAAAGCTCCTATAAGCAAACATGAACAGGAAAAATAAAGCAGATATAAAAACAAAACTTCAAACAGACGTTCAGTTAGAAGCTTCAAAAGTACTGAGAGCTGAACACACAGAGACTTTAAAACGCCTTTCTCTCCTGCAAAGTTCCCAACGACCTGTGGTAGACATTCTTATTTTGGCACACAAACAGACTGCTGCCAGTGCTTTTTCATTAGTCATTGCACATTTCTAATGTATGATTTATGTGAAAGTAGCAAGCCTGCTTATATGCAAATGGTAAAGTGAGATCTAATCACAAGTGGTCACTCAGGACGCATTTGGTGAACACACGTACCACAAGCTGACTACTTGCGATCGGATTACTCAGGACAGATTTTAAAACCAGATGAAAACTCTCTCGCATGTGGTCTAAACCCCCTCCAAAAGATTGGACCTTAATGCGTCCTTCTAACCTCCTGGGTACATTCACACCTATACTTAGAGCTTTATTACCAGGGGAAAATGGGGCTCAAAGTTGACACTATAATTCAGGAGATATACCCATTTTAGTTTATCTACAGAAGTTATTCATAGAAAAATACAAGACAGCCTACTTTACATGTTTCTGGACTGATAATACTGAGTGCACAAGCTCAGAAATTTGCCTGATAGGGTTAAAATTATTATATCATATAGTAAGTGTATATATTATTATTCTGAATGTACAGGGAGATCAAGTTCACTCTGAATGGACTCAATTTCATAACAGATTTTTTTGTCTTTAATGGAAGACAAGACAGTAAAGAACATTGTACATGTTTTTTTCCTTTGTTATGCTTATTTTCTGTTGAATCATCAATTATATAAGCTGCGCATTTTCTCTAAAGAAACCTTCAGAACATCATACTGATTACTTACTCCATAAGTAGATACATATACTGTATGTGAGTGTTGTATTGTGTGTTTCCACAGTGGACAGTGTGTTCTCAGTGGAAGTTGGAGGTAATGAGACTCAGTTCACACTAAAAGAGCTGCAACCCAACCAGGCCTACCGGCTGAGGATAGCAGCTGGAACAGGCGTTGGCTTTGGGGTTCCATCTGAGTGGGCTCAGCACCAAACATTAGCCCACTACAACCACAGTGACCACAGCATGGGTAAGGAAGACACCTGACCAGGTTCACACTAGTGTTGCAGTATTTTTGGAATGACTTAGAATTCTGAGAGCTACAGTATAATCCATTATCGAGAGAATAAACTCAGTAAAGTCAAGAAAACATTTACTTGATGAGAATCACTTGTTTCCTTACCTTGCCAATCACATATTTCCATCTTGTACTTGTCGGTCTTGTTAGTTTGAATTTTGATAGCCTTTCTAGCATTGCAGCCCTCTTGTTTCTTCATTGTTGCCAAATGTTTGAAATTCAAATTCATAAAAGTCATAGATGTTTTTTCTTTTCCACAAGCAAAAGGTGGAAATGCAGCTGAAGTCTGTCGGTTAGTGTTATAGTAGCATGTGGAATTCTTGGTCATGTCCATTTCTATTTGCATACATTTTCAGTGATTTTTGCCCCCACTGAGCTGAAGGTCAGAGCCAGAGTGAAATCACTCAATGTGACATGGCATCCCTCGCCCAATCACACACTGGTCTCTGGTTACAAGCTGTCCTGTCGAGAGGTGGAGGCTGATGAATCAGCCAATGAAAGGGCAACACAGACCCACACCACTAGGCTTGGTAAGAAGGCCAGGTATCATCTTCTCACCAGGCTGGGTAAGTTTTTGAAAGAGGCCTCTTCTAATGTAACTTGCTTTTAATACAGTAGTATTCTGTTTTCAACTGTTCATTGTCATTTTTCTTACTTTGCATTTAGCTCCCTTTGACTAAATTTAAAATCAAATGATTCCCACGTTGCTTTATAAAAATATTTGATAAAAATATTGCTGTAGCCGTAGCTTTTGGACAGACTAGTTCTATTCCGAAGAAGAAATGCTTATCTGACAGTGTCTACCCGGCCAATGCGGTAAGGACTGAGCCCCAGAATAGGGGGTGCACGATCAACCAGTTGAGCTAACAGGGCGCTTAAACTTAAATTACTTGTCTTTGTTAGAGTATGTATACATAGAGTTATGTATACAGCATACAGCAGTTTTCATTATTGTCTCTCTCTCGCTGTTTGTGTGTGTGTGTGTGTGTGTGTGTGTCTGTGTGTGTGTGCACGTGTGTGTGCGTGCGTGCGTGTTTGTCAGTCCCTGACCGCCAATACGAGGTGAGAGTTTGGGGATTCAACAAGCAGATAGATGGAGCAGCTGCTGTGTGGAAGGGAAGGACAGACAAGGCCCATGACAAAAGTAAGATTTATCTTACTGCATGTGTGCATGTATACATAAATTGTATCTTGTGAAAAAAATTCTTTCCATCACTTTAATGGCACAATAAATAATCACTTATTATATCAAGGCAAATTGTGTGTGTGTGTGTGTGTGTGTGTGTGTTTATTTTCTGTGTGTGTGTGTGTGTGTGTGTGTGTGTGTGTGTGTGTGTGTGTTAAAGCATCGTCGCTGCCCCTTCCGCGCCCCCCTCCATTGCCCCCAAGCAGCATCCAAGCCATGGCCAACAGCTCCACCTCCATCTGGCTGCGCTGGGAGAAACCCCGGTTTAGCAACGTACGCATCATCAACTACACAGTGCGCTGCAGCCCAGCAGGAACCACCAACGCCTCCCTGGTTTCTTATTACACAAGGTCAGAAACCAGCTTGGACCACAGAAACTTAATTTTTTAATGTAATGTCTAAGACATAATGGCCCCTGAATATCTCAAGATGTGAACAATACTGCTTCCTGCATAACTTCCTATGTATAAATGTTTACATCGCTTATCCCATTTAACATTGTTAGTGAGAGAACACATCTTTAGAAGCATGATGTTTTAATTTGTTTACCAAAAAGAAGCATTCCTAAAACATTCTTTCCTTGCATTCAAAGTCTATACATTGCTTCACTAAATACAAGCTTTAAGTGTACATTTTCTGCTTGAAGAACCAGAATGGTATTTCTCTTTATGTGACACATGTTTCCATCTGTAGGAGCACCTTGGCCTCTGCATTTCTTTACATAAAACTTAATCTTATGTCTAGCACCAAACAAACCAACACATTTTTAGTGTTATTGTAGTAAGAATATTATATTTCAACTTGCTTCAGGGGGCTCTACTATCATTTATACAGTAATGGAAGTGAAGCACATCATTTTGCATTGATTTTGCCCTCTCACTTAAAGTGGAACTACTACTCTATGCCAGGTTATATCGACGACATTTCATTTCCACTTTCTTTGTGTTGGCATTTTAAACTCTGCTCGATTTATGAGGACTATGGTTAACTGCTCCTTAGATCTAATAATAATCATGATAATCAATACCATTACTACTACTACTACTACTACTACTACTACTAATAATAATTATAATAATGATAATTTAAACTTTATTAATCCTGCAAGGGAAATTAAAATGTAAATCCAGACAGCTAACTAGACTATCTGTTGAATCTGAGTTTTTTGTTGCACAACTAAAACAACCTTTGAACGTAAACATTCCTTCTTCTAACAAGTTATTTCTCCACAGTCACTGTTGCTCGGCGCGGCGCGATGACAAAGACAATTGTGTTTGGTGTAAAGAAATGACAATAAACCAGAGCACGTTTTTTCTCCCATCCCAGAAGCCAAATTATGAATCCTACTATGGCCATGCCAAGACCCACCCTTTAATAGCACTCGATTGGTTGGAGTTAGGAGCCAGACCCTCCTTCGCAGCGCTGTTGAGGAAGGTCTGGCAATGCAAGACTACTCTATGCCTATATCCTTCCTGTTTTCACCGTGTCGTACTTATTCAAGAATTATCTTAAGTAAGGATATGGAGTTCTTGGGTTAAAAAGGTGTATAAATACTTGCAAAATAACAGGTAGGGTAGGTAAAGGTAATTAGAGTTAACAATATAAAGGTAATGCAAATTGTAGCCTAGAGTGGTCCAACAGGTTGTACAAACTAACAAGACTAAATTGATTAAAGTCATTTTTTTGTCAGCGCAGAAAAAGTATGCAGCACACACTCAGGACTCTCTCGTGTTTGTGTGTTGCAGCTCTGCTCAGGAGATACTTCTCGGGGCCTTGAGGCCCTTCACCCGCTATGAGCTGGCAGTGCAGTCTAATGGAGTGGACGTGGTTGGACCCTTCAGCGGCACAGTGGAGGAGTCTACCCTGTCTGACAGTGAGTCTCGGCTGTGCTCCTGTCAGTGTAGTCAGTTAAGTTTGTATTCTGTTTTAGATTTTGAAGATATTCCTGTAGGAGTTTGTGGCCTTTAAAACATTGCTTGGTATTGTAAGCATTATATTTCATTTTCCATTCATTTTATTAACTTTTTATTCTTTGTTTATTTTCTGAAAAACACTTTGTTGTCTGAAGGGGGCTGTACAAATAAAGTTATTTTTAACAGGTGCTGGCATTCTGACACTCTTGAAGAGCTATGACATAGGGAAAACATATTTTTATTTATTTAATGGGTTAGGAAATATGTTAGCAAACTCACTCACGTGCAGTGGGGCTCAAAAGTTTTGGCACCCCAGGTAACATTTTTTATTTATGTGCATAAAGAAGCCAAGAAAAGATGGAAAAATCTCCAAAAGGCAACAAATGACAGATTAGACATTTGTATAATATGTCAAAAAAAGTTAGATTTTATTTCCATCCTTTACACTTTTAAAATAACAGAAAACAAAAAATATTGCGTCTGCAAAAGTTTGGGCAAAGCTGAGACTTGACAGTGTCATGGATTGTTCTCAATCATCGCCTGAAAAGATCAGGTGATATCAATCTTAAGGTTTTAAATGCCCAGACTCATCTGACCTTGCCCCAAAAATCAGCACCATAGGTTCTTCTAAGCAGCTGTCTAGAAAACTGAAACTGAAAATAGTTGACGCTCACAAAGCAGTAGAAGGCTATAAGAAGATTGCAAAGTGTTTTCAGATGCCAATATCCTCTGTTTGGAAAGTAATTAAGAAATGGCAGTCATCAGGAACAGTGGAAGAATCACGCTTTGGGGTTGTATTGCAGCCAGTGGCACAGGGAACATTTCACGAGTAGAAGGAAAAATGGATTCAATAAAATTTCAGCAAATTTTGGACGCTAACTTGATGCCATCTGTGAAAAAGCTGAAGTTAAAGAGAGGATGGCTTCTACAAATGGATAATGATCCTAAACATACCTCAAAATCCACGGTGGATTAGATCAAGAGGCGTAAACTGAAGGTTTTGCCATGGCCTTCGCAATTTCCTGACCTCAACATAATTGAAACTCTATGGATGGACCTTAAAAGAGCAGTGGGTGACAGACAGCCCAGAAATCTCAAAGAACTGGAAGACTTTTGTAAGGAAGAATGGGCAAAGATACCTCAAACAAGAATTGAAAGACTCTTGGCTGGCTACAAGAAGCATTTTCAAGCGGTGATACTTGCCAAAGGGGGCAGTACAAGGTATTAACTCTGCAGGGTGCCCAAACTATTGCAGACGCCATTTTTTTGTTTTCTGTTATTTTGAAAGTGTAAATGATGGAAATAAAATCTAACTTTTTGTGACATACTATACAAATGTCTAGTCTGTCATTTGATGCCTTTTGGAGATTTTTCCATCTTTTCTTGGCTTCTTTATGCAAATTAATAAAAATTTTACCTGGGGTGCCCAATCTTTCGATCACCACTGTATAGCCTAGAAATCTAGAAGCACCCTAGTGGCAGTAAATGTAATTTGCAGCCAGGGGAAGACTAGCAACTCTCCGTTGGCTTGCAAGCTGGAAAAACACAAAATTCTGGTCAAGCCAATCACATCGTGTGTAGAGTGGGCGTAACAGAAGGAAGGCAGAGTAGTGACGGTTCTGCCAAAAAATTAAAAGAGTGTAGTTCTACTGGGCATCTACAGTACTAGGTGTAGATTTGCGTAAATATGGGGGAATGTGTTTTGAATGAAGGCTCACTAAAATTCATTTAAAATCAACTCAACATAACCTTTAGTTACTACAGACCCAAATCAGCTCGAAATAGCCTTTAGTTATTACAGACTCTAAAAATGTTACCACGTCCACTCTAAGATATGCTGTTTGTTTTAAAATATATGACCCCATGTCCCTTATACAGTATTTATTAAATCTGGTTCTTGAAGTACACATTCATGCATTACGATTTCTTTGTCTGATTAACTAGGCTTGAGTTGTATTTCCTTATTTTAACCTTGGTCTCCTGCTAGTAAGGTAAAGGTGTTGCATTTTTGCTTTCTGAAGCCTGCAGATACTGTAATACATTGTGCGTGAGCCTGTGTATGCAAGGGAGTGTGCGCTCACTCATATGTGGATCAGTGTGTTGGCTGGCCGGTGGCCAGTGTACATGGGAAGTAGTAGTTGGCATTGATGACTGATAACTGGCTGTAATGAAATAGCCAGGTGTAGTATTGGATCTCATGTTGGCTAGCAGCTCTGTCTGGAAGCCAAGTCAGGGTGGAGTAGAGTGGGCACTACAGTGTGTAGAGTGGGCTGCTTTTAATGACATTATTACCACCAGTAACCCCATCACCCTCCCCACTGCCATGTATCATCACCTGAGCCCCATCCCATTACCCCACTGCCCTGCTTGTCCCCTCACTCTTGTACCCAGGTGGCAGGGATACAAGGACGCAGATGGTTGTCACACAACATGTAACATCCCCCACCAAGAAAAGATGCATTCTGCAGCTGTGAGGCCTGATTTCTGTGTTCTAATTACTGACCCAGTCCTCTTATCTCCTTTAGGGCCCTCAACACCTCCTGAGGAGCTGCGGCTGAGCGCTCTGGACTCCTCCTCTGTGCTGGCGAGCTGGCGCCCTCCGCTGGAGCCTAACGGTATCATCATCAACTACAGGATCTTGTTCAGTGGCAACCTCAGCCAGCCTGAGCACTTGTGGGAAAACCTCTCTCAGGATGGTGGGTGGCATGACACGACTCTTCATTGCACTGAAAACCATTAATCACTGAATTTTAGCTCATAGTTGTATTCAGGTTACTATGTCAACTTACGCCTTTATTTTTAGAATCTTGAATTTTTTTTACATGCCTGAGTAAAGCTGTGATTTACGATGGTCCTTGACAATGTTTCTCTCTCTCTCTCTCTCTCTCTCTTTCTCAGGGAGCATTACCAGTGTGGAGGTCCAGGGTTTGTCCAGTGACACCCATTACTTTTTTAAGCTGGGAGCATCTACTGAGGTGGGGCCTGGGCCTTATTCACCTATAAAGGATGTTTACACCCCCCTTCAGAAATATGGTTTGTGTCAAATAGCACATATATTAGTGACATAATAAAACGTAACAGTAGTTTTTAGAGCAATGGTAACAGTAATCATGGTTATGGTGGTAGTAGATCAGTAAAGAGAGGTTGAAATGTGTGAATAGAAATCGACAGGAGTCAGAAGGAGAAAGGTTGCATTCTCAATGTCAGGAGAGTTTAAGGATGCAAAAGTGTTAGTGAGAAAGGTAACACTTTGCACTTTACTAGGGGCAGAGACATTTCTGTGTGTTCAGGGCTGAAATATAAATTGACTACCAGGAAAATTAAGAGAAAATGTCACATCTCTCTTTTTTTAATGTCTTTATATTAATTAAAAGAAATACTATTAATGCTACATAATTAATTAGTGGGTATTATCCCAACAACATTATTTCTGACTGTTATATTTGACTTCCAGTGCATATAAAACAGAAGTAACATTGTGTCATTTTCTTTTTGTTCTTTTTTTTTAATTTTGCACAAAATATTCTCATAAGCAGGTATGGAAGCAGATAAATTATAATAGTTTTAACCATCTATTTGAATGTATGTAGTTGGGTCTACACTGTGTTCCCTTCATTGAATTGTTCCTTATGTAATTTAATGTGATGCAATTTCAAAAGCTTAAATGTTTTTTTGTTTATCATTTATATGTTTCTCAAATTTTAGTGATTTAGTAAAGATTTTAAAAAACATTCCAATTTAAACATCTAAACTACCCAATATACAGCTTCCTCTTGTATTTTATGTTAATGAAACACAGAACATAAGAATGACAGAACATTACCAGACGTCTAATCAATTCTGTTCAGACTTAAAGTTTTTGAAATTGTATTACTTTTTAACCATCTGGAAATGTCTAAGAGGAGAGATAAAAAACCTTCCATATTCAGATAGATGATAGTTTTGAATGTGAAATCTATGAATTCTGTGTTATTTACATTACGTTTTCAGTAGTGGTTAAATTACACAATTAGGTATTCAGTTGCTTTTAAGGTTCCTGTAATATGGCCACTTTTGCTTCCATACATAGCAAGAAGCGCACACACACACACACACACACACACACACACACACACACACACACACACACACACACACACACACACACACACACAGTGTTTCCTATTGAAGCGGGTAATTTATCCCAGCCAGCAGAGAAAGGGTAGCTCGGCAGGACACTGTTTCTGCTTGGTGCACTTTGAGGAGAACATTAAGTCTGGATATCAAAGGGGAAGCCTCATCAGCGACCCCCAGGGGAGATCTTTGAATTACTGCTCTCTGTGCCTAGCAGAATTGCTGTGAAAAGCACTTTCTTTACTCTCATGTCACTTTGCATGCAAGCATGCAATTTCATTATACACTTCTTAATTCCATTAGTCAGCATTTCATCTTTATTTGTAATTATGGAAAGCCCCTTTAGTCTTTATACAAAGAGTGTCATGAAAATAGAACTATTCTGTGGACAATTGTCCAACATGAGCTTGCCAAACCCGTTGTTGTGTACATGCTAGCCAACAACCTGTACACATACAGTATATTGTTTTGCTTTTCTTTGCTAGCTATTAAGTGCATAGTGGCTGGGAATTGGTTTTCAAAATGATCTATATATCTGGAATATCTGCACATTAAACTTTTCTGATGAAAAAAATCAGCATTGTTGTTGTACCCAAATCCTTAATAAGACAGAGTAACAGGTTTATTTTCTTCACATAGGCTGTAATAGTGTTGGCAGTATGCTGTGTGAATGGGAGTGAGATGGCTAGTGGGTGGGTGAGAGCTCTCACCATCTGTTTCCTCTCCTCTCTATGTCCAGACTTCCAAATATACCCAGCATAAATGAATATCAATGGAGGCCTGCTGTCAGAAGTTGATGTTGCCTTATATCTCTATACTACTGTCACTTTGTCATAAATAATGAAATCAATATGCCAAGTCTACTTACATTAGGCCTAAGCCCAATAGTTTTATGTTATTATAATTCATAGTATTGTTTTGATGGATTTCTAGATATGAGCCAGATATAGCTACTGGCAACACACATACTAAACCAATATGGCATATTTCTGGGAGTGTCAACATTTCTGAAATGTGTCAACTTTAATTGTGTGTTGCCCTGATTGTTGTTTGCTATTTCATGTTGTCTGATATTTGAACAGAGCTGGACATCCACGCAGTGACAGGCATCATAGTTGGTGTGTGTCTGGGGCTGATATGCATCCTCCTCTGCATGTGTTTCAGCTTTCGTAATGGCAAATCTAGGTAAGGTAACTCTACTGTATCCGTACTTTTACAGCCCCTACTGTATGCACATTTACTTAGTTAAAACAAATTTTGTCTTACAAGCTTAAAGCCAGATAAAAAAGGCAACTGTATTAACTTTCAGTCTTCTATAGTGCCCAACTCCTATAACTTTCCTCTTATCTCTGTTCCTTATAGGGAGGTATCTGGGGGCCTGGACTCCACAGCTGTGACCCCTCAGTACAGGCGAGGAGGCTGCCCCGTTTCCTCCAACGTGCCAGAGTGCAGCAATAGCCACGAGCTGGAAACACTGATGCCCCCAGGCAGCCAAGAGTCTGGTCAGCCGCTAGAAGAGGCCTCAGAGGAGCAGAGCCTGATGGCAAGTGCTAATCCAGGGGAAGGGGAAGATGCTCCTGCACCTGAACCCAAGGTCAAAACCTGCAAGGGGGTAGCTCTTCTCCAGATGGGCCTTGGATACTTTTATTTTTTTCATGTGTTGATAGAGGGATAATAGTTGTAATCTTGGTGCATCCACTGTCTTGCAGGCTGCTTGGAATGGCTCTGTGAGTCATAACTGGGCCAACAGAATCACTAGATACAGAGACACCATAACAGAAGACTCTCCAACACTCATTAATGGAGCTCTCAACAGGCTAATTACTGATAACGGCACGGTAAATGAACAAACTAAATTCAATCAATTTCAATTTTAGCTATGAACCTGTCTCTGACAAGCAACTTTAGCTGTAGCATCACTGGGTCAAATGACATTTATACTGTTTGCTAAGCTACCCCTCTTTTAGTAACTGTCACTACGCCTGTAGTTTTTCTTTATTGCACAGCACATGCGCATTTTACAAAAAGGCACTGGTCACCGCTGTTGTCTGAAAAACAACACAGACGGGGCAAAATGTTGCGTTTACTGGTAAACTGGTAAACCTTGAGACCGACGTATAACCGACTGCTATCTGTTGAATTTTCCTCACATTACTCTGTCCTCTGTAACTGTTTACATCTAGAAACTAAGCTGTGCAGTGGAGGGAACAACTCTGACTGACACATGATCAGCGGTAGATTGGCTTTGCAAAAAAAAACGGAGCATTCTATGAAATTTGATTGTGGGAAGTCAAAATCGTGATTGTGATTAAAATTTGATTAATTGTGCAGTCCTAGGGTCTTGCATTGGGGCAGATTTACCACTTGAAATGTAGTTATTTTTCTTTTAAACAATAGGCCATTTTTCTCTTGGGAAGAGGCTAGCAAAAGCATCGTTCTCATTTCTGGCTGCCGAACATCAATTGTGCTGGCCAAAATGACAACTGTCTTTAGCAGATTTTGTCAGGTAGAGCTGGCTGGCAAAATAAAGCCAACGGTAATTCCATGAATTGATAATGTGACTTTCTAATGTCACATTTTTAATGTTTTTAACTGACTGAAACCCTGTAAAGGGTTCTAAAAATGCATTTGATGGCTGCATACAGTATGTGATATGTGTGCTAAAGAAAAGTGTCTGAAGTTGCATGTCCCAGGCACAAAGCCAGCAAACGTAATGCTATCTCAGTTAACAGAAACTATTACTAAATGGATGTGTTAGTCATGACTTAGGCATTTTTAACATACCCTTTGACCAAACAAACTAATGTGACCTTAGTTGTGTGCTCCTTGACCCTGGCAGTAACATTTATTACAGTATGCAGTATGCTAGTTAATCAGACATGCTAACAATTATAGTTTAGAGTTAGCGTAGATAAAAACACTATTAATCCTTTTTTTTTTTACTGTTGCTTTAACTTTTTTTATTTGGATTATTAATTACTAAGCTATGATTGGCCCATCACTGTTTAAGGGAGGATTTTAGCAAACAGCCCATTGGGATCATTGCTGAAATAGCCATTACAGACTTTCCATGTACTTAATCAAAAAACATTACATCTTTTCAGTAACCCAGGTACATTATTAGAAAAACCTGAATTAACAGTGACATTGTTTTGTTGCAGGGCTTAGAAGATTGTCTGTGTACATCTGTGTGCAGTTACCAGGTGGAGGCAGAAGTCATTGTTCACTCAGAGCTGTCAGACCCAGGAAGGGAGAAAGAGGAGGAGAGCACCACCAGGGGACCTTCATTATCAGATGACAGATATTCCCTTTTGAGTCAGCCAAGTCCACCAGGAGATGGGGATGTTCTCAAAAAACTATCACTGGCCCAAAGCCCCACGAGTCTTCCCATGATAAAGTTGGTGGCTAATCACAACGGGGAGCTACAAGGCACGGCAGACATAGAGCCACAGCAGGATATGGGGCTAACTAATGGCTTCCACTCCCCAAAGACTGTGCATTCTGTGCTGAGGTCAGAGCATCTAGAGAATGGGGATTCCAGACACTGCCATTCGGCACCTGGGAAGGCCATCTCTGCAGGGCTGCCCCCTGCCCCCTTTGTCAGCTCCGGCTTTGTCCACTCTACCTCAGCAGCACACGGTTATCTGTGCCCCTAGCCCCTGCATGGAAGGCATCGACCCTTACATACACATGCAGACATCAGATTGATTTTCTTTTCTGATTTCTTTCTTTCTTTACATACCCAGGAACAATCCATAAGGATTACTTTTATGCACCTCATTATTGGATTCTTTTCTCTTCCTTGCAAAGTGTTTATAGGTACTTTAAATCCCTTGTTTCATACGTGCGTGTATAAACGGTATACATACACGGTATATTTTTAATGGTAGAGTACTGTATATATGTATGCATTCACTAGCATTGCAACCATATTTTCCTCTGGGTTTTTTCCTGTCTGTAGGAAAGAAAAGAAAGATTTAACGTAACCAAGCAGCTGGAACTGGATTGAAGGAGGCTATTCCCACTGTTGCACATGGCTTTGTTTCACTCTGGAATGAGAAAGCTAGTATGTTCTGTGAGTGAGACAGGCTGTTATCAAGGAAGGAAGGATTGGAAATGCAAGCTTGATGGATCTCCCTGGACTTTGTCAGGTGGATGCTACTTTCCCATAGCACTGAGGAATAAGCCTTAAAGGATATCTGCACACTCTGAGTGCAGAACACCTGTGCCTCTCTCCAGCCTCCTGCTGTCTCAGGGTCCATGGTATCTCTCACAGATTCAGTCACCCATAAACACACATTTACACACACATTTTTCCTGACTGGAGTGTGGGGGTCTCAGGTGCCTAATTATTGTAGGTGCGTTTATAACCTCTGTATATTTCTATAAATGATTTCTATAGATGATTCTATTGAGTACAAGTACAAACACATGTCAAAATGAAAAAGAAAAAACAAACACTCAAAATGTAAAAAGATATGGAGTATACAGATTTGGTACTAGGCATGGGCCGGTTTCCAGTTTCAAGGCATACCACGGTTTGAAAAGGTCACCGTTTTAAAACAACATTTTGTGTCAGATGTCTAAGGTATGAGCTGGTTTTAATGAGTTTTCAAGGACAGTAAGTACACTTTAGAAATCCTTCTCCCTGCCAGTGTTCAGTGTGTTTAAAAATAAAATACATTGTTTTCAATGGGAAAAAAAGTTTTTGTTTGTTTATCCAGACATTTAAAAAAATAAAACAGGTTATCATACCGTCAGAATCTCATACCGGCCCATGCCTATTTGGCACACATGAAGTATTCTTTTCCAAAATGTCATATATCCATGTGGTGTGATTTTGAGAAAAAGGGACACTCAGTTAAAAAGTCATATGGTGGATATCTCATTTTGGAATCAAAGTATTTACATGTCTATGTTGGTATTGGTTTAATTATGTTGCTGGGAGCACTAGAGAAGATGTAACAACAACCCATTTGTAAACCACTTTGGCTCCCAGTTAGGGATGCACCAATATGAAACTGTGCCATTAGTTCTCATTTTAAATTTCCCTTTATGTGAAACACTTGCACGCCATGTTTTTGAGTCAAGGGGAATTGAACTTGATTCTACAAGCGTATCTGATTCCAGTTGTATGAGAACATTTTCACAATGCTGTACTCTGCTACAGTACCAGAAATGACTATATCAATTTCTGCATTTATCAGATAGGTATGAAGTTTGATTAGAAAAACTAAATAAATGTGCTCCAATTTTATTTACATTGACCCCAAACCATTCAATGTATTTAATATCAAATTCAACGTATACAAATAGATTGCTTTCCATAATTGACTGATATATGAAGCAATATGAGTCAGTATTGGTTTTGTCAGTTTAAACGGGGATCTGGTGCATCCCTACTACTTATGAACAACACTACCTCATTTCTTTTCATAACGGTTTCCAGTGTGGTTTTATTAGTTGTATGTAACTAGCACCTTTTCAAGAACTTTTTCTGAACTTGTCTAATTTTACAGTCTTTGGTATTAGCAGAAATAATCGTCCGACGCTGACTGTATGTTCTTGTTATGTCAAAGACATGTTTGGCGCTTTAGTGCATTGCAGCTTCTTCTCAGATTTCTGAAGATTGTTTCACTCAGTATTTCGTAATTGTTAAAACCCTACAGAAAACATCAACACCCAGTGTCTTTGATACGAGGCACCTGAAACTTGAGTCCAGTCATTTTCATCCAATTGCAGTTTTGGACCTGGAGTTCCAGTCAAAATACCGCTAACTATGGGCAAGGAAAGTAATAGCTCCTACAATTTGACACTTGTGCCACTTGCAGGCAATTTTGTGATACTACTACAAATAAATAATACACATCTATTAGTTTTTTAGCTAACAGTTAACACAGGATGTAAAACCACCAAAAATGTACTCACACAAAGAAAACAGTGCACTACAAAAGAAAATTTGTGTAAATGCCTGGTCACACCAGCATTTTAAACAGAAATTACATATGTATTAATCACTAATGTAGAGTTTAACTTCAGTGAACTTTAACATGTGAATTTGCGGGGATGGAGAGCCAGAGAGTCCAAAATGGAAGATGCTATCATAGGTTATCAGCTGTTTTTCAGCATCCAGTTTTATTTAACCTCCTCTGTTGGAGTAAATGGTCCATAAAATAACAATAGTAGACAGGAGTTGATGGTACAAAAACGTCTTTTAAATAAACTGTGAACTTGTCCTGTTAACAACTGACAAAAAAGAAAACTTACTAACTGACTAGCAGGCTTGTTAGCTCAGATAGCTTTATTTACCTCTGCAATAACATTTTATTGAAGGACATGATGTCAAAATGCCAGGGGGAAGACAACAGAATGATAGAAAGTAGAGAAAGGCTCAGAGGAATATTGTGACTGACTATCGCTAGCCCGGCAGCTAATGAGTTAACGGTTAACTCACTAGTTAGAGCAATTCACCAACTAGCCCTGCAAGTAGTCACTATGTCACTAAGATTTTGGCCCCATTTATTTTGCATGGACAGAGTGAATATAATTTTGTGGTGTGAGCACACCTTACTGTAACACTTATTGCTTGCAAGTGGCAGAACTGTTAAACTTACAGCAGCTTTAACTCTTTTGCCTGTAGGAACCGATGGTTGAGCCAATAGTTGACTTGCCCTTTACTCATGACAAATACTTTGTGAGTAACACGCCTTTTCCTAAAGGTGCTTCACATCAAAAAGACTATTTTTTTAAAATGCTAACACCATACTATGATATATTGTGGTGGGAAGAAAGGACGAGGGTTACTGTTAGATGTGTGATATCAACTGTAGATGAAATTATATCGTACATCTGTGTGATTCTGTGATTAATGGCAAGTTTGTCATGGTTGGGATCACTTAATAATAATAATATCCACTTCAAAAATTAACTAAATTAAACAGCAGCAGTCCAGCCCTGTTGTGCCCTGTTCTCTCAGGTGGCTTTCTTGTCATACAGCAGGGAAAAGGGAGTGGATAAACCCCTTCTACATTGCCAATGTTTCTATCCATGTCCATGCAAGTGTCAAAATCTCACCAGCTAAACTCAGTCTAATCATCAACAGAAATGTAAATTGTTCCTCGTGATATGTATGAAACACCCTGAACATTTTTCTCACCAACATAATTTGTTTTCTCAAAAACTTTTTTTGTTCTTCATTTTACGAACAAAATGCATGGTTGGTACCTCAAGGAGATATATATATATATATATATATATATATATATATATATATATATATATATATATATATATATATATATATATATATATATATATATATAGCGCCTTGCCATGTATGTACTTAACATCACAATTTTAACATGTTTTTCCTGCAGTAGCAGTCAAATAGGCACAGAAGTGAATGTGTTCTTAGCATTCCTGGGTCAAACATTCAATATTTTGGGGGTGAAGGAGTGGGTTTGGCACTCACTGTACTATGCTTACCACACATAAATGCTATAAGAAGCATTGAAACAGCAAGCCCAATAATATGGCAGGAAGCTGCTGCATCACTGAACTCATCAATCTAAAGTAACAAGCATGTTTTACTTGTGGCCCCATTCCAATTAGTGATGCCAGAGCAGGTTTCCATCATCTGTTAAAATTAAAACCCCTGCTGTGAAATCATTAATTTATGTAACAAAGTATAGAAAGCATTGCAATTACAGGTTTTCACCGATGACCATTTGCCCTTTATATGCAGTAAGCTAAATCAACCCACCAAAACTACATGTGTATATTTTTTATCCAGGTTCTTTACTAAAATTATTTTCTATATTGATGCTGTTTCTTATCATTCTCAAAAGCGTGTATTCAGAGTCCAGAAAGAAGCATAAAATGAAGCATAATCTCAAAAGCATTCCAGTTTCATACCTTAAACATACCTCTCTCAGTCCAGGTCAGCAATGATAATGAACCTTAAGAAGAGAAGTGCTAAAATGCCAGCATCTGTTCCGGCTCTGCTCTGATAGATTTCATGCAGACCTGGGTTCAGTTCTTCCATTCACCATTTGCAGATAATGATACCTAAGCTGCAGCTTTTTGCAAAACTGCTTGGACAACCACCAAGTGGATGGAGGTCACTGAATCAGAGCCATAAAGATAGTGTTTCAAGTAAGTTGTCAGTTACTGTGATAAAAAAAATTAAATTGACCTTGCAAACATGTTATGTGAATGTCGCGATCTTCTGAGTATAAAGTTTGTGAAGTTTTTTGAATGTATGTATCTCTTAAGTGGATGGAAAGCAATTATTGCTTTGCGCATAGTAGCTGTTCATCCTTCCAGTCTCTATTGTCACTGCAGACAGAGCGCAGCCATTTGGCAATCAAGTAGACTATCATCAAGTACAAATGATTCGCCGTGATGCTTTTCTGCCCAGTAAAAGATCCATCTTGTTTAACACACATGGAAATTGATTTGTGCCAGTGAGTTGCAGTATTTGGATGTTATTCAGATAAACAAAGACACTCACATCTGTGATGCTGGAGTGTTTATGATAATGGAGCTGCCAAAATCCAATGTAGAATCTTAGTTGGAAATTGAAATGGTACAGTGTAGATTCATTTTAGTTACAAACAGTATTTAAAATGAAGGGTTGTAGAAATATTTCAGTCAATTTGTTGTGCCTGTTTTTTAAGTATTGATGCAGTAGTGGATCATTATGGTGTGTGGAGCCGACACATAGGGTCTGAAATGGGGATTAGCATAAAACCTCCCTCCAGCATAAAGGATGTATGCTCACCTTATAAGAGCTCTATTACCACTTTAACCACTATCTTTATATACATGTAACTTTTTTTTGTTGGCTGAAACAATCAGATTTGGTGAGAAAATGGTCTTATTTTGCAGAGATAATAATTACTTTGATAATTTGTTTATCTCATCCTCTTTTGTAATAGTTTTATTAAACAGTATACCTCATGTTGGTAACTTTTTGATTTGATTCTGATCAGTTTCTTAATAGTGTACATTTTGTAACGAGTAGAACATATATTTGTGAGCATCCTGTTGTTTTGTGAGCCAAGAGAGGACAGGATCAACTGTTTCATGTTACCTCAGTGAGAGTTTTTACTCATAACAGTGGCCTGGATGGTCCAGTCTGGTGGTGAAGGGGTAAACAAGTTAGGGGAGAAGGGAAGTGGAAATCATCCAAATTGACTTTTACATTGTTATTCTGCAATAATAGTTGCTTATTAATGAGTTTGAAAAGATGGGTTCACGCAAATGGTACTCATGCTTCAAACAAAAAGCAAAAATGTGTCTACTTCTGCTGAATAACAGCTTAACAGTCATGTTTTGGATGAACACCACTGTAATACAACCCAGGCGACTAAAGTACTAAGCAAAGAGAAGGGCTAAAGTGACATCCTCCCCAGGCAAGTCATACCTCTCAATGCAGACAGCCATTTCAAAATAATTGTCTTTTTTCTTCTCAGGTGCTTCATCTTTCCATAAAATGGTAGAATATCATGCCAGCATATCCAACTCAGATACATGTCATTTATTGTCAAACAATGCCTAATTTTCTTCTTTTAGAAAGTAAATCAAGGAAAGATGCATAAATGATATTTTGTTTTGTACAAATCTCTCAGTGTATTCCAGACTCTCTGGCTTTTCTCTGTATATTCTGGCGCTTTGGTGGTGAGCTGCTTGTGACAACTTGACAAGATGTCACATTGTTTTGCATTTGTTGTACGTCTTCTTAGTTTTGTGTGTACCAGCTCAATCGTGCTTCTCAGAATGTGTGGTTATGTGCCACCAGCGATGTTCTGCAGCTACTCAGACACCTTTGTAATCATTGTGTTCTGAACAAGACCTCATCCATGTTAAAAGATGCTACTGTGGAAGCAAACTATAGAAATCACTAGATTAGCACTTATTCTTGGCCCATGAGCAACTTTGGACTTTCATCTTTACATTTCTAGAAGTGCAATTTTTTTAGTCAGTGTTAGTCATGGCGACAATAGTCATGATTTGTGATAGAAACATTTCTTCTTCAGAGGTATCATCACGGGATAGGTACTTAAAACTATTTCCACTGTGTTACCATAATGTGAAAATATCAAAACTCTCAAGATGTCTGTGGAAACTACTCTTCTGTAAATAAACATCAAAGAAAGAAGAAAGTAAGACTCAGTGTGATTTTTTTTTTTTTTTGAGTTTTTCAAACTCTGATTTCTTCATCCTAACTTGAATTTTCCTGTCTATCACTTTATTTATCAGTCAGTTTAATTCCCCATATTTTTCTGGCATTTATGTTCCCAAAATTGTATTTACTGTATGATGCCAGAGGACTTTGTTTCTTGGGTTATTTCTAGTCATATTCTAATCATGCTTTTATGTTATATTTGTAAGATATATTGTGTTGTGCTGGTTTGAAATAATACCCTCTTAACTGTGGGAAGGGCCCTGCAGATGATTATGCAAAAAGTATTGCAATTAAAAGACCACATTATGTACTTACTTTAAGTACTTCCCCTCTAAAGCAGATATTATATATGGTGAAACACTAAACCAATTAAAGAGCTATTTTGATCTATTTTTTCTATTCAGTCAAGTTATTTGTATGTCAGACAGTTTGTTAGTTGTTAGTTAGGCACCCTTGTTACATTAGCCTTGATTTTGTTAATTTGTTTTATATTTGTTGTCTTACTAAGAGTTACATATACATAACTGAAATGTCACTTGATGAAACAGTTTGGGAAACACTTATTGTCTTTCTTGCAGAGAGAAAAGAACAATTCCAAACATGCATATGGTAAATATAAAACTACAGCTAGCAGCAGATAACTTAGCTTACAAGACTCCATGAAGTCACTGCTCCTGTTAAAGAAATAGTCTGGCCCATAAAACCACTAGTTGTTGTTCTTCTTACACTGCTTTTGTACAAATTAAACAAATGAAATATAACATGGTAATTGGTTAGCTTTACAGGTGCTGCTATGCAGATGGTGTTACCTTTGGGCAGAGGAGAGAGATATTATATATATAGTCTGTTTCCAGTCTATATGCTAAGCTATTAAGCTAACTAGCTGCTGGCTGTAGTTTCACAGTTAACTCACACAAACAAGAGTGATCTCAATCGTTAAATGCTGTGAATTTGTATAGGCTAAAGGGGATACTTTCTTGGAGAACAATCATTTACTGCAGGCAATTACATTTGAATATAGTCATCACTTAAAAGAATCAATAATATAGTGTGCAATTTAAATTGCATACTATAAATGTATACAGGAAGAGGAAATCAGCCCAGGGCCCAGGCTACAGTTATAGTAATAGCCAACCTCCCAGCTTCTGTTTGGGCACACACATCAGCCCTCAGTTGCTTTGTGCCCCACCCTTTTCACTCCAGCAAAGCCTCTGGGTAATAATCTGTTATACTTAAAGCTGTCATTCTTTTATGAACCACTTGGGGGCAGTATGGCCTTTCCCAATGATCTTGAAAATCTTGGAAAGAAGCATAGTAACCTGGTGCCACTCCCATTAGGAGAGATTGCTGCCTGAGTGTTGGACCTCATATGCTGAGCTGACCTCATAGCTTCCTTGGCTGCAGGATTGTGTAAATGTATTAAATATTGTATTATTCCTTCCTTCCTCGCTGCTAGCGCAAAAGTGAAAAATAATAGTGAAAGAAATTATTTCTCCATCACACTGATTTCCCTGCAAGAAACTCAATCCTAATGTCATTAAAACCAAAAGGTGTGAGAAACATATGCGCATGTGATCGCATGCGCCTGTGCATAATGGGGGTGGGTGGGTCTGAGTGTGTTTATGTGTGCGCAGTAGATGCAGACAGACTGACTTAAAAAAAAAACAGGAGAGGGAAGTGATGGAGATAAGGGAGATGAAGGCGCAGAGCTAAGACAGGGGGTGTGAGGTGACATCACGTGGCAGAATCCCCAGAAGAGTTAGATAAAGCTCTCGCTGAGCGACAGAGGGGTCGGGCTCACTATCTTCAGCCACTCATCACTGTTAATCAGAAAGTGAGGCTCCTCTGCAAAGGGCCGATGGGGCACACATATGCACAAACACACACATGAACACAATATATTACACACAGGCATCTACACAGACAAATACAAACATGCATGCACGCATTCTTATACTTTACAGTAGTCACTAATGCACCTGTCTGAATGTGTAATGTGTATTGTTAGTGTGTGTCCTCCAGCAGCGGTGGAGTGGTCTCTGGGCTAGTTCAGCATGCCTCATATTTCATCGGAGAGGCAGACAAGTGGAGCACAGCAAGTCAGGTGAGGTGGGAAATAACTGCAAAGCTCTTGAATCAGCCTATTCATTCAGCTTCTTCCTGCTTCTGCTACTGTAGTAGTGTACTACTATATCATATAATCATAGTATTCTCCCTCAGTGTCAGCTCTACTTGTTTCCCCGCTGAACTGTAGGCTACATGCTCTCTGACAGTTCAAAGCGTGTAGTAGAAGACCCCTGTGTTGGCAAGTATTTGCAAATAATTTTCTGTGTGCTGATAGAAACTGAGGGTTCTACTATCCAGTTAACCACAGTACATAAATAAAGACCTGGAGTAGAAATGCCACTATCATTAGATTCAAATGTCTTGTATTTTTATGCATTATCCATGCAATTTTATATCTTGAAACATCATTCTGACATTTCTACAACCATGTGCCCTGAATGGTAAAAGCCATCTTGTCCTCTGTGTAGGTTAAAACAAAGTCTTAAGTTCGTTTGAAATGGCATTGTTTATTAATCTTGGGATATTGGCTTGTTCAATTTCAACCTCTTACTCTAAAAGCATTATATTGACCGTATTACATTCTCTTTGACTATTCCTGCTTTATATCCCCCATATAAAAGCTGCTGGTGTCATAGTGGGTGTAGGTGTACAGCATTTGCTGATGACATCGTGGGTCTGCCGCTCGACCTCAGCTGAATGTCATTCCATCTCTGCTGGCTTCCCTACTGTTTAAAAAAAAATAAATAACAGAGAAGAAATATTAAAAGATATACCCATGAGTGCGTGCCCATTGTAAAAACGTGCTTATGGATACACCTGCTGTGTGTGTAGTTTATATTTAAGCCATTTTTCTTCTCTTCATGTGAAAACTAAACTGGTATTCTGATGGATTTCACAACCACACGCATGTAGTAGTTACAGTATCTACATGCATGTCTCTGTTTCCGTAAGTATTTACATTTGTGTCTACTGTCTTTCACTACATTCATCTGGCTATTCTCTGAAATTACTGTCAAGAGTAATGTTACTTACAGATGAGACATTTTCTCAATGTCAAACCTACTGCAAGTTACAACCTGCCAATCAAATATTCCCCAAACCAAAGACAGCCTGAGAAGAAAGATATTGAAGGAGGTTGAGAAAGAAGATAAATGAATGAAGTCAGGCGGGGGGGTTTTAAGAGTATGAACATGGGGAAAGTCTTTATTTGTACAATACATATCTTTGAAATTATATTAAATCCTGTGTGCTTTACAATAAGCTTTAATATACCCTATCAAGTAGCAGTAAAAGGTGATCTCAAAGGGGCATAGCTTGCAGAGAAACCAGAGAGCTGTCAGTAATGGCTCTGGACTGTTTGCCCCAGCTCCTTCTCTCCCCTGGGTTCTGTGTGCCGCTCTCCTTTCAGTGTTGGCTTGCACACAATAGGACCCCAGAGGATGAGCAGCTTTAAAACTCACTGTATACCAAATGTATACAATAACCACGGGCAAAGTGTGACACTGTTATTTGAAGTGAAGAAACGGTGCATTCTTGACTCTCTTGACCAGACAATAGGAGGATTTAATGAAGGATGCAGGAGTTTTATACAATTACAAATATTTAAGTTTTTTTTCATATTACTTTTTTACTTCTTTTTTTTTTACGTCTTATCCTTCATTTTTTCTTGCAGTCCAAAGCACACAGGTCTGGCAATGCCTTGAATCTGACTGACAGCATGCGTGTCTCCCTGGTGTTACATTGGGCCAACATTGAGTTGATCCAGCTATACTTGTGAGCCAACCATGGCAATGAAAACCTCCAGCTTTGGGCGATGCATGTGGATTAAAGTCTGCATGATGCCTGCCAGTGAGAGCTTGCTCAGAGTAAAGTGCTGGCTCGTGGCCATCAGTCATCCGACAAGGCTTTTACTTGCCCTTACATTATATCAGCTCTGACCTGATGTCAAAGCTGCAGAAGCTTAAATCTCTGCATTCATTTCACCAGACCTGGCAGAGTCATATAAACATACAGGTCCTATAAACTCAAGGGATACAATTCTACCAGTGTGTATGCCTGCTAGCAACACAATGTTATGCCTTTCTTACTGTTTTCCAGTCTGTCAACAGCAGTGACATCCAAGTTTATGTGGCTAATTCTGTGTGAAATATGTGACTGCATGAGAGTTTATGAGGTGGATGCAATACACACTCTTTGCATTTTCCCCTTCTTTTGTTGTTGGCTTTGCTGTATTAATGCAGTGGAAATACGACAGAATTCTATGGAAATAACTTGGGTTGTTTCATTGCCAATGACAAAGGGCAATGACAAAAAGTCAAAAAGAAATTTCTTGGACAAATAGTAGCATCAATGGGCATGTGTTGCATCCAGTGATAATAACCTTAATGCTTAATACTTATATATAATACTACATTAGATTGTGAGTGCACAAACTGAGCTTGTCTTCCATTTCCTGTGAAACATCTCCAGAGTCTCATATGATTTTTCAAAATTCTGATAATACTGGCATGTTTATACATTTTGAACACACAGCAGCAAGCATTTCTGTCAGAAACTTTATCCTCTCAGCATATGTTGAAAATTATGAAACAATGACTGTAGTTTCACGCTCTAAACATAGATGTTGTGAGAAGAATGACTCATTCTTTATTAAGGTTTGTGTAGTACAAATCCTGCTGCTGACTGTGGCAGTGTTTGGTAGTGCAGCCTTCCTAGCTGGGCCTGATGCAGGATACTTATTTCCACATCAGTGAATGGTACAGGCTGAATCTCAGTGGGCTGAGTGACCCACTTTTCAGCTCTCCAAGTGTTTGTAAGCGTTGTGCGCTGCACAGCACACAGCACTTGGCCGTTATCTAGAGTCACTCACATGTCTCTGCCAGCTTCTCGTGGAAAAGGGCTGGGACGACAGCAAGGCATGCCAGCCATTAACATCACATCCCAAAGAACATCAAGAACATCAATAAAAAATAATTTGTTGTGTATCTTGCATATGCTTTAGTGTTAAAATCACAGACCTGATGAAGAACCTTTGATAGTGTTGCACACTTTGCTGAATTTGAAATTAAAGAAAAACGTCAAGGGTTGGTTGAGAGGGCTACAGCAGCAAAAACAACATAGACCTTATTCAAATCAATTCAATTCAATTTTATTTAATGTATCAATTCATAACAAGAGTTATCTCAAGACACTTTACAGATAGAGTAGGTCTAGCTCACACTAGACCACATAATTTACAAGGACCCAACAGTTCCAGTAGTTCCCTCCAGAGCAAGCAACAGTGTGACAGTAGCGAGGAAAAACTCCCTTTTAGGAAGAAACCTCGGACAGACCCAGGCTCTTAGTAGGCGGTGTCTGACGGGCCGGTTGGGGTTGAAATGAAGAGTGGCAACAACAGTCACAATAAGAGATAATGGAACAGTGACTAAAAAAAAGTAGTTTGTGGTAGTTCATGGCATAGCAGGGCACTGCACGACATTACAAGGCACCGCAGAGCGTATACTATGGCAACTGTATTTGTATTTGTGTTCACTGTATTTGTGTAAATGTTCACATTTTTTCATGTCTTTCAAAAATGCTCACATGCCCATTTGTACTTTCCATCTGTTATAATCACTGTACTGATTTCTCCCATCCATGCTGACACTGAAATGATCCCTTAATGTGAGTCTAATGTGAAAGATTACTGACAAAATCCACACTCTTCCTTCTGTTTAAAAATGTGTTCTCAATCAAAATCAACTTTTATTGCTATCCAATGTAGCTCAACAAGAAAACACTGTCCAGCATAACCTGATTTGGTTAAAAAAAAAGTGTCAGAGTCTCAAAAGTCTCAAACTCAGACTGGTGAATATTATCTTTGCAGGAGCTTTACAGTGTATTTCCACACAAATGAGGGCTGTGGGTTTGTGGTAATGTTTTGTAGAACCAAACCTAGGGAGGGTTGGTGGTAAAACTTGTGCTTTATTGTGTGAATGCTGATTCAGCAGCATTCACAGTATTGTTACCTGATACCTCTGTATGACTTTTGATAAATACTATGACTTTTCGACATGCAATACTATGAGTTTTAATCACTTGCTTCGACATACTATATTATGACCTTTTTATCACTTTTTTCAAAATAATATACTTTGGGTATTTTCAACCTAATATACTATTTTTTTTTGTTTTTTTTTAAATCACGTTTTTCAACCTGAACATGCTTCAGAATAATGTTAGGCCAGTCAAAAGTTAAAACAGAAGTTTGAACATAAGATAATCTTAATGATGACTAAAGTGTGTGAGATCAATAACATCAAAGTGCAAACATTCCAAGAAAAGAAAAAAAATTAGAACACAATGATAAATGTTCTATGACAAAGCAGCTTTGTGATGTCATAGAATGTTGAAGAGATAGAAGGGAGGTTTACTAAGTAGATGTCAGTTCAGATCACATTATCATTCTTTTGCAGTAGTAAAGAGTACTTTTGAAAAGACTTAAAGATGAATAACCAAAGTTTCTGTCCGTATGGACTAAAGAGCACATTGGAGTGTATTTCCAGGGCGACACTTCTCTCTCAACCTACTGACATCCACGGCTTTTTACTGCAGTATTTGTCAGAGCTGATCAGTTTTAAAGAATCGTACCCTGAAACTGATCCTAAGAGTGTTTCCTTCTGCTACCAAGAGATGTGGGGTAAGCTACTGTTTAAATCTATCAAATATACTCTTTTAATAATGTTTTGTGATGTCCTAATCTGATAAAGGCCTTTGCAGTAGATTAGTCAAGTAATGCTAGTGTGAGGCATTGGTGTAGTCTAATGTCTTGTAATGGGTATACTGTACCACATATATTTAAAGGCTATATTATATATAAATATAATTTTCCTGGCTGAGAATGGGCCCGGTTGCAATACACACACTATGCACTGCTCTCAGTGAGGTGCGGGGCAATGAAAGATGAGAAAAGTCTCTCTGCATGTTCTGCAGTGTTACTTTAGGTGGCTTTCACATTACTTGACCCCGTATTTGTGAATACAAATATGTGAAATGAAAGTTCTGTCAAAAAACTATGTTGTTGCATATTTTTGCACATTTTTAACACGGAAATCCTGGAGATTTCTTAGTGGGTATACAGTGTATACCTTCATATCAGCCTACACCACTGGTGTGAGGTTTCTCAGATTTATACAGACAGCGAACCAACACAGTTGCTGTAAAGGACTTAATATTATAATATTCTTGCAATTGCAATTTAAGTATTTGTTCAGTGTTGTGTAAGTGATGTTTGGAATTGGGTATGAAAACGCACTTAAGATTTTATAATGAACATCAAAATGACATTAAACAGTTTTAGGTAGCATATGGCAGACCCTGTCCTTTCTAAAAACATCACCCAGAAGAGAACTTCTCAAATTCCAGTAAAACTGAATCCATTGTTCAACATCTAAAATGTTTTAACAATTTTAATGCAGGGCTTGTTTAGTGTAAATTTTGGCACAAACTCAAAGGATTTTTATCAGGAATTAAGGCAAATTTGGGACATCACTAACAAATCAGTTAACGTTATTACCACTCAGACAAGCTTTGAAAAATATGTAGTTTGTACTAATCTTGTGTTTTTGTAAATGGCCTTTCCAGAGAACGAGTTCCTGAAAACAACAGTTAATCCGATCACCACCACCAAGAAGTCACCAGAAGTTCCATCTGAGACTGAGCTGAAGGAGGCCCTGAAGACACTCTACTCAGATTTGGCGTCTTCGGGTGATCAAAACAAGTTCAACCCATTAGGAAAAGACAGAAATCCTTCTGCAACTCCCATGTTCTTAAAACCAGCACCACTTGCCTGTGTTGGAAGAAAGTTTGCAAAGGATGTAGCACCACCTGTCCGTGTTGCTAATGGAATGTTGCTAAATCCTGCACCACCTCCCGCCAATATCAACATGAAAACACGTAGAGTGTCCTTAGTTAGAGTCCCTTGGCGACCGTCGAGTAAAGCAACCACTGATGATATTGCGCCAAGAACCCTAGAACTCAAATCAATTCTTAAAAAAACACCTACAGCTAAAGTTTTGACATCCATTGCCACCAGTGACCCCTCCAAACTTCCCAACATCCCAATACCAAAAGTGAATTTTGTTATTCCACCAATTCCGGAAAAGAAAACCATAGTTTCCTTCTCACTTGAGAACAGAGAGGTGGTGCCAAAACGCAGAGCACTTGGCCCATTAAAACACGCACCAAAACTTGAAGCAGGCAGAGTACCAAACACAGAAAAAGCCAAAATAAGACCGACAACATTAAAGGCCCAGCAGCCAAACGAGGAGTGGTATATGTCAAACAGATCACCAGAGAGCAAGAGGTTTCTGAGGACAGACAGAGCAAAAGTAGAGGCATTAGCAGAGAGGAAAGTTCAAGGTGCAGCCTTCAATAGATCAGCTCCTGTAGCAGTGAGCACAATCAATTTTAATCTGGCACCTATACACACTTACTCTCATTTAGGGCCTAATACCAAGCGTATGCCGATGAGAGCCTTGCCTTTTGGCCACAATAGTCCTCATTAAATTCACATTACTATAGATTTAGATTATAATTAAGACTCCTACATGGTGATGTTAATAATTAACCATTTTACCGTTAACCAACAGTAATCATTTGGGTCAATATTTGGTACAAAAATAATAATAATAATAATAACAATAATTAAAAGTAATTTAAAGAACTATTTTCTTTTGAATAGTAAAAGAAAATAGGCTATGCATCCTATTTCTACCAGTTTATTTGCTACAGCAAACTGTGAAGTATCAAGGACAATGCATGTAACATCAGGGCAGCGCAACTGGTACAAGTCTGCAGCTGTGAGTGGACGCCAAACACGGAAAGTAGAACTGAGCCTCCCAGGTGAACTAGGACTCAGTTGTCTGCTTGGTTAACGGTTTATAATGAGATCCGTCAATGAGGGTCTCAATTAGCAACTCGGTCTCACGGAAGTTTGTGAAATGTTCACGTTAGTTAACCTATGGAATTGTGTACAATGACACGTTTTCTCATTTTTTTCGTGTTGGTGAGGACGATTTTTAACGTAATGTATTTAAATGGTTAGCATGTTTCGTGGTCACAGCACAACTACGGTAGCGAATATTATTAAATGCCGAAAAAAAGGGAAGTTGGTTGGGGTGGTGGATGGGTCAAACAACACAGGGCTTTGACCCTGGAGACTGGGGATTGTGTCCTGGCGTGTAATGTGTCGTTTCCCCTTTGTTCTTTTCTTAAACCCGATCGTTGCGTCAACCATGTTGAAATTATCATCCGTACAATAATAGCAGTGACCTCAAAGTGATTTTGAGATGCTTGAAGAAATTGGCCTTTAACTGTTTGTCATGGAGCCCACCAGGTACTCATCAACCATGGAAGGGGGTTCAATCTTACGTGGTTTTCCTTCCTAGGTTTCTTCCTTTCTACCTATTTCTACCAGTTTAATTGCTACTGCATCAAGGACAATGCATGTAACATCGGGGCTGCACAACTGGTACAAGTCTGCAGCTGTGAGTGGATGCTAAACACGGAAAGTAGATCTAAGCCTCCTCTGTACTTTTCCTAAACCCGATCGTTGCGTCCCCCAGAGTCCCCAACCATGTTGAAATTATAATCCGTAAAATAATAGCAGTGACCTCAAAGTGATTTTGAGATGCTTGAAGAAATTGGCCTTTAACTAATGTTTGTCATGGAGCCCACCAGGTACCCATCAACCTTGGAAGGAGGTTCCCTCTTGCGTGGTCCTTCTCAAGGTTTCTTCCTTTCTACCTGTTAAAAGGTTTGAAGGGAGTTTTTCCTTGCCCGCTTGAAGGGAGGAGGGGGGCCCTTAACATGTGGGCTTTGTTTGCACTCTTGAAAATGGTTAAATAGCTCTGGAAGTCTCTGTCAATTACTGCAAAAAATATAAATAAAACAAAATACTCAATATATTGTCTTTCATTTTGAAATGTAACCAATCCTATTATAAATAATCCCTTTTGTGTATTGGTATTTAATTCCAAATTGTATTTGCATCATATTTACACTAAGAAAGAACAGACATTAGAATTTTGGTTTTAACGGCAAACGTCTATCAAGACAGTAGTCACAAATTCTTCCCACATATCTTTTCAGCTCATCAAAATCTAACACAGGTGATCAAGTCTGATAAACAAACAAGAGAGGGAAAAGTCACTGAATTCTGTGTCATGGCTGACTCCAGATTCATTTTGTAGTTTTGAGGTTTATCATACTGAGATACATACTGTACCTGCAAGTTAAAGGATTTCCAATTGTTCTTCATAATTTTAAAGCCTCTACACGCCCATGGGCCATGCATATATGTGTTTTTACTGTCGCCTGTTAGGACCTCTTCTCAGGACTGCGTGGGCATGCACAAACCTTGTTATTATTTTTGGCTCATTGCTTTTGTAACATTGCAAATTTCCCAGCATATTTCCACCCAACTTCAACTTAACTAGGTGTAATCAGCACATTTTCTTAAAATGTTATATTGATTTTTAATATTTTTGTTATGCATGTACACAATAATATACATATGTGGTCTTGAAATGAAAAGTCCAACTATACACCTAAATGGAAACTCTTAAAAAAAAAGGCATTATTGTTTTATTGGAACACAAGCCAGAGAGTAATGGAGTACCATATGCAGCTTTTACCAATTTTACAATAAATCAAAGAAAAATGAGGACTTTTTTTTGGACTCCATAATATATAATATCACATGGGTCATCACAACATTGCCTCGTTGCTTGCAGTCATACCAATAAATGAGAAAGAGTGGGCCAAATAAAACCTATAGATTACACCTGTGTGTGATCAGTACTGTCTGAACACAGTGGACAGCTGTAGATCCTGCTGTCTCAGGGGTGTGCATACAGACACACACAAATGTGTAAATACAACACAAGAAATAGAAAGAATAACACGCTGGATTAGTACAAGCAATGTTTACTCTGGTATGTCCTATTGCCTCAACACTGCACTGCAGTCTTTTTTGCTGCTAATTCATCTGAGAGATGCAAGCAAGAAGGACAGTAATACAGCAGCGACAAGGATCTCCCTGCATCATCCCAAGAGCATGTTTATACACTTAAAGTTGGCAGGCTGTTTGCCCTTTCTCAAACTACAGCAGATTGTCAATTACAACTTTACATTTATATTTGAGTCTGTTCAAGCTGCAGTGATCTAACGGTTTTACAATAAGCTGTCATGAAAATTGTTCAGGGCTGAGCAATGCATGCATGGCTTGTTTATTGCTGGGCTGATTTATGCTATTTATGATGCCCATGAGGTACTTTTAGGGCCACATGCCTTTAACATGTGTTTTGGAATTGCAGTGTTATCTGCCCTATTATTATTTTTGCCTTATCATTGACACATGTGACTTAAGTGTGGGGATAGCGATACGAATAATGGTGGAGGTGAGTCTCATTACTTGGCAACCTCTGTGTGTCATTGCATCATGCATTAGGGGTAATAGCAGACATGACTGGTATAGAAAAACAAATCATGGCTTGCCTGTTTTGATGTATGAGATGCAAAACACTGCTGTGAAAACAGCTCCTTAGTGTGATCTGCAGTGTACATTTGTAATCTGGTTTACACTGCTAATGCAAAAACAACTGTCTGGGTTGAGGATGATGTATCCTAGCTGACTAAAGGCCTATCACTCAACGACAGGGTCCGTGTAGAGCCAACACCTTGTGATGTTTACACCAGAAGCATTTAACATGGGATTCATGAGATGATTTTCATTCATCACCCTTTCATTCTTTCCTAAACTTTACAAGCATTTTACTTCCGTGCAGTAACTTCAACAGTAGACCTTAGCAATATTATAATGCTTGACAGGCCGACAGACAGACAGACAGACAGACAGACAGACAGACAGACAGACAGACAGACAGACAGACAGACAGACAGACAGACAGACCAAGACCAAGAGATGTACTACTGTACTGTTTGGTTCTGCCAAAAAAAAACTTTTACATGTGGAAAATCATGATACCCATTCAAGTGGAGGAAAGTGGAATTTAGAGCTCTGAGAATAAGAAGATGCTTTGCACCTTCCCTTTGCACTTGCCTGAAATGAACATTTTGTGATACAGGAAACAAGAGGCAGAGGTTAATTACATATTTGATATGCATTGCATGTTCTGAATCCTTTTTGCATCTCTCCGATGGATTTTAGATTGAAGAGATCTTGGGAAACCTCCAGAAGAGGCTGCATATGATCGTCTTCGGAGCTCACTTCAATTTAATTGTTTCACTTCTAATTCAGAAGGAACTAACAACTTTCTGCTATTAAGTCTAACCTGAGAGCATCTGAGAAACAATTCAGACATAAGATTAAACATAGAGGCTAGGTGATTAAAATTATAGTTCTGGGCGGGGGCTAGCTTTCATCTGCTGGCAATCTCACTTAGGCTTGATGCAGGAATGGCCTGGCATTGACCCTTGTTTTCGGTTTGTTTTTTAAGACTAAGGTTTGGCACCTGTCCAGCACCCCAGAGAAATGCCCTGCACCTTGTTATCAACACATCTTTCAGGGAGGCAGTGTCAGCCATCCTCTAGACGTCTATTCCAGTTTACAATGTAGAAAGACTCAGCTATTTGGCATACACTGCATCAGGAACATTCAGCTCAGATGTGGTTCTAGCACTGGAAAACAACATATTGCTTTCCTTTTTTCTTCCGATTTTAGCATAAATGGTGGTGCATTAAACATCCCATTCAAAAGAACTAACACTGGTTGCTATACTGGATGAATGCCATTCTGTGTGTTTACTTAAAAACATTAATAAAAACATGAATAGTTTACGGTTTAGTTGAAGGTTCAACTATACTGTCTATAGCTCAAAATGTGCTCCATGGTGTGTTGATGGCCTTTTAGAAACCTGTTGTATGTATATAAATCACTGCCTCTGCTAGTTTCACTGCAGATGTATGGGTTTCACCCCTGACATAGCCACTGAACAAAAGCAAGCATATCTCAAAAGGCTGCTGCAAAACATCACACACCGTTGAGAGGAAACATCATTCAACCAGAAACTGTTGCAAACCACTAAAAGCACCATGAGTAATGTGTCACCGGTAGGTATTGCAAGCTGTCAATCATAAAATTGTTCAAATAATATAATGTTTCCTGCTTGAATGTCCTGAATGTTTCTTCCTAGCAGGGGAAACAAATTTATATAAAGCATTTGCAAACACTATTTGACTTGGGTCAGTACAATAAGGATGCAATGACTTATTGAAAGGCCCTTTTCATTTTACAAGCATCCCATCGCAGACAGATTTTTCAGGCGAGGACAATAACAGAGTATCACTGTCCCAAAGAGAAGGCCTCGAGACACTCCCAGCCAAACAGATGACTTGTGCCACGAGGCCACGAGGACACTAGCTCAACCCGAGTGTGCTCGGCTGATTTATGATTTCAGCACTCTGTCGGAGCTGAGATGATTATGCAGGCAGATCCCTGGGCCCCAAGCAGCACCATAAAGGTTATTAGAGGTGCTCCACCACTCCACACCCGGCCATATGGAGAGACCGTAGACAGATGAGTTTTTAACTGCCGCATCGTGGATCCAAGCCCTCAAAGGGTTATGGGATCACTTCTATGCAGCCGGTCAGCAGAATTAGATACCGCACAAACACTTTCCCCTCCTCTTATACAAGTTTCTAATCTCAGGCCGAGCTTGGCTATCAGCCTATCTATGTGGTTCCCACGACGACCTGACTAGGTCTTGCCAAAAGACTGTGCAAGGCCTCTGGGGAGAGAAGGAAATCAATACGGGATTGAGTCTCCCTCCTTCGCGCTGATTCTCTCAGGCTGGGTCATGTAAAGTTATTTTCTTTGCCATGCTTGTGTTTATTGGGACTGCAGCTTATTGCTAGTCAGCCTGCACCAATATCCCCCGGCTTCAATCAGCTGTTTCTCTTACTGTAGGAGAGATCACCAAAGATACTCTCAATGGCTTGTTAAAAGAATCTTCATTTGGAAGACAAATGGCCAGATACTAAAAGGCAATGAACCTTTATCTGAACAACCACTGTGTCCTGTCCTGAACTATATGGTGAACATAATATGCAATCACAAATCACATCTGAGCACAGATTGGACCAACACTTGGACTAAGACTTTTGCTTTTGCTCTTGACTTAAGCTAATTTTAAATCAATAACCATTGCCATTATTTTTTATAATATCTCTTTTATTATCTATGTCTATGTCAAAAAAAAGTTGGATCAGTTTAGCCACAAAATGAATGTTGTGTAATTATACTGTAAAACAGCATAATTATATGATGGACACAAGTGGTGTGGCGGCTAAGTTGTTTTGCGCTATGACCTTACAGGAAGAAGGATTGTCTGGCTTTAGTTTACTCTGTGTAAAGTTTGAATGTTTGCATTTGCTTTTAGTGATCCAGTTTTCTCCACCAGTCTAAAGACATGAGACTTTAAAGCACCCATAGGTGTGAGTGTCAGTGTATTTGTGTCTTTATACCTTCATGTCTTAGCCCTGGTTGGTGACTGGTGTCTGGGATTTTGCCTTCAAAATATTTGTGCTTCAAATATTTCTAGAAAATAATATATCCTGCCCTTGTGACCCTGAAGACAAATATGTGAGTATTGAAATTGAAAGAATAAATTACCATGGACATGTTTTTTTCATCCAATCAATGTATTACCAATCAACCTGGTGGATAATCAATAGCTAGACAGTCATCAGTTAGATTTATTTTGACAATTCTGAAAGCACAACAATAGAAGTGTGTGGAGTTACAGCTGGCCTGTCTTGGGGTAACCTTTTTCAACTCATTATGGCCTCATTCCAAAGCATTTCATTATTGCGCAGCAGTAGTAGCCCCAGCTGAATATAACCAATATCTCTAACGACATTCTAATGTGCCATCGCTTTACCAGCTAAAACAAACAAACCATCAGCCATGTCATCATTAACAATTCACCATAACATCACAGTGCATCACCTGCTTGGGTTAATTTTCCCTGTGAACCAAGAAGCCTTTCTTTACATAATTTAAAATAGAAATATCTGAAGGACCCTTAGAGAAGTATATCTGATTTGTATTTCTGGTGCATACTAGGTGAGGGGCCCTTTTTTTTGCTTCAGCTGAGTAACATTACAATACGCCTGATGATTGAACTCTGATTCTAGGACTATTTATAAGATAACAAGGAGTTTCTACAGAATGGACTGGGAAATACTATATTAACGAATTATAATAATTAGTTCATAAATATCTGTGAACAGACATACCGACCACTTTCTTAATGAGTAGTTATGATATGAGTGGCACAAAAACTAGTTGATTTGTAGATGACTCATAACTTAATCATTAAATAACAATTAGTTACTTTTTTTTACCCCCTCAAGTAAAATGTTATATTACACTGAGTTGTTATCAAGTTGACCCTCATTACTTTATGATTATGACAATACAAATTATGGAATTCATAATTAGTATCTTAATAACAAACCAGAAATAGTAGGATAGACCACATACATATGTATACTAATATTTACATTTCAGTAATATTCTGTAGCATTAGGGATGTCATTGCCTTAGAAATGTAATAAACAGACTATGTACCAGACAGTGTGAGTAAGAGTAAGGATTCAACCATGAAAAGGCAATAACTCCAAACACTTTTTTTGTAAATTAAATCCAAAAAGAAACTTTAATCTCAATTTATTTGGTGTGTATTTAGTGTTGCTGGGCACACACACTTTACTGCTCCCCAATACCAGCAGAAATAATGTTTCATTCCAGCAAAATATTACATCTCTGGTCCCTTTAGTTCCAGGACGGTTGAAAAGATGATGACAGTTAGCGTCATGCTACGTTATATAATATATCCAGTGTTGAAGCCATTATAACACTTTGTTTTGTTTATATACCATGTTGGTTATGTTAATTAATCTGCAGTTTTATGTCTGAGCACTGGGTGGAGCATTGCCTGGGAAGGCATAATGGTAATCAGCCACAGGTACACAGATGTGTGGGGAAACAGAGAAAGCATACAGCGTTTCAACGTGTTAGTTGTGTCACTTGTGTCATGGTTTCAATTGTTTGACAAGAAAAATGAATGGTACTGAACCAGAAATTAAATCAAATGGACTAATGCTTGTGCAACGGTGAGCAGGCCGTTACGGAAAATAAATGGGTCACAGCAAATGCAGACAAATTTTGACATTGATTATTGGCACGCAGAGCACAAGTTCAAGCAAGTTCTCCCCTGATCCCACCTCATTGGCCTAATGTAGGAGTTGACTCATCACGATACTTCCAGTATGAGTTATTCAGTAACAAACAATTCCTTTATTATCATGAGTGTTTACTAAATGCTGATATATTCTCAATCTTTGACAATGGCTTAGCAATTACACTGAAAATTAATATAATAAAGGAAAAAAGTGAAAAGACAAAACAGAGTCTACCTAAGCACTTGGCTTGTGGATTAACAACCAATTATTTGCCTGGATATTACAGCTCACATGGTCCTTAATTGCATTGGTACAGTAGACTGCTGTTTTATCTTTAAGACCATGGGGACATTTCTTGCTAATGTGTTTTTTTTCAGTAAGTTAGAGTTGAACAGATGGAAATGTGAACTTCAGTTTTGAAAGGCCATCCTAACCTTTGAAGTCAGAAAAGCCAGGTCACTCCCCATTTTCCATTTCCCAACTAATAAATGGATCCCAGCTTTACTCGACTATTCTATTTATCTCTCTTGCACCTTTACAGTAAGGTTTATTGAAGGTAAATGTATTGCTCATTAACTGTCAGATGTGGAAACAAAGACGAGCGTGTAAAGAGGTAGAGTGCTTGTGATGATGCATCATCTGACGGAGTATATACGTATGCCATCTCCTTTCCTTATAGAGATTAATGACCCAGGCATGCTTTTAAAAGCTATGGGCGAGCCAGAACTACAGCATACCAGAAATCATCAAGTCTTTCAATGCACGGAAATCCTCATTCTTTAGACAATGCAATGTGGATCAACTCAATGAGTTGTGACCCCTAAATTAGAAGGCTGTGTGGCTGCGACAGCTTATATTGGTGTTAACAGAAAGTGATTTGTTTCTTCTTCTTTTGTTTGCAGGCTGTTTGCAGTGTTTATGCCCACATTTAACATATTTTTCTTTTATCATAAAACAAATTATTTATTGAGGTATTTCTAAACAAATTCCTAAGTCCAAATTCCTTGCCTTACTCCAAATATGACTACTCACAATCACAGAGATATGCATTTATTGATCATTAATTCTATTCAATTACATTCAAAATTCAATATTTTAGGAAAGCAAGACTTGTGTCATAAACGATGCTCAGTATAGTCCGGGTATGTTCTGCCTGCTTGACAAAACCTAATCTATTTTCTTCAGAAATGATGTTACAGGAGTTTGCTGTGATATCTGGAGCAAAAATACAAAGAATAACAACACTTGAAAAGCAGCCTGCAAAGCAGCAAGCTCATCTGAGGAGATGCCTCGGAAACAAGCTTTGGTGCAACAGAGGTTGTTAGGCTAACGAGCAGCAATAATTGATGCCCTGGACAAGAAGGTGGACTCAAAATCATCTTACTCTATGTCTAATGATCTGAAAGGTCAGATTAACACAAAAACACAAAAAAAAAACGTAGGATCAAAGAAAACGTAGGTTCTCACCCGACCCACTCAGTGGCCAAACTTCTTCAAGAGACCCTCGTTTCTGTACACACCATCAACATCCTGGCTTAAGTTAAGCAGTAGTTTTAAGATAACCACATATTTTATTGATTCCCCTTAGGAAATGAGGTCATTACTGAAAAAGTCAAATTATTCAACAGAATTATTCAGCAGGGGAAATTAAATTTACTCAGATTTACTCGGGCATATGGAATATAAAATTGAGCATAACAAAAAATTTGGGGATAGCACAATTAACATTTGTGACTTTCTCTAAACAATATGCAGGGGCGATACAAACATGATTAACAGTTCAAGGTAATACTGTTTGGCTAGAGGCCTAGAGAGAAATTCAGATAGTGTAAATAGGTTTGTTGCTACTCAGGCACAAAGGTACAGCAGAGGTACTTCTCATTGATAAAATGCTGTGCTATCATATTAGGGGTGACATTATTTCAAGTTCAAGAGTGGGCCTCAGGCTCCCGAGGGTTGTGGTGAATGGGTACAATCTATTGCATCAGTCAATCTTGAAAATCATATGAATTTCAGAGCACAGCATACATTAACTATGGTCTACTAATCCACTGTAAGTTACGCACAGTTGGTTTATTAGTAGCCAGTGTGACAAAACAGCCTCTAGGTAGTAAGCATTTTTTATTGCAGAGTCTGATATAATGAATCATTAAGGAAAGAGGACCTTGTTACTTGAGCACCCAAATGGACCAGAGGGAGTTGGCTAATTTAAATGTATCCTTCTATACATCTGGATCTGATAGCCTGAAGATAATCTGCTGTGGACTGTTCGCTGTGCAGCCAACGTCTCCAGAGTGACATACAGTACCTAATGTAAAAATGAAAAACAATCAAGAGGGGCCAGCCAGAGTTCATTCATATAGTTTGCCCAAATATCTTGCTTCCTGAGGCAGTCGTGTGAACTCAACCGGAGAAGTAAACAAAAGGAGAAATATAAGAGGAAGCGAGAGAACGATCATATATCTGTAAACCTGGACATAAAGAGTAAGCTGTTAAGACCGTGCTGTGAATTCATACTGATAGATATTTATAGTATATTTTCATGCACAATATTTATCTATTTTGCTGATAAAACTACTTTTTTCTCTTGATTTTGTAATCTCTGCAATGATTAACTATATTAATAACATTTTTAAATAGTATGCAATAATTGTACAGTACAGTACTGTACAGTAATGTATGGTCACATAGAGTATTGTATAGGGAGTATGTGATCATAAAACATGTCTGCAATCATTGAAATAGTTGCAGATATTTGACTTAAAATGACAAATGTCAACCTCATTAGGTCGCTTGTGGAAAACTGTAAGAACTCTTGTACAAAAGAAATCTGTTAAAAATGTGTGCTAGTTTCCTGTTATAATTCTCACCTGTGGAAATAGACTTGTTGTAAAGGTTAGAATGAATCGCGGGAGACACTGTAGCGTCACATGTCTGTTTAGAAAACCACAGACACGTAAGCCGTTTGGTGGAAAGCGATGAAACCCCTCTCTGACCATCTGCCACAGGGCTTTCCTCTGTACTCTGCAGTCTGGACAGAAACAGGGGCAGACTGTGGTGACCTAATGTCGAAACTGAGACACTGTTGCCTTCCAGCTGGGCAGCACGTCCCCGCCTGGTTATTGATGGTCAGAGAGGGAGATGTAGCCATAAGGATGTTATACATCTTAAACTGTCACTGCTGATATTTGCAGTCTGACAATGTGCCTGAATCCCAAATGTTACGCTGCACAAACACGCACCCGCACACCCACATACTTATGCATATGCAAATATACACTTAACCCTGTACAAAAATAGGCACATATGCAGAAAAAAAGCCATCACACCGTATGTCATTTAGCAAATGTGTGCAACTTGCACACAGTCTGAGAATGGGGTGTGAAAGGTGGCGCTATTCCAGTGATTATGATTAATAGCAAAACTGTCACTGTGCAACAGCTATGGCTGAGTGCCTGAGTGCCTGCATATAAGATTATGTTCCAGTCTATGAAGCTTTGTCACAATGGTGGTGGATTTGCGAGGCAGCGCATGCACTCAAGCATCTCCACACGTCAATTACATTTAACATGTTTGACAGCCATCATGCTACACGGAATTTTATGTGGCATTACAAACATTATAGGCAGGTCATTAATGATGCTGCCTTAGCCTTGAGAGAAATTACCAGAGGGTATCGTAATGGTTGGTGGGTAGAAACAACTGGAAATACGCTATTTGTCAAAAACATTGTCGAGAAAACATAGCCCATTAACCCACTTGTAAAGACATTACTTTTGGTCTTCAATAATGAAACACTGTCTGATTTTGTTTTCCTTTTCAGATTTCCCTCAAGCTCAAATCCAGTCAGCTAGAGAGGTATTTAACAGCTCATGCCTGACTTCAAACCATGTAATCTGCAGTGCAGGAGACAGAGCCAGCATTTACCTTTCAGCCAGGCGATAGGTTGGTCAGGGGGCCCTGGATTCAGACTGAGCAGAGAGCAATCCAACTGAGGCCCTAAAGCTGTAATTACACATGGACAGATGGCCTTCTTGGAGGACTTTCCTCCCTCAATCCCTCCTTCTCTCAGACCTACTACCTGCACCACATCAAGCTCTTGCTACCATCAAATCGTTGTTGCACAAAGATTATTGTCCACAGTTAATGGTGGCTGACAGGTCGGCTTTATTATTAGAGGGGCTGTGTTGGCTGTGTTACCAGAGAACCATGAGCTCACTGAAACAGCCAAACCATCATGCCTTCCATGGGTGAGATAGATAGATAGATAGATAGATAGATAGATAGATAGATAGATAGATAGATAGATAGATAGATAGATAGATAGATAGATAGATAGATAGATAGATAGATAGATAGGTAGGTAGGTAGGTAGGTAGGTAGGTAGGTAGGTAGGTAGGTAGGTAGGTAGGTAGGTAGATAGATTTTTACAAAAGTGCAGTATATAAAACAATGTGAGCTGGTATTGCAGTATTGCTGATGCACATACTGCAGACATGTCTTAACATTCCCTAAGAGATGACATCCCTGAACATGAAAATGTGTTTGAAAGAGCATTTACTTTCTCTTAGATATAATGAACTGACTGCACTGACTGCAGCAGTGCGAAAAAAATTCACTATACAGTACAGTGTTGTTGCTATATAAGGAGTCTTTCTGTGGATTCCCATGAGATAAAGATGGAGGGGATATGCTTCCTGTGCTAGCCATGTCCTTTGTTCTCTCTTTGAAATCATGCAGGTGATTTACGAGGAATACAAATAATGCCCCTTGTGTTGTGTATCACTGGCCCAGTGCAGACAGAACTCTGGTTATTCGGTAAAGACAATGTATGGAAAGGAAAAAAAGGAGAGCAAAAATGAAAGAATGTCTTAGAGAATGTATTTACCAGTTAACTAAAATTTCGAAACTAAACTAAAGCTTATGGGGCACCCCACAAATGATTCAGGGGTCCCAGAGCTCTGGACAAAACAATATATTCTAGATATTTACTGTTTCACCGGCCCAAATGAGCTGTTTTTAAAGGCCCCAGAATAAGACAGCTGTAATGATTTGTCAAATCAAAGTGATATACTTACCTTTGAGTGATTTGGTGAACAGATTCTATTTGCAGGCACTTCCTTTTAATCAAAAGCTGCAAAATGAAACTGTGCTCAGTCAACTGAAAACTACATCCAGATGACTGTATCACTGCAGGAAATAAATTATGTCTCCCCCTCCCTTGTCGTCATGTGTGTTTGCTATAAAACTGTCAACCAGCAGAGGCAATTACAGCATTGTTTGCGGCAACTATACACTAACAGTTGGCTGCTCAGTTTCATGGTTCAGTTCAACAGCTCATCTATCAGGGTAAAAAAAAAACGGCAGCTCTGTCATCCTGCACGCCATTACAGAGGTTGCTGCAGCAATTCCTTGCCACGTATAATCACCATAAGATCCCACCTTATGCCTCTAGGGTGGTGTGTTATGTGCGTTACGTACTGCTCAACAAGTATAGCAGCCAACCTCTGTGCCTTAATGACTGGCTCTTACTTCCCAATTGTGCCTGTAGACCTTTTTTTTTGCTGTTTAATGGTAGGAGGAGGAGGAGGCTCCCCGTGCCCACCGAGACATATAGAGCTGTAATTACACTCAGCCAGATTGGTTAGGGAGGGAGGGCAGAGAGTTTACACCTATAGGACACACTCAAAACACATACTCAAGCACATAATATATATATATATATATATATATATATATATATATATATATATATATATATATATACTGTATATATGTAGGGGGACACACGCTCAGTACATCCACATGCAGGTCCCACAATGTTATCTTTCTTACAGCACATACGTATATGGTATACACACACACACACACGGTACTGATGATTTATTAAAGCAGTCAGAGGACAGAAGGAGCAGCACCAGAGTCCAGTGTTGGGAGGGGAAACCTAGACAACCTTTTTATATTTCATTACATGTCATTTAGCTGACACTTTTTATCCAAAGTGACTTACAAGTGCTATATGTGTCAGAGGCAACACACCTCTGGAGCAACTATGGGTTAAGTGTCTTGCCCAGGGACACATTGGTTAATGTATAACAGTGGGAATTTAACCCAGGTCTCCTACACCAAAGGCCACTGCGCCTCTCACAGTAGCTATGTTTCCATCCACACGTCCATAATATCCAAATTAAGTGATATCGAATGAAAAATGCCTTATGAAAACAGTAAAATTCGATGGAATTTCATGAATATTGACTCAAAGAAAATATGTTCGATCTCATCAGATTTTATTTTGCTCAATATACGGCTTATGCAATAAATGCTGCTGGAAACGTTATTAACCGAATAAATTAGGAATTGCGATGACGTTTTAGGTCATTTTATGGTTGTAACCTGCCACAAAACTTTTGCAAACTTAGTTTGCAAAAGTTTGCTTGAATGTTGTGTGATTCAGTGCAAAAATGAATGGAAACACCTTAAAATGTCTAAAATCATTTTGATATGCCAATTTAATCGCAAAACAGCATGTGACGTCCTTACGCACGGGTTTTTATTCGCTTTAAATCCACTTGTCAATCGAATTATCTGAAGTTCGGTAAAAAAATTCACGCGAATAAAGCGAGAAAGTGTGTTTCCATCCAACGGCTTTAAAGCGAATATTAAACCGTTAGCTACCTCTTCATGTACGGCTTGTGCAATAAACGCTGATGGAAACGTTATTTGCAGAATAAATAATGAGTTGCAATTAAGTTTTAGGTCGTTTTATGGTATGGTATAAGTTTTAGTTAATTTCCACCCAGTATTTCCGTTTGCACACATGGCGGGTGTCAACAAAGACAGATGTAAGTGGACGAACCAGGAAACGACAGACTTTTTGTATTTAATGCCTTGTCATAGCTAGCTAGCTAGCTAATTCATTTCTATGCTTCTATAACATTAACTAACAATGTTATTCATATGGCTAGAAGTCTGTCTTATTCAACTACCGCAGCACTACTGCTTTTGTTTTACATCAGACTACCGCAAATTCAAAATATACATTAAATCACTGTAAATTCAAAGTTAATACCCATAGTGCAATGCTTATTACAGTAATGAACCAGAAAATAAAATTATTTAATTTTACTGGCCATTTTGTGGTAAGTAACTGTAGAAATGACAGCCAAGTCTAACAGTGCAGGGACGTCAACCAGCAGCTGATTGGACGAATGGGTCTGGCTTCTCCCGGATTTTAAAACCGACCATGTATTTTTACATAAATAGTTCACCGGAAAGGGTTTCTGAAAACATTTGAAGCAAGAAATAGGCAATGTAATTGTTGAATCTTTGATCGACAAAGGTCAGTTTAAAGATTTTCGTCATTCTCATCATTTCTGGTAAGTGTTTTAACATAAGTGTTCCCTTTGGGACAATACTAACCATCGAAAGTGGGGACTACGGCAGGAAGTGGTCAGTGCACATTAGCAGTGTACTGACGGATGTTTGCGGAGTGAGACACAGCCTCATGAAGCTATGAAGTCTGCTATGAAGACTGCTGCATTCCAGACACAGTTTTTAGCCTGTAAGTTACAACTTCAAGTCACAACTCACGACATGGTAGCGTTCCAGGCAAGGTCACCACAAACCCTTCTAGCTAGCGCTAGCATTAGCTAGCTGGCAGCTTCCTACCGTTGACGTTAGCTAGTGTTAGCTGATATTAGCAATTTCTAGTCTAGACATATTTTGGGCTTCATTATTAAACATAGCCTGTAGTAGTACACCATCGTATGTGTATTTATGTGTTTTGATTACAATGTGCGGAATTACTTTACGTTGCCTATTTATGTCTGTTTGTTTCCATTTCTCACTGTTAATCACCAGCGTCTGTACAGAATCAACAGAGGTCGACATTGTTGTTTATGTGTGTGTGTGACGTCAAAACTGTAACTGAGAGTACAACAATTTGGTACAAGTTCTCGAGTAGTAAGCTGCGGGTTTGACTGCCAATCCAGGCCACTTTTACAGGTAGGTTGTGAAAACACAAGTTGCTATGAATGCAGCAATAGGCCTGTTGTGGGACGTTTTCTAGTGACACTCAAAATGTCAACAAAATGGCGGAGGGTAAATGTAGTGCACTAAATATTAAAGAAGGTGTGATTTTGGACATAGCCTGAGGGACCTTTTTCACAGCAGACATTTTGACTTGATAATATTTTAGAAGAAAAAACACGGGTATAACTAATGACATTCTGTTTGCTCTGACTCATTTAGGTGTGTCAGTACAGCATGCCCAGCGTATAGTAACATTATGAATGTCATTACATCAATTATTGAATTCAGGCAATTTTAATGTACAAACTTGATTTTCATTAGTAGAGAAATTCACATACAACCAATCTTGGCAAATCTAATCTACCTAGGATGTATCAGGCTCTCACCACACACTGACAAATGTATCTCTATACATGACGGGGTGTCAGGTTAAATGTATTCCAACATTTCCAACAGGTATTACGTTTTAACTAGGCTTAAGAGCTTATGATGAAAATACATTCAAGTCTTGCCTGCCCTGAAGGCCAGGAAATGTTTGACATTCAAAAGTATGGAAATCCACAGAATAATCTAAATAACATGTATATGCATGCCATCATTATGTGATACACTATTAAATTTAGTTTGCAGTCATAGATAAATATTTGAATGTAATGTGTTTCTTGTTGTTTTCCATTAAGGAACCCTTATATTTGTCCTGATGCCTGAAGGAATAAATTGCAGTAGACTAGGTAATATACATTAAGTAACTATGACATATTGTATAATTTATTTCCATATTTTGTGTTTTAATATAGTATTGCATTGTGTTTATATTAGTCTAATTGCATACTACTTTCATAGTTAGATAGTTTCATACTATCTAAAACTGGATCAGATTAAATTATCTTGCTTCATGTGGTATCATGTTGTATTTAGTGTAAATATAAAGTCATTTTAATCAAGTTTATATATACCTTACATATTATATTTATAGAAATCCACCATTTTGGATCTTTGACCTGACTTGAACAGCATCCTGCTATGAATGACTTATCCCTCCCTAGAGGTGAGCTTCATCAATCATCCCATAAAGAATATGCAGCCCTCTGCTTTGAAGGACACAGCAAAGTCCAGGTTGGATGGTTCATATCTGTCGGGCTGTTACTCATACATAACAGCTGGCTACATTACATTATCACACAGATGGACATATTTCTTTGGCCCATAACTTCTGGATAATGTATCCTCCTCTTGTTGAGCTTCACCGCTGTTTTATCCTCCTGTCATATGCTCAATTAGTTGCTCCTGGAATTCATGTATTTATTAATCTAATTTAAAGTATCATCAGTAAAGAGAAATCAGCTGCCTAGGTTGGCTGCTTGCCAGCTGCCTGTGCACACGCATACACACGCTCAGATCGTACTGTGAGGTTTACTACATGGCCGACATGAATTATATCAACCAGCTCATCCTCAGACATCATAATTTGCCAGTTTGTCATTTGAAATGTGATGCAGATGATTGCAGAAGTTGCTCCAGGAGTTGACAATATGCAAATGAGAGGTCAAGGTTTTGGAAGTCAAAATTGATGTAATTTTGCATCTTGGCCGCTCTACGGTAGGATGAGTCAGGTTAGTGTTTTTTTTCTATTTCCCTCCCTTCTGGGTGTACATGAGTGACAGTGTTTCCCTTCCCCCTGCTTCAGTTGTTCTATTCTGGACATTTTCCTCTTGTCCTTCTTTAACAACCTCTGGGTATGCATGTTGAGGAAACACACTGGTGTAGCTGGCATACGTGGCTCAGGAAAAGAAAAGAACAGAAAAGAAAAGATTGCATACACAATTTCCGGTAGGGGATTGGAGCAATTTGGGGTTAAAAAAACCCCCAAAAAAAGGGTGGAATTTTCATGTAATATTATTCAATCGGAGTTCAGACATTCAACACCACATAATGCTGTAAATCCGTAATGTCCCACTATTACTGTAGTCATTGTGTATCACTATAAATATATATATATATATATATATATATATATATATATATATATATATATATATATATATATATATATATATATATATATATATATATATAGTAACTGTTGTATTGGCTATTCTAACATTTAATGACCTATAGAATCTGTATCTATGTTCATGTTGATTGCCATGAAATGCTTTTTGATTTGAATCATCTGTCTAACTATATCTGAAGAAGTGTGTTTTAATCATGAAGAAGGCAATATGTCAACATGTCAGTTTATAAACTAAAAAGATAGGAGAGTGGCCTTGTGTGTAGTCCTACATGCCAAAACCTATGCTGGTAAAAAGGTATATTGGACATACAGTGACTTATCTGCACACTTCGATGACATTGGGGCATGCACATTCACGTAAGGCTTGTATCATGTGGACGTGTCAACAGTGTTGTCATTACTTAGAATTCCTCATGGGGGCGACATAAATTACGCACTATAGCTTTAACCCTCATGTTGTCCTCGGGTCAAATTTGACCAATTTTCAGTTTTTTCATCACATAAAATGGGCCTTTGAAATAAGCTGAAAATGTCAACATTAGAAATATCAAATAACTTTGGAAAAAACATCAAAAAAAGCTCCCACAACACTGAAAGAGTGACAAAAATGTCAGAAAAAGCGATAACTTTTTTTCATGGCTCATTTGAAGACAACACAAGGGTTAAAAAGAGAGTTTAAAGTGCAGAACTTACCACAAATGTGTCTTTATTAATCAGCAATGAAATTCCTGTGGAGAAAGATGAGCAGTGCCATCATAGCGGTTTGAAGTACTTTCATTGATCACCCTGTGCATTATAACTCCGGACTAGAAATATTTTACACACACCCCAACCTTTTCTCTGGCGTTCTTTATTGTCTGTTTCACTTTTCTAGTGTTTCTCCATATAATCACTGGGCACTCACACACTTGTGTTACTTGGACCCAATCTCTGTTAGAATTGTACTTTTAATTGTACTACAGCTGAAGACAAAAGGATGACACTGTAAAATGAACTTACTTATATGCTGGTTCGAGGTGATTAGATTCACTATGTGGGCTTTTGACCAAGGGGCTGCCGGGGTCTAGAATAATCAGTTTACAACAACATCAGTTTTTCTAATGTGGTTTTAGTAGTGGTGCTTTAAAATAATATTTATATTATCATTATATAATATCAGAAATTAACTGCTCTGAAATAATACAGATGGCCCAGGGATTGAGGGATTATTTCCTGCCACAGATGTGCATTTCTTCTTGTGGGTGTGAATAACTAATCTCAAAACATTTCATCTTACGCACCATAAAATAAAAATAAAAAAAACAGTAACTTTCACAAAGTCTTCATGTTTAGTGCTAAGGATTAAAGTATCTTTAGCGTAGCGTGAGCATCAAAAGGCAAAAAATGTCTCAGATACCTGCAACTAAGTCTCAGATGCAGTGTGCAGACAACACTAGGAAGATTCTATGCAGTAACTGGGGAGGATATCGTCCAGCCGTTCTCTCACCCAGGAATTTAAAACCATAAAAAAGATTTACTTTTTCAGTCAATCCCGTAGTTTAAGCATCTGTCATGATTTATTTTTATTTTAGGGATATATCTGATTATGTTTTAAAATGGCATAACGATCTTTAGTGTGAGTTTGGAATAAGATTATCTCTGCGGTCGAGTGTGTACAATTAGCCATTTTCTATTGCAACAGCATTGAAGGATGAAGTGTATTTGTTTAATTTTACAATGTGTGCGTTGTGGTGTATTACCTGATGTTTGTAACACTCTAGTAAATATACACATTAAAATGTATCAAGCTGTGAGGAGTAGCCTACTAATGGATATTCTACTTGTGGTTCCAGTGGGAGCTGTGAAAAGCGTGACATATTGTCTCAAGTGATGTCATATGAGGCAGCATTGGTTGAAGTCTGAAAATAAAAAAATGAAAATCACAGTTGCGTAGTTAGAAATAAAACACACTCGAAGCTCTGACCAAACTGCCGGTGGTCAAGTTGCATTGGGGGTGAAAAGATGCAAGATTTTGACAAGGAAGAAGAATGTGTGGAATAAAAAAGATATCTCTGGTTCTGATGCATCACTTTTTCTTCTTCTGTCCATCGTGACCCTAAAATACACCATGGGCGCAAACAGATTTTGAAACATATTTGCAAACCAGTGCAATGCAATGTGAAATCATTTTTTCACATTTCACATTTTCTTATATACTGGCATTGATTTTTTGTTAAAGATTATTTTTTGGCATTTTAGGCCTTTATTTAAGAGGACAGCTTAGACATGAAAGGGGAGAGAGAGGGGGAAAGACATACAGCAAAGGGATGCAGGTCAAACCTGCAACCGCTGTGGCGAGGACTGACCCTCTACATTGGGTGCATGCTCTACCACGTGAGCTACCCAGGCGCTGCGACACTGGCATTTCTTGATTTGATTTACTCTAAAACATCTGATTTGAATGCCACTCACCGCATTTGCCATTAAGTGGTTTTCACACCGCCGTGCAGCAACTGCCCTGACTACCACCTATCTGCAGGAGAGTTTTCCAAAAAAGCAGTGTTTTTAGAAGCGGTGGCAACTGCTTCACACTCCTACCTCCGTGATCAAAACCACTTGTCCTCATTGAAATGAATAGCGGTGGCGAGTTGCTGTGTGGTGGTGTGAAAGCCCCTTTATGTTAACTGAGGCAATTTCAGATTAAATATGACAAACTTGCATGCAAACTTTGTCAAACTGTTCTTCAAGAGTGTATTATTTCTTTTGATTTTTATATTGTAATTCTCAACACAAAATGCAAGAAATCAGGTGCAATGAGTTTGTATGACTAGTAGTTGTTCTCATTACGAGTCACCTGATCTTGATTGTGGTATGTGTAAGAGGGATGCTTACTGGACAGCTGTTCAAAATGACCCAGATGTTTAAACACATTTGCACATACTTTATGCACATTGAAGAAAAGTAGACTTTTATACAATATCTCACTAAATATATTTACATGACATACAATTCGCCATCAGTGCAATACATAGGAATGTTGCATATTTACCAAATGTTAGACTCCTTCCTTCATGAAGAAAAATAACTCTAATGACAGAAGCTGATATAACTAATGTGTAAAGTAACATGTGCAACTTTCATATTGGTTAACAGCTTCACAGGAAATAACAAAAAGTACCACCCTATCAATAATCAAATATAAAGCATTGAAAAAGTAATAGATCACATGTACATATTTATCTTCATACATGTAATGGATTGCTTTTGTACAAATATTTTATATAACTTTGGCAGTTTTTCAGGAACAAAGTTATCGGAAAAATATGAAACAATAATATCAAACTGTCAGCAATGTCATGTAAGCTTGCCTTCCAAAGCTCATGTTCACAGTGGTCATTCAGAAAGGCTGGAAGCTGATGGCTAAAAACAACAAACAAAAAGCCAAAGAAAAAGAGAACTTTTCCATCCTTTCTGCTAAGACTGTTAGCACTGGAGGCTGTCATCATTGTTGTCATGGTTATAAAATTACAAACACCTACGAAGGTTTACATAGCAGTCATCGCCATTTAAAAAAACACGGTCTTTTTTCAGGTTGACTTAAAATACAAATAGTTTGAAGGCAAGGGGACAGGACCCTGCTTGGTGGTCACTGTGGAATCATGGGAGAGACATGACCGAGAAGAGGACATGCACAACAGTGCTGTGTGGAAGAACGTGAAGCCAAAAAACGAGGGTGCAAAATGAAAGACTTTGCAACAATCAAAACGCCACACGGTCAGAAAATGACGTACACCGGACAAAATAATCGAGCAAATTTCAAACATACTAAGTTCACCATAATTCATATACGTTGGTTTTGTTCTTTTTTTTTCACTGGTTTGGCACTTTATTGGAACAAATCTCAGTTCAAAAAGACTAAACGTTGTAAAAAAGGTATTTCATGTCTCGTTAACATAACTCGTAGAATATAGTACTTAATAGTAAGCATACGGTAAGTAAACACTTGTACATACTGTAGTTTTAAAATGAACATTCCAACAGATGTTTTACGCACATGCACAAAAACAAACAAACAAACACAACCTTGTCTCTCTCTCTCTCTCTCTCTCGGACTGTCTTGCTGCCTCGCCAAATTTGGACCTCCTGCGCTTCTCTTTGGACAATCACATTCTCCAGCTTTTATCCAGAGAGAACATCGGCTGCTCCTGCTCCTTCTCCTTCTCCTTTTTCTCTTTATCTCTCATTTAAGACAACACAACTGTTATATTACTGCATTTTTGCTGCACATTATGACACTTCCTCTGCCGAGCGTGTGTCTGTCTTGAGACGCACAAACTCTTTGGCCACCTCATCGTTGGTCCTTTGAGAGAGTATCCTCATGATGGTGAGGCCAGTTTCGTCCATGGAGATGCTCTTCATCAGGGGGTAGCAGGCGGAGCAGCTGCCCTTGTCTGCCAGCTCTCTGAGCTGGATGACCGTCATGCCGATGATGCGGTCCTCACGAGCAAAGCAGTAGTCCTTAACTGAGACGTGCAGCTCGTAGGCCTCCGGACCATGTTCATTACTTAGAACACTTGGAGAAAAAGAGAGATGAAACTCAAATTTAAATATGTTCACATGAAGCAAAACCAGTAATATTTTACTATACTGTAAAAAGGAAATGATTTAACCTGTATGGTTAATAGAAACGTAGGGTTTCCCACATAATGACATGTTCAGATAATGATGTAGTTTTTGGTTATTGTTTAAACTGAATGAAAAGCCCATTGTCATTCTGAAGGATTGTACATACGTTCACACCAATTGCTTTTTGGACACTGACATTCGGCTTTGTTCGCAGTGAATATAACACGTCAGCAAGAGACTCTGGCTTGCTGACAATTCCCCAGCGGATAGCCGCCTTATTATACAGTAGGTGTGGATGTGATGAGACAGTTCAGTCATATTATGAAAGTGAAATTAATGTTTCTATTCAAAGAAGCCATTATTCTGAGCCAGCTTTTTGTTTTAGGTTGTTTTCTAATTATCCCCAGCAACTTTAATGGCTTCTTAAAATTCAAATGAGAATGGCAGGAGTGAATCTACAGTATATGCAGACAACACTGAATCTGCGCTGGTGTTGCTATAACTCAGTCTAAGATCAGTTTAGCACTGTGACTTTAGTTGGCGCAGCTCAGAATGACAGCATCAAAGAGAAGAAAAGCCTGTAGATTGCTAAAGCAGTCCCTTGTCTTCCTTTACCAGTTTGAATGCAATGAGCCAAAATACTGATAAGCAATTGCATTCTATTCACTGCTTGTTTGAACAATTGGGAGGACTACCAGGTATTATGTGGTATATAGGTTGCAGGAGGCTCTTTTGTAGTGTTCAGATAGCATACTGGACTGAATACTAGTGGTTGAAGATACTGCAGCAGTTTAAAGGTACAGCGTGCAGCAGGTACAGACTATTTTAGGTTGTATGTAGGCAGGCAAAATGCTGCAAAATAATAATATAAAAATATAGTATATGTGTTTACTAGTTAAAAACATCTTCCGCTTGCTCCCCCTTCTCTCCACCTATGTGACTAATGATTACTCACTATTGGAATGTTTCATTGTACTTTGGTGACCAATTGTTATTCTTGGTCTTGGTGCTGAATTTGCGCTTCTTGTCAGCCAGATGTGGTCCTACAGCATTGACCTCAACAAACGGCCGGAACATGGCATTGGTTTGCCAGGTGAGGTTGTTCACTGCGACCACTGGGAAATACAGAGAAAATAATAATTAGCAACAGCGTGGATGTAGTTCAGAAGAAAGTAAAGAAAAATCCATGTCATCTCCATAAGTGTTTTTGTTATTTTTTTACCACAGAGAACTGGCTCAATGCAGAAAATGTTGCTGGGATACTGTCTATTTATATTTCTTTTGCATTTTGTTCTGTGGTGGTTGCCAGAGGTAATTCTGGGAAATATAGAAAATGAATACAAAAACGTTAAACTGCATCTCTTCATCCTGTAATAATAGAAACATCCATATATGATTGCTATAGCAACGTAACTGGCAATCATGTCGTCATGGTATAGCTGACGGCTAATTATAACTGATTGCCAAGTGTAGTGCATATGGTGCTACTTCAGGAGGTGGAACAAAAATTGATTGCAGCTATGGGGATGAAACTATGTTATTATAGCAGTGGACTTCAAAAACAGTAGTCCCTTTTAAACAAAACAAATACAGAATCAGTTGTAAATTTGTTTCGAAGTTGAGCGAATGTGACAAGCCAGGCAGGTAATCACATACAGGATGGCCACAGTGCAGCCGGATACTTTACACAATAAAACAACACAGAGAGAGAGAGAGAGAGAGAGAGAGAGAGAGAGAGAGAGAGAGAGAGAGAGAGAGAGAGAGAGAGAGAGAGAGAGAGAGAGAGAGAGAGAGAGAGGATGAGTGGGGAAAACTGGTAATTGTTGCCTATATTTGGCTGAGTGTGTGTGTGTGTGTGTCTCTATCTGTCCGTCGGTCTCTCTCTCCGTGTGCCTGATTGCGTGTCTCGCTGTGAGAAGTCAAGACAGTTGCCATGGGACGCGTTCCTATGTCCCAGTGTGTTGTTTGTAACTGTTCGTGAACATAAATCTGGCTGTTTTATCTCGAAAATGTTTATTTTGGTATTTTGGTTGTGTCATTTCTGTTGAAATGTATTCACACCTACAAATGTTCAAAGACTGAAATGACACAAAGCATGTCTGAGTATAGGAAAAGCTCACCCTTCACGCTGACTTTGTGCTCTCCAGTGCCAGGGTGAGAGATGAGATTCACCTGCATCGACACCTCCCCCACGGATCCGTTGGATGACTGACCTGGACACACACCAAAAACAATAACAAGAAAATTGGCATAATGAAAATCAGAGAGAATGGAGGAGTGACAGAGAGAGAGAGAGAGAGAGAGAGAGAGAGAGAGATTCAAAACTGTGGGTGAAGCGTTTTGTGGATGAGGTATCTATAAATTGATCCACAATGTGGTGTAACAACACCTCTCTGTGTCAAAGATAAAATCCTAAACCCAAGAAAAACAGTAGGGAATACACTTGATTTCATCCCTATGGCTGCCCAGTAGGACACACAGCCAGGGATTTTTTCTTTAGCTTGAGGCTGAACAAGAAGAAAAAAAGAAACATGAAATAATCTGCCTGGTTTGAAGGCCATGCCGGAGGCAGATGGTGTGAAGGGATGCACTAAATAAATAACGTTTTGCACAATGAAATCGCAACGGTTCAACAGAAATACAAACAAAACATGGGCGTCGACTACATGCAGACAACTCAAGTGGAAGTGAAAGTTCTGTCAGGTCAATTAAGTCAAGAACAACGCAGACAGTAAAAATGCTTTAAGAAATTGTATTGAATAAATTATGAATTAAATTTGGCACTTTGGCTCTATTCAGAGGAGTCCCCTGTCCTTTCATCAGCACCATGAACAAGCAGAGCATCAGGGGAAGCAGTAAGCTTCACAATTAAGTCACTGGACTTATAGGAAATGTAACCGTGCAATGGCACCACACACTTTAGCTATGTGCTAAAATAATGTTATGAATAAATAGGTTGTGTAAGTTTCTGACTGGAGTCAGAGACAAGACATTGTCAGTAAATGCCTTTATGTAAACATGTAAGGCCATGTACACAGCTGACACTGGAATAGGCAGTTTGTGGGACAAGGCAGGGCAGAGTGTGAATAAGATGAATGGCACATCAGGAAAGCAAAAGAAGATCAAACAAAGGTGGCAGTGAGGAGGGTCAGCAGATTAGGGGAAAATGCTAACAAAAGGAGGTAACAGATAAGAGAGATGAGTTGTAGGCATTCATGGTTGCAATACCATTACTTTACTCTTAACCTACACAAAGTGACACATCAACACAAGATTCCTTTATAAGCAAAAAGCTGTGGAATATTCACATGAAAAATTCTAAATGAAGAAAGATGTGTTTATTTTTGCTAGTACTGTCCTGCATTGTAGCTTAAAGCAGCTATAAAACTCCAGTCGCTCCCTAAGAAAGAGAAAAGACTCAAGAATGGACTAGTGCATGGCTTGGTTTAAATGTGTCAGAGCACAGTGAGTGGTGAATGATCAAATTGTCCACTGTGCTTCATCAAGCATCAGCACATCCCCACAGTGTTTACTGACCTAATGCACATCTGCCACCTCACAAACTCCACTTACAGGAATCACAATGGACCATCTCGGATAAAGAGTGACAACATTGTGAAGAGGAGAAACACAATGACCAATTTTAAAATAGCACACCGTCTATGCCCATCTGCCAGTCAGTGAGAGCGAGAACGCTAGTTGGGCCTGCTGGCTGACTAGCTAGCTCCCATTGCCATTCTGTTTCCTGCTGCCTGCCTATGCAGTGTTCTGCAAGAATGAACACAATGAGGCAACCGGGAGCTTAAAGCTTCAACGCCCCACTGGGCTGAAATTCCCTCTCAAATCCCTCCGAAACACCTGAATGTATTTGTTACAAAAAGAGGAAAAAAAGATATATAGAGACAGATGAATGTGACAAGAACAAATAAAAGTGGGTCAGTCATGGTGGAGGGAAAGAGCAGAAAGAGGGAATTTATACATTTACTGTACACTACACATGCGTCTGTCATGACAGTGTTTCTAATAACAGAGAGAGAGGGAGAGAAATAGAGCATGGGAGCATTCAAGCCCCTCAGGGGATGGGGTGAAGTGGCCGCTGAAAACTTTTTTTTTTTTCCAGTTATTCTTTTACAGTGAAAGAGATAAAGGACTGAAACAGCGAGGGGAAATGCAATCACGGCAATGTCCCCTGCACATATAAGCCTAAAGAAAACAAAGTGACACAGAGTGATCTTCAGAACACACATACTGTTACGTAAAGGAATCTAAGACTGATGGGAAAACAGAACTATGTGGAAGTTAAAATGAGCCCGGACTGGAGTCACATTATTTTCAATCAATTTTAAATACCAACAGAAGCAGCTAGTGATTAGGTGGTAATAAGGCTTTCTTTCTTATTCATCACTTAACGAGTTGTTATAGAAGTGAAAGGCTGCAACAGCAGCAGCAGCCAAATACATTGTGAATTTTATTATCAGAGTTTATCAAGTTTACTTGAATGATGTTTACCATCTTTTAGCATCACTTGGTCTTGCTTACATTTCTTACCTTTATAGCAGCTTTCTTTTGGTCTGAATCTACCCCGGTAGACACTTTCTATGGTCACAGAACACAGCTCTTCACCTTAAAGTGTTTCATTATTTGAATGCTGAGGTAATTCCATCCACTCCCTGAACTGAAACGTAATTGAGTCTGACATTGGCTAGATCATTACCTTGAGAGGTTTGGGTGCATATATATTTCTTGATCAAGGCATCTGTAGGTTGAGTGTAAAGGCTGAGAGCATATTTGAGAGACTTCATATCGGGGCTCTTTTCGAGGAAGGTTTTCTTCAGCCCGTTTCCTCCAGCATGGAAGTATTGCTGAAAAACAAATAAACAGAAAAAGTAAAGATTTACAGTTGTCCAAGGTGAAGGGAAAAGTTTGGAATAAATTTGAACAGGATGGCAACCTCCTTTGAGTGTAAACACAACAGCAAGTTACACTTGGATAAGAGAACAGCCTAGGATCATGTGGACAGTATGCATTTTACAAGGCGGTGCAAACACATTAAAAGACCAGACAAGAGACAGCAGTAATAGCCCCTTGTGTAGCTAATTACCATAAATTTAAATCTGAAACCCATGCTTGGATGGTTAATGCACATTTTGTGCTGATAAGCCTGATAGCTGAGGACAGACAAGGCTTTGTTTTCTTTTCAAATGCTGTCAACTATCCCACATGTGGAAGGTGGGAGGGCGGCCACGGACAGATCCTATTAAGAAAGGTGCTGCTAAAAAGAAGTGACGATAAAGCACTTAGAGACACATTCCTAAACCCCTAGCCTTTATTATTTTGTGTTTGTTATGTGTTTATTAACTCTCCTCTGTAACACATGATCATTATAGAAAAAAAATAGTATTTGTTGGGGTGTTTGGAGAGTTAGTGCAGGGTCTGTTGTCTTGATCAAAGTTAAATAGTTGACACACAATTATCTCACACACTTAGAGGCACTGGACAACAATGAAATAAAAACGTCTAATAAAAAAGTATATCTTCATCACACATTCAATGACGCTCCCAATAGGGGCTGGTTGGTAAAAATGTTTGGCATGGTGTCAGGTCTATACTTGGGGACTGACTCAGCACAGTAGGAGAGACTGTTTTGTGTCTCACTAACGACTCATGAATCACAAAATTTGACTGACACGTCTCTTCTGAATTATGCATAATCTGGCATGCAGGAATGGAGTTTATCCACACTAAATGGGAAACTGCATGTGAATTATCTAAAGTTAGCCTACAGCAAATACATTTATTTTATAAAAAAAAAAAGTATGTTTTGTCACAAACAAACATTGAAACCAAGTTTAAGCATGTAAGTAATTGATGATGTAGCTGTACTGTTTATACATTGTATTGATGATTAAGGATGGAATTAAACATTGGTCTAACAGAAGCTACATTCTGAGAGCCTAAAAGAGTTCAACCTTTAAAAAACAAATATATTAAAATGGTATAGGTTGCCCATATTAAGGATTTACCATCATGATACAGAAATAATTCAATATGCATGTGTATTCAATTCAAATCATTTTGTTGTTGGGGCATTTTAAGTTTCGTAAAAATATCATGCTGTGGTTATATGTTAAATTGGGCTGGGGCTACGCTTGTTTGTGTCCGGATGTACCTGTTTGCAGTCAGTTGCCTACTGGAAATATGTCACATAAAATTTGATGAATGTGACGCTTTTGAAAACATGATATTTCTGACAATAAATGAAAGATTTATGAAATGGCATGTCTATTTTGTCTTGGCGGAGCTAAGATGAGAACAATCGGAACATGGCCATATTCTTGTTCAGCTGCTTAATCTTGTCAGTCGACCATCGCGCACTGATTTCACATGCGCATCTAGGTAGTGTGTGTTTGCCTTTGTTTGTATACTGTCTATGGTTTGTGTGTGTGTGTGTATGTGTGTTGTAATAGCCTAGTAAAGAGAGAGAATGGGAGGAGGAAGCATGTGTGAGGTGGACCTAGTCACCATGGACCCACATCTTCTCAGCTGTTGCTACTGTCATATGTTGCATGTCTCTTCATGTGGCCCATTATGTTTGGCACATTGTATAGGTCACTTCTTATATCATAACAAGGTAATACAAGGTGTAATCAAGTGATAAGTGATTAACTGTAATGTAAATGCTAAATGCCCTAATACCTGTGGATACTACAACAATGCAAAGTATAGGCTCTTAACCTTGCAGTTTTGCACATATCATGTAAGACTCGATTTCTCCATTTCTCCACAACCAAACTCCACAAAGTGCTATTTGATGGTTTATTTTTCAAAAAAGAACGCCCTAGTGGGAGCCCCCCCACATAGCAAATCCCAATTTAACCACTGTGTGTATATATTTAAAATACAGATATCGGTAACACTTTATAATAACCATAATTAATAGATGGTAAATTGATAGTTAATTCATCTGAAGTTTATAGCTACTCACTATGTTTATAGATGGTTAACAAGTATTTATTAACTATTTAACAAGGTATTATAGCCATCATTTGCAACTTTATAATAACCATCCAGACACTGTTTATAGACGGTTTACAAACCAAGTAGTAACCCTTAACAAATTGTTAGGAATATCTGGTCTATCTATCTAGGTTTACAAACATTTTTTAATCATTACCCAATACCTAATATAGTATATGAGGAATATATTGTGTGTAACAATAAACTCTTTATTTACAGCATTACTAATATTTTAATAATTATAATTTAATTGTTTGTTAACAGTAAAATTATGGTTTGCTAACAGTTTACAATTAACACAGACCATTGACTAAAGACAATTACGTAAAGATGAATTAACCATCAATTTAAAACTATTAATGATGGCTATTATAAAGTGTTACCCAGACATACATTAAATACAGACATACAGTATATTTACACCATACACCATTCTAATCACCTACTCATTGCATTAAAACCAATTAACTGAAGTATAGTCCATAGCATAAGTCCATAGTGTTTTACCAGGCTACAATGCTGCATTCCCTCTGGCAAAAACTTCAGCCGACCCGGCAGAATCAAATCAAAGCCTCACCCTGCCTCTGGCAAAATTGCCTGTCAAACTGCCATCCTTCCTATCCTCCATGTGAGGTTACACACCTCTCTCGGGTCTAAGATACATCAACACAAAAAGGTACTCCCACATATTTGTCATATACAGTATGTAATACCTACATTACTCTTATATTAATCTATACTGATGTGTAGCCCATCCACACACAAATATATCTAGCACAACTAAGCTGGATTTGGTGAGAATAAAAGCTGCCATTATTCTACAATCACTCAAGTTTAAGAAAGGAATTAACAGTGCATTATTGGGGATCAGTTAAATGGACTGCATGCCATCTTTCATCACATATGGACACTTCTATGGGCAAGACTATTTAACCGTTATCTTACCCATTAGTTTTCACAGGTTCAAAGTTCAGTCTGGATAAAATATTTTCAGTGGGATAATCATTAAATGCACTCATGGCCAAACTATCGAGTATATATACTGTGTCTGAGCCACTGTAGTTATATATCCCTGGCTCCTTATTACAATAAGCTACCATTGGGGCAATAGTTTTACTCAATAGTGAAATACTAGTAGTATACAGCCAACGGTGTAATCGACAGAACTAACCTTGATGGTGGGAAGCACGAGGTCCATGGCTGCACACTGTCGTGGAGTCAGACTTCTGGCTTCTTCTCGAGTTACATGCTCCTGGAGGGATATCAGATCAAGTCAAACTCTCTACAGTTGGCAAAACTGTAAAACAAGTTCCATTTGAATGATTTATATTTTAAGAAGTTTCTCCAGTTTAGTGGTAATGACCTAAGGTAAGCCATAGTACATGAGATTGAGCATTTACTGCTTACAAAACAGAACAAATTGCAGTCATTTAAACTGCATTGTGTCTAAAAAATATAAGCCTTGCTGTCACACACAAGTTCTAAAAATCGATTTAAATAATGAAAAAAATAAAATGTTCACGATTAATTTAGTCAATTCTAATTCAATTTTTTTCCTGATTTGTGAATGGATTGCAGCAAATGACTTCTGGCACTGCCTAATTTCCCAGGTGTGTCCATTTTAAGGCATACATAAAAAGGGCATTCATGTTTTATGAAAAGGGGCTTGGAAGAAACTAAATCACCGATGCAAACGCTGCTACAAACCTTGGTCCTAATCTACATTGTTTTTATGTGTCTGGCCCCTTGTGTGTACAAAAGTCTTGGTGTTATTGCTAAAATTTGATCAACAAAAACACAGTAGAAGATGCGGGTACAATGTGCCGCACACAGATATGCACATACCATCCCTCAAATTTGAGGCTGCAGATGAATGTCTTGATATATGTCTTTTGTATTCATAATATGATATAGATTTAGTCAAAAAAAGTTTGTTTTAAACCAATTTTAAAGAGCTTGTGTGAGACAGTTTTTTATGCCAAAATTGCACTGGGCCCACTTGATTTGTATTGACTCAGTTTGAATCATATTTTCCTGTGAAAACAAAGTAACGGTGAGCCCACAAATAACTAAAGGCTGCAGGCAGAAAGAAATACTTCTCTCCAGTGAAAACCCCATAATGCTGATGTATGTATACCGCTTGTTATTTGATGAAATAAGGCCCTTTATTTGGATAGAATTTTTTTGTTGTGCAAATAGAATTATTTGCTTGATTTCTAATATTATTACTTATGAATCCAGAATTATATATTTTCTCAAATAAATGGTTATTTACCAAAACAGAAGCCGATTAAACACTATAAATCCTTCTATGTATATATGCTTAGGCAGATAAGTGCAGCCGAAAAATGACCATGGGATTTGTAAAGCTTGAAGGACATGATTGTCACTCAGAATTATAAAGGACAAGATGACTAGGAAACCACTTTAATGGTTTGGCAGGTAGTAGGTACTGATGTACTGTACCTAGAATTTCCCACAAAGAACATCTAACAGACACAAAACACTAACATCAGTTAGAACATCCCAAGTAAAACTCACTGTCTCTCACACACACACATACACATACACATACACATACACACACACACACACACACACACACACACACACACACACACACAAATGCAGATAAACACACATTCAGTTGGTATCCCCCGTACTGTATGACTCAGAGCAAATATACCTCTCTGAGGTACTGTCATACAGCCGCTGTTAGTGAAACCACAATGTAAGCACTGATTCGTTCCAATGCCTCACCGCACAGAGCTTGTGGGATTAAACATCCTCCGATCACATCAGGAATTAGATACCAGCCTGGCTAGTGTCGCACTAACTTACACCGCACAATGCAAATGCCTACACTAGCTTACATGACATGCTTCCAAATTACAAAATTCCATCTATCCACATTTGTAAAAAAAAATAAAAAATTAAAAAAAAGTGTAAAAACAATTAGGGGCAGGTTCTAACTGATCATTGACATTTAGTTACATATCTGGCCAGCTACAAAAAGACTGTAGTGAGTTTTGTGTGGTGCGTTAGTGTATAAATCTGTCTATTATCTCTAATGCCTCTGATATACCGTTTACAATATAATACATTATCAATACATACATTACATGAGTTGGCTAAACTTAGAAAAACTTGGGTTCATCCAAATATTACCTTCAGTTTGGACAGCTGTCCCAAGTCCTTGGCTGCATTGAATATCATCTGAGCTCCTTGCTGTTGGACAGAAGGAAAATAATGTTGCAAACACTGAATAAATAAATATCAAAACAATTATTATGACAACAAACTAAGCAACAGAATATGATGCCTTAATGTGATGCTGTTGAACTTAAACATCTAACACTTAAACATGGACTCTTTCTTGTAATTGTGTTTTAAAGCTGCACTAGTTATTTTGTAAGAGGCAGAGGAAAAAATGTCTACAAAACCACTTGACATGGTGGCATTAAACTACACTTTCCATTGACAGCAATAACAAAGGAGTAAATCAAATATTCCTGAAGTGTAACATGTCAACCCAGCTCCAAGAGATGGATTAACAATTCACTCCACGTGTGTGAAGATTAAGAGATGCTATGGTTAATCTTCTGTACAGCAATTTGTATGTTATGAGGGAGTATGAAAGAGCTGAACAGATGGAGGAAATGAGATAGAGACAGGTGGAGAAGAGGAGGGAGGTGGAGGGCAGGCCAAGAGATGAAAAGAATAACAGAAATAGGAAAAAGACAGATAAATGATCAAACTCACACTCTGGTCACTCAGTGGAGGCAGAACAATTGTTCTCTCGATAGTGTTCAGCACGATTTTCCATAGCTCTTTGAGGACTCGTTTCAGCACAGTCTTCTCACAAATCTTGGCAAATAACATCAAACTGCAAAGCGGCAAAAGAAGGACATTTGTCAGGTCAACACTCGGAGCACGCGTCTCAAACTGAGCCAACATGACTGAAAGCTCCAACAAGTCATGACGCTTTCATGAATTGTATAATTAAATAAAGAAAACCACCTGTGAGTCATAGAACAAAGGCAGCCGATTTATGCTTTAATCTTACCCTATTGTGCAAGCAAGGTCTCAGAGACAGGAAGAAGGATTTGGTATTTCCATATCATTAAGAGGATTCCCTGTAATACCCCATTGGCCTCAATGTTGCTTTGACAAATGGTTGAGAGCGATTCCCAGGGCTCAGCTGAAGCATATCTTCGCTATGGTTTTTCCAAGAAAGCCATAGAAGTAAATGCAGTTGCTAGGATGAATTAATAGACATTCACAGATATAGCTGGTCTCTCCTTTCTGATGAAAACAAATGTAAAATGGTAATTTTGACACATTTGACACACGGCCATCATTAGGTAGTAAGGAAGGACTCGCCATAGTTGATATTGTATTTTAGTGGTCCCTAACACATTGCAATTAATCAAATAACTTGAGCCAATTGACATGCAGTAAACTTGAGACTTTTGGGCGGGAACCTGGGAAAGTTGCCCACTTTTCTCAGTTGGTTAGCCTAGCCTTGGCTGTACAAGAAGACGGCCCATACTTTCAACTGGGCATACAGATGAATGGGTAGAGATGACTGAAATTTGTGTCTTTAATAATTAAACGGACCTTATAGATTCTGATACAACCACATCACACCAAAATGAGCAGTGGCTATAATAAGATAATCTTTTGTTAGTCCCACAGTAGGGACATTTGATTAACTAAAGTGTTGTCAGAAGGTGCTGTCACATTAGATGTTTTTCGATTTCATTTCTATTCCATTTCACTTTGCACAGAGTTCAATCTGACCGAACTTTGACAGCAGCGAGTTTCGAATGAGAGGGTGGGATTGGTCTTTTAGTAAACATTTTTATCATTGGTGATATAACTGAAATAATACAAGCAGCAAAAAATAAGTGAGTGAAAAACAGTGACAGGGTTACACAGTAAAGTAATTAAAATGAATCATGACTATACTTTCCAACTTTGTGGACAGCTGTTGTTAGCCCAGTAGCTATGCTTGTTCCCAAAGCCTATGCAACCCCATTTCCTCTTCTTCCTGTCCCGTGTCCTTTTCATCACACCCTCATGCGAATAAATATCACCAGGGGATGTCCTATCCTGACATCACCTCAGTGCCAACACTCTCAAACTTGATGGCAAAGGATGGTGAGCCTATTGACTCTTGAATTAATGACTTTCATTTGCTTTGCAAAAGAGGTTGGCACTTACTGAAGACCAAAGCACAAAACTGCCTCACATGTTAGAAGTTAAACTCTGAACTTGCATTCAGTATGTACCCACTTTTTATCCAGTAGGTCCATAAGAGGCCGGAGGACAGTCTCAGCGTCCATGGCAGGGTTGCTTCCTTTGGCCGTACCCTTCATCTGAACCAGCTCCTGGTTCATCTGCTTCACACAGTCCTCGATCACACCTTTGAAACTGTGTGATGGAAAACAACAATCCTTTAAATCCTTAGCTACTGAGTTCAAATTTTTGGCTGCAGTGGTATAAATAATTATTATTGAAAATATGTTTGGAGCTGTCTTTTGTTCAAGCTGAAATGTTTAACCACTTGCTTTGCTCACAAAGCATTAGTTTGAGTCAATTATATTTTGAGTAAATGTCCATCAATAACCAAGCAATGTTGTAGTAGAATGAACCGTAATGAAAATGATCCCACACACATGCGCACACACACACGTTACGTCACACTAATGCTCACCTGGAGCCAAACACTCCGCTGAGCTCATCCAGCACCGTGTTGAGTTTATTCTGCAGCTCCTTTAGCAGATCACTGGCCTCTGCATCCAGCTGTCAGTGGAAGATGGACAGTTACTACATCATTACACTCCATACACTGGCCCACACTGAGAGCTCAGCTCTGAATCTCTGCCTCAACTGGGGTGGGGGTTTTAGGGTGGAGAGGACAGGCACAGAGGAGAGGTAACCTGCCTCTCTGGTGGCCTCCCACTCATTCTGCCTGCCATCTGTGCCAAGCAACGTTCTGAATACAAATGGACAGCTCACCTCCGAGCGCTGCAATGATGACTGCTTGCCGAGTCATAAGACACGGTGTCAGCAAAGAAGCAGCCAACTAGGGGTCTCTTAAAAGGGAATATTTCTGTGCACTACTACACAAGTTACAGTAGAGCAAGTATGCTGTCAGACAGCCTCGACATTGTAGAATTTTAAGGGAATAAAGCTCACTGTCATATATATACATAGATCCTTGTAACTACAGATGCACTTCTGATACTGAAATCCTTGGATTGACTTATTATGTTTAGGAAGGAAATTGTTGCTTCATGTCAAATATATTTGAGTGTGCAACTTTATTATTTAGGATACGTTGGTGTATCTAGATTAATATCTGTAGCTATACTTTGCTACAAGCCTCTTAAATCCACATACTATGTGCCTACATATCTAGTTGGATTCACTGAAAAATCTGACTTGACCTTGCAATGAACAATTTTAAATACCAGCTCACATAAACACATTTGATTCACAGCATGTATGTGGCCATGCATGGCATGTGTTCTGCAGCGCCATATTTACGAATGTGCATGTGATGGATATGCAGATGTGTGTGTTCTTCTTTGGTGTGGGTTATATTTTGAGAAAATGCATGGGTGGATATAGGATATTTGTGCCTTGCCTTGTGTATTGTGTGCCATTAAGTAACTGCATGTATGAGTGCGTCTGTACCACTGTTTGTCACGCCATGTACAAATGTCCACATATTGATGTTTTGATGGGGGTGGAGAACACACATCGCTAAGGCACGGTGCCTGCGATGGATGTGTGAGGCCAGGCATAGCACCACATGCACGACAGATCGTCATATTAGAACCGATAACCTTAACAAAGGAGCCGCTCATCTCACACATTATAATGTTATGATGGCTCAGCTGTGAAGCGGATGTGTAAACTAAACCTTTTATAAACATTGGTATTCTACAGACATGCCTCTATGTGCAGCTCAACCGGGATAGATGTATATGTGTGTTTGTGTATTCCCATGTGCACACTTCGCACTGCTGTCACTTCAATGGAAATGCATGCAAGAGTTTTCTGTCACAGAGTAAATTGACCACATAGGTTGAAGTTGTTATTTAACTCTTTGAGTAAGGGTTAACATCTTTTCAAGTGACAGCAGAAAAAATACCGTAGGCCTTGGTCTTTTATCAGTTCCTCGTGGCCTGGGGACAGATATAGACTGGGCTCTAATCTGCAGCCTGGCAGTCTCTGAAATTGAGATTCTCTGGGGTGTTTTCCAAGAACACTATGTCTAAATGGGAATGTTGCTACAGGAAATTCACTCCGTTGTCCAATACATCAAGGCACCTGTCGCCTGCTGAGAGGAGAAAATTCCATTCTGAATCATCCATGTTGTTCCTAATGTTTCAATTATAAGTCTACCTGAAGACTGCAATCCTGTCTGAAAGGTCTCAATTCAAAGGTGCTTTGACTTGCCAAGTGAGACAGTTTTGTAGTTTGTCAAAGATTCAGCTTCTGAAAGTTTGGTTAACAAAGGTCTGATTAGCTTAAGAAATGGGTATAATGAGAGCATAAAATGACAAATGTTATACACATTAATGTATATTGGATACTATGAATATATCTGGTGTCTAATGTCTTTCACTCGTCATAGCTAGTTTGACTCCATGCTGACTGACATCCAGAGTCCTCCAGAGTGCACAAACTCTCCCCTGGCTTACAGCCTATCAACAGCATCCCAGCCTTGCTTCCCTTTGCCTGTTTCAACAATACAATATCTACTCACTGGCAGGTTGTTATTCTGAAACATAGTTTGTCCTAAACAGTGACAAATACATAAGGGTTTTATAAACCACCATCTCTAAAGTGAGAAAAGCATATTAGCAAACAGGCCGACAACCAAAATAAAGCCTGATACCAATCAGGGGAGATCAGTCCATGATGATTCCATAAATGTGGGGACTGGAAGAGATTATTGTTAATCTTTCTTATTGGTAATGCTATGATAACAGCTCTTGGTAATTATATTGGTTCTCTGGGTGGTAATTGCTGATAGGGAACTATTCTGTAATGAATAGGCTACTGTGCAGAGAGGAAACTAATGGAAAACTTTCACCTCAAATACACATAGGCTGTATAATTACTTTTCAAGGGAAATTACAAAGGACGTTCTTAAAGATATACCTGATTGTCCATTAACAATGAACATCCATAATTTTACTTTTCAAAGAGATGTAAAGACTTCTGGTGTCATTATTCTTCAGACAATAATGGGCTGGGAGTGATCCAGGTCTAGAGCAGCTAACTGTGGGGAGGTAGCACATCAGCCGAGGGCACAGCTGGAGAGTTTTGTAAGTGTTTGAAAAGCTCATTAAACACGGTCTGAAAAATTCTGTCTGAGTATTTTGTGGCTGCAGCCTGGGAAATGGATAAAGATGATCAAAATCACAGCCAGCAATTTGGCGAGCCTCTGACACATTCTCCACAAAAGTGGACAACGAACTAAAATAAATATTGCACTTCTAAATTAGCTATAGATAGAGACGTGGCTCAAGGAAAATAAAAGCAAGCTAAAAATAAAGATGGATCGGGTGGGTTTAGCCACTATCCCCAAAGCGCTGGGGATGGTGAGCTTGAGCAGCCTGTCCAGAGGGGTGATGGGTAATTCAGATTCCATATGCTCTGTGGCACATGCTGCTAGAGGGGGAGGGGGAGTGAGAAGCGTAGGAGTGTGTGGGGTGGTGGGGAGGCACAGGGGGCGAGGGCGTGCTTTTTCATATCATTCAGTAAATGTTGGGAAGGGGTGTTGAAGAGTCCTATCACACACCTTACAGAAGGACACAACCCCTTCCTCCTGGAGACAGAGAGAGAGAGCACAGAAAGGAAATGGGGGGGAAACAGAAGACACAACGACAGGAGACAAAACGCAAGGCAAGACAGGCGTTAGATACTGGAGAGACAAATGCATGCAAGTCATAAGAAGCCATGGCTGCTGCTTCTCAGGTTAGACTGACAGGGAAAATAATCAACGGTGTTTCAAACCCAACACAGATGTATAGGGGTATAACTCAATACTTACAAAAGGGCAACATGTGTTATACACAAGGGGGGTTAGATGTAGGAAAATAGTGATGGGGTACAAAGAAAGTTATTGAGGAACTGTAGTAGAGGTAGAAGTCGAAAAGGGGATATTAGCAAACTGAACTACATGTCAGATTAGTCTATTGGATGGTTAAGTACAGAGCTGATGGAAGGATTACTGCACAGCATCACAGTTGGGGTCAATTCACTTTCACTTCATGCAAATGTCATCTGAAATGATCATTTACATGATCATGACACAGCATTTATTTCACAGCAGAGAGCTGATCCGAGGATGGATGTTTAAACCTTAATATGAACTGGCACCAACCTTGCCGAAGTGTCCTTCAGGAAGACACTGAATCCTTTGAAACCCTGGGGACACTGTTCTTTAGCTAACCTTGTTATTTGATCTTGCAGTGTAAGGATGCAGATCGTTGCATTACTACATTGTAATAATTCACCTATTATATGCCTTTACTTAAACTTCTTAATTCAAGTGAAAGCGAATTGCCTCAAAACTTGACACAGACACATCAGGCAGATGCACTTAGGTAGGCACAGACCTGTTTGCCACCCATGGACTCAAACATCTTCTCCAGTTGGACTCGGAGCTGTTGAATGTTGTTGAGGATGATGCAGGGCTGTAAAAGTACAAGAATTAATACAACTAGATTGTTTAGTATAGTGCAGTGTATGATTCAATGCGTCAAAAGAACATCATCTATATATTTAATGGTGTTGAAATCCTACAAAAAACTCCAACACATTCAATTTTCTATTTTTTAAGGCTGTAAGCATGTACTCCAACAGTTTGTAGCCCAATGTAACACATTCTCGGAAGGGAAAAAAACAGTCAAAATCCATCAGTTTTGATTTCCTGACACATCATTTATATAAAGATGCTAGGTTTCTGCGCGACATCGTCAGTCAGCAGGGAAACGCAATACATAATACAACAGGGAGGGAAATGTCTGCACTGAGTACGTCAGGCATTATCGATTCACAGCTGCACAAGTTTAACAGATGACAGACATTAATCACACTGCTTTTTATGGAGACTGTGAGCAGAATTACTCCCTTTAGTCAGTCACAGATTATGTACATTATCCGCCCAAAAAAACAACTGACAAACATAGAACACCCCAAAAATTATGATAGTGTTAATGGATGGTAGTAAAATGATAATTCTGTGCCCCACAGGAGAAGGATGATTAATGTCTTTCAATCCACAGAGCAGCCAATAGTGTCTCCGTGACAGCTCATAATGGCTTGCTCTCAACTAAATTTATCAGCATATTTGTACGGGAGTGATAAGATATTTTAAATCTGAATGAAAGTGATGTAGATTTCCCTCAGCTCATTATATCTAGCTTGAGAGAGGGTAAAAAATATAGAATAAAGGGTTCGGTCCACTAACACTGGTACTGGCTATGTTTAAGTTAAGTGCCAGTGACAGCTATGACTTCACTTAGGACATCATTGACCAAAGAGAAAAAAGACAGTTATTTCCCAGTGGTTTGTTTATTGATTTACAGTGTGTGGAGAGGTAGAGCTGTTTGAATAGGGTGATGCTAAGATAACCAATTTGTCTGCAAATATAATTTCAAAGAAATGTATTCATATCAGAACTATGTTTACAAAAGCAGATCTACTTTTTATCTTACAAAATACTACATTCATTATTGTGACGTTTTGACAGGACGGTGGTCGTCTCACAGCAAGAAGATTCTGAGTTTAATCTGCCGGCCGGCTGGTGTCTTTTGGTGACTGCATCACTCACAGAGCAAATTTGCATGTTCTCGCTATGCCTGCGTAGGATTTCTCAGGCTGTTCCGGCTTCCTCCCACAGCTTAAATACATGCAGGTTAGATTAATTGGTGACTAAAACAGCCCGTAGGTGTGAACGATGAATGTTTCAGCCCAGTGATTGACTGGCAACCTCCTGTCCAGGATGTACCCCGCCTCTTGCCCAATGTCAGCTAGGATCGGCTCCAGCCCCCCACACCCCATTTATAAGCAGGTACAGTATAGCTACAGTAAAGGATGGAATGTGACTTTTGTCTAATCTGTGCATTTCTATGTCAAATACTGTACACTTTCACCCCTTTAGGCTTTTGAAAATCCTTAAAGCAATCATACTTTGAACAACTCCATGTCCACACGATGGCCTCTGTGGCAGAGGTAGCCACAAAAGGATTATGATGTTTACTTATACTACTGCTCTCTTTTAATGATTTATGTTTCAGTTTGTTGGCGGCATTCACAGACACACAGTACGTTCTCGGGTTAGGAAAGATGGCAATGATGTGGGTCGTGAACTATCTAAGTGGCAGTACAATTAGGTTGAATTTGATGTCATCGTGCCACTGTACACTTATTTCATTTTTCCATCATCTGTCCACTCTGTGCTGTCTCGAGGACATTTCCTGTTTTCTCTGGGACAATTGTAATGAGCCTGTCAACACTGTAAAGAAACATCTGCCTCCGCCACTAGTACCCAGTGTGTTATCTCTCTCTTCAAGTTCATAGACCAGAGGATAATTGGGCAACTAAGAAGGCTCTGCATTTAGTCAATATCACATTAAACAATAGACAGAGAGCCTAGAAAATACCAATCAGCTATGGGCTGTTAGATGAATAATTGCATTTCAGTTAAAAGAGACACTTTTTTGAGTGCATTACAAAAGGCCGGGCAGGGCTCAGCGCAGAACAGACTGAACTGCTAACTGAAACTCTCTCCATGCAAACTGCTGTTAGAGACAATTATCATGGAAACACCATCAACTGACTAACCAGATTTGCAATCTGACCAAAAACACTCAATGTAACCTTTGCTATTCATGCTTGCAGACTTACCACATTCTCCTTACTCAAATACAAAGGAAAGTCCTTGGATATGATTGCAGCATATTGCAGAAGAACTTTGTTGATAGTCTGTAGAGAGGGAGAGAGACATGTTTATAATTACAGTTTGTTTGCTGTTCTATTATTGAATTTCTGGAACTCACTGAGAAGATCTAAGCAGTCACAACCTAATAACCAGATAATATCAAACCGAATAAATATACCACAGTAACTCCTTAGATCAATGGCAAACTCTTTAACTGTGAGTTATTACGCCCTGCAGGAGTATGGGGGGTGGGGGGATTTCCTGGAGCCTGACCTTCGCAAAACGGCACATGAAGTGAGCCAGAGCCTGTGGGTTTGGACACTCCAGCTTCTTGATAATCTCAAAGTTCTGGTTTAGTTGAGTGAACACATCCACTACTGAACATGAGAAGAGGGCGTGCTCCGATGTTTGCTGGAACTGTTGCAGGGTAGCGATGAGGAGAGAGGGACAAGAGGGTGGAAAAAGTGATGGGGTGGGTGGAAGAAGGAAAAGAGAAAAAGAGACAAATGTAAGATCTCAGATCTAAAAACCTTTAAGCACCTCCGAATAGTGAGACATTATGTAGGCACAGTGAAGAGAACATTTGACTGATGTACAAATTACTGTATAACTACATCACTCACAGAGCAGAAATCTAGACCACTTACTGATGATTACACTAACAGGTTACACTAACTGCCAGGAAACTGCTGAGGTGGATTTACTAAAAGTTCCCACTTTAACCATCTGAAACTCTTTAGAGTTATCTCTGTAATACTTATGAATTTGTGCATTTATTCCAGATTGACACAAAAGTCATAATCAATCATATGTTTCATGTGTTTAGGTAAAGATAAATCAACTCAATAATTTTAACTTTTTTCAATGGACATCCTAATCACACAAACTGAAACATTTAGTACTATGCAATGATTGTATGTGCTGAAGATGCATCAATATTTTGCGATCATTTTTTTGCCAAATGTGTTTTGTAAAGCTTTTCACACATTTCCTGTCATTACTGTCCAATATCCTTCTGTGTCTTTTACTGTCCTGAAAAATCATAATTTGCTTCCAGATTTTATTAATTTTTAATTGAAATTTCATTCACATTCCTGTCTTGTGATGTCTCAGAGCAAGGAGTGTTTTTGACAGTGTAAAATTTCCTTTAACCCTCACACCCTAATTTCAGTCTTAGCAGACCATCCTTGTGAATAAAAAATAGATCTTAAGTGGCTTGGTCGGTTAATACGTAAAGCTACACATTGAGTTATAATTCAGTGATATACTTACTCCATCTTTCTTGTCCCTTTCCAGTGCTCCGTTGAGGAAATCCATGGCAACATCTTCGTTCTCATCAAGCCACTGAATGACAAATGGCTCAAACCACCTAAAGAAAAAAAAAACTTTCTATAATGAAATCATAGTTGGAAGTTTTTTTTTAGCTTTAGAGGACTATATGAGTTGGGGGTTAGTATATAACAAAAAATTACTGTATTTTAGAGAAATCAATGAAAATGGATTATACACTCAAAAATGTATGCTGAAAATACCACGCAGATGTCAGTGTGGTTTTAAGCCAAAGGATGGCTCAGGTTTCAGTTTGTGGACAGAATTGACTTCGAGGCTCAGACAGAGGATAGCAGAGGACAGGACAAAGGAAGTACATTTGTTAGTAGAATAATAATGCTGTTCTGTCTGTTTCACTTTGCCATTTCCTTGTTTAATATAATGCCTGAGCTCGTCCTCAGAGCAACGGCTGTCCCCCCCCAAAACAGCTTTGTACTCTGGCTAAGGGCATGTGCTTCAGGAGGGAGAGCCAATAAATAATGTGGGTGTGGCAATAGAGAATAGACAGGCAGATGAAAGAGTAAGACTGTGTGTGCGTGTGTGTGTCTGCATATGTGTGTGAGACAGTGTTAGGAGGGGGAGGTGACTCATTACACTGATAGACTGGGAGGATGGGAAAGGCCATTGCGTTCTGGGCTTGCATTACACGTGTTTACATGCAACTATCCCTGCTTTACTTCAAATGATTATGCATGCACGCTGTAAAACAGGGCTACGTGAAAAGAGGAACTAAAATTTGCTTTTGGGCTATAAATGTGTCTCCTCATCCAAAACAGTGTATCATCAGATTGTTGGAATAAACTGCCAGCACAGATTACAGGAACATAACAGTGTTACAGATACAGTTTTAACCAGAAACGAATCTGCCACCACTGTACAATATCCTGCACCATAAATGAACACTGAAATGTGTAATGTTCATCATTTGTTCAAAATTGAACAATTTGACATTTTACTTCTTTTGCAACATTACAACTCAATCCTTTCTCTTAGTTTTACTGTTTGTTTTAACAAGCAGCCTGTTCATGTTCTATTTTGCATTAGTAATCAAATTCTAATCTGTACAATTTTAACACTATATACAGTATATGTACAGTATATATATCTTTTTTAGTCTGCAATAAGCCGTACCAGTGTATGTATAATGAATCTGTGTATGCATATTTGAGTGTCTCTGCCTGTACTTACAGAGAATACTCCGGCGGAACATTCTTGAAGGCCGGCAGGTCACGGACATACTCATTATGGAACCATTTGACTTTGAAGTGAAGATTCATGTATTCAGTACTTTTGCATAGGCGGTGCTTGTCATGCTCTGTAATGCAGATTAAAACAGAATCATGCGTTAGACTATACAGTATATCCACTGAAGTCACAATTCTTAAACAGAGAAACCTTGTTTTTAAATACTTATGGAGTATAACACATACAAATACGTCTGGACTGACCAAAGAGCAATGTTAAATTGTAGGGCAGCCAGGCAACATTAAATTGGCCGTTTATAACACAATAAACGTGCTGCATGTGCTCTGGACAAAAAAACAGCACCTCAGTTTTACTGCTGCCTCCTGCAAAAAACTCACACACACTTCAGTTAGGAACACTCTCATCATACATAGATTTAACCATTTCTTGCAACAAATGGAAATACAGTTATACTTGGCAATGAAGGCTCTATTCTGATGATGTTCCCTGGATCAGCCGAGCCGCATGCTAAGATGTCACAGGGAGCACGCTGCTGAGACGCCCCTGGACCCAAGAGTAGGCCCAATCCAAGACATAGTTGTGATGACACCCAAAACCGAGAAGTTGAGGCAAGCTTTGCCAGCAGTAGTGTGAGGCAGCATTGGAGTAGCAGGAACAGTGAGGAACACGGAGCCATTTAAATGGACTGTCTGATGTGAAAAATGGCTGTGCTTGGTTGTGGCTGGCTGGAATGATAAATCAATTAGTGGCCCTATGACTTCCTTTTTAACAGGCTCAATTATGCAGAGCCTTGAGCTGCCAAGAAAAAGAAAATAAAACAGAACCTGTGAATGTGTCCAGCTCCCTTCAAAAGAAAGCCCTTGAATGACAAATAGCAAACAAACTAAAGCTAAAACGGACTGGACTTTCATGTCAGCAGACAAGGCTGCTGAGTCATTTAGTCCAGCTCCCTGCAGACATTTCAGAACAATTAAATATTTCCATGGTATCCCCTGTGGGACATAATGATGGTGATGGTGCAAGAGAGTGAGTGAGAAAAGAAGAGATAAGAGAAAAGAGAGGAAACCAATGCAGTTACATTAACATTATACACAAAAGAGTTAAAATATAATTAGGGCTCAGTAAAAAGCTTTTGATCATTGCCATGGTAATAGACGTTCAAATCAGCAATTGAAATGTTAATACAGTTTTATTTTTATTATCAGTGATTCTAAATTAGTTACCTATACTTTGACTGAAGAAAGTAGAGAGTGGTAGAAGGAGTGGTAGAAGGTGGCTGGTTAGGGAGGACAGGACCAGGACCACATTCGTCCCCTGACCAAACCAAAAAGTTTTTATTACATAAACCTGACACAACCTGTACCATAGATGTGGCAGATCTATCGCATCACTCTCGCGTCAAATCCACATGTCGGTCCACATTTGTTAACATTGTGTTGTTTTGTGTAAACACAAAGGCACCCTCAACTGCACTGAACAATAACTCCCAAAGCTCCCAAACTCGCTCCTAACCTCAGGCAAGTCATTATGGTCTCCCTCTCCCTGTCTCACGCCAACCCTTCCTGTGTGTATTTTTTGGTCTCTCTCACACTCGTTGTGGCTCTGTGTGATTTCTCAATGTCTTGTTTTCACTTTTTTGTCTAACCATCTCTTTCTTCATTTGTTACTTTTTTATAAAGTATGCAAAAACCATATGACTTGTTTCTCTGTAGCAAAGTGCAGACATACATTTAGAGTTTTCCACAGATAAAATGTGGGGAGTTGTGAAGCTACATCTGATCATAAATGGGTATCTGAGACATACTGGATTTTGCCAGGTGTGAACTCCAATCCATCTCAGCTGTATTTAGACCACATTTGGCTATATCGGGACACAAGGCTAAAGAAGCTGGTAATAAAAAGGTTTGTGATAGATTTTTTTTATTTTAAAGCAGGTGCTTCCAAATGGTAAAGAAGAAATAAAGACACATATTTGCACACTGTTTGTCAGATATAAGATTCATACATTCACCCAAAATCAAAGACATTTTTAAATCCATGCATTGCACCCTGGTTGTCATGCCTTAATCCTGATAAGAACCTTGGTGCTTACTCTGATGAATAGTGCATGCCCTGCCTGCCTACACTCCTCTCTAAGCTTGGAGGGAAATATTTACATATGTGTAATTAACATATTTACCTGTGAATAATGTATTCAAATGCAAAATGCAATAGTTAATCCTTGGAGTGGAGAAGATAATGAGTGTTCAAATCAAGTCAAGTTTATATTATATATTTATTTATATTAGCGGAGCCTGCTGGACCCATTCATAATGAGTCAGCCGTCACTCAGTGAGTAGCATAAGCCCATCGCACTCCCCCTCTCTCCCTAGCTCTTTTAATCAGTTATTGTTGAAAACAAGTGAAGGAGCTTTCTCAGACATAAATATATCCAAGGCTATTTACTTCAGATAATTTTCATTTACATGTGTTGCAGCTGTATGTAAGTACAACATACAACTTCAACATAAGAGGAATGTAGCACAATATGGATGTGAAAGCAGTTCTAAATAGCCTATATGACTTTAAATTTGTTTTGGTTCAAATCAACAACTAATCGTGATAATTAATCTTGATCTCAATATTGATAAAAATAATTGTGATTATCATTTTGGCCATAATCGTGCATCCCTAGTAGGATTAACTTAAATTTGTGTTATATTAAAAACATTGTAGTCAGTGTTTCCCCTATATTCATTCTGCAGTGGCACAACAGCACCGCAGAAGGCTGAAAGCTGCTGCCAAAAATCCACACAATCATAAATATCTCTGCTCTCATTTTTCACCGAATGCAGGGACTTCTGAAATACATGGGCACAGACTGGTGCAACACGTCTGCTGCAGCATGTCCGCAGCAGTGCTGATACACTAACCACCTGTGCTGGGCATCACGCTGCACACACGGAGCAGATGAGAGACAGGTGAATTGAAGATAATGATGTCGGTACTGGTTAACAGGCTCTGTAGTGAACGACAAGCTGATAGAGTCTGTGTTTCAAATAAGTGCTGTGCGGGGGATCTCATTTATGTGAAGAGTGGGTAAATATTCTGAAGTTCCCTTAAATAGTTAAAGAAAAAACATGTCTCTGATACATCTATAGACCATATACAGTACTGTGTGAGAAAAGGTGGATAGTTGCCATAGCCACCATGGCTTAACACATACTGTAGGAAACAGTGTCAGAATCAGAACCTTGATGAGCAGAAAATCACAGTATGGCCAAGTGGTCTGAAAGACTAGTAGGTTACACTTTACTTGAAGTTTTCTACATAACAGTGACATGACACTGTCATGAACGCATGACACTGTCATGAACGCATGACACTGTCATGAACGCATGACACTGTCATGAACGCATGACACTGTCATGAACGCATGACACTGTCATGAACACATGACACTGTCATGACTACAGTCATTACACATGAACCCTAACCATAACCCTAACCCTAGCCATTACTTCTCATGACAAAACCAAATGACACTTTCTAAAAGAAGCATTATGTCATAAACGTTTATGACTTGTTTATGTTTTATGACACGTTCATGACAGAGTCATGTCTCTCTTGTGTAGATTCCTTCAAGTAACGTGTAACCAAATGTTTTTGTGTTAAGCAGCAAGCTTATTTATTCAAGTAATCTTGTCCACTTATACAGTTAAGCCTAAGTTGGAGTATGTTCAACGTGCACATATAGATTCTAACATCTTTACATAAATCCCAGAAGACACACGACTAGACTGTTTATAGTTTTGTAATGTTTTACCAATAGCTGATGTGAAAAGCCACAATGATACCAGCACCTTAGGGTTATTTTCTTTTGGAGCCAAACACTGGGAGAGGGCAAGGATCGCTGCTTTCATCGACACCTCACCTTCATGGCTGGAGTAGTTTTGATGGCTAAAAATTGGAGTGGGAGGATTTAAGGTTTCATCTGGATTCACCTAGTCAGTCTGCGTCATTGAAGGAGCAGGTGGCTTAAACATAGTGAATATTGAGTGGAGAATGTTTTTACTAGAGAAGACCTGAAGTTATTCTGCCGCAGAGGCTGCGTTATATCTTGGCAGAGATAGCCACTGTAAGAGCAGAGGCTGCGTAATATCGGAGCAGAGAGATCCACTGTGGCAGCGCCACTTTAATAACAAAGCTGGCGCTGCAAGGCAGCCTATACACATACAGGATGGACACACACATGCACACAATCACAGTTTGTCAACCTTTCTGCCCTACTGCACGCACGCACACACACAGACACACACACACACACACACAGACACCTAAAGAAAGCAGATGGAGGTCAGTTGGAAGACAGAAAAGTAAGGGTCAGCAGGTGTTTTGTTTGATGCTGCCAGACAGGTTCTGCTAGCTTGCTATATGTGAGCGTTTGCAGGGCGTGTGTCCACATGGCATGCACTCAAACACATGTACTGTATGCAGTATATACCTGTATGTTATCAATGTAGTAGGTTTCTACTGCCCCAAATGTATTGCTGTTTAAAAAAAAAACACATTAGTGAGAGTTTTAAATGACTCACATAAACCAATTTTTTATGCTATAAATTCCATATGATATGCACACAAGTAAAAACATTTGGTCTGAGTTACAGAAATAGTGAAGAGTTTCTACAAACATCATACTAGAAGTCGGAGCAGTCTCAAGCTTGTCAGATGCACTGCACACATGTTATGTTTTTCTAAGTTATAGTAACAACAACGGTATTGACAAATTTGCGATTCATGGATCAATACTACTAGAGGGCATATAAGTATAATGTTTGTTCTGAGATTGGTTTTTAGAAGAAAGCTAATGTAAAGCAGAAATATACATCTTGGAGAGAGCATGAATATGCTTATATTTCTTATCAAGTGGGGAGTTTGGCCTGATGGTGGCACTAAAGCAAACGCCAGGGTCACAAAAGATATTAGGATACATCCTAATCAAACTTTAATGCTCATACCAATTTTCTAAGAACTGCATGAGGAGTATGCACTATTGTCTTAGATATGTATTACTGATTCATTGGCTTACAAATACAAATGTAGTCTAACAAACAATATTCTATATTTTTTAACTGAATTTCATTTACTGAATGGAGTGGCTCATGGTATCAGCTGAATTATCTGCAATAACACTTTTCTTTCAAAAGCTGTGGTATGAGGACAGAAATAGAGGTTAAAAGAGCGTTAAGTTCTTGAAAAGCTTTCGTCTTTCAAAACCCTTCACTTTAGGAGTTGTAAAGATCATATTTTCTCTCTAGAAAATGGAAGCACAGTGGCACAGAATGTGCTTCTTTGCACACAAAAGGAAATAATTTTCCATTCACTAAGCCCAATGTGATTGTTTGAATAGAGGAGAGAATCTGAGGGAAATGAGGCCGCAGGGGGCAGTGTTTTAAAAATACTGCAATGAAACATAAAAAAAATACGTGACTTCAGAATGAGTAATCTGTTTTTTTTAAGAAAACGGTTTTACATTTTTTTTTTTTTTATTGAAGAATTCCAGCTTTGTTGTCAAAAATGTAATTCATCATTAACTGATGAATTTCACTTCCATGGCAGGAACTATTTTGTAAAAGCAGAGGTGTAAGATTATTTCAATTGGGCAATCTGACATTTTGAAAGGTAAATCAATTCCAGGTTATTTGGATTGACATATTAAAAAAAGCATTCAACATATTGTGTATGTGCAAGCACGTTTGAAAGTGTGCTATTGTATTGTTTTGTAGCATCACATAGACTAAAGCAAGCAGTGCTACAATGTGTTATTTTACTGATACTGAAGTTTTCTTTATCCATTTGTTAGGCATTTTTGTGCCCTATACACTATGAATGATGCAAAGGTTTTAAGAGGGACACATTGCACTAAGAATACACACGGCATTACAGAAACTTCCTATCTTAAGTTTTAAGTTAAGATAGGAAAAGTCTAAGATAGGATTTTTTTCCAATTTGATAATAATGACTGTTGACGTGGGCATATTTCATCTGAAAAGGCCTTTTTCCTAAATCAGGTCCTAAATCTAATTACAAAGTTAAAGGTCCCATGTCATAAAAATTTGACTTTATGAGGTTTTTTAACATTAATAATGCATTCCCCCAGCCTGCCTATGGTCCCCCAGGGGATAGGTGTAAATCAAGCCCATGGTATCCTGCTCTGCCTTTGAGAAAATTAAAGCTCAGATGGGCTGATCTGGAATCTTGCTCCTTATGAGGTCATAGGGAGCAAGCTTGCCTCCCCTTTTTCTGCTTTGCCCACCCAGAGAATGTGGCCTGCCTATGAGAAAGAGAGAGAGATCATGGCTTTGAAACATGCATAGTTGCAGTTGGACAAAGCCACTCCTGTAATTGGTTTGGTTAAATTAGATCGATGAGGGAAAAACTTGCGCTTCATCTTAAAAAAAAAAAAAAAAAAAAATTCAACAGTGCCTGTCTTCTAAAATGCATTATATTGGTTAATTTTCGGTTTATGCAATCATGCAAATGGTTTGTGGCACAGTACATTAGCAGCTCGCCACTCTGCCCTTACTGGACAACAATAGTATGTCTGCAGAAGCCAGTCTGGTCTCTCTTCTTCATTTAGTGAGACACTTTCATTAAGAGCCATTGTGATTGGTACAGCTGTTTAATAGAGATGTGACTCTCTGAGAAGATAATGATTTATCACCACACTCATCCTATTTATATTCCACTTCTTCTGCGCCTTTGCTAATATATACTATACATATATAAACAAAAGTATCAAGTGTACATATTCTGTATGCATATAATCTAGCATTGCAATAAGGCTGTTAAAATATATATATTTATATGTGTTATATTATGCATGTGTGTGCACATCTTTCCATGCATATATAGTATGCACATATGTAGTATGTGTGTATGTGTGTTTGTGCCTTTGTGCCCTGCTGGTATGGGCGGTCCTGAGGGAGGAGTAGGCTCAAGGTCCCTGGTGAGGATATCATCTTGTCTGACTCAGTCCACAGGGATAGACAAACTCACGGGAGACTCACTCACTCTTGGCCTCATTGATGTAAATGCCATGGATATTATGATGAGCTGCAGCGGTTCACCATGGCATGTCCATGCTCTAGTTACCGGTGAAAAGATCTATAAGAGTGTGTAGTTGGACAGGTTTGTTCAAGACATAATGTTGTTGGACCAGAGTATCACCCGAGGCCAGTATACAATAGTTATCTATGTGACATAATTCCTTCAGCTTGGCTTCTGACCCAGTTCTGTCAAAGGGCGTCCTAAGCTGTATCATAGGGGCATACTGACACACAGACACTAACTCAAACATATATTGCTTTAAGACATGGCCAAACTTAGTTAATCACCATTGCAGTGTAGATCTGTAGGTCCACTGCAATTTCTAACATTTGGGAAATATTTTGTTTTAAACCTATCAGTATAGAAAAAGCCATATGCTTTTAGCTGAGGCAATGAGCGATCCAAATTAAATGTGCTGTGCTATACTGGAAACGGCAAAAATATATTACAAACTAATAGTTGGAAAACACAATAACTTTTCAAATCACACCGTAGCATAAGATACAGCCTTCAGCCACGCCCAAGCCTTAAACCATGTCTTTCTTTGGAAACAAAACTCCCCTTGCAGAGATACTATAATTAAAATTCAGTTAAAATAGTCTATGCATTGAAGTTGTTCCAACAGGCTGAATTTGAGTTAATGGGCTGCTGGAGCATTGGATCTTTAATGACATGCTCCAGAGACCACAGCCATTAAACAGCAATACACAGTGGATATACAGCATGTACTGTAGAACTTCATCACAGAAGTATTCTGAAGTCTAGACATAGTACATCTCCTCTCGATAATGAATCATTGTTTGATGTCAAAATACAGTGAAGTTATTCATATTCATCCATTATTAAGGCACACTTTTGACTAAGTGTGCCTTAGTAGTGATACGTAGTGATTAGTAGTGATACCCTCTGTTCATCTTATCTGGAGGTTTTGGTGAGCTGGCTCCACACTACCTGATTGATTTAGATTGATTTCTGAGTGTTTATCATGTAGATAATGAATGAAAGAGTGATCTCAGCCATAGTCATTCACTCTCTCACATCCTTTTCCTTTTTTCAGGGTCTTATTTTATCCACTCTCTTTTTGTCTTGCATCCTACTTCTCTCTGTCGCACACACACACACACACACACACACACACACACACACACACACACACACACACACACACACACACACACACACACACACACACACACACACACACACACACACACACACACACACACACACACACATTCAGAGATTTACACAGAGATACTAAAATTAGCAGCATCCATTTCTGCACCAGTACCGGCACCAAAGGCCTCTGAGCAGAAAGCAGAGGATGCATCAAAGACCTCATTAAGTAATGCTCATGCACATGTGTGCACACAGACAGGCACCTACATGCACAGATTCCTCTTTTATTCTCATTCAGTTTTTCATACTTACATGCACAACTGAACACTGCACAAATGCACAGACAAACACGCCTGCACGCACAGAAGAGAGAAACACAGACCAACAAAGCAGGACATTGAAGGAGGCCCACCTCCTTCAGGGTGTCTCTGTCAGCCGCCCTACCAGTTATGTGTCACTTCTTATGTAATCACAAAGATTGTTCTTTTTCTGGAGATCTAACACAGACACATGTATGTGCCAGATATATGTTTCCCAGATTAGGCCAATATAAAGAACAATTTACTTTTCTGTTAAAAGCCATTAAGCCCTTATTTGGGTTAGTCTATATTACTCTGTATTTCAACAGCTGTGTTTCAGTACAATTGTCAAGGAAATTTTGAGCAAACCTTTAAAATATGAAGAAACGCAAATTACAGGAGCAAGTCCATCATCTGGTTTGGCGCTAATAAACAAGGCTACCGTGTAGCTTTGTCAGAAGTTGGCAGATGTGAGGTATTAATGTAAATGGATCATTCATCCAAGAACTTTAAAGATGCACATCATCATCATATTCTGTAACAAAAACTATATACTCACATACTTGCGATATTAAGTGTGAGTAATTCACTGACCATCTGTTTTTATGTGGTTTTACAATCTATACAGTAAAACATATTATGTGGTTTACAATGTGCATGTTTGCAGCACATTGTAATGCGGTTTATGAGCTGTCAAAATGTCCTTCACTTAATTACTAGCCTGTCTCCACCAAACCAAACCTACAACTGTGACAGTCAGTACCAGGTCCAACAAGAAATGAGCAATAATTCATCCAAAGTGCTCCTTTGAGGAACATGACAGTCATGTCCTCCTCCTGGCACGTGTCACTGTGGGCGGGCAGTGATGTACTGACAAGACAAGGAAGAGGAAGCAAAGCAAGGGAAGAGGGTTCAGGCTCAAGGAGCAAGAAAGAGGGTATATGTGACTGAGTGCATCAATGATTATTGTCTCCTTTTGTAACACGGACACCCTCAAGCAAATCTATCTCTTTCACCCACCCACCCACCCACACACACCCCAAACCTGCTGTGACAGCAGTCATTGACACCCTAGGTGGTCACATGCCCCGCTGGCCTGACTCAGATATGCACACATACATATATTGAGAGCGACAATTTCTCTGTGTGTCTCTCTATTTCTTTATTGATATACTTAACTGAGTATATTATCCTTCATAAAAGTGAAAAAAATAGTGATCAATACAGTTATTGAACCAAAATGAAACTGTGCTGTTTAGCAGAAGCATTGCAATCATTTGAAAATAATCAACCTAGACATGCAGCTCAGCACTGTCTCAATTTAATTTCACGTGTAAACATACACGTGACTTTCTTAAGCCAAGCGGCTTGTTATCTGTATGCATTTTGAGCTATGTCAACGCTGTATACAGTGGATGTAAACATACATGCCACTTGCTGTGTTAGCCACACTCGCCATGTTATCGCGAGAAGAAAGTGATGGTTGAGTTTAGGAAACGTGACACATGGTTGGGGTTAGAAAAAGAAGAACGTTGTATAAAAAACAACCGACGGTTGAGTTTAGGAAACGTAACACGCATTCTTTAGTAGAAAAAGAAACCAACGGTTGAGTTTAGGAAACACAACATGCGGTCTCTTGGGTGAAAGTCCTTTGTTTTACCCATCCACCAGCCCCACCCAACCTCCCTATGGGGATTTTTGCCCTTTCATTCATATAGCAAACACGATAAAAAGCGAGTATGCATCTTGATAAGATGCCAATAATGGCATACGAATTGGCGTGCCATACATACTGTATGCCATTTCATGAGATCAGTCTGAAACATTATTATTTTATTATTATCGATATACCTAAAGCCATACATCTTCTGAATGCCCTAAAACCTACCTTTTTGTTATAAATAGGGATGATAATAATTAACCAACAACAATAATGTTGACAGATTAATACTATGAGTTAAACGGAACATTTAGTGCATTGTAAGAGAAAAATAGACTCTTGAGTTCGAGGCTCTCAAGACCAACTTCTGGACGGTGATCATAGCAAATACCTACGTGACACATGCTACTTTATCAATAAGGATTGGTGAGTTTAATTGGCCATCCTAACACAGAGTCTGTCAGGATGACACACAGCTAACAGCTAATCTAATTAATGAACTAATTAATGCGGTGAAGACAGGCTCGGACAACGTTCTCTGCCTCCCGCGTCCGCAGACCCATGTAGATTTATACAGTTCCTTTCTGGTGAAGAGTGGTTCTATGTGTCCATAACAATGCATGCAACATTGTGGCTGCGTGACCATGAATGCATAAAATCAGACACGGATGAACCGGGTGTGTTGACTTGAATTTTAAAGTTTCACGTGGCTGTGATTATTCTAAAGGTGCAAACAGGTCATTGTATACAGTGAGGTCAAGGTTTTAAAAAATGTCTCACTTTCATGAAATGGCTACCATTTTTAGAACATGTGAAGATAACACATTTGTAACGCATGAGAAAAAAAGCATGGTTTAGCATAAAGTGGGCATGTCTGTAAAGGGGAGATTATTATACTACAGTTTTAACTTTCTCAACAAAGATGGTATTCTTTTTTACAATGTCAGTAGATTGGATTTTTTGCAAAATATTCTGGTTTGTGTTGCAACACAAACATACAGATGTTACTATCCTTCCAGTACAAACAAAGACACAGTTTCAGAGAGTATTGCATTGTTGATGAAAAAAGGTTGATGGAGGTCTCTTTTGGAAGGAGCTGAGGTAACAAGTAACAATTATTTGTAACAGAAGACAACAGAAGTCTGAGAATACTTTACCATCACCACTAATGTAAGATAGAGGGTACTGTTTTCAGGAAACACCAAGGTATCACAGTTCATTTTACAAGGATATGGTGAATGTTAAAAAAAGATGGATGTAAAAAAATTAAAAAGGTTAGGATTAGTGATTTAATGTAAATCTCAGTTCCCATAATCCAGTCATCTTCTTGCTGATTTATAGCTGCTCATTACCTCAGAATTAAGCATTCATCTATACACACACACACATACACAGCTGAAGCTGCACATGTCATTTAAATATGATGCATCGGAACATTTAGATGCATAAAGTCCATTCACATCTCTGTAGCCAAAAAGCAGATCGCATTTAAAACCACCTCACATACAAAATCATATTACAGTACAATGTACAGAATCTATGTGTGCCCTGTGTGGGTATATCAATACACTGCAATGTGCTGTGGCACCTGGTTACCATAGCAACACAAGATGGCTTAGCATCAGGGAAGCAGTACTGTAGGTGTGTGCTGAAAAGATGAGAATAAATCACCAATAAGCTCTTTTGGTGTTAGAAAAAAGGCAGCACATTTCTTGCTTAAATTAGACACCATTTGGATGCTACAGAATGATAGATATACACTCTTGAGTAATTAGTGGTAGTTGAAGAAAGTGATTGATTATTTGGGCTAATGCTAGATTACAGATTGTAAATCATTCCTTTCTTATGGTGCGAAATTCCCTTTTAGTGCCTTTATTCTAAACACTACTGTAAATTCCTATTATATGATAATTGCACTGCCTGCTGTGTATCCATAATTATGGTAAATTTGGGGGATTAGAACAGTTTGACAGTTTTGACACACACGCACGCACGCACGTACACGCATGCACACACACACACACACACACACACACACACACACACACACACACACACACACACACACACTTACACAATTGATTGTATATCTTGATTAAACAAAGTTCCAGTTTCTCAATTATGATCAATAGAGTGAAATCAGGGAAGTGTAATCTAGATTGGCAGTAGACCTGACCACAGACACAGCTGATAAACAACCCTGTGACACACGCCAATAAACAGCACTCAGATAAAAAAAGAGCACAGTAAGACTTCTTCCTGAGTAGGTTCACAGGGAGAAGGGACAAAGTATCATGAACGGCTTATTAGTGAACTGCTAACAAGTAGCTATCAGTCATGACTTTTCAGGCTGTTGTGTACCTTGTGGAAGTGGTTTAAAGTATAACTTATTATTGTGGCCCGGTTAGCTCAGTTGGTAGAGCAGGCGTACACATGTTTTCTCCTTGACGCAGCGGGTTCGATTACAACCTGCAGCCCTTTGCTGCATGTCTTTCCCCCTCTCCCCCCTTTCATGTCTTCATCTGCCCTTTGAAAATAAAGGCCTATAAACGCCCACAAAAATAATCTTGTGTAAAAAAAGTGTAACCTATTATTCTTTACCAACACTCAATCTATTTATACCATTTATCTTCAGCTCTCATTCACTCCCTTACAGACAAACACACACATGGCCTCAAGCAAAAGATAATTGTCTGATTAGCAGCATTACTCACCTTCCATTGCATACTTCATATCCAGGGCAAAGAGGCTCCACATGATCTCAGCACTGATCTTGCCAGCATTCAGCTCTTGTGGAAACCTAGTAGAATTGAAACGGATTTCAATCAGACTCATTTCCGTATAATAACATGCTCGACTGGGTGGCCTGATGGCTTGGCCCAGCCTGAGTCTCTAACAAACGACTTAACAGATGTGAAAGAAGACATGGTTGGTGAATCTCAACTAATAACACCCTTTTATTTCCAAACCTGGTTGAATTGGGGCAGAATAGAGAGATGCATACAAAGGCTTACAAATGAGAGAAAGTGCAAGAGGAAAGGACTACGCAAAGGAATAGAGAGAGAGAGGGGGGTGGCAACCTATTTGGTAAGTAATCTGCTATTTTGAATGCCTATAGATTTTCAGTCAAAGCTTTAATGTGAGGTGTCAATGGTTTAATTATCCGCATCTTTGGACAGTGATGGGAGGACATTAATAGATGACCGGGCAGTGGCCTGAGAATTGATAGGTCAATTTATCTTTAATAGTTTTGCTTTTGCTGGAGACCGCCCTGTTTCCAACAAAACATTTGTCTGCTGATTTCTATATAAACAGTTATCTGCTCAGCCGGGACACTCCGGTGGAAACCAATGCCCAAGCTTGTCTGCGCACTTAGACACTCTCCTCTCCTCCACACTTTCCTCCTCCCCAACCTTTGGCACATCCTTTTTTAGAGCAAAGGTACAAGCACTGAGATTAGAAGGCGAGTTTGTGCTTCCAGTGGCTACCAGAGAAAAAAACTAAACAAGAATCCCAAAAACAATTGCTCCCTCTTTCAACTCTATCACTCTCAGAATTGTTCTCTCAACCTCTGTTCTTCTTGTCTCATCATGCACACAAATGGTGCACTGTGGGTGAGGCAGACAATAAAAAGCTTCATCTGTATCTACTGTGCATGCCTGGAGATGGTTCACAGTCAACTTCAATGTGATTAAATAAATGTTTTGTGGTTTACAATCTTCATGATGAGTATTCCTAGAAATAATCACTAAAGCTCTAAAGCAACTGCAGCATTCTGTTTTATATTTCCAATCATAAAATAAATTGTGTGTATCAGTCTAGTGGATCAACAATTTCTAGGCTAGATTCCCAAGTACCTGTAAATATTCTCAGCACAGAGCAACAGTAACATTTTTTTCCCTCTGACAGCAGCAGGCAACAAGTCCACTCCTGGATTTGATGGAAAAAAGCATGAGAGTTGCTGTCACTCTGGAACTTGACCAAGGGACTTTGAGGGAAATGGGCATGAATATTGCAAATATATCATTAGACAGTATGGGTGAGAAAGCTCAGGGCATAAACAGTGTTGTAATAAGCATCATAAATCAGCAAGAGGAAGGAGAAAAGAAAAAGGGGGAGGCGAGCGGATCTGTATGAGCGAGACAAAATAGAGAAAAATATGCTTCATCTTATTTCTCGTTAGGCGAGCTGTGCTCTGTTTTCTTCAGGTTGTTTAGTTTGTTGGATTTTATTAACCAAATCATCGGAAGGACGCCAACACAAAGCCCCTCAACACCATTATCACAACCATCCCTTTTTTTTTCAAACAAAGCTCTCATCTGTTATATAATTCCGCAACACTGCATTCCCCTTTTATCCATCCATACTGTGGCTCACCATACAAACAAAACATTTTTTACTGCTGACTTCCCTGGCTGCCTCACAACCACAACACACTGCTCATTCATGTCTTCACATCAGAAAACACATTTTTCAAATATACAGGAGCTAAAAGGCTTTTTGTTTTCTCTCACACTCTCTTTAAAACAAATCTTTAAAATACTTAATTTGGTACTTATAGAGGGATTTCTCTCCCTTGTCTATTTAATCCTGTGTAATGAATAACGAAGCCAGAAATACAGTAAAGAATAATATAAATATTGAACAAATAACTAAATATTCAATTAGCATGAGCCTTATTAAAGACCCAAACGTTACTTTTATTTATTTATATTTCCAAATCAAACAATTCCTCAAAGTCAACCACATCTATGTCCATTTGGTCAATGGTTAGGTAAATCCTACAACATGAAGCTTAAAACGTAGCCCCTCTCGGCATGTTAAGTGTGTTTTCGGTGTGGTCATTTATACCTTTAAATATAAATGAAGCATACACTACCGGTCAAAAGTTTAGGGTCACTTACAAATTTCCATACCTCTCCATTATAGACAGAATACCAGCTGATCTGAGTTGGGGGCTGATCTTTAATGCAATATCTACATTGCCCATTATCAGCAACCATTCATCCAATGTTCCAAATATACATTCTGTTTACTAATCTGATATCATTTTAAAAAACTAACTGAGAAAACATTGGAGAAGCCTTTTGCAATCATGTAAGCACATAATATAATCTGAAAACTGCTGCCCTGGTTAAAAAAAACAATGCAACTGAGCTCAGCTGGTAGTCTGTCTATAATGAAGTGCAATGGAAATTTCTAAGTGACCCAAAACTTTTGACCGGTAGTGTACATGGTTACATGCAAATGGTATGTTGTTGACGCGATGTTCAACAATGCATGGGTAATGAGAGTGCCTAACTGCTTACCACAGAAGCTGGCATAATAACTAATTAAGTACATGTTGAACATGCATTTGATAAGCTGGCTTGGTAGAAAGCATGTTTTTTATAATAAAGAAATACATACTGGTTAATGACTGGGGTGTAAGCCGTCCGGTCCTCGTCGATAACAGACACCATGAGAGTGATGAGTTTTGGCCAGAAGTCCAGGTTCTTTATCGACGGACCCTGCTCCTCTCGGGGAATGTCCTGCTTTCGGCTCTACAGAAAATAAAATTAGGATGGTTAAGAGGCCGAAGACAGTTTGAGTGTGTTGAAGGTGAACCAGAATATATAAAGGAAATTAGAATTTTGGAATACGGAAAAAAAAGAATAACTTGCCTAGGATCACAAAGAGAAAGCCAAACAAAGATTGTTGTTGTACGTCACAGACTTTATAATGCATTTAGATATTCTGTAATGCATGCATTAATATTATCTCGCCATGACATTTTTTACACAATTGATAATATGTTTGAATAATAAGCAATGGTTAGGAAGTATTATGGTAGATTTTCACAGTGTAAGAACAATAAAACAACTGAAAAACATTTTTTGGGATTTGTTTGAAACTATGCATGTATGTAATTCAGTATTTTTATTATAGCAACTTTATTTCAACGATATTAGCCTTAATCGTTATTGTTCTGCTAATGCAGTGGCTCCTTAAGTAGGGTCCTAGGTCCTTGACAAGGTGCCAGGGGGCCGCCAGCAAAAAAGGAGAATCATTTCTGTTCACTATATTTCCATCCATAAGTAACACATTAAATATGTAATTTTTTTGGTCATAGGTTTTAAACACTTTCCGTAATAAAACATCTCAAAGCAAAAATCCTATCAGATGCGCAAGATGTTTTGAAACCAGAGCATACAGATTGCGGTTGCATGATGGGAAAAAAGGCAGATTATTGACTGACCTCAACAACAGGATTTTGTTAGTCTACACCAGAAACAGATACAGCAAACATAACAGGTTTTGCCACATTAACCAGGTCTGAAATCTTAAGGATTACAAATATGAAGTTTGAAAAACGTATTTATTCAGCCTCCAGTATTGTGTTTTGTAGATGGGCCTGTGTGTCAAAGTGTATTGCAGAAATCTCGGTGGCTGTCCCGGGGTGAAAGGTGATAAACATGAAATCTCTCACTGACTCTAGCATCTGCTCACCCCACACTGAGTGTGACCATAATGATCTCCAGCCGGTATGTCACTGTCTCAGTCCCCCACTCTGCCTTGTTCAGGTTGCACAGAAAACAAGCAAGGCCACACACACAGAAAACAGAGCTGATTCCACATACTATAACAAACGCAGCCATACTGACAGCTCTGTATCAGAAATAACAATATGCAACACACATGCTTATGCACTCTGACAATAACATTACGGGTACATACCCTCCCAATAGGATGCAATACACGTTCTCTCATTTGTGGATGTATCTCTAACTAAAGCAAAAGATATGCTTAATGTATGTTGCTGAAAAATGTGTTAAAACAAAGCATGTTCCAATCAGTTTAATAATTTAGGCTGAATAATTCAACAACCAAAAGCCTATTGACTTTGGTGCAGCACACTGAGTAGATGTTGTAGTGAGAGCTGGGGAAATGGAAATGCAACATGAGGCAATTCATCATTGATGCAATCTTTAAAACCTAATCAGTTCATACAATAATCAACTTCTGTGTGATGACGTTGATTCTTGTTTTAAATGTATGGTGGTGCAAGGCAGACGTTGCAGCTGGAGGAATTTAATCTCAAAGCAACAAGAAACAGATACAGCTTACAGCTGATTCCGTGTCAACCCAGTGTTCACTACTTTAATCATTTGGGTTTGGGGCTGCAAATGTTAAGTCTATCACTGTGTGTGCCATGGTCATGACAACTGATTACTACTCCTTCCATGGGAGGTTCCATCCCAGGCATCATATTGATCAAAGGCTCATGCATTTCTAATTTGCATATTCATTTACATTTGCTGAGTAGCAAGACATGAAAAATGCACTGCTTTCCAACATGGAGGCAACACGGATCTTTATGTAACGGAATCTTGACCGAAAGACTGTGTTGGGAAATCATCTACAGTATGTGCTACTAGAACTGGTGAAGAAAGGCTGAGATGTGAAACAACATTGTTTAGTGTGATCATAAATTAAGGCAAGCAGCGCCAGAGACAGATTTGCTTGGTCCATTAATCATGAAATTGAAAATATTGAGAGGTTAACAAGTAGTTACTGGCCCTTTACTCATAGTTAATGAAATTAGAATTGGGATGCTTGCTTCAAAGAGGAAGGTCTGACCTGGTATTAGAGGCCTGGGTCGTCAGGGGCAGAAATTCTACTACATGCAGCAAGGTAAAATTCTGTTGAATTGGAGGCATGATATGATGAAATAAATATCTCTGCAGGAGGTAACTCAGCTATGCAAAACCTGTCAGTGGGTGTATCTTTGTGCGTGTGCATAGCTGTATGCATGTATGAAGGACACTGAAGGTTGTGTCATCCCACTAAATTGGATGCAGTATGCATCCCGTTTAAACATAGTGTAGACTCCCTGTGCTCATCTGTATTCACCTCAAGTGTGTGCACACACATAGTTAAAGGTGATTAAGTGGACTTCTGTCTTTTTCCAGTCAACAACAAACCCATGGGCTTCATTCTCAGTTGTACTAGGAGGTGAATACTGTACTGAATGAAAATCACAGTGTAGTTTCACTACTTAGCACGTTCAATTGTGGTGGTAGGGGCACTAGCAGACATATTCATAGCGGTGTATCACTCCTCCAGAGGGTAGCTAGTGGTTAATGTTTATTGTTTAGCACTTTCAGTTCCTGTGTGGGAGAAATCAGCATTAGCATACAACTGGCTCCTCATAAATTCTCACAATGTGACATAAATTACAGTCTCTGATTGAAGGATGCTCTGGAAGAATGTGATCAAATTCCCAAGAGAAAGAGCTATGGGTAGAACTGAAGCTGTTGCAATGCATTTTAAGGCCCAGAGATTTTACATACAAAAGAATGCACTCTAAGGCACACGTTCTGAAAACAATGTTTCAGTCATACAGAGTTAAATCAACCACTGGAGTATTGTTGGCAAATATGTGATAATGTTGATGATAGATATTCTCTTCAAATCAATTTGAATTGCTTGCACAGTATCAAGTGTAGTAGTCTTCTAGCTCCTTTTTGGCTCTTCCCACAAACAGGCACAGCAGAACCTTGCTATATATGTTCATTGTTCATAGATGCTTTTGCATGTTACCAGGTATTTCTGGTCTGTGCACCATCAAATTATGTCGTTTGCCCGTTTCCATGATTCATCTGCCCTCTTTCCTCTTTGTCTTGCTTTTTCAAAATCCTCCTTTTCCTGCCAGGATTTAAAAAACTGCTAGATTCCCCCTCCCACTCCTACCCCGAGTAATTTAACGCCATGGCAAAAGCAGAGAGCTTTGTTGTTATGTTATGCAAAAAGCCTCGTTGTGGCTGGGATATTTCACTGCCTGCCTGGCCACAGTGTCAGCGCTTGTGTCGCCACACTCAGTCACCGTTAGCAACTGGAGAATTGGGGTCTGAAATGTGTTCTATCTGCTGAGTCAAAGGCTACCTAGTCTATGTGAACATAATCATTTATAGTCACAATGAGATTTGCTCTGGGGTGAAGCTAAAGTCCTTTTCTTTTGCCTAGGAGGAAGCATTGATGGAGAGGCTGCCAATTGTGCAACTGTGGTGGACGAAGACGTAATTAGCAAAAGTGGCTATCCTTCCGGTTTGGTAATTGCTTACCACCCCTCAGGCTGTTTAAACAAAGGAAGCTTATTATTCAACTTTTGAGTGGATTGTACCCATTATCCTAAGAGACATTATCTTCTGAGGTGTGGAGGCCATTCTCCTTGGGAAGTAAACCGAAAATAATCAGGCGGAACTGCCTGTTGCCTGATTATTTACTCAAGCAAGTAAACTAGCCCATGGAAATCCTCATGTGTGTGACTGTGTTTCTTGGAATTAATATGAGAACTCCAGTTGCTTGTGGCATGCTAGTGAACCGTCCCTACACGTGGAGGTAGTATGGCGGTATACTTTTATGACAGTTTACTGTTATTGTCAATGTTGAAAGATTTTTTTTGTGCTCTTACATTATCCATCTGGACACATCTGGAGCCAAAAGAGCCTTAAACAGATGAGATGGTGATTTGGATCAAGTTAAGTGCTGCCTGATGCTTGGCTGCCTTTTTGTGGCTCTTCACTGTGGACTCTTTCTTTCTTATAAGATTGAAGTCCTTCATGCAAAGTTTGCAATAGACACAGTGAACATTATTATTGTCTGGTAAATGTCAGTCATGAAATATAGCCTATTGATTTCCAGCCAGGTGGATTGAATTTATATTTCCCGGCAATGTCACACATCAATGCTTGATGGTGTTTTAAGTCCCCAACGTTTAAGGTACCTAACCCAAACCTTAAGCCTAACCATAACCATAACCTAATTAACTTCAAGGCAGCGCTGCAACTGTTAACTTCAAGACACCAAACCCTAATCTTAACCATGACCCAATCCTAGTGCCTTCCAGGCAGCATTGCCTGGAAGGAGACATTGGGGGCTTAAAACACTGAAAACCACGTTAACACAAAGCATACTAATGCTGAGAAGGTAAGGTGTGATGTCTGCTTTATGACAGGCTGAAGGGGATATGTGATAAAGCCATGATGTGAGTGCCAGCACCTACCAGAAAATATAAGAAAGAGTATTTTTACCTTACATTTTTGACAAATTAATTCAGAGTGGCCCAGAAGTAATACTGCTATTTAATATTAATTACTTTTAAAGGAGTACCAATAATTAAAGGCTGATTTTTCAGGTATGAATTTAAGTAAGCTACATCACCAAGCTTAAACAGCTCACTGTTTCCAGTGATGAAGGTATTACATTCATATAGACTCCATTAAGTGGCAGGTACCTAGTTAGTCTTGCTTATCTGCCTAGCTAATTACCATATGATGAAATGCTAGTTTGTAGATTAAATGTGATTACATAAATCAGCAGAGCAGGTGTGCTGTCAGCTGCTTTCATTTAAGTTTAGCAGCTCTTGTTCACATTGTGTTTTCTTATGAAATTATTAAGAAATGCAGAACTACATTCAAATAACCTTTAAAATAACAATAAACACATATGCCAGTGTCCAGTGTGTACTATGCATGAAAATACAACACCCTTTTTATTATTTAGTATTTTTCTTAATATTTTATAAAATCTTGGTTGTTTGCTCTGGATGGGCTGGGTTGGCTTATATTGCTTTTTAAGCCAAGGGAAGCCCTAACAACAACAACAACAACCATAATGAAAGAAACAAAAGAACGCTAAAGCTAAACAGCTGGCAGACAAATCCCATAATAAAAACGGGGTGAACAAATGCAATGCAGTTATTACAATTACACTTGCATTAACATTCAGCTTTTCAACATTTGTTGCAAGATGTAAAAAGGTTGCTTCAGCCATAGATGTGACAATGTTTTTTAAGGTAAACCGTAGGGCTGGGTACAGCTCGAACATTTCCGATACCGATGCCAATAAGTGACTTTGAAATTGGGTATTGAATGATGAGCCATTTTTCAATACTCAATACTTTAGAGGCAATTCGGTCGGTACCAATTTGGTACTCAGCCCTAGTATGACGTGTCTCAAGATGATTGAAAAGCACTGGGACTGGATTTCGACCAACTAACAAAATACCACAACCTTTAAGACAAGAAACCAGATGTAAACAGCAAAACCCTCAGAGCAGAGTTTACCTCCCTTCTCTTCTTTAAAAAAAGTTTACACTGAATATCTGTCATTACTATCTGCAAGATATAATGTAAGGAAAACAGAGTTTGCAAGATTCTGCAATTATTTACTACCTAGTACAGCTATGTTGGTACCAGTGCAAAAGTAGAGGCCTGGCGTTAATGAAGTGAACAAGTTAAACAGTAGTGATAGTCATAAGGATCTGGAAGCTGTTTACCTGGTCAAGGAGTTGGTTGTACAGTTCATGACAGTTATCAAAAATGTATTTGTATGTGGAGTCCAGACACGCCTTCACGCAGTCCTTCACCACCATACTGGCTCTCGGTGGACTCTGGAGCTCTTGTACCTGCAAACATACACACACATGCATGATTAAAATTGTAGGCGCTCGGTCTCACAGCAGTTTATACAATGTAAAATTGTACAATAACTATATATCATGTTAGCAACCCAAATCAATGATAGTTACTGTGTCTTAAATCAATTTCAATGTATAGTGTACAATCCATCAGTGGAGTGATAACATAATAATATCATATTACATGTACATGAACTATTAATCCCAAGATATAACTTTGTTGTAGAAAAAGAGCAACCTATCCATTCTGTATATCATAATTGGCATGTGGTCAGACTGGTATTTAGGTGTGTGTGCAGCAAAATGAACTACAGTGTTATATAGTAAGTAACACTGCAGCTCCTGTGTGTGAGCAGCTGTGCATATAGACAGTAAAGCGCAGCATGGGCATTGCACAGATTGAAAGCATTGGTAAGCTAAAGTGACAGATTTCATTCCTTTGCTCATAGCTGCCATCTTAGCTATGCCTCAGTGCACCAGCTCTACACTCGCACTCCCGCCAAAAGAGAGCTGAATAGAGCCGGGCCCTTCATACAGTGGTATTGAGGGAGCCCGACACAGCTGGAAGCGTTTTAAACATTTATAGTATTAACTGTGGTATACAGTTCAACACACGTGAACTGTATACACAAACAACAACAACACAAACATGACTCCATTGTATCGGTCAAAAAAATCGGTCAAGAAATTGTGCAACAATAAATAACTTGGATTTGAATAATCAGTGGTGTTGAGAGGCACAGGTTTCCTTGAATTATGTGTTTAAAGCAATTTTACCTGAACAAAACATGCTTAAAATCAAATGTGACTTTATGTCACTCAGAAAAGGGCACAACACTTCTGTGATGAAGCTTAAAAATAACCTCTACAAAGGTAAGTTAGCAGTATGCTCCATCATTCCCGCCCATACGACACACACACACACACACGCGCGCACGCACGCTACCTTCATTCTAAAGAAGGTGATGCTGGTCAGCAGATCAACAGTGGACTTCAGATCTTGGAGACGCTCTGGGTTTCCTGCAGGGAAATTATCCTGGAGTAAGAAGGAGAGAGAGAAAGAATAACATGAGGCGAAATCTTGGTGAAAGTAGCCTTTTAAAGTCTCACACCCCCACCCACAACATTGCTAAGCCAGAAACATTGAAATTGATTACAGAGCAACGCCCAGCAATCATACCAAAATGACTGTCTGTCTAATCGTTTAGTGGACAAGGGAGGTCTCTGCTGATGAAAACCTCTATTTCGGGCCATGAAGTCATCAGGCAGTGCAGAGCACCGTGACGAGTAGCATATAAAGCCCTGACAGCCCGGAGGAAAGCCATCACTGGTCCATACATTATCCTAGTTCTCTTCTCTCTCAGTGGTCTAATAAAATTTTGCTCATTCTCTATCCTTCCTCTATTTGTCAATACATGCTCAATGGAGATTAGGGAAATGGAGCCAAATCTTCACAGCGGCCTGTAGGCTTGACAGTACAACCACAGGAGAAGTCTATCTCAGATCAAGGCAGCAGAAGCAAAACTTGCTTGACATCTTTTGGACTGGGGCTACATAGAGGTTTTTATTGGGATGATGAAATGAAATACAAAACCCTCATATGGACAGTTTTTAAAGTTCAGCAAATGGAGTTTTTAAACATAATTGTTCCAACATAACCTGGAAACACCCACTATGTGTAGGCCTACTCGTTTTTTGAGTAATTTATCTGTCACTTTTTACATCGCGCCACTTGAAAGGGCAAAAGCCAATGGGGAAACACCAACA